>CM060919.1:34672500-35922500 GCA_030737875.1 Allium sativum
AATACAAAAAGGACTGAAAGAAAGATATATAGCTCTTGGGGATCAAGTTTTTCAAAATAAGCTTTATTTTTTAAAATACTTCTTTTCAAAACCTTTTTCAAAATAGTTTTCAAAAACTTTACCCAATCTGGTAACCTTCAGCTCTGATACCAAGTGTAACACCCCACCTCCGTTAAGGTCACTCACAAAGGGAATGCCTTAACTTTGGTGGAGCATTTTAGTAAACAGAACAGAAACTTACAAGACAGATAAAATAGTACTTGAAAATTTTATAACTTTATTTCAACAGAAACCGAAATAAACTTGGTTACATCCTTTCAAATCACATTATCAAAATTCAAGTACAAAATATTAGTCTTGTACAAAAGCCTTCAGAATGCATAGTTTAAAATCATAATCCCCATAGAACGGAAGCTATACAGAGCCAAGCCATACTTTAAGCACTTCAAGCAGAAGAAATCCGGATCAAGCTAAAGTATTCCCTCCTTGGATAACCTGGGGGGAAACGAAAGAAAGGAGGCGAAACAACAAGGGTCAGACAAAAAGTCTGGCAAGTCCAGTGATTTTCAGTTATGAACAGATAATAATAACATGACATGAAAGTAAAACTGGATGAGAGATAACTGTAACAGGTGTAACAGATATAACAGAAGAACAGAATGATATAACCTATTGTTTTACACTTCTCTGTACTAATACTAGTATAACAGAATTAGGTGTCACCCTAATGTCTAAACTGAAATAAAAACGGGTACAGAATAATTTAACAGAAACAGAATGCTAATAATGGGCCTTTACTACCCGATCAGAAACAGACAGAAGCAGAAACAGATTAATCCCTACGGAAACAGAATGTAGAATTAGGTGTACACTAGTAATGGGCCTTTACCACCCGAACAGACGGTACCACGCAGAAATAGACAGGTGTTACCACCCAACAGAAACAGACGGTACCAACAGAAACAGACAGAACTAAGTGTACCCTAAAACCCTACCCCAAGCGATCGGCTCCCTAATACATAAATATCCTGTGTCGGACCCACAGTAGGGTGTATCACTCCCTAAAGTGACAACCAATTGGCAAAGACCTATTTATAGATGTCACGCCGTCTTACATCCTCAGAGGCAGACCGGGATCCATGCACACACATGACCCGGTTGGAACGCACCATCAACACCCCTCGCCATTATCAAAATGAACCGCTTATAATTAGTTCAGTAAGTGTGCCCGGACCCTACTTACTGTTGGGTCAAAGTTTTGATACCAGAAAGGGTTACTGACTAATATGGGTCCCAAACAACAGATGACACAAGTAATTCCCCTCCTAACCTTGTGTCCCCAGACTAACAGATTTCAGCTTAACTTGTCTACAAGTTTCAAACATACAAAATTTAGATTAACTAGTTCACAGATCAGACAATCAAGTTAACAGGTTTTCAGACTAACGGATCAGATGTTTGGATTAACAGGCTTACACATTAATTGGTTACAGATTAACAGACTTACAGATTAACTGGTTACAGATTATCTAACTTTGTATTGGGCCTACGGATTCATGAAACGGGTTTATCAGATTCATTGGTCCAATTGGCTTAGCCTTACCCAACACGTTTTAAACATCATAATTATCTAAGATTTTCATTAATTAAATATTAATGCCCAAACCTCTCACATTATACTGACAGTTTGCGGCTACTGGTTAGGCCGGTTGGTTTCGGGCAGGTTTCTGTCGCAAACTGAGTCTAACCTCGGGTTTCAAACACGTTATGACTAACTTCTCACATTAGAACCTATTGTTTGCGACCACTGGAATATGCCGGGCGGTTCCGGACAGAATTACGCCGCAAACTCATTCTAACCTCGAGTTAGCCATGTTTATCTTTGCGGCAAATTAATTAATGATTCACCATTTATACCCACGCCTAATATACATGTCAATAGCGGACTAATTATATCAACTCAACAGATATTGCAGATAACAGATTTTTCATATTAGGCAACTTAACGGATTTAGCAGATTAAGCAAACTAGCAGATCTAGCATTTTCAACAGACTTAGCAGATGACAGATTTGGCAGATGAACAAATCTAGCAGACTAGGCAGTAGAGCAGAACTAGCAGATTAAGCAATATAACAGAACTAGCAGATTAGGCAAATATAACAGATTTAATCATTCCTTAAAGTTTCACAAACATATCTTGCCTAATTTTAAATTTGGCCTAAGCATGCCTAAATAATTGTCATGATTCACACTATGATCATATACCAAATATAACCATCGATTACTATGCATGTCATATATCCCAAAGATCCCTTACTTAGGTGTTTATTTACATTCAATAGATGTCCTACCTTAATGTAAATCTTTATACCTAAGCCATATTTTCTTTGTCTCAAGTCATATGTTAACATACCATGGTTCCTCTTCTTCCAATTCACAGAATATGCATAGATCTAAATCTAGTTTACAACCTATGTCCTTTTTATTAAATCACTCACAGATTAATCATGTCCAATTATTCCACATTCATTATTTGTCCCAAACATTTTAGCGTTCGTGCGTTAATCTCTTAGGAGATTGGCGCAGGCTCATAGTAGCCTGGCTATAGAACAGAAAGAAGAAGAGATACAGAATAAAATAGATCAGAACAGAACATACACAATCTCAAATTCAGATTTACAATCATGTCACAATTATGATTAAAGTTTATATCGAAAAATAACTGCACTTGCCTTGGTTGGATTAAAGAAAGAACTTTAATTGTTGTAGAATCGTTGCAGAAGCTTTAATCTCTAATTTGAATTGAGTTGCTTAGGTTGATGTTGATTAGCTTCTAGTTTTGATTCCAGCAGAGTAGCGATGCCATTTTTATTTTTATTTAGAACAGAGGCAGAGAAGAAGCAGAATAGAATTGTGTGTAGAAAAGACTAGGTCTTAGGTTGTTTTTATAGGTGTAGCAATTCATTTCAGCCATCAGATTAACCCTAAAACCAATCCGAACCATCAAAAATCGTCCCTGGGCTTCAAAAACGTGTTCTGGACCGAAACAGGCCGACCAGGTCGACTTGTAGGGGGGGAGGTCGACACTATAGTCGACCCCCATGGGGGAGGTCGACTCCCAGGTCGACCTGGCCCCCAGGTCGACCTGCCCAGTTCTGTGCTGACCGAAACCTTCTGAATCTTCCACAGGCCATAACTTCTTCATCCGGACTCCGATTTTCAAAAACTCAGACTCTATTTCATGTAAAATTTCGAGAGGAACGCAATGGTGATGTCCATTTTACCTAATTCCTGATTCTTAAATTAATTATCCTCATTTTACTATCTTTTCCGTTACACACACCGTTATCAAACTAATTTTTCTTCTCTTTCATGTATTAATTAATTCTTATGCATCACCATTATTTACCTATCATAAGCATATTTTCATATATTTTATTTCACTTTTAATTATACTTAAAAATGCAGGGTGTTACACAATCAATTTTCATCACAACAAACAATCAAACATACAAGCCATCAATGGTCTGTGGATGACTTGTGTCGGGTGCTACTAAGCACCGTCTGCATCCTAGTATATAATTTATAACTTGAAAAGAAATTTAAAGTGAGAAGTTCTCACCAGCTAGCTAATCCAAACGCCTTGACTCTTCTTATGTAGACATCTTCGTCGTTCTCGCCTTTTGTCACTTTTGTTGCCCGTAGCCACTACATATATAAAAATCACATTTTTATACTGTTGTCTTTAAAATAAAAATCACATTTCTATTTGTTCCCTTTCAATTTAAAAATCATATTTTTATAAT
Organism: Allium sativum; assembly: GCA_030737875.1. Classification (NCBI taxonomy): domain Eukaryota; kingdom Viridiplantae; phylum Streptophyta; class Magnoliopsida; order Asparagales; family Amaryllidaceae; genus Allium; species Allium sativum. The sequence goes on from CM060919.1 coordinate 34,676,309, forward strand.
CACTCCATATGGATAAAAATTCTATTTTTACACCGCTGTTATATAGATAAAAATTCTATTTTTACACTGCTACTATATAGATAAAAATTCTATTTTTACACCGCTACTATATAGATAAAAATTCTATTTTTACACCGCTACTATATAGATAAAAATTCTATTTTTATAACGGTGTTCATATAATAAAGATTATATTTTTATCACGCTATTCTATACATAAAGATTTCGCCTTTTCAAATATAAAGATTCCGCCTTTTCATTTCATCACTATAAAAATCACATTTTTATTTCAACATATATATAATAAAAATCAAATCTTTGTTTCGCTACATATATAAAGATGATATTTTTACTATCTTACCTATATAAAAATTATATTTTTATACTTCTACAATATAAAAGAATAAATTTCTATACTTCTACAATATAAAAGATTATATTTTTATACTTCTACAATATAAAAGATTATATTTTTATACTTCTACAATATAAAAGAATATATTTTTATACTTCTATAATATAAAAGATTATTTTTTTATTTTTTAACATATATAAAAATCAAATTTTTATATTACAAAAATCAAATCTTTCTCTACATAAAAAAATCCAAGCCTTTCCTGTATAATACCCTCGCCTTTTTCTATATTATAAAACCGAAAAAAAATTCATTACGAAGTAAAATAAAACTGAGAATAACTCACATCGGATCGCAGAGAAAGAAGGGGGTTTTAAGTTGGAGAGGACGACGGCCCGGTGCTTGTATGGGTGACTCACGGTGGTTGCATCAGCGTTGGAGGTTGCGGCTTCTTCGGAGGGAGGAACAGATGAATGGTGGCTAAGGCCGATCGCCGGAGTTGGCAGGTGGTGGCGCAGGCCGTTCTTGGCGGCGGCGACAGCCACAGGCGGCCGTGTATGGAAGGGGGCGCATTAGGGCTTGGGGCATCGGAGGAAGGATATGAGGAGGAAAAGGCAGACGGGAAGAAGAGGGGGGAGTTGGAGGGAGGCGCGGTGGCGGCGCTGCCGCGATGGGAGGGGGCGCGATCAGGAACTGGCATCGACAGGGTGGGATTTGGGTTTTTTTTAATTTATTCACAACGTTGACCGATTTTTGTGAGGGAGGAGAGAGGTAGTTAAGGTTATATTAATATATATATATATATATATTATTTTTAAATTCCACAAAGCAACCTTTTATTTCGAACTCGAAATCGAACCCACCTACTGTCGTCCTTAGCTAATTACCCCCATTCCGAACACAATGGGATATGTATCATAAGCTGATTCGATCGTTTCGATTAGTTTCCGTCAAAATCAACATATAACTCTATATATTGAATTTGAATGCGCATTTCAATTTACCGGGGTCACATACTAACTAGAAAAATTTCAGAAAAATATTTTCTAGCTTTATATTGACGATACAGTCCTAACAAAACTAGTTTCGTCGAATTCTGAGACCGTTTGAAAATGGCCAATTTCCAGTCGATTAAAATCAACTGAAACTGGTCAAACGTGTTTAACTTTTCCACGCTCACATATTGATTCAAAAAATTATGAAATTTGAAACCTAGCAATAATTTGACATCGTAGATCCAACAAAAGTGGTTTCGTCGAAATCCGAGGTCGTTTGCAAAATTCTCATTTTCAAGGGCCGAAATTCCATAGCGACTATTCTGAAATTTCAACTGGACATATCATTTTATCCCCGCTATGAAATTTTGATTTTTCAGATTCGTTGGAAAGATATTCTCAATTAGATTCAAATATTTTTGGTTACCCTAAATTCTGGTTTGTTTTGCACCCAGTATGTTCAATTGAAGTTTGAAATCGAATTATCGAACTACCGCGCCATTTTCAATTCCTTTTATAATTTAAAATAAATATTTATATTCTAACGACGACGAATATAAATATATACGTTCTAATTCCGTTCAAAATAAATTTCTCGTCGATATTATTTAAAATGCTCTATTTTAAATATGCAAAATTCACTAAAATTGCTAAAATAAAAAATTTAAACTGGCTCGCATTTCCGGGTTGTTACAATCTCCCCCACTTAAAACTTTTCGTCCCCGAAAAGGAACGAAGCCGAAAGTTGTTTTACAAATCAACTCAACTTTCATTATTTTCGCTACGGCTTAAGTTCTTCACCTTTTCAGTTTCTAAGAACTTTTCAAATTTTTCAAAAATTTGGCTAACACCCTAAATTTTCGAAAAATTTCTCCATAACCTCCCCTGCACCGGGGACTTCGGGATATTTCATATAGCCTCCCATGGCCTTCTTCAATCAAAAAGAAAAAGAAAAAGCCAAGCGGCTAGCCAAGCGGCTCATAAAATCATCATCACCCAAACAAAACAGTAAATTATGGTAAACATGTACCTATTTGTCGGGCAAACAATTTTATTCTTCTGCTCTAGCCTCTTTGCTATGACCTGTTCAATGTAAGTACATGTATATGCAAGCAAATGCGACCAATTTTCAATACAATTCAATATTTGGTTCAATTAGGCTAAATGGTTCAAAATATCAAACAAATAGACAAACAACACAACCATCAATCAATTAGCTGAATTATCGTTTCAAATTCATAATTTTGATACATATACAGAAAATCATGTTTTTGATGCCAATCACAACAGATAAATCTATATAGTTTCGGTTCTCACACTAGTCTATGGAAATATATAAATATCACACTTTCATAACTCGAAGATAAATTCTGACGACGAGTACTCAACCATCAGAATCATCTTCGGGCCACTAGAGTATGATTCTATATCTATCCAGTATATTAAAACTTCGAATATACGTTCATGACGCGTATATGCAAATCCTTTATATACTAGATTGTCCATATCGATATAAATAAATTATTCAAATACATATAAAACGATTTAAATTTCAAAACAAATTTGTTTTCATTTGAAAAATATACTCTTCACACTCGTTCTAGGATACTACTGACCCCATCTCTAACGAGTCATTCTAATTGGAATTACTAATCCAATATCTGATGAATTCTTTCGTTTGGTTCTAATGTGTCTTGTTCTCGAGCTTTACAAACCAAAGCTCCGATACCAACTGTAGTGACCCGAACTTCCCCGTCTCCGAAGAGAAGAGAAAGAATGAATTACCATGAGAACACGACATAATAGAACGCAAACAGAAGAACATTTCATTGTTTATTACAACAATTCCATCAGATACAAGAATATACAGAGTATGAATAAATATACATTCGACAAATATCAGAGATTACAATAAATTACATAGCAGCGGAAAAACAATACAAAACACAACTGAAGGTGATACATGGATACAGAGCTTTCCGAGCATCATTCCAGCTGTAAATTAGGATCCTATGAATATAAATCTGCAAAACCAGAACTACTAGCTGCCCGTGTGGAAAGTAGGGGCACCCAGAGATTAGGTTAAAACAATAAACTTCAGGTCAGTCATGTGACTGGTGTGAGAACTAAAACAGTTATTAATCTTTATTTTAAAGTTCGGTAAATCAAGGGACCACGCCGTATAACACGGAACGGGTTTCCTCCCAAGAATACCAGTGCATAAAATAAACAGCGCAATGCTAAATAAAGAAAAATGAAGCTATTATAAGATCCAGGTCCCATCACACAATGCAACGCAAGCCGGAGGATAGGGTTTTTACCTTATAATAGCCAAAGCATGCTTGATACGTTTAAAACACATTATTTTGATATTACTATAAGTGTATAGTGTCAAAACAATTTCAATCATAAATATCAATCATAGGCGGCATGAATGACCCATACCACTATGTTGCCATACTAGGTTCTACAAATAAAACCGCACTATCACGTACTGGAAATTGGATTTCCGTCATGAGCCGAGGCAAGGGGCAAGCTCCTCTCCATTCGAGACACTCTAGCAAATGTCTCAGGACCGCACACAGCAATCCTTGGATCTTCAGGGTCGGACCTCTCTTACTTTTGAGGATTAATTATTCCTGAACACACGTTTCCCGGTCCTAACAGACCTATATCCGAGGCGCCTCGTATCCAACAACCACACAGGTGAAAAGTATATAAATGTCGGCCAGTTTAAGCACCGACACCACCCATAGCTACAAAGAAACTTCGTGCTCTCCCTGTAGTCACTATCCCGTTTTTAACTCATACCGAGGTGTGAGGCTCGCGAATTCACATTATACACAAAGTTGCGCCACACAGGCCGTGCTTTGATCACCAACCACAAGACTTTGCTTTTCAACAAAAGCCTTGATCAATTGCCACTTACGCGTGCCACATTGGCAATTCACTCCATGCGACTGATGTACATCGATATACAACCTCTGAGCTCGTACGTCTCAGAGAAGGGCGTTAAGCAAGAGAATAAATTCTTCGCCGCCAAACAGATGTATATTTAACAGAGATCAATCAACACAGAATAAAATCCAATGTCAGACACACAATCCATTTTCAAGTTCGATCTGGGTCTGAACGAAACCGGAGGCACTTTCCTCGCATATCCATCGATCTCCAAGCACGTCTGGACGATCACCAACTGTTTCTCTCATCTTGGGTGTACAGCCCAATCAAGATCATCGGTAATCACCCAAACGATGTGAAGACTTCCGGTCTTCAACCACCGTCTTCATCTTCGACATCTCATTGAGTCGGTTATCCAGAATGGGTATAAACCCGGCCTTTCTGAATAACCCACGTATATAATAAACACGTGTTACCCAAACACAACATACGCCTCATTCCAATTCAGAATATTCTTTTATTCAAAATTTCACATTCTTAGGGAAAGGTTCCCATTAATTTTATCCAAGATAAATTCTTCTAAATTTATTCTTTAATCTTCCTTTGGATATCATTTCAACCCATATTATGGTTTTCCAAACTAGTCGGGATTAGCGAACCACACCGAAGTAATTATTTGTTTTATTTCCCAATCCCAACCTATTCATCCCCTAGAGCAAAACTGGTAATACTCCATATCTAACACCACAGTGTTATCGGTAATATTAATTACCATTTCACATTCAAATCTAATTAAAGATTTAACTATCGTTTTGGAGAAAAACTGGTGGTACTCCATTCTTGATCACTTTTCAGATTTGATAATTTAAATTATCAATTCACATTTCAATCTAATTAAGGATTCATTAAAACTCCACTTAGCTTTAATCTTTTCAAAAATCAATATCCTGTCTTTAACTGGGTTAAAGAACCAATGTCATCTAAAACATGGTTCACGATAAAACCCAAAATCACATTCTATTGTTAATCGGGTTAAAGAACAGGTGTTATTCAAAACACCGCTCACGATAAACCCAAGAACCAATTCAAATTCAATTCCAATTAAATATTATTTAATTGATACACTTCATTAAATCTAAATAGAAAGATTTAATCTTTTTCTCCATTGGGCTTAAGAACAGTGTTAATGAAGACAACATTCACGACATACCCAAATCACATTTGATATTAAATACAAGGCTCTGAATAGAAAATATACCGGCTTATATTCAATATCAAATTCTGAAACCAACAAATATCGTATTAGAAATAATGATATAAAATATATCTTTCAAATTCCCATAACAATATCTGTATAGTCACGAAATCCAACATCGAAATATTCTGAAGATAATTTCGATTCAACTCCAGTCCAATTCATGTATTGGAAATACCTGTTTATTTTTAAAATCTCTTTCAAATTCAATTTATTTATTTCGAAAATAAATTGATTTTAATTCTAGTTCAAAACTAGTTCATTTCGATAAAAATCTATTTTTATCTTTTCAAATATAGAGTTTTCCATCCCAGTTCTTCACAAATCACTTCTTATGATTTTACACAAATTATTGTTATTTTTAATAATTTTATCAAGGTCCGTACAGTCGATTTCCATCAACGGCCATCGAACTGCACTTACAGCGACCTTTTATAAATTTGATTTGGACATGATTCCAAATCCAACCGTTAGATTTCAAATTTCAAATATTCGTTAGAAAGCTCTTTTCGATACGAACCCAACGGTTCCGGTTTTAGGAGAATCCGACGGTCGGATCTCCCGCAACGTCAATTCGAAGTCAATGGTCGAAATTCACGAACTGCCGCAGCGCGGCGCATTCTATTCAGGCCATTATATATATAATATAATATATATATTTCGTCGATTTCCTTTCAAAACGTATTTCATAAATCGTTTTAAATTCGTTTTCGAAACGATTTCAACTTCATATTCAATTTTGAATCAAAATTGAATATTCCACATCATCGATATACAAATGATAATATTTTCAAAACGTTATATTTTGAAATCACTTCTTTTTCTATATTCATTATAAAAACGAATATAATCGATATAAATATCGTTCACGTCAAAATGGCGCATCTCTAATCAACACGGCTTTATATCTTTCAATAAATTCGTTATTCTATTCAATAAATGAATATTTATTCCATTCAACACATGAATCTATATTTCTTTCAACACATGAATATTCTCAACACATGAGCACTGTCAACACATGACTATTTTTGTTATTTAAAATATTTTATAAAATTATGGTATCTATCGTTTGATTTTTAATTAGACTTCACCGTGAAGTAGCTTCTAATTTTAAATATGGTAAAGATGTAAATTTTATTGTTAAAATATTTCTTTCAACACATGATCAATTATTCTATTCAACACATGAATATATACTTCGTTATATTCTTTATTTTCCCAATTGGAATGAGGCCCAATCAATTACCATATAATGTTAATTATATGGATTCCACACAACACATGTATATATAATAGCATTGACAAATAATCGACCATCATCCAAAGTGCACTACACTGTATAAGCATTAAATATAGATATCTAACGCTTATAACAGCCTGTCAATCAATCATCGACATACAACTAATCAATCGGGATGAGTGGACTTCAAATATCATCCCAACACCCGTGTGGGGTTTCAAATCAACAAACACATATTTTTATTTACACACACACACGTTAAAAACAATATTTTTAACGATAAAATATTTTTAACTATAAAAATATTTTATTTCACGTCACACAATCAATTTTCATCACAACAAACAATCAAACACACAAGCCATCCATGGTCTGTGGATGACGGGTGTCGGGTGCTACTAAGCACCGTCTGCATCCTAGTATATAATTTATAACTAGAAAAGAAATTTAAAGTGAGAAGTTCTCACCAGCTAGCTAATCCAAACGCCTTGACTCTTCTTATGTAGACATCTTCGTCGTTCTCGCCTTTTGTCACTTTTGTTGCCCGTAGCCACTACATATATAAAAATCATATTTTTATACTGTTGTCTTTAAAATAAAAATCACATTTCTATTTGTTCACTTTCAATTTAAAAATCATATTTTTATAATTACTCCATATGGATAAAAATTCTATTTTTACACCACTGTTATATAGATAAAAATTCTATTTTTACACCGCTACTATATAGATAAAAATTCTATTTTTACACCGCTACTATATGGACAAAAATTCTATTTTTACACCGCTACTATATCGATAAAAATTCTATTTTTATAACGGTGTTCATATAATAAAGATTATATTTTTATCACGCTATTCTATACATAAAGATTTCGCCTTTTCAAATATAAAGATTCCGCCTTTTCATTTCATCACTATAAAAATCACATTTTTATTACAACATATATATAATAAAAATCAAATCTTTGTTTCGCTACATATATAAAGATGATATTTTTACTATCTTACCTATATAAAAATTATATTTTTATACTTCTACAATATAAAAGATTATATTTTTATACTTCTACAATATAAAAGATTATATTTTTATACTTCTATAATATAAAAGATTATATTTTTATACTTCTACAATATAAAAGATTATATTTTTATTTGTTAACATATATAAAAATCAAATTTTTATGTTACAAAAATCAAATCTTTCTCTACATAAAAAAATCCAAGCCTTTCCTATATAATACCCTCGCCTTTTTCTATATTATAAAACCGAAAAAAAATTCATTACGAAGTAAAATAAAACTGAGAATAACTCACATCGGATCACAGAGAAAGAAGGGGGTTTTAAGTTGGAGAGGACGACGGCCCGGTGCTTGTATGTGTGACTCACGGTAGTTGCATCAGCGTTGGAGGTTGCGGCTTCTTCAGAGGGAGGAACGGATGAGAGGTGGCTAAGGCCGATCGCCGGAGTTGGCAGGGGGTGGCGCAGGCCGTTCTTGGTGGCGGTGACAGCCACAGGCGGCGACGTATGGAAGGGGGCGCGTTAGGGCTTGGGGCATCGGAGGAAGGATAGGACGAGGAAAAGGCAGACGGGAAGAAGAGGGGGGAGCTGGAGGGAGGCGCGGTGGCGGCGCTGCCGCGATGGGAGGGGGCGCGATCAGGAACTGGCATCGACGGGGAGGGATTTGGGGTTTTATTTATTTATTTATTCACAGCGTTGACCGATTTTTGTGAGGGAGGAGAGAGGTAGTTAAGGTTATATTAATATATATATATATATATATATATATATTATTTTTAAATTCTACAAAGCAACCTTTTATTTCGAACTCGAAATCGAACCCATCGACTGTCGTCCCTAGCTAATTACCCCCATTCCGAACACAATGGGATATGTATCGTAAGCTGATTCGATCGTTTCGATTAGTTTCCGTCAAAATCAACATATAACTCTATATATTGAAATTGAATGCGCATTTCAATTTACCGGGGTCACATACTAACTAGAAAAATTCCAGAAAAATATTTTCTAGCTTCGTATTGACAATACAGTCCTAACAAAACTAGTTTCGTCAAATTCTGAGACCGTTTGAAAAATGGCCAATTTCCAGTCGATTAAAATCAACTAAAACTGGTCAAACGCGTTTAACTTTGCCACGCTCACATATTGATTCGAAAAATTATGAAATTTGAAACATAGCAATAATTTGACATCGCGGATCCAACAAAAGTGGTTTAGTCGAAATCCGAGGTCGTTTGCAAAATTCCCATTTTCAAGGGCCGAAATTCCATAGCGACTATTCTGAAATTTCAACTGGACATATCTTTTTATCCCCACTATGAAATTTTGATTTTTCAGATTCGTTGGAAAGATATTCTCAATTAGATTCAAATATTTTTTGTTTCCCTAAATTCTGGTTTATTTTGCACCCGGTATGTTCAATTGAAGTTTGAAATCGAATTATCGAACTACCGCGCCATTTTCAATTCCTTTTATAATTTAAAATAAATATTTATATTCTAACGACGACGTATATAAATATATACGTTCTAATTCCATTCAAAATAAATTTCTCGTCGATATTATTTAAAATACTCTATTTTAAATATGCAAAATTCGCTAAAATTACCAAAAAAAAATTAAAACTGGCTCGCATTTCCGGGTTGTTACATAACATTTTCATGTTAATACAACATGATCAAACAAAATGATATTTTCCTGCTAACACATCAAAGATTTTATTTCTATCATACAACAATATCATTCAGCAAATCACCCCAACCAAATTCAGTATAAATATAAATATATATTTTAATTTTCATTTAAAAATCAAGAAATCTCACATCGGTTTTTGTCTGAATTTTCAACGTGATCGGTTTCAGCTCTAAACAGCTCCATCACGTAGATCTCATCAATAGGGTTCCAACGCACTTTGTTTCATCAAATTCTGATTTGATTTGCATAAGATATGAACATTTAAATTTTTGGTTACATTAATTAATTAAAATAATAATCAAAATCAGTTAAGGCCTTAATTACATTTGGAGAAAACAGTGGCCGCTCCTTTTCCTTTCTTCCTTTACGTAACTGTTAAAACCGAACCCAATCTCCACTTCCAATCACCACGTCGGTCTTCCCCAGAAGCCACCGTACCACGATCCGGAGTCGCCACCCTCTCGCCCTTCGAAGGAGCCACCTGCGCCGCCAATAGCTTCTAGGTCGGTGCACCCCTGCCACCGGAAAACGAGCCCAAACCGCCCCTCTTTGAGCCAGAAATTAGAACCATCCACTCCTCGAAAATTGATCATAACCGTATAGGATCGAAGCTTAGAAGAATCTCTCTGGTTTTGGCTTTGGATTCATGTATCATCTGGGTTTAGATTGTGAGAAATTACTGGAATTGTTCGGGACATTTTCGGCCATTAGTTTTGGTGAACGGCGGCTGGTCAAATTAGGTCTAGGGTTAGGTTTTCAATTCTATTTATAATATTTAATTATTAAATGTTCAAATTTACAAATAAACCCATTACTCCTTTTCAGATCCAATTTCAGTCCAATGAAAATTGTTCCCAGGCAAATACCCCCGTCCCGGACACAATGGACTAGGTCCTGTGAGCCCAAACGGCTGCCTTCCGTTGTTTTTTTTTTAATTTAATATTTAAATCATTTATTTAATTAATTCAATCTTACAATTAAATTCACCGGGGCCACATATGACTACTAAAAATTACAGAAAAATTATTTCTGGCTTTGTCTTGACGATACGGTCCTAACAAATCTAATTTCGTCGAATTCCGAGACCATTTGAAAAATGGCCATTTTCAAGTCGATTAAATTTGACCAAACCTGACAAAACACATTTTTCTTTGCCACGCTCACATATTAATTCGAAAAATTCTGGAAAATTAAATTTAACAATAATTTGACATTCCAATTCCAACAAAAGTGGTTTCGTCGAAAACAGAGGTCGTTTGTAAAATGGCTATTTTTAAGGCCAATATATTGTATCAAAATATATATAAATTCTATAGCGACTATTCTGAAAATTAAATTGGGCATAACTTTTGATTCCTGCTATGAAATTTCAATTTTCCAAATTCGTTGGAAAGATATTATTAAATAGATTCTAATATTTTTGGTTTCACTAAAATCCGATTTATTTTGCATCCTGTACAGTCAGCCAAAGTTCAAATTCAAATTTTCAAACTATCGCATTATTTTAAACTCTATTTATAATTAAATAAAATTTATTCGTTCTAACTTCTATTAAAATAAATTTTTGATCGTTATTATTTAAAATAAATTATTTTAAATATTAAAAATCCATCAAAATTTCTAAAATAAAAATTTTAAATTGGCCCCAAAATTCCGGGTTGTTACATTTTTAATCGTTATTATTTAAAGTGTATTATTTTAACTATTCAAAATTCACTGAAATAGCCAAAATAAAAATTTTAAATTGGTTCGGATTTTCCGGGTTGTTACAATCTCCCCCACTTAAAAGCTTTTTCGTCCTTGAAAAGGAAATAATAGTAAAGTAGGAAACAAAATGGAAAATGCAAGGTATTATGAATGTACCTCAGCACAAAAGCTACTCGGAGATATCCACTCTACACTTGGGATAGGCCTACTTGATGTTATCCTCAGTCTCCCATCAGGGAAAGGGTCAGACTAAGGAAAATGATAATTTTAAAGGAAAGGTTAAAAGTAGAGACATATAATAAGATGATAATGATGTGATGACTGATTTATATGTGCTATTCTGCTATGCTCATTCTAGGACATTGTTAATCCTATCTCTAATGAGCTACTCGCCTTAGAATACTACTGATTCTATCTAGAAGTATTGTTTTAAAAATGTTATACTCCGTAGCTAAGGTTAACCTTAAGCTCTGATACCAAATGTGACGACCCAAACTTCCGTAGAACGAAAGTAAGGATAATCATAGGAGTATAACATAATTAAAACAATAACAGATCACAGTTACATAGCAAAACATATAAATCATTGCAACGGAAAGGAAATGTCATCACAAACATCATCACATAACATCAGAGTATGCAGTACAGGATACACATAGCAAAACAGATGTCTAAAACAGGGGAATAAATAAAGTCTCCATCTCCCAAAATACATCAATATCCAATACTGTCTTAAAATATCAAGAAGAAAATAAAAGATAAAAAGAAAAGATCTTCCAACATCTTCATCAGCAAGCTCTAGTCCAGAAAACATCCCTGCCTGAAACCTTTCAATTGGCTGCCGTGTGTAAAGAGGGCACCCGAGTTTGCAAAGTGAAACAAACTACGAGTCAGCCATGAGACTGGTATGAGAAATATTACTAAACTAATAACATGGCTAATCACTTGAAACGACCCAAACTTCCCAGTAAAGGAAAGACTAGATTGCTTTGAGAACAACACACATCAGAGCACAAACTGAAGAATATTTTATTGCTGATTACAACAATTTTATCAGAGTACAAGAATATAACAGAGTATGAAAACTTATTACACAAAAGGAATATAATAATATCAGAGATTTAAATTACATTTAAGAATAGCAGCGGAAAATAATACAAATATACAAACGAAAGGAATACACGGATACAGATCTTTCCGAATATCGCCTCACCTGTAAACCAGGATCCTGTAAATATATCTGCAAAAAGCTTGTCGACTGCCCGTGTGGAAAATATGGGCACCCGAGTTTGCCAGTGAAACAAACTACACGTCAGTCATGGGACTGGTATGAGAAATCTTAACTTAACTTATCTAATAATAAGGCTAATCACAGGACCACGCCGCTAACGCGGAACGGGTTTACTCCATGGGATTGCCAGTGCATAAAATAAAGTAAATCGTTAAATAACGCAATGCTTTTCAGAAAAATGAAACCATTATAAGACCCAAGTCCCATCACACAATGCAACGCAAACCGGAGGATAGGGTTTTACCTTATAATTGTCAAAAATGCTTGATACGATAAAAACGGATTTGATATTAGTGAGTATATGTTTTTCAAAAACAATTTCAATCATAATGTATCAATCATAGACGGCATGGGTACCATATATCATGTCGCCGTACTAGTTCTACAATCAAAACCGCATGGTGTCGTATTGGAAGTTGGTTTTCCATCATGAAATCGAGGCTAGGGATCGTCCTCTCCGATTCGAGACACTCTAGCAAATGCCTCAGGATCCCCCTAGTGAACCCTTGGAGCGGTAGGGCCGGTGCCCGCCTATCGGCAGTGGATTGGTTATGCCTGAACACACGCTTCCCGGTTCCTTTGAACCTATAGTATGACCACTTCTGGCCTATAAATCCGAGGCGCCTCAAAATCCATCATCCACATAAGTAGAATGTCAGCCAGTTTAAGCACCGACACCACTTCTAGCTAGAAAGAAACGTGTGCACTCCCTACGGTCCATATCCCGTTTTTGACTCATACCGGGGTATGAGGCTCGCGAAGTCACGCTATACACAAAGCTATGCCGTAATAAACTATACTTTGATCATCCCACAAGGCCCTGCTTTTCAACAAAAGCCTTGATCATTTGCATCTTGGCGTGCCACATTGACAATTCACGCCATGCGATCGATCACTATTAATATATACCAGGGTGTTAAGTAGAGAATAAATTCTCCACCACCAAACAGACATATATTAATAGAAATCGATTTAATTCATATGGAACAAAACCCAATGTCAGACACGCATCCATTTACAAGTCCGTTTTGGGTCTTAACGAAACCGGAGACACCTGAGAGGTCCTCGCATATCCGAAACAATCAACAATAGTCCGGACGACTGCCACTGAAGCCCCTTCAAGGTAGCTACTCCCATCATGGGTCTCAGTAGAAACACATCCATCCGATGTGAAGATCGTCGGTCTTCAACCACCGTCTTCATCTTCGACTCTTCATCGTCGTAGTAATTATTCGGAATGGGTTAAACCTGGTCTTTCCGAATAACTCTCGTATTTTTATAATTAAAAATCGAGTACTATAAAAACACATCCGACGCCTCATTCCAATTCAGAATATTCTTTTAGTAAAATATTCACATTATTCTATCAAAGATAAATTCTTTACATTTATTCTTAAATCTTTCTTTTAAAGATTTATTAAACCCAATTTGGTTTTAAATATCAAAAACCATTATTCCATGATTATTTAAATTTAAGAAATAAATCTTATCTTTAACTGGGTTAAAGAACTAATGTCATTTTAAAACGCAGCTCACGGTAAACCCAAAATCACTTTCCATGAAATATGGAATCTTCACAGAAATCAAATCAATATAATTGTTATAACTTTCTGTATCCGACCAATAATATAAATGGAATAACGGCAAAGCCTCTTAAATTCCATATGTAGTATCGGTCTTCTTTTACAGAAGCTTATCTTGGTTATTATTCATTCGAATTCCATCCAATTCCAGTTTAATATATTAAATTGGAAAACTTTACTTTTGGAAAATTCCCCTTTGAATCTTAATAAAAGATTTATAAATTCCAAATCATAATCTTCACTATCAGTTGAGTTAAAGAACAAATGTCGCTTAAAAACATAGTTCACAATAAACCCAACTCACATTCATCTTATTTCAATCACTAAATATAATTGAAAACTTTAATAATCTAAATTAAAAGATTATTCTCTTCATACGGGGTTTAAGAACAATGTTATTTAAGACACTATTCACGACAAACCCAAATCCAATTTATTTAATTTAATTTCAATTAAATATTAACAAATTGGAAATCTTCATTAAATTTAAATTTAATGATTTATCCTAGTTGATAACTAGTGCATTTCAGTAAAAATATATTTTCTTAAAATATATTCCTATTCTAAAATATTCTTTTTCTAAGACATTTTCTAAAATATCCATTTCTAGAATACCCTTTATTGGAATGTGACTCAATCAACAACCATAAATTGTATGTGATCAACAATCATGATAAGTAATTATTAAACATCCAAATGACGACTAGAGTGGAATTTATAACTGTGTGAGCATTAAAGTAAATAACTAACGTTCATCACAGACTGTCAATCTATCGATTGACAGATAACTAAATATTGGGATTAGTGTGTATCCAATATCATCCCAATACCCGTGTGGGTTTCATCCATCAACTAAATAATAAATTATTTGTGCACTTGGGCGATGTGTGAAAATTATCGTCCCAATCACATAGACAAGTCGGGTAACTTGTAAATGGGAGTGTAATATTCAATTTGAATATACAAACATTATATTTAATACGTCAAACACGTCAACATCTCAGACATATATTTCAAGCCATCATATTTTAACATATGATATTTTTTACTGTAACTAATCGACAATAAAAATATTAACATTTACTTCTAATCTTCTTATTGTTAACCAATGACAACGAAAATCTTAACTTTTGTTTCAATTTTTTTTTGATTGTTAACGAATGACAATAACAATCTTAAATTTTATTACTATTTTTTTTAAATGACAATAAAAATGCAACTTTTGAATCCAGACTTTTTATTTAATATAAAATATCAATAAAATCTATCTTTTATTCCAACTCTTGTTATTTTAAACAAATGACAAATAAAATCTATTCTTTCAACTGAAATCAATATTACATGAGAATGTAATGTTCTAATTCTATTCTCTTTAATGATATTTTTAATCCTAAGAAACATTGCCTAACAAAAATGTTCCTTTAATCATATTAAACATTTCTAAACAAAAATGTACTTTTTTATCACATTAACATTTCTAAACAAAAATGTACTTTTTATCCTATTTAACATTTCTAAACAAAATGCTAATCTTGATCTAATTCTTTTCAATGACCAAAAATGGATATTTTGGTGTAACTCTTTTAATGACCTAAAAAGGTATATTTTTGGTTTAATTATTTTAAGTGACCAAAAATGTATATTTTGGTTTAACCATTTTAAATGGCAAAACTAAATGTTTGTACTCCATTCCTATAAAATGACCAAAAATGAATGTTTTTAATTCATTCTATTTAATTTGCATAAATGAACATTTCCAATTCATGATCAAAACGAATAATTTTGTCTAATTCTTTTTATGTAAACAAAATGTTTCTTTTGATCTAATCCTTTATATGTAAACAAAATGTGAATATTTTGTTCGATCCTTTATATGTAAACACTTACATCAAAAATGTTATTTCTTTCCTAAGACAACATTTTGAATAACACTAGAATGGTATATGTTAATTTTGAAAAAAAAAATTCCTAATGTATACATTTACATTAAAATGACATTTTCGTTTAATCCTTTTAAATAAGCAAAAATGTAAATTCTTGTCTAGTCCCTTTAAATAAACAAAAATGTAAATTTTTAACCAATCCTTTTAGTGACCATAATGAATATTTTGGTCTCATTCATTTTTGAATGGCAAAAAAGAATAATTTTCATCATTCTAATTATATGACAAAAAGTAAATGTTTGTTTCATTCCTTATGAATGAAAAAAATGTCCATTTCTATTTCATTCTTTTAAATGTGACAAGAATGTCCGTTTCTCACTAATCATATTTTAACCAAAAATGTTATTTTAATTTCTATTCGTTCTTTTGACAAAAAGTTTAATTTTCACTAATCATTCTTTTGTTTGGACGAACATGTATAATTTTCATCATTCTAATTTAACATAAAAATGTTCTTATATGGCCCTTCTAGTTCAGCATAAAAATGATATTTTTATGTTACACAAATACAGTTCAACAAAATAATATTCTAACTATGAACAAACGTGACTCTATAAAAATGACATTTTGAATTCTAGCATAAATGGTATTTATAACTCAACATGAATGACATTTATAACTAAAAGGATATTTTATCTACATGACATTGTTTAAATGAAATGAAATTTTTATTTAACAAGGCATCGTCTACATAAAATGATATTTATATTAAGCATAACAAATTTCTAGTCAAAAAGGTTATTTTTATTCTAATTTACATTTCCTAACAAAAATGTTTTAACACAAAAATGTGTATTCTTATTTCCTCCTTTTTAAATGAGTAAAATGTACGTTTTACTTCTTTTAACGTAAACAAGAATGATAAATTTGGCTAATTCTTTTAATGCAACAAAATGTGATGATTTTGTTATAATCATGTTTTTAAATTCTAAAACATGAATCTTCTTATGTCTCTATTCTTACATTAAAAGTGTACTTTTAATTAAAATCATGTTTTGATTCTAAAACATGAATCTTCTATTTCTATTCTTAACTCAACAAAAGGTATGAAAGTTGGTGCTTCATTTTGGTGATAATTCTAATCTAACAAGAATGGTTTTAAAGTGTTATTTCATTTTTGTTGAAATATACTAGTACAACAAAATGACCAAATTTGGTGTTCATATATTTGTTGAAATATACTAGTTCAACAACTTGAGAAAATTTGGTGTTTCATATTTTCGATCATTTTATCTAACCACAATTTATATTTTTTTTCCCCATTTATCACTACAAAATGATATAAATGTTTCTAACAAATTATCTCAATACAGATCGGTGTGTTTCACCATTTATCACCAAATAATTTCATTCAGCAAACAAGCAGATACAAATATTTCATTCAGCACAGAACAAATCATGAATAATAGCAAACAAAAAATGACTGTAGATTTATGATTATAAATTCAGAATTATTTCTAAAAAAAAAAGATAAATAGATTTCTCACCGTCTATTCAATTATGAATAAATCAGATTCGAAAGTTGGCCAAAATTTGATCTTCTCAGAAATGGTCCTAGTCAGTTCCATGTTGTAGAGTTTTTCGTTGTGAATCCAACGCGACTGATTTAATCAATTTCTGATTTCATTTGCAAAAGTTATAGGCATTTGAGCATTTGAATTTATTAATTATATAATTTAATAATTAATTAATTTATAAACCTTTAATCCTTCTTCATCGTTTACTGCCAACGTCGAAACCCATATCTGCTCCTCCTATCTTCACGTCGCACCCCCCTACGAGCCACCAGCAACCGATCAAACCTCGCCACGACGAAGACCCCCAGACGTCGCCCCCACGCCCTGAAACCGGCCGAGCTCGGTGGTCCAAGCCACCCCGAAACCCACGCCAAACATCACGACTTCCAACTCTAATTCCGCCCATTATACCCCCACTGTTTCCGATCACATCCGTACCAAATTAAAGGCCTCGAAAATCTCTTCGATTTGGTATAAGGATTGGGTTTTAATTCGAAGTGGATTGGAAGAATTTAAGGAATCAAATTCGGATGATTTCGGCCATGGAATTCATACATACGGCGGCTGTATTCTGAAAATTAGGGTTAGTCGTATTATACTGTATTTATACTAGTATTTTATACTATTTATTTATCTTAATTCAAGAAAATGGTTGTTTGTTGATACCAACACCGAATCGAACCCAACGAATGTTGCCCCTAGCTAATAACCCCCGTCCCGGACACAATGGAATATGTTTCGTAACCCTGTTCGGCAGTTACGATATGTTTTTCTTCAAATTCAATTATAAATCATTTAATTATTAAATTCAAACGTATATTTTAAATTACCGGGGCCACATACGGACTCTAAAAATTACAGAAAAAATTATTTCTAGTTATGTTTTGACGATACGGTTCTAACAAGACTAATTTCGTTGAATTCTGAGACCGTTTGCAAAATGGCTATTTTTAAGTCGTTTAAAATTGACTGAAACTGACAAAACACATTTTCTTTTACCACGCTCACATATTAATTCGAAAAATTCTGAAAAATTAAACTTAACAATAATTTGACATTCTGGTTCCAACAAAAGTGGTTTCGTCGAAAACCGAGGTCGTTTGTAAAATGGCTATTTTTAAGGGCTATATATTATATTAAAATATATATAAATTCTACAACGATTTTTCTAAATTTTAAACTGGACATAACTTACAATTTATAAGGTGAAATTTCAGTTTTTCAGATTTGTTAGAAAGATATGATTAAACAAATTTAAATATTTCTGGTTTCGTTCAATTCTGATTTAAACTGAATTCTGCATATTCAGTTAAAGTTCAAATTCAAATTTTCAAACTGCAGCGCTGTTTTAAACTCCTTTTATAATTAAATTAAATTTATTCTTTTTAAAATAAATTTTTAGTCGTTATTATTTAAAATAAATTATTATACATATTAAAAATCCATTAAAATTTCTAAAATAAAAATTTTAAATTGGCCCCAAAATTCCGGGTTGTTACAATCGCCCACCCTTAAAATCTTTTCGTCCTCGAAAAGGAACGAAGCTAAAAGTTGTTTAATTAACTGACTAAATTAAATTTTTATTAATTGGTTTAATTATCGTTCTAATATTTTAATTAGTGAAACTAATTATCAAACATCACACCCATCAATCAATTAGGTGATTAACTTTTCAAAAATATATAACTTTAATACATAGTCAAAAATCATATTTTTGGTGCAAATCACAGCAATGTGTACTAACAAAGTTTTAGTTCTCATACCAGTCAATGGAAATATATAGAAATCCCACTTTCGAAACTCGAACATAAATACTGGTGATGGTGCACCGATCATCAGAATCATCTCCGGGCGACTAGAGTGTGATTCTATATCTATATAGTATATTAAAACTTCGAATATCCGTTAATTACTCGTATATTCGAAATCTTTAAATACTCGACTGTCCACATTAAAATATAATATACTCAAATACGTATATTTAGATAAAATTTTCAAAACTAAATTTGTTTTCATTTTTATTTTAAAGAAAATAATAATCTTCACACTCGTTCTAGGATTCTACTGATCCCATCTCTAATGAGTCATTCTTATTGGATATTACTAATCCAATCTCTGATGAATTCTTTCGCTCGGTTCTAATGTGTCTTGTTCTCGAGCTCTATAAACCAAAGCTCTAATACCAAATGAAACGACCCAAACTTCCCAGTAAAGGAAAGACGGGATTGCTTTGAGAACAACACACATCAGAGCACAAACTGAAGAACATTTTATTGCTGATTACAACAATTTCATCAGAGTACAAGAATATAACAGAGTATGAAAACTTATTACACAAAAGGAATACAATAATATCAGAGATTTAAATTACATTTAAGAATAGCAGCGGAAAATAATACAAATATACAACCGAAAGAATACACGGATACAGAGCTTTCCGAATATCGCCTCAGCTGTAAACTAGGATCCTGTAAATATATCTGCAAAAAGCTAGTTGACTGCCCGTGTGGAAAATATGGGCACCCGAGTTTGCCAGTGAAACAAACTACAGGTCAGTCATGGGACTGGCATGAGAAATCTTAACTTAACTTATCTAATAATAAGGCTAATCACAGGACCACGTCGCTAACGCGGAACGGGTTTACTCCATGGGATTGCAAGTGCATAAAATAAAGTAAATCGTTAAATAACATAATGCTTTTTAGAAAAATGAAACCATTATAAGACCCAAGTCCCATCACACAATGCAACGCAAACCGGAGGATAGGGTTTTACCTTATAATGGTCAAAAATGCTTGATACGATAAAAACGAATTTGATATTAGTGAGTATATGTTTTTCAAAAACAATTTCAATCATAATGTATCAATCATAGACGATATGGGTACTATATATCATGTCGCCATACTAGTTCTACAATCAAAACCGCATGGTGTCGTATTGGAAGTTGGTTTTCCATCATGAAATCGAGGCTAGGGATCGTCCTCTCCGATTCGAGACACTCTAGAAAATGCCTCAGGATCCCCCGCAGTGAACCCTTGGAGCGATAGGGCCGGTCCCCGCCTATCGGCAGTGGATTGGTTATACCTGAACACACGCTTCCCAGTTCCTTTGAACGTATAGTATGACCACTTCCGGCCTATAAATCCGAGGCGCCTCAAAATCTATCATCCACATAAGTAGAATGTCAGCCAGTTTAAGCACCGACACCACTTCTAGCTAGAAAGAAACGTGTGCACTCCCTACGGTCCATATCCCTTTTTGACTCATACCGAGGTGTGAGGCTCGCGAAGTCACGCTATACACAAAGCTATGCCGTAATAAGCTATACTTTGATCATCCCACAAGGCCCTGCTTTTCAACAAAAGCCTTGATCATTTGCATCTTGGCGTGCCACATTGACAATTCACGCCATGCGATCGATCACTATTAATATATACCAGGGTGTTAAGTAGAGAATAAATTCTCCACCACCAAATAGACATACAATAATATAAATCGATTTAATTCACATGGAACGAAATCCAATGTCAGACAAGCATCCATTTACAAGTCTGTTCTGGGTCTGAACGAAACCGGAGACACCTGAGAGGTCCTCGCATATCCGAAACAATCAACAATAGTCCGGACGGCTACCACAGAAGCCCCTTCAAGGTAGCTACTCCCATCATGGGTCTCAGTAGCAACACATCCATCCGATGTGAAGATTGTCGGTCTTCTACCACCGTCTTCATCTTCGACTCTTCATCGTCGTAGTAATTATTCGGAATGGGTTAAACCCGGTCTTTCCGAATAACTCTCGTATTTTTATAATTAAAAATCGAGTACTATAAAAACACATCCAACGCCTCATTCCAATTCAGAATATTCTTTTAGTAAAATATTCACATTATTCTATCAAAGATAAATTCTTTACATTTATTCTTAAATCTTTCTTTTAAAGATTTATTAAACCCAATTTGGTTTTAAATATCAAAAATCATTATTCCATGATTATTTAAATTTAAGAAATAAATCTTATCTTTAACTGGGTTAAAGAACTAATGTCATTTTAAAACGCAGCTCATGGTAAACCCAAAATCACTTTCCATGAAATATGGAATCTTCACAGAAATCAAATCAATATAATCGTTATAACTTTCTGTATCCGACCAATAATATAAATGGAATAACGGCAAAGCCTCTTAAATTCCATATGTAGTATCGGTCTTCTTTTACAGAAGCTTATCTTGGTTATTATTCATTCGAATTCCATCCAACTCCAATTTAATATATTAAATTGGAAAACTTTACTTTTGGAAAATTCCCCTTTGAATCTTAATAAAAGATTTATAAATTCCAAATCATAATCTTCACTGTCAGTTGAGTTAAAGAACAAATGTCGCTTAAAAACATAGTTCACAATAAACCCAACTCACATTCATCTTATTTCAATCACTAAATATAATTGAAACTTTAATAATCTAAATTAAAAGATTATTCTCTTCATACGGGGTTTAAGAACAGTGTTATTTAAGACACTATTCACGATAAACCCAAATCCAATTTATTTAATTTAATTTCAATTAAATATTAACAAATTTGAAATCTTCATTAAATTTAAATTTAATGATTTATCCTAGTTGATAACTAGTGCATTTCAGTAAAAATATATTTTCCTAAAATGTATTCCTATTCTAAAATATTCTTTTTCTAAGACATTTTCTAAATTATTCTTTTCTAGTATATCGTTTATTAGAATGTGACTCAATCAACAACCATAAATTGTATGTGATCAACAATCATGATAAGTAATAATTAAACATTCAAATGACGACCAGAGTGGAATTTATAATTGTGTGAGCATTAAAGTAAATAACTAACGCTCATCACAGACTGTCAATCCATTGATTGACAGATAACTAAATATTGGGATTAGTGTGTATCCAATATCATCCCAATACCCGTGTGGGGTTTCATCCATCAACCAAATAATAAATTATTTGTGCACTTGGGCTATGTGTGAAAATTATCGTCCCAATCACATAGACAAGTCGGGTAACTTGTAAATGGAAGTGTAATGTTCAATTTGAATATACAAACATTATATTTAATACGTCAAACACTTCAACATCTCAGGCATATATTTCAAGCCATCATATTTTAACATATGATCTTTTTTACTGTAACTAATCGACAATAAAAATATTAACTTTTACTTCTAATCTTCTTATTGTTAACCAATGACAACAAAAATCTTAACTTTTGTTTCAATTTTTTTTTATTGCTAACAAATGACAATAACAATCTTAAATTTTATTACTATTTTTTTTAAATGACAATAAAAATGCAACTTATGAATCCAGTCTTTTTATTTAATATAAAATATCAATAAAATCTATCTTTTATTCCAACTCTTGTTATTGTAAACAAATGACAAATAAAATCTATTCTTTCAATTTAAATCAATATTACATGAGAATGTAATGTTCTAATTCTATTCTCTTTTATGATTTTTTTAATCCTAAGAAACATTGCCTAACAAAAATGTTCCTTTAATCATATTAAACATTTCTAAACAGAAATGTACTTTTTTTATCACATTAACATTTCTAAACAATAATGTACTTTTTACCCTATTTAACATTTCTAAACAAAATGCTAATCTTGATCTAATTCTTTTCAATGACCAAAAATGGATATTTTGGTGTAACTCTTTTAACGACCCAAAAAGGTATATTTTTGGTTTAATTATTTTAAGTGAACAAAAATGTATATTTTGGTTTAACCATTTTAAATGACAAAACTAAATGTTTGTACTCCATTCCTATAAAATGACCAAAAATGAATGTTTTTAATTCATTCTATCTATCTTCTAGAACACCTGTCCACCATTTACTTTGAATTCCACATCGTCAAATCCGTAATCACACATTGATTATACAATTACACATTGGGTGCAAAATAAAGAGAAGTTACCTTCTCCCCACTAACTCGGTATATTCGTAAAACTCAATGGCGTGACCGTTGGAAATACTCTGTTGAACATTCGTCCATACAAGTTGTCCTGGGACTGGACAAACCAAAGGCATTAAACAAAATAGCTCTTGCATATCTCCGTCTTCAATTATCTTTGATAATCTCTGACACACGACGTATAACTTGAATCGAAGTGGAATATATTTCCCGGAATCTTCGAAACGTTCAGCGTATATCTTTTAAAGTCATGTGATATATAAGGAAACTGATCTATATAAAATCTTCACTTTTAAATCAGTTCTTGTTCCAAAGGAATGGTTATCAACTCAAAATGATTGAATACTTTAAATCTTTTTGGCTCAACACAATTTGAATTACTAGAATAGTCCATCATTTATCAGTAATCTCAACTATAATTCAATATGTTTGAATTATTATTTCATGAAATTAAGCAAACATATATTCTTTAAATTATAACCTTGACCAAGTAGGTCCGAATCTTTCTATATTGTTTATATTCCAAATATCTGACTGTCTACTGTAAATAAACAACTACACACAATATTTTATTATATAACTAGAAGGAACGTGCTTCGCACATGGCAATTAATACAACAATGTTAGTTCATTTATTTGTTGTCAATTTGGGTTTGTAATTCATTTTTGACTAAAAATGATTATTAACTTAAGTTGAAACCATTCAAACAATATTTCAATACCTATTTCAAAACATTTGGTCTTATCACTGACCATCAACCACTTTCTCATAGCATATTATCGATTACAACACATCTGACTATAATTACTTCTCGGTCTGGAGAACGTTTGAAAATATCTCCCCTCTATATTTTCTTCTCCTTATTTCTTTTTATTTCTTATTTTACTTTAATCTTCCTTGCCCGATCCTTATATTTCCTTGCGCGATCACTTCTATTCCCTTGCCCGATCACTTCATTTCCTTGCGCGATCACTTATATTTCCTTGCGCGATCACTTCATTTCCTTGCGCGATCACCTATCATATTTTCTATGTATTCTAGTTTTAAAGCATCTCGACCAAAATATACTTTGGAAAAAACTCACGCGCATTTCTATATCTCAGATTTTCCGTGCCACTCCTATTTCTTTTTTTGTCTTCAACACATCCCTTCTGTTATGTTTTACCCTCTACATGGTTTTACACTAGTCAATGATTTTCCCAAACTCATCACTACATCAGTGATGGTGCACAGCGGTGCACTTGGGTACGTGTACACACACACCACTGGACCTGTTACACTTTTCTTTACCTTTACATTGTTGCGCCCATTTCTTCTATCATTTATCACTTCTTTTCTTCCTTTCTTAAATCCTTTACTAGTGTTCTTTTTGCTACCGCCTAAATTTTTAATTTCTTCTGTCTTGTTCAATGAACTATCACCAATCCCTAACGTGGTGATGCCTTGGTCAACCCGTCTATTTCTACTTCATACCCATTTCTTGTTTGTTATTTCATCCCTTACCCTTTTGGCTGCTGTTACCTAACTTCCTTTGGTCCCTTTATCACTTATTCTTTTATTGCTACTTTGTTTTACAATTACTACTATATGTTCACGTTTCAACACAGTAAAACCCTCGCCATCTCCTTTTTCTAATGCTTTAACTTTTGTTTTGGTTTGTTTTATTTTGTTTTCTCGTTTTTAAGTAATTTTTTTAAAATAATACCATTCAACTAATTCTTTTTGCTGTGCCTACTTCTCTTTTACTACCAACTTCTGTCGAGCCACTACTTCTTGTTTTATATTTCCTGCTACTCTCCTCTTTTCCTTAACACACCGCTTCTCTTCATTTCAGGTTCATGCTAATGCTGCCTCTTCCCAACGCAAGCCGCCACTGACTTTCACATGAACCCATGTCCACACGTTAATCTTCCCTCTAGCGCGTGGTAATTTTTTTGTTTGTTTAATGCTTGGTTTCTTTCTAATATTTTAGCAGGTTGAACCCATGTTATCTGCCAACCCTGACTTGTTTGTAAATCTTAGTGTAGTAATGCTTCATATACGTGAAGCCTTTCTAGAGGAAAAACATTAAAGGAATAAAATTGATCCATGAAACAAGTTTAACTGAATTCATTTTATTGTTCTATTCTCAGTTTCCAGGCTTAAGCGAACTATGCACATTGTGCCCCTGCACACACGTTCCGCCTAATATTGCACAGCGCTAAACATCCTTACTCACCATGAATCACACACTGGTTTCATCACTAACCCAGATTCAATTACCCATCCCCCCTTCTACATTATTTTCTGCATACAACCATGTATTCATACAGGTGGATATATTAGTTTTTTATAGACACAGAGTGTTGTATATGTAGTTTTTTGTTGGTGTTCAATATGAATTCAATATGGTTGTGTATGGTTTCATTATTAGTTGTATATGTTCCCATCACGGGTTCAATATGGTGATCATAAGGGTTCTTAAAACTTAACAGTATAACAGTCACATCAAACTTAACAATGTGAGCTAAGCCTACACAAGCACTTGTGATTATAAATGGAGACAGAAGTTTAAAACAGAGGGTATAAAACAAGGTTTCCTGTGCTACTGTGTTGTTTCTCAAGTTGTTCAAACTTTCTACTTTTTTGGGATCGAACATCAATATTTAATCATAGATGATGGGTACACAAATAGTTGAATCTACTTAGCAGTTTATACAAACAGCAAGAAAATTTTGAGTGTTTACTCACTGTTTCTTTACTTATTTATTTCATTAACTCTGTTTTTACTAGGTTTTTCTGTGCCTTGTATATCATCAGATCGGGTTTCGTATAAGTAATATACAATCTCTAACAACATAAATTTTACTTACCTACTTATGAATATACAAAAGCATCTTTAGAAAAGATTTTAAACAAAATAAAAGTGAGTTTGCTCACCTTACTGCTTTCCCTTTTCAGCTTCAAGTTATCTTCTGAAAATTTTGCTAAGATTCAAATGGTTTGCATGAGAAATATGGAAGTTTAGGTTGATATTTATAGCCAAGTCTTAATATTTAAACAATTTCATTTTCTTTAAAAAATGTTTTGATGTCACTGTACATGCTAGCTTTAGGCCTCCCATACCCTATAAACATATGATATTACCACTCAATTAGCCTTTGGGCTTCCATTTCCTATTTCGGTTTGGTTGGAGAAATATCTTGAATAATATATACCATAGTTTTGTACAAATCATGTCCTCTTGCTTAGCTTCTAGAGATACTACACAAATCCTAAGCCTTGATTCATTAATGATGCCGAATGGTTTCACACAATTCTTGGGATTATGTTGTCATATAAAAATAGAATTTGTTGTAATCTAAATATACAAGATGTTTTATCCTATGACATTAGCTAAAAGACTTTGCATACACTAAGATTGGTACGATCTTGTTTTAGTAAAATTATGCATGAAGAATTTAATTGTTTAATTAGATATTTCCTATTCAATCTTGTCCTTATCCTCTCTTCCTAGAAACATGCATATACAAGGCCATACTCCATTTAATGCTGCGAATTTATTTGATTTGGTTTGTAAGATATTTTGCAAAGTTTTACAGCCTTCTTCTTAGGGGAATGGTTTATGCCACTATTCAAGGTTAAATCACATTTAAGAGTATTGACTTCGGTTGTTTTCTTTTGTATGTTTCATGCATTTTCCCTTGTTATTTTATGATTGTGGCATTTTACCAAACAGGTCGTGTTCAATGTTCTTTTATATGTCCATGTATAGTTGTGTTTGCTATACATATTTTCTACCTTATTTATTTTACTGGTTAGAGATTATCTAATTTCTAAGTGATGTCACATTTCATTCATTAACCCATATGTAACACCCTTAAGTCCCACATCGTGGAAGCCTGTGTGAACTGGGTACTTATATAGTAGAGCCCATCTCTTACTAACGCCGAGGCCTTTTGAGGAACAAAACCCCACACCTATACGGTGGTTAAGTTGGGGAAAATATCATGCATGAACGGAGGTGCGGGTTATTACCGTGGTATCAAAGCCAATACCCAGCCGGAATTGTGGCTCCTGTGTGGACCATAGCGCCTGAGTGAAGTGTTTGTGAGACAACGGGGTTGTTGGGCTCTGTAGGAGGGGAGAATGTAACACCCCTAAGTCCCACATCGTGGAAGCCTGTGTGAAGTGGGTACTTATATAGTAGAGCCCTTCTCTTACTAACACCAAGGCCTTTTGAGGAACAAAACCCCACACCTATACGGTGGCTAAGTTGGGGACAATATCATGCGTGAACTGAGATGTGGGTTATTACCCATATATTATGTTATATTTGTAAGTGTAAATTTCTAGTATTTTAAGTTTTTGTAGCAAGATTTGATTAAGTAGCACATGTTAAAACATAACTCAAACATATGCATATTAATATATCCATTAATATATAATTATACTTTGTTTAAGTTTGTTTATAATCTTGATTTGATTCTACTTTATTTTAATTAACTCATAAATAAATCAATATTTATTATTATACAAAGTCGCTAAAAATCGGGGCATTACAATCCATCCCCCTTAAAAGAATTTCGTCCCCGAAATTAAAGTATAACGAATAGATTTCAGTTTTAACTAAATTCCAATACATACATACTTAACCAACTTACATCTGTAACTACCTATCACACCCTTCGAGTAGACTACTTATTTTATTAATTGATTAGAACTTAAAATATGATTTCCGTTTCAAAGAATTCCGATTCAAACTGAATCTTATACAATAAATTTTAAGTTTAAAATTTTATATTATGAATTACCTCATTGCGGCAAGCTCGCTTTTAACCCAATTGATACTTCAAATTTGATCTTCCATATTATTCAACTTTATTATATTAATTTATATGAATTTTACTCGATACTCTCCTAATTCAATTTAACTCCATTTAACTTATTCCGAGGTTGACCCAAATTCATTCGACTCCTTCCATTGGTTGTTCTTGGTTATCCTACTTGCTCACCGACCTCTTCTTCCATCAGAACTCATTTTCAACTATCTGATTATAACAGTTTTATAATCTATATTTAATCGAGGAATATTTTAAAAGTAACTCAAGTCGATATCTTGAGTGGATCTATACTGTAACAACCCGTATTTCAATAACATGTTGAAACGAGAATCAAGGCAGAATTTAATTTTTAATTCTGAATCAAGTAAAACGGGCTATGCCATTGCGTTCGTCTCGGAAAAATACGCGAAATAGAGTCCGAGTTTTCGAAAATCGGAGTCCGTATGACCCGGTTAAGGCCCAAAGAAGTTTTCGGGAAATTTGAATTTCGAAACATGCAGAAATGGGGCCAGGCGGGAAAATTCCCGCCCAGACAAGTCGACAGGCATGTCGACAGGCATGTCGACAGGGCTGTCGACTTGCCCTGTCGGCTGATTCTGATCTGGTGCACCTATTTTCTATCTTGGCTAGGTTTTTGGGCCTGGTTTGAAATCTGACGGTTCAGGTTGGTCCTAGGGTTAATCTAAGGGCCTAAAACTATCCTAATCTCTATAAAAAGACCCTAAACCTACCCCTAAACCCTCATTATTCACTCATGTAACTAAACTATGGCCAAATTTCTACTCTCATGGCCTCCATCTCAAATCCCTAGAGCCTATGCATTCAAATCGGGTTCAAATCAAAAGATGCAAGCTTGCTACACCAAAGAGAGGCAAAATCAACGTTACTATGCGAGTTTCATGACGGATTCTTCAACAAAGGAGGCACCTTTCTTAGCCAAGATGATTCATGCTTCTTTCCCTAGACCTAACTATGTAAGTTCTAGCTACTTTTAGATGGAAACGGTAGTTTTGATAATGACATGGGATAAAATGAGGCTAAACATGATTATGCGAACCTATATGAACCTTACCTTGCCTCTTGTGTTCATGATTATGATTTTAGGCCATGTGAGTGACTTAATCATGCCTCTCATGCTATGCATAACCTAGTTTAACTTGCAAGTTTGGATCTTTATGCATGAAATGCTAGCATGAACCTTTAGGAACCACTTTATGTGTGAAACATTGGCTAAGACAAGATTTTGGGGCTTATGCATGTTTATGAACCCAAACCCCTTATGGTAACATGCAAGTTTGTGGCCAAATCCTTTATGAGATTATGCATGCTCGTGGCCAATCCCCTCTTTTAAGTTGTGCATGTTTATGGCTAAACCCTTTTTGATAATATGCATGTTTGTGGCCAAATTACCTTATGACACTATGCATGTTTATGGCCAATCCCTTTATGATGTTATGCATGTGGAAGCCAAGCCCTTTTTAGCATCATGCATGTTTTGAGACCAATATGTGACATAGTATCCTTACTATGTTGACTCGCTTTGCTTGCGTTGGGAAAACACGATTTTGGGTAGTTAGATAAACATGAACATGTCGCGAAATCTTAACTTGATTATGACATGTGTTTATACTTGAAAATATGACTTGGAAGATAACATGGAAGTTGGCATGTAAGTATGCATAAAAACATGAGCTTGGGAATTTACCTATTAAGTTAGGTCTACCCTTTGGGAATTTACCTATTAAGTTAGGTCTACCCAAATGCTTGAAAACTCGTAACATGTTTTGGAAACATGATGAACTTAGATAATATAAGTGTGGCCAACTCGAGGTTGGGTTGAGTTTGCAACGTAAAACTACCCGGAACTGACCGGCCTAACTAGTAGTTGCAAACAATAGGACCCAATGTGAGAAGTTGGTCATGTCGCGCTTAAGACCCGAGGTTAGACTAGGTTGTGGTGTAAATCTACCCGGACCCGCCCGGCTTAACTAGTAACCACAACAAGGTCTAATGTGAGAGGTTAAGAGTGCATTAATTGAATTAATGCCACATGATAAGGTTAAGTAAATTTGACTAATGACACTTAACCGATATGACACGAATGGGTAGGTTAAGTGGGACCGGACTTGATTCCTTAATGACACTTAACCATGCAAGATGATTAGGAGATGGGGTTAAGTAATTTACACTTAACTAATCCGACTGGGTAATTAGATGAGGTTAAGTAATTAAGACTTAACTAACCTAACCACGGTAATTAGATGGGGTTAAGTAATCCACACTTAACTAATCTAAACACGGTAATTCGATGGGGTTAAGTTAAACACTTAACCAATTTAAACTTGGTAATTCAATGAGGTTAAGTAACCCATACTTAACCAACTTAACGTGATAATTTAATGGGGTTAAACAACTTATACCTAACCAATTATACATGGAGATTTGATGTGGTTAAGTGACCTAAACTTAACCAATCTAACTCGTTAATTTGATGTGGTTAAGTGACCTAAACATAACCAATCTAACTCGTTAACTTGATGTGGTTAAGTGACCTAAACTTAACCAATCTAACTCGTTAATTTGATGTGGTTAAGTGAACTATACTTAGCCAATCTAACTCGTGAATTTATGGGGGTTAAGTTAACCCATACTTAACCAATATAACGTGAAAACATGATAAGGCTAAGTCATGAATCGCTTGAATACACTTGACCGGTTTGACTAAGTAATTTGATAGGGTCAAGTTAATATATACTTAACCAACTTGTAGGGCTAAGTCTTGAACTTAAATACTTAGCCAATCTTGACGTGATTCGTGGGCGGGTTAAGGCATGGACTTGAATGATAACACTTAACCCAATACGACAAACCCTAGTTAGAAGAACTAGGTAGAAAACCGTGGTTAATCAAGGATAACGGGAAGGTAAGGCTAAGTGGTAAACCTTAGTTAAGGGAAACTAAGTAATAATTCTTAGTCAAGGAAATTTGGACCATTTCTTAGATAGATTAGTAACCCGATACGTTAGGTCAACGTTTAAGTATGCGTGTAGGAGCAGGCTATCTGATTTAGATAAAGGCTCCAACGAACTGGGTAACGAAGCAGCGGCTTCGGGGAACGTGAGGATATTCTTGGGATCCCTCTGTGAGGTCGCAGATGATCATCCTGGGCTCACAAGAGGTTAAGGTCTGCGTTAGAAGGACCAAGAGTATGCCTTGGTTGCTATACGAGCGACCTAAAGACTGGGATGGATAGCAGTGAGTCAACGAATACATGATAGTGCCCTAGATAGCATGTTCGTCGATCATCTACCATCTTGAGTCAAGCGTGTACGTACGGAAAGGCAGGGAACACCCAACAGACCATAATTGCTATCTAATTATGGGTGAGGTAGGCCGTAGGATGTGGGCTGGCCGGAGTGTAGTTCTCATGCAAGATTTTCTCTTGTGTTGCCTTTCACTAGTTGAGGGAGGGGTCTCGTGGGACCATAGCCACGTGTAGAAAAGCAGACCTTAGTATCTGCATCGGCAGATAAATCTAAAGCTCCCGACCGAGCCCTGTATTTCTTGTTTTGCCCTGTGACAGGACTCGGATGGCACGATGTGATACATGTGCATACAGTTATAGAAAAACGATTCACGATGAATGCGTGGGAAAAAGGGCGCGGTTGAGGGTTAGTGTAATCCCTAGTGGCCTAGGTGGTTTAACCCAAACCGAAATACGAAAGCGTGCAATAGGTAAGCGTAATCCCTAGTGGTGCTAGGTGGCGTAAGTCTTAGTAGTTCAAACGATGATTCATATGGAAGAGCCTAGATAGAACAAGGGTGACAGTCCAAACGATTTCAAGGATAATACGACATGAGGAAGCCCGTACGAGGTACGGCAAAGGACTGAACTTATATACATGGAAAGAAACATATGATTTGAGTAACCTATATATGCGATATTAGGTTGACATGGACCATTACACGACTTTGAGCACGGGACATTCATGGTTAACACATGACGCGGGTAGGGATACTAGTACGAGAGGTGCAGAGCAAATATACATGTTAGAACTAGGAAGAATATACATAATAGATACCGTGGGATGTTAAACGGGGTAGATACCTTGGGATAATGTACTCGATAGAAATCTGACGATGTGATACCTTGACTTATCATAACACCGTAGTTTATCATGATACCTTAGTTTACCTTGCCGCAGTAGTTCAACCGGCTACCCTGGTTTATCTATCTTGTAGTTATCCTTATGTTTACTTTCAGTTTATGCATGTCATGTTACCTTTACCTGTTTTTATACTGGAAGTAGATAGGACTTACTCAGTCTTTTTGACTGACCCGTTTTGTTTCGCCTCTTTTCTTCCGTTTCCCCCCCAGGTTTCAGGGAGGAAACAATGTTGTTTAGTTCGGACTTCTTCTGTTGAAGGGCATCATGTATGGCTTGATGTATAGCTTGGTCTTCTCTTGGCTATGGCTGCCTCACCGCTTTACTTTGGGGAATAATTTATGAAAAGGTTTTTATGCTTCTTTATTATTGCAAGATCAGGTTTTGATGTACTCTGATGTAAAAGGCTTTAGACCTTATTTATTCATGTTATGAAAGTTTGATTTTACTTCCGCTATTTTAATATGTTCTGTCTTGTGATATTTCTGTGCATGTTTACCAATAATGCCCCTCTAAAGCTAGTGCATTCCTTTGCGAGTGACTCTAGCGGAGGCGGGGTGTTACATTTGGTATCAGAGCAGAAGGTTACCAGACTGGGCAAAAGTTTTTAAAGACCTTCTGAAAACTATTTGAAAATCGTTTACAAAGAAGCATTTTTCAAGAAAATTTTCTTTTAAAAGAAAAAGGCTATTCCCCAAAGGCCATTAGCACTATCCTCGTTTCCTTAATTGAATCTCTTTTCCTTTCTTTCCTCCATCTGTAGTCACAGTGGTTTTAACTGCGACTAGTCTTTTCTATCTACGAAAGTGCTTTCCATGCGATGGAGGTGGTTCTCGGGAGACCAGTGGCCGCGTTATAAGGAAGGATAATGAGAAAGAGGATAAAGGATACGGGCTTAAGGATGAGCAACTTGTTGGTATGGCTTAGTCCTCAAAGGAGGGAGAAAGATGAACAACGAAACCCATGACGAGAGAGTACCTTTGGTATGGTAAAACGGGGTGGATAGTTAAGTATTATGGGACAAGGACAAGATCATCGAGAGGGCAGTAGTATGCTCTCATTTCTAGAGTACCTCGGAAGGAGGGTAACGATCTTGTTAAAGGTTTAGCTTTTCTTCTCAATCATCCCGTTAGGACTTCGTTGTTCGTATCATTTAAGTCTGCTTCGATAGTTGAGTCTCTGCACCTTAAGTACTAGCGTAATAGAGAATCCCATTTTTGTCTCAAAGTCCTATTGGAAAATCAGTCCATTTATACATGACTTGTTTGGATTTGGGAATGTCTATGCCAAGTGTTGAGTTTGGAAATAATGCTTATGTTTATAAGCTATGGATGGATTCTAGGGATGAAGTGGTTATCCAGTAGGGGGTGCCACTCTCGGTTTTTGATAGGAGGGTAGTTAGACCATTTGACTAGCCTTGGTAATACCCTCGAAGTATCGTGTAACCTTTTTGAGGTTCTGTCATGACTAGTTACTTAGAATCCCTTGATGCCTTTATTGGAAATTTGAAGCCCGATCGAGTGGTGTTCGCCGATAAGACGGATGGTTTACTTCATTTATGCATGGGTTATAGAAATCACCCTAGTAAGTGCGCATGATAACCTGATTGACATCTGTTTACTTTCAAGAGAAAGTTCTTCTACATGGAATGCCTTATAGTATATAAACGAGATCCAAGATTCACTAGTGAATTTTGGAAAGCTTGCATGAGATCATGAGTACGCAGTCATGTTTGCGTCAAGTATTCTAGGAAAAGGATAAGTGCAAGTGGAACGAGAGGCGACGAAGAAATGAGTTCCAGCTCATGTTATGGAAACAGGAATAAGAAGCTACAAAATCGTGAAGTTAAAAGACGACTTTGATGGTCAAAGACTAGATACGCGCATGATATCTCTTTTTGGGAGTATATCCTTGATCCCTGTTTTCTATAGAGCTTACTTGTAGGCTATCTTTTGTGGACATCCTCTCGGTCCTATTTTCTGTTACAAACCCCGTAAGGAGTTTGTCCTGTTTATCTTCTCGACCCTGTTTCAGGGAATCCTAGGTAGAACCCTATGGATGTAAACATGTATTTGAAACATGTTATGATTGATATGGTTGCAAGTGGTTGCTCGTGGATGCGCGAATACACATTAGATATTAGCTCGACTCGGTCACATTTCATATTGCATATGCACGAGTATTTATACTTGTTTATGGATGAAATCGAATGTATTATCATGCGGTTGTTGCATATGAATGAATGATTGTGCACGCATATAGTATCTATATGACTAGGACTATTTGCATACATGTTGGATTCATGGCACTATACATATTTTGCATTAGAAAGATTATCCAGGCCTGATCATTAGCATTAGCTAAGGAACATGTACACACACGTTTTGCATATATTCATACAGCATTAGAAATCATCTAAGGACAATGGTTGCTTGTGGATGATGTTTTGAGTAGATGGATGATGGATGGTAGGATATGTTCTTCCTAACTTAGAGATTTCGGGGACGAAATCCTAAAAGGTGGGGAGAATGTAACAACCCGTATTTCAATAACATGTTGAAACGAGAATCAAGGCAGAATTTAATTTTTAAATTCTGAATCAAGTAAAACGGGCTATGCCATTGCGTTCGTCTCGGAAAAATACGCGAAATAGAGTCCGAGTTTTCGAAAATCGGAGTCCGTATGACCCGGTTAAGGCCCAAAGAAGTTTTCGGGAAATTTGAATTTCGAAACATGCAGAAATGGGGCCAGGCGGGAAAATTCTCGCCCAGACAAGTCGACAGGCATGTCGACAGGCATGTCGACAGGGCTGTCAACTTGCCCTGTCGGCTGATTCTGATCTGGTGCACCTATTTTCTATCTTGGCTAGGTTTTTGGGCCTGGTTTGAAATCTGACGGTTCAGGTTGGTCCTAGGGTTAATCTAAGGGCCTAAAACTATCCTAATCTCTATAAAAAGACCCTAAACCTACCCCTAAACCCTCATTATTCACTCATGTAACTAAACTATGGCCAAATTTCTACTCTCATGGCCTCCATCTCAAATCCCTAGAGCCTATGCATTCAAATCGGGTTCAAATCAAAAGATGCAAGCTTGCTACACCAAAGAGAGGCAAAATCAACGTTACTATGCGAGTTTCATGACGGATTCTTCAACAAAGGAGGCACCTTTCTTAGCCAAGATGATTCATGCTTCTTTCCCTAGGCCTAACTATGTAAGTTCTAGCTACTTTTAGATGGAAACGGTAGTTTTGATAATGACATGGGATAAAATGAGGCTAAACATGATTATGCGAACCTATATGAACCTTACCTTGCCTCTTGTGTTCATGATTATGATTTTAGGCCATGTGAGTAACTTAATCATGCCTCTCATGCTATGCATAACCTAGTTTAACTTGCAAGTTTGGATCTTTATGCATGAAATGCTAGCATGAACCTTTAGGAACCACTTTATGTGTGAAACATTGGCTAAGACAAGATTTTGGGGCTTATGCATGTTTATGAACCCAAACCCCTTATGGTAACATGCAAGTTTGTGGCCAAATCCTTTATGAGATTATGCATG
Source organism: Allium sativum (assembly GCA_030737875.1). Lineage (NCBI taxonomy): Eukaryota > Viridiplantae > Streptophyta > Magnoliopsida > Asparagales > Amaryllidaceae > Allium > Allium sativum. The sequence goes on from CM060919.1 coordinate 34,712,330, forward strand.
CTCGTGGCCAATCCCCTCTTTTAAGTTGTGCATGTTTATGGCTAAACCCTTTTTGATAATATGCATGTTTGTGGCCAAATTACCTTATGACACTATGCATGTTTATGGCCAATCCCTTTATGATGTTATGCATGTGGAAGCCAAGCCCTTTTTAGCATCATGCATGTTTTGAGACCAATATGTGACATAGTATCCTTACTATGTTGACTCGCTTTGCTTGCGTTGGGAAAACACGATTTTGGGTAGTTAGATAAACATGAACATGTCGCGAAATCTTAACTTGATTATGACATGTGTTTATACTTGAAAATATGACTTGGAAGATGACATGGAAGTTGGCATGTAAGTATGCATAAAAACATGAGCTTGGGAATTTACCTATTAAGTTAGGTCTACCCTTTGGGAATTTACCTATTAAGTTAGGTCTACCCAAATGCTTGAAAACTCGTAACATGTTTTGGAAACATGATGAACTTAGATAATATAAGTGTGGCCAACTCGAGGTTGGGTTGAGTTTGCAACGTAAAACTACCCGGAACCGACCGGCCTAACTAGTAGTTGCAAACAATAGGACCCAATGTGAGAAGTTGGTCATGTCGCGCTTAAGACCCGAGGTTAGACTAGGTTGTGGTGTAAATCTACCCGGACCTGCCCGGCTTAACTAGTAACCACAACAAGGTCTAATGTGAGAGGTTAAGAGTGCATTAATTGAATTAATGCCACATGATAAGGTTAAGTAAATTTGACTAATGACACTTAACCGATATGACACGAATGGGTAGGTTAAGTGGGACCGGACTTGATTCCTTAATGACACTTAACCATGCAAGATGATTAGGAGATGGGGTTAAGTAATTTACACTTAACTAATCCGACTGGGTAATTAGATGAGGTTAAGTAATTAAGACTTAACTAACCTAACCACGGTAATTAGATGGGGTTAAGTAATCCACACTTAACTAATCTAAACACGGTAATTCGATGGGGTTAAGTTAAACACTTAACCAATTTAAACTTGGTAATTCAATGAGGTTAAGTAACCCATACTTAACCAACTTAACGTGATAATTTAATGGGGTTAAACAACTTATACCTAACCAATTATACATGAAGATTTGATGTGGTTAAGTGACCTAAACTTAACCAATCTAACTCGTTAATTTGATGTGGTTAAGTGACCTAAACTTAACCAATCTAACTCGTTAATTTGATGTGGTTAAGTGAACTATACTTAGCCAATCTAACTCGTGAATTTATGGGGGTTAAGTTAACCCATACTTAACCAATATAACGTGAAAACATGATAAGGCTAAGTCATGAATCGCTTGAATACACTTGACCGGTTTGACTAAGTAATTTGATAGGGTCAAGTTAATATATACTTAACCAACTTGTAGGGCTAAGTCTTGAACTTAAATACTTAGCCAATCTTGACGTGATTCGTGGGCGGGTTAAGGCATGGACTTGAATGATAACACTTAACCCAATACGACAAACCCTAGTTAGAAGAACTAGGTAGAAAACCGTAGTTAATCAAGGATAACGGGAAGGTAAGGCTAAGTGGTAAACCTTAGTTAAGGGAAACTAAGTAATAATTCTTAGTCAAGGAAATTTGGACCATTTCTTAGATAGATTAGTAACCCGATACGTTAGGTCAACGTTTAAGTATGCGTGTAGGAGCAGGCTATCTGATTTAGATAAAGGCTCCAACGAACTGGGTAACGAAGCAGCGGCTTCGGGGAACGTGAGGATATTCTTGGGATCCCTCTGTGAGGTCGCAGATGATCATCCTGGGCTCACAAGAGGTTAAGGTCTGCGTTAGAAGGACCAAGAGTATGCCTTGGTTGCTATACGAGCGACCTAAAGACTGGGATGGATAGCAGTGAGTCAACGAATACATGATAGTGCCCTAGATAGCAAGTTCGTCGATCATCTACCATCTTGAGTCAAGCGTGTACGTACGGAAAGGCAGGGAATACCCAACAGACCATAATTGCTATCTAATTATGGGTGAGGTAGGCCGTAGGATGTGGGCTGGCCGGAGTGTAGTTCTCATGCAAGATTTTCTCTTGTGTTGCCTTTCACTAGTTGAGGGAGGGGTCTCGTGGGACCATAGCCACGTGTAGAAAAGCAGACCTTAGTATCTGCATCGGCAGATAAATCTAAAGCTCCCGACCGAGCCCTGTATTTCTTGTTTTGCCCTGTGACAGGACTCGGATGGCACGATGTGATACATGTGCATACAGTTATAGAAAAACGATTCACGATGAATGCGTGGGAAAAAGGGCGCGGTTGAGGGTTACCGTAATCCCTAGTGGCCTAGGTGGTTTAACCCAAACCGAAATACGAAAGCGTGCAATAGGTAAGCGTAATCCCTAGTGGTGCTAGGTGGCGTAAGTCTTAGTAGTTCAAACGATGATTCATATGGAAGAGCCTAGATAGAACAAGGGTGACAGTCCAAACGATTTCAAGGATAATACGACATGAGGAAGCCCGTACGAGGTACGGCAAAGGACTGAACTTATATACATGGAAAGAAACATATGATTTGAGTAACCTATATATGCGATATTAGGTTGACATGGACCATTACACGACTTTGAGCACGGGACATTCATGGTTAACACATGACGCGGGTAGGGATACTAGTACGAGAGGTGCAGAGCAAATATACATGTTAGAACTAGGAAGAATATACATAATAGATACCGTGGGATGTTAAACGGGGTAGATACCTTGGGATAATGTACTCGATAGAAATCTGACGATGTGATACCTTGACTTATCATAACACCGTAGTTTATCATGATACCTTAGTTTACCTTGCCGCAGTAGTTCAACCGGCTACCCTGGTTTATCTATCTTGTAGTTATCCTTATGTTTACTTTCAGTTTATGCATGTCATGTTACCTTTACCTGTTTTTATACTGGAAGTAGATAGGACTTTCTCAGTCTTTTTGACTGACCCGTTTTGTTTCGCCTCTTTTCTTCCGTTTCCCCCCCCAGGTTTCAGGGAGGAAACAATGTTGTTTAGTTCAGACTTCTTCTGTTGAAGGGCATCATGTATGGCTTGATGTATAGCTTGGTCTTATCTTGGCTATGGCTGCCTCACCGCTTTACTTTGGGGAATAATTTATGAAAAGGTTTTTATGCTTCTTTATTATTGCAAGATCAGGTTTTGATGTACTCTGATGTAAAAGGCTTTAGACCTTATTTATTCATGTTATGAAAGTTTGATTTTACTTCCGCTATTTTAATATGTTCTGTCTTGTGATATTTCTGTGCATGTTTACCAATAATGCCCCTCTAAAGCTAGTGCATTCCTTTGCGAGTGACCCTAGCGGAGGCGGGGTGTTACATATACTAAGTCTGTATGTTCTAATTTATATTATAGTTTAAATTTTCAAATACGCTCTCTCAATACACACCCAGAGCCTAGGTATTCGGTAAAATAGATGCTCTGATACCAACTGTAACGACATGACTTTCGATGACCTCGGAAGTTGTGTCATTGTTAAAGAAATAGAATAGACAGAGAATAGAATTAAACAAGACATCAGAATCTCACAACAGAATTTTAACAAAATATAGTATCACATAAAATATTACATATCAGAGTCTGTTACATCATATAATACATCTTACATGGTTACTGGCCCAACACAACATACAACTTGAAACTTAGGAATAGATAGAACTACAAAGCTGACTCAATGAATTCCAGTCCAAAATACTCCAAAGATTTCCATTGATTACCTGGATCACTTGTCTACACATAATAATTGTTATGAGTACCCAAGAGTTTAGGAAAAACACAGAAAAATAAATTCTGGGTCAGCCAGGGGACTGGTGTGAGTAAACAATTTTAAAACAGTTCAAATGATCAATTCTTAACACAGAACGGGTTATTCTCTTATGAGAACAGATTGATTTAACGTTCGAAAACCTTTCGAAAGAAAAGATAATAGTAAGACCAGAACACATATACCTGGACGGTTTTTACCTTACTATAACCCAAAACATTTTTATATCAAAATCATCTGATATTATAATAGTTTGGACCAAATAAATAACCATCTAGCGGAACGCTTGCATCTCACGCTCCACATATATAATGATACAAAATCAAAAATCGTAGGCTCTTATTGGAGATTGGATTCCAATAGACAAGGTATGGAACCACCTACCGATCAGTGTACTCTAGAGGGTATACACTGGGGTTCAACAAGAATATCTTGCAACCCGGCCACACATGATCGCCCATTCATTTAGCTTGAGTGTAGCGAATATACTATCACCCCACGGTTGTGATCAGCAACCGCTACCGAATGCCGCAGCAGCGAAATATAGATTAAGAAGACAAAAAGCAATTTCTCTAGATGGTGATAATACACCCTGCTTGGGAATGACCCACCTAGCCATTCTGCCTACCCGATTTTTGTCTTTTCTTGGTTGTGAGGCTAGAGGCTATATTATCTTCTAGAACACTTGTCCACCATTTACTTTGAATGCCACATCATCAAATCCGTAATCACATATTGTTTATACAATCACATACTGGGTGTAAAATAAAAAGAAGTTAGCTTCTCCCCACCAACTTGGTATTTTCTTAAAAATCAACAACGTGACCGTTGGAAATACTCTGTCGAACATTCGTCCATACAAGTTGTCCTGGGACTGGACAAAACGAAGGCATTAAACAAAATAGCTCATGCATATCTCCGTCTTCAATTATCTTTGATAATCTCTGACACGCGGCGTATAAATCGAATCGAAGTGAAATATATATCCTGGACTCTTCGAAATGATCAGCGTATGTCTTTTAAAGTCATGTGATATTTAAGAAAACTGATCTATATAAAATCTTCACTTCTAAATCAGTTCTTGTTCCGAACACAATTTGAATTACTAGAATAGTCCATCATTTATCAGTAATCTCAACTATAATTCAATATGTTTGAATAATTATTTCATAAAATTAAGCAAACATATATTCTTTAAATTATAACCTTGACCAAATAGATCCAAATCTTTCTGTATTGTTTATAATCCAGATATCTGATTGTCTACTGTAAACAAACAACTACACATATTATTTTATTATATAACTAGAAGGCACGTGCTTCGCACATGGCAATTAATACAACAATGTTAGTTCGTTTATTTGTTGTCAATTTGAGTTTACAATTCATTTTTGATTAAAAATGATTATTGACTTAAGTCGAAGCCATTCAAACAATATTTCAATACCTATTTCAAAACATTTAGTTTTATCATTGGTTGTCAACCGCTTTCTCATAGCAAATTATCGATTACAACACATCTGACTATAATTACTTCTCAGTCTGGAGAACGTTTAAAAATATCTCATTTCTTTATTTTCTTCTCCTTATTTCTTTTTATTTCTTATTTTACTTTAATCTTCCTTGCCGGATTCCTATATTTCCTTGCGCGATCACTTCTATTCCCTTGCCCGATCACCTTATTTCCTTGCGCGATCACTAATATTTCCTTGCGCGATCACTTCATTTCCTTGCACGATCACCTATCATATTTTCTATGTATTCTAGTTTTAAAGCATCTCGACTAAAATATACATTGGCAAAAACTCACGCGCATTTCTACATCTCAGATTTTCCGTGCCACTCCTGTTTCTTTTTTTTTCTTCAACACATCCCTTCTGCTCTGTTTTATCCTCTACATTGTTTTACACTAGTCAATGATTTTCCCAAACTAATCACTACATCAGTGATGGTGCACAGCGGTGCACTTGGGTACGTGTACACACATACCACCAGACCTGTTACGCTTTTCTTCTCCTTTACAATGTTGTGCCCATTTCTTCTTTCATTTATCACTTCTTTTCTTCCTTTCTTAAATCCTTTGCTGGTGTTATTTTTTCTACCGCCTAAATGTTTAATTTCTTCTATCTTCTCAATGAACTATCACTAATCCCTGACGTGGTGATGCCTTGGTCAGCCCGTCTATTTCTACTTCATACCCATTTCTTGTTTGCTATTTCGTCCCTTACCCTTTTGGCTGCTGTTACCCTACTTCGTTTGCGTCCCTTTATCACTTATACTTTTACTACTACTTTGTTTTACAATTACTACCATATGTCCACGTTTCAACACAGTAAAAATCTCGCCATCTCCTTTTTATAATGCTTTAACTTCTGTTTTGGTTTGTTTTATTTATTTTTTCTTGTTTTAAGTAATTTGTTTTAAAGTAATACCGTTCAACTAATTCTTTTTGTGCGCCTACTTCTCTTTTACTACCAACTTTTCTCTTTTACTACCAACTTTTGTCGTGCTACTACTTCTTGTTTTATATTTCCTGCAACTCTCCTCTTTTCCTTAACACACAGCCTCTCTTTACTTCAGGTTCATGCTAATGCTGCCTCTTTCCAACGCAAGCCGCCACTGACTTTCACATGAACCTATGTCCACATGTTAATCTTCCCACTAGCGCGTGGTATTTTTTTGTTTGTTTAATGCTTGGTTTCTTTCTAATATTTTTGCAGGTTGAACCCATGTTATCTGCCAGCCTTGACTTGTTTGTAAATCTCAGTGTAGAACGCTTCGACTACATGAAGCATTTCTAGAGGAAAAGCATTAAAAGAATAAAATTGATCCTTGTAACAAGTTTAACTGAATTCATTTTCTTGTTCTGTTCATTGTTTCCAGGCTCAAGCAAACTGTGCACATCATGCATCTACACACACGTTTCACCTAATATTACACTGTGCTAATCATCCCTACTCACCATGAATCACACACTGGTTTCATCACTAACCCAGATTCGATTACCCCCCCCCCCCTTCTACATTATTTTCTGCATAAAACCATGTATTCATACAGATGGATATATTAGTTATTTGTAGACACAGAGTGTTGTATATGTAGTTTTTTGTTGGTGTTCAATATGGATTCAATATGGTTGTGTATGGTTTCAATATTAGTTGTATATGTTCCCATCACGGGTTCAATATGGTGATCATAAGGGTCTTAAAACTTAACAGTATAGCAGTCACATCAAACTTACCAATGTGAGCTAAGCCTATACAAGAACTTGTGATTATAAATGGAGACATAAGTTTAAAACAGAGGGTATATGTAACAACCCGTATTTCAATAACATGTTAAAACGAGAATCAAGGCAGAATTTAATTTTAAATTCTGAATCACGTAAAACGGGCTATGCCATTGCGTTCGTCTCGGAAAAATACGCGAAATAGAGTCCGAGTTTTCGAAAATCGGAGTCCGTATGACCCGGTTAAGGCCCAAAGAAGTTTTCGGGAAATTCGAATTTCGGAAACAGTTTTGGAAATCAGATCTGGGGCCAGGCGGGAAGTTTCCCGCCTAGGCCATGTCGACAGGGCTGTCGACAGGCCTGTCGACTTGGGCCCAGACCAAGTCGACAGCCCTGTCGACTTGCCTGTCGACAGGGGGTGGTCGGGGCATATGGCCTGGTGCACCTGTTTGTCTCACCTAGTCTTGTGCTTGGGCTGGGTCTGGAAGCTTCAGAGATCTGATGGTCCTAATCTATCCTAGGGTTAATCTAAGGGCCTAAAACTATCCTAATCTCTATAAAAACACCCCTAAGCCCCCCCTAAACCCTCATAACTCACCCTCTCCACGAAGTGCTGCCCAAATGCAAAGTGATCATGGCCTCCATCTCAAATCCCTAGAGCCTATGCACTCAAATCAAGTTCAAATCAAAAGGTGCAAGCTTGCTACACCAAATCAAGGCCAAATCAACATTTCTATGCGAGTTCCATGACGATTCTTCTACAAAGGAGGCACCTTTCTTAGCCAAGATGATTCATGCTTCTTTCCCTAGGCCTAACTAAGTAAGTTCTAGCTACTTTTGGGTCAAAACGGTATTTTTAATGTTGACATGGGATAAAATGAGGCAAAACATGATTATGCGAATCCATATGAACCTTACCATGCCTCTTGTGTTCATATTTATGATCTTAGGCCATGTGAGTGACTTAATCATGCCTCTCATGCTATGCATAACCTAGTTTAACTTGCAAGTTTGGATCTTTATGCATGAAATGCTAGCATGAACCTTTAGGAACCATTTTACTTGTGAAAAATTGGCCAAGATGAGATTTTGGGGCTTATGCATGTTTATGAACCCAAACCCTTTTATGCTATCATGCAAGTTTGTGGCCAAGTCCTTTATGAGACTATGCATGTTTATGGCCAAACCCTTTGTGATAATATGCATGTTTGTGGCCAAAATTACCTTATGACACTATGCATGTTTAGGGCCAATCCCTTTACGATGTTATGCATGTGGAAGCCAAGCCCTTTTTGGCATCATGCATGGTTTGAGACCAATATGTGGCATAGTATCCTTACTATGTTGACTCGATTTGCTTGCGTTGGGAAAACACAATTTTGGGTAGTTAGATAAACATGAACTTGTCGCAAGGTCTTAACTTGAATAGGACATGCGTTTATACTTGAAAATATGACTTGAAAGATAACATGGAAGACGACATGTAAGTATGCATAAAAACATGAGCTTGGGAATTTACCTATTAAGTTAGGTCTACCCTTTGGGAATTTACCTATTAAGTTAGGTCTACCCAAATGCTCGGAAACTTGTAACATGTTTTGGATACATGATGAACTTAGATAATATGAGTGTGGCCAACTCGAGGTTGGGTTGAGTTTGCAACGTAAAACAACCCGGAACCGACCGGCCTAACTAGTAGTTGCAAACAATAGGACCCAATGTGAGAAGTTGGTCATGTCGCGCTTAAGACCCGAGGTTAGACTAGGTTGTGGTGTAAATCTACCCGGACCCGCCCGGCTTAACTAGTAACCACAACAAGGTCTAATGTGAGAGGTTGAGGGTGCATTAATTAAATTAATGCCACATAATAGGGTTAAGTTAATTTGATTAATGAGGCTTAACCAAATATGATATGGACAAATGGGTTAGGTAATTTGATTAGGCTGATGATACTTAACAAAACATGATAAGCTTGGGTAGGTTAAGTAACTTGATTTGCCTAATGACACTTGACCATTTTTATACGACTAGTGGACGAGATTAAGTTAACCAACACTTAATCAATCCAACACGATAACGTGATAAGGTTAAGTAAATTTTCTTAATGACACTTAACCGTACAATACAGTTAATGGACGGGGTTAAGATTAAGCTTAACTAATCTAAACATGGTAATCGGATGGGGTTAAGTTAGCCTAGACTTAATTAATCACACTTGGTAATTTAATGGGGTTAAGTTAAACACTTAACTAATTTAACACGATGATTTGATGAGGTTAAGTGACCTATACTTAACCAATCTAACTCGTTAATTTGATGAGGGTAAGTTAATCTATACTTAACCAATCTAACGTGAAAACATGACAAGGCTAAGTCACGAATCACTTGAATACGCTTGACCGATTTGACTCGGTAATTTGACAAGGTCAAGTTAATTCATATAATTAACCAATCTAAGATGGTAATTAGACGAGGTTAAGTTATGGATTGCTTAATATACTTAGCCAACTTGACACCTGGTTTGTAGGGTTAAGTCTTGGACTTGGATACTTAGCCAATTTTGACATGGTTTGTAGACGGGCTAAGTTAGGAACTTAAGTGACCCTTGACCCATTAGATAAACCCTAATTCGGAGGATTAGGTAAATAACCATAGTTAACCAGGAGTATGGAAATAAGGCTAAGTGGTAAACCTTGGTTAAGGGAAACTAAGTAATAATTCTTAGTCAAGGAAATTTGGACCATTTCTTAGATAGATTGGTAACCCGATACGTTAGGTCAACGTTTAAGTATGCGTATAGGAGCAGGCTATCTGATTTAGATAAAGGCTCCAACGAACTGGGTAACGAAGCAGCGGCTTCGGGGAACGTGAGGATATTCTTGGGATCCCTCTGTGAGCTGCCAGGTCATTATACTAGGCTCACGAGAGGTTGAGGTCTGCGGTAGAAGAACCAAGAATATGCCTTGGTTGCTATGCGAGCGACCTAAAGACTGGGGTGGATAGCAGTGAGTCGACGAATACATAAGGTGCCCGAGATAGCAAGTTCGTCGATCATCTACCATCTTGAGTCAAGCGTGTACGTATGGAAGGGCAGGGAACACCCAACAGACCATAATTGCTATCTAATTATGGGTGAGGTAGGCCGTAGGATGTGGGCTGGCCGGAGTGTAGTTCTCATGCAAGATTTTCTCTTGTGTTGCCTTTCACTAGTTGAGGGAGGGGTCTCGTGGGACCATAGCCACGTGTAGAAAAGCAGGCCTTAGTATCTGCATCGGCAGATAAATCTAAAGCTCCCGACCGAGTCCTGTATTTCTTGTCTTGCCCTGTGACAGGACTCGGATGGCACGATGTGATACATGTGCATACAGTTATAGAAAAACGATTCACGGTGATTGCGTGGGAAAAAGGGCGCAGTTGAGGGTTAGCGTAATCCCTAGTGGCCTAGGTGGTTTAACCCAAACCAAAATACGAAAGCGTGCAATAGGCAAGCGTAATCCCTAGTGGTGCTAGGTGGCGTAAGTCCTAGTAGTTCAAACGATGATTCATATGGAAGAGCCTAGCTAGAACAAGGGTGACAGTCCAAACGATTTCTAGGATAATACGACATGAGGAAGCCCGTACGAGGTACGGCAAAGGACTGAACTTATATACATGGAAAGAAACATATGATTTGAGTAACCTATATATGCGATATATTAGGGTGACATGGACCATTACACGACTTTGAGTAAGGGACATTCATGGTTAACACATAACAAGGCTGGGATACTAGTATGGAGGGTGCAGAGCAAATATACATGTTAGAATTAAAATACATAATAGATACCGTGGGATGATAGACGGGGCAGATACCTTGGGATAATGTACTCGATAGAAATCTGACGATGTGATACCTTGACTTATCATAACACCGTAGTTTATCATGATACCGTAGTTTACCTTGCCACAGTAGTTAAACCGGCTAGCCCGGTTTAGTTTATCTATCTTGTAGTTATCCTTATGTTTACTTTCAGTTTATGCATGTCATGTTACCTTTACCTGTTTTTATACTGGAAGTAGATAGGACTTACTCAGTCTTTTTGACTGACCCGTTTTGTTTCGCCTCTTTTCTTCCGTTTCCCCCCCCCCCCAAGTTTCAGGGAGGAAACAATGCTGTTTAGTTCGGACTTCTTCTGCTTGAAGGTCATCATCGATGGCTTGGACTTCTCTTGGCTATGGCTACTTTACTGTTTTACTTGGGGAATAATGTATTAAAAAGTCTTTATGCTTCTTTACTATTGTAAGACAGGTTTTGATGTACTCTGATGTAAAAGGCTTTAGACCTTATTTATTCATGTTATGAAAGTTTGATTTTACTTCCGCTATTTTATATGTTCTGTCTTGTGATATTTCTGTGCATGTTTACCAATAATGCCCCTCTAAAGCTAGTGCATTCCTTTGCGAGTGACCCTAGCGGAGGCGGGGTGTTACAGTATAAAACAACGTTTCCTGTGCTACTGTGTTGTTTCTCAGGTTGTTCAAACTTTCTACTTTTCTGGGATCGAACATCAATATTTAATCATAGATGATGGGTACACAAATAGTTGAATCTACTTAGCATTTTATACAAACAGCAAGAAGATTTCGAGTGTTTACTCACTGTTTCTTTACTCATTTATTTCATTAACTCTGTTTTTACTGGGTTTTTCTGTGCCTTGTATATCATCAAATCGGGTTTTGTATAAGTAATATACAATCTCTATCAACATAAATTTTACTTACCTACTTATGAGTATACAAAAGCATCTTTAGAAAAGATTTTAAACAAAATAAAAGTGAGTCTACTCGCCTTACTGCGTTCCCTTTTCAGCTTTAAGTTATGTTCTGAAAATGTTTTCTTAGATTCAAATGGTTTGCATGAGAAATATGGAAGTTTAGGTTGATATTTATAGCCAAGTCTTAATATTTAAACAATTTCAATTTCTTTATAAAATGTTTTGATGTTACTGTACATGCTAGTTTTAGGCCTCCCATACACTATAAACATATCATATTACCACTCAATTAGCCTTTAGGCTTCCATTTCCTATTTCGATTCGATTAGAGAAATATCTTGAATAATATATACCATAGTTTTATACAAATCATGTCCTGTTGCTTAGCTTCTAGAGATACTACACCATTGCTAAGCCTTGATTCATTAATGCTGCCGAATAGTTTCACACAATTCCTGGGATTATGTTTTCACATAAAAACAGAATTTGTTGTAATTTAAATATACTAGATGTGCTATCCTATGACATTAGCTAAAAGACTTTGCATACACTAAGATTGGTACGATCTTGTTTTAGGGAAACTTATGCATGAAGAATTTAATTGTTTAATTAGATATTTCCTATTCTATCTTGTCCTTATCCTCTCTTCCTAGAAACATGGCATATACAAGGCCATACTCCATTTAATGCTACGAATTTCTTTGATTTGGTTTGCAAGATATTTTGCAAAGTTGTACAGCCTTCTTCTTAGGGGAATAGTTTATGCCACTATTCAAGGTTAAATCACATTTAAGAGTATTGACTTCGGCTGTTTGCTTTTGTTTGTTTCATGCATTTTTCCTTGTTATTTTATGATTGTGGCATTTCACCAAACAGGCCGTGTTCAATGTTCTTTTATATGTCTATGTATAGTTGTGTTTGCTGTACATGTTTTCTACCTTATTTCTTTTATTGGTTAGAGATTATCTAATTTCTAAGTGATGTCACATTTCATTCATTAGCCCATATATTATGTTATATTTGCCAGTGTAAGCTTCTGTATTTTAAATTTTTGTAGCAAGATTTGATTAAGTAGCACATATTAAAACATAACTCAAACATATGCATATTAATATATCCATTCATTTATAAATATACATTGTTCAAGTTTGTTTATAATCTTGATTTGCTTCTATTTTATTTTAATTAACGCATAAATAAATCAATATTTATTATTAAACAAAGTCGTTAAAATTCGGGACATTACACTGCAACATTTCATCATTACGGTTTTTATGGTGCAAGTTCCATTGCAATCTGAGATCGTGTCCCAAAATGATCATGTTCGTGAGTATCGAGAGTGTTTTGATCATCAAAATGTCTGATCTCAAAATATAACGATCCTTATATTTTTTTTCTCTATGCAATGAACCATCCGAGTTTAATAGAAGTGTTCTGGAGTCCTAATTTAATCGTATGTGAAAACAGCACTTTGGAACTATAAATTAATTAATGATGAATATTTAAATAAAATCCCTACAAAATATCAAATAATTAAGTGTTTTTCACATATGCCTCTAATATTATTATTAGAGGCCAAAAATGACACTAAATTGCCTCCATAATTATGAGAGGAAAATTTTGAATTGCCTCTTTAACCTTTCCCTTGAAAAATAAATAAGGGAATATAAATCACTTTATTTGCCTCGAATAGAATGCCTTCCACATAAGCAATATATAATATCAATCAGTAAAGGAAATAATAAATTCCACTACATGTTTCAACAAAGGTGTAACAACCTGCCTGAAATGGGCTTAAATCTTGACCTAGAAAAGGCCTATCAGAAATTAGTGTCATCCTACGCAAGTCGTTGGTTTCTATAAGAAATAACCAATGGAGCAAAACTAAATACGAAATTAGAATCTCACAACGGATGGAACAAAATATAATAATCAAAATAAATGTAAACTTTCATAAAAATCATAATAATGTCGGCTACATCAAGATTTCTAAATGTCATAACAAAATGCATTAATGATATCCTATAATAGATATAGCAACTAGATATAATAACATACTAAGATAAAATCTCCAATGCCAAGCTCTAGTCTTCATCACGTCATAAACCAAGCTTTCCTACCTGCTGTGTCGTTAAGAGAACGGGGTCCGAACAACAAAGTTTTGGTGAATGAAAATCACATAAGTTTAAAGGAATTTATTCCCTATAATTGCAATATAAATTTGTTAGGTCGTGTCTAGGCGAATTCAACACACAATTATGCACATGCATAAGTTTAGCAAACTACCTTACAATCACTTAAGGCCAACATATATAACTAAGGGCGGACTTCTATGGACACTTAATACCCTTCAATGCAGACTATCATCTAGTCGAATAAGGTCATTCGTATTTATTTTATAGGCGAATTACTCCTATGATCACTTAATACCCTACAGGCGGATTCTCTCGATCATTTAATACCTATGGCGAACCCTAGTCACTTAAGACCTTGTTTTCTAATCTTCAACGTTATTAAATATACTCTAAATTTAAATCAAAAGATAGTAAGCATTCACTTATTGCCTCTGGATGGTAGACGACTAACCGTCATGACATTCCCCTAGCAGACCCATGTGTTGCTATCTATCTGTCACGACAAGTGAACTCCCAGATACTTAATACTACCTTCACATAAGTTGTTCCCTTACATGGTTCACAGAATTCTTTGTAGCTCATTCCTAGGTCAACCCTCATATAGCCACTATATGAAAAGAAGAAAACTTCCGGAGAACAACTTCACTCAATCATAATCATTTAAGACCATTTAATGCCTTATGATTATTGGAGAAATGTGGAACAATAACTACTTAAAACCTAATAATGGTGACTCCCTTGAGTTTGGCCCAGAACCAAGGAGTGAACCTTAGGAACGAACCTAGTCCTTACCACTTAATACCCAAATAAGGTTGGTAAGCCGCTTAATACCTTCTCAAGGCAGGACTCATCACACAATTAACTGTTACACTAGACTTTTCACATTAAACTGACTCCTTATGGTTGCTGGATTTGTCGGTCAATTCCGTGCATACTTTTACTTGCGTCTTTATGCAATTATTATAATGGCCCATAACATTAGACATCTCACATTAACCTCACTCCTTGAATATGTTGGATACGTCGGTCAGCTCCGGGCAGGCTTCTACAACAAGTCGGGGTTAACCTTATTTATATATGCCATTAATACTAATAAAAACCATTAATACTCACATGTATACAAATTTTCCTATGGGAACATTTAAATTCGAATCCCTAATTAAACGAATTTAATACACATTTATAGTAAGTTAAATGCGCTATTAATAGTAATAAATAAAATGTAATTAAAGCATGCATAAATAAACATCCTAAAAACATAGAAATGTCAATCCTAACTGAAAATTAAGGTTTACAAGTTTATTTCCAAACTTTCATAACATAACATATGATGTTTATTCACATTCAAAATAATAACTATGGAAGAAACATGACATATACAAAATAACTAGTAACCTAGGTCTAAAGATTATTTTAAAAATAAAAAAGGACAAGGTACAATATGACAATAATATATGTACAATTTCTTTTTGGTACTGCTTTATTTATTATATAAGATTTTTACAATCGATTTGGTAACATGCATTTTAATACATTTAAACTACCTATTTTATTAGAAAAATAGATGTCTAAACATATGTAAGTTACAGTACTCAAATCTTTGTTTTCGCATAAATCAATATTTACAATAGTTGCCATTGGTGTCTATATATATAAGATAAAGTAAATTGGTAGGAGGTTTGTTTGCTTGGCTTTCCAAGCTATTTCTATGTTCGGATGTAGTTTACTGGGAGGCGCGTTCACTTTTTAATAAGTGAGCATATTGTTCTTTTTGGGTCTGTAGGCTTGCTGCTATTTTGTCTTGTCGATCCCTTGGGCTCGTGGTTTTTTGCTAGTAGGAGGTCCCTCTCTAACCACTACATGCCAATCGATGACATGTTAATGTGTTGTTTCATTCGTTTGTTGTGGAAGTTGGTATGTTGGTTTATGGTGGATGTTTGTCACTTTCCTATGTAATAGAAAAGCGCAAATTTTGAAACAAGTTACTACAAGTGTGTAGTATGCAGGTCGAACACAGGGAGGAAAATTAAATTTTATAATTTATATATTTCTTGTGCGAGTTAGACGAATTTTTGCGGATTTGATCGAAGACAATAAAAGTTGAAACTGCAATTTGATTCAGAACAAATCTAATTGAACCAACGGTCAAATCACAATTATCAGCTAAAACAGAAAAGCCATAAAACTATTATTGAATTGAATACAGATCTGAATCTAATCAAATCTATATTTAATCCAATGTGACCTAGGAAAGCGAATAAAAAATATAAATTAAAATTACAAAAGTAAAATAAAAAACAAAGAATATAATTAGGATTGCCATTGAATCTAATCAGATGGCCAATCACTAATGAAAAATAAATGAAAAATACAGATAACGCTCTACTAAATCTAATTGTTTAGACAACACTAAGTGCTAAGAAAAATAAAATCACAGATAAAAGAAAAACTTTATTAAAGAAGAAGAAAATAATACATAATAATGAACATCCTTTTACAATGAACACTAGGAGTATTTATAGTGGATGTAGTCTCTTTATCAATGTGAATATAAGGCCTTAAGAAAAATATATGAAAAGAAATTCTTTCCAAAGAGAAAAGATATTCCTTTCATGGTGCTTGATTGAAGATTTGTAACCAATGCATTCCTTTTGATGCATGGCACTGTCAGTGGGAAGATAAGCATATGTTGAATTGGAGGTTTGTAATTAAAGCATTTCCTTTCTTTTTGCATGGCAATTAAATGTGACTGATTAGATTTGAATTCTTTGAGAGGATTATGCCGAATTTCTAAAATCCTTATTAAGTTCATTATATATATATATACATATATATATTTATATGCATAAATATGACTATACATGTAATATATCACTTAATTCATTTATTCTTCAAAACACATGATTCGGGATGTGAAGCATTCGTGTTCCTTTCTTCATAAAAATAGTACTTGCCAAGGATCGAACTCAAGCCACTCTGTACACATTTCTGTTCCTTTACCAGTGAGCTACAACTTCTTTTGCAATTGAGATAGCGTTGATATGGGGAAGTAGCTTTTTCTTTGTAGTTAGCCTTTAATTGAAATAAAGAAGACATTAATTGACAACCTGTAAAAACACATAAAAAATACCCAAAGTACCATTTATTTATTTACAAAAGATAAAATATAAAAGCATAAAATAAACACATTTCTATGTTAATCAAATACCACCCACTTATCTTTTACTCGTCCTCGAGTAAAAAATGGAAAGCTAAACTAGATAGGTCGCTAAACTAGATAGGTCACACTTTAGTAGGAAACACGATTGCATTAAGCATATGCAAAAAGCCAGTAAACCTCCAGGTGTACCTAGTAGGATGAGCGGTGTCTCATTAGGGTTTTAGTGGATACTAAACACAAAATCTAAATGAAGTATGTTGTGGTTCTAACTACATGAATGCAATAGATATATGCAAATGAAAATAAATAAAAAATGAAAACAAGACTTTTTTCAGAAACGTGGTACAACAAAGTAAGTTAAAAATTCCTAGCCAGTTGATTGTATTTTAGATAACCAACCTGTCACAAATTGTTAACATAATTCAAGTTTTCAACGTTAAACTCTAGTTGGCCAGTTGTTCGGTTGATAATATAGTGCAGCCATGAAATAAATTCTTAATTGCTTGTCACAGTTCGCAAAGTGGTATTCTAATTTCCTTGTGTATGACTAGTCAAATCAATAAGGTCAAGAAGTGTTTGGGCATCATCGCTTATTCTCTATCTCTATAAAAGTTAAAATTTATGATTAATTTCATACACCTAACTTAAAAGACCAACCACTCATGATAGATAAAACAGAGCTTGGACGATTGTGCAGATCGACGCTGACTTCGTCAACAACATGTCGGTAATCCTTAGGTGTCCAACCTCATAAAATGAGACCAATATCGATGCTGACTTTGTTAACGACATGTCGGATAGAGCTCAGCGGGTTTGCACACCAACACTAGATTTACAATCAATGTTGGATACCCTTGGATTACTATTATTATTATTATTACTGAAAATATAAGAATAAGAGAGAGTTATGCGAATTAAGTTTAACACAACTTAGTTTTGAAGACTCAAAAGGCCAATATAAGTATTTTAATTCCTCCACTCATTAAAAGAAGACTACAATTTAGAATAAACTTCATGGCCATTACCTAAGAATCTCCCTACGTACCGGTTACACTATTACCGCTTTCAACTTTTCATTATATTTCTTATTCGATCTTAGTTAAGAGAAAAAATTCTATCAACTGACTAACAATTGTTAACTTATTTTGTTATACCAATCTAAAATGAGTGATATTTCAAAAAAAAAATGCATGTTACTATGATCTAAAATTCATGATGGTCCTATATGAAAAGAAAGAAGAAAAAAATTAAAGAAAAATAAAAGGATGTAATGCAGACTCCCCCCACACTTGGACAAAACAGTGTCCACACTGTAAACACTTTTTCTAAATTTGAAAGATAATACCCAAAGATGGATTAAACGGAGAATGATTTGTAAAATGAAATGCAATTTAGCAACTATATGCAAATGAAAATGGTATGCAAAATGAAATCTACGATGATGATGGGTGTCATGTGAAAAATGAGATTTCCTTTTCCCCCCACACTTGCCTCTATCGAAAATGATGTACGATAATTTCATATCTGAATTTTGAGGTATAAGAGTATGTCAATTTCATTCGACGAAATGGGCTTAATATTATCTTTGAGACGTTCCATATATTCATTCTCGTCATTTAAAAGTTTGAGTTCATCTTCAAAAAGCTCTTCAAAAGATATAGTAGATACGTCTAGTGAAGTATGAGAGACTTTCTGAATTGGTAAATCTATCGTGTCATCAACAACGGTTCCTATCATGTCGAGTTGTCCAATTTTAGAATCATGGTCATTCGAAGAAGAAGGTGCCGACAAGGGAAGTGAAGGAGGTAAAGGTATAGAAGATAGGGTGTTGGGATTGCCAACATTAGAGGAAGAGATATTGTCGGGGTTGTCGACTTTAGAATAAGAGATGTTGGGATTGCCAACATTTGAAGGGGATGGGAGTTTGGAAGGTTCAGAAGGGCTGCAATTGGTAGCCAATGAATATGTGTCAAGCTTTTGAATTTGAGGCGAAATCAAAGAATTAACGGGATTATCAACATTTTTGTCAATTGTTTGTCCAGTCTTAAGGGTGGTGACAACGTTGACCGAATTATGTTTTTCGTCCTCACAAGAGTTCACATTATGAGAATTATTTTTTGGATTCACCTCCGGTTGACTAGGAAATTTTCCTTTTTCATTAGTTCCTTCATCATATTCATCATTTGTTCGGGTTTACCATCTTGATTATTTATTTGTTTCTCTAATCGAACAAATTCCTTTGAAGTTTCAGAAGATGAAGGAGACTGAGTTGATGATTGAAAGTTAGATTGCCTATATGTTTGATTTGAAAGCTTGGATTGGGGTGGAATTTGAGAAGTATGAGGATTAGAAGAAAAATGAGCTTGGTAATTCGAATTCGGTAGCATGTGATATGGATTCGCGACATTATTGGGATTAGACCATGAGAAGTTTGGATGATTTCTCTAACTAGGGTTATAAGTGGATGAATATGGATTGTTTTGTGCTATGACATTGGCTTGGTCTTGAGGGTAATAACGGGGTTGTCCTTCGAATTGAGAAGTTTGAGTTCCTAAGAGAATATGAATTGGATTCACGACATGCACTCCTTTAGTAGAAGTACGAGTGGGAACACGAATTGACTCCCATTGCATGTCCTTTTCAGAGTAATCTTCTAAAAATTCCCAAGCTTCATCGGCTGTCTTAGACATAAATTCTTCTCTACACATTGATTCTAGTTGTGTTCAAGTTTGATAGTTTAGCCTTTTATATGCAATTTGACATAAGTGATGTTTTGGTATTGCATGATGAGGACAACTATGTAGAAGTTGGTTGAATCTTTCAAAGTATTTTGAAAAACGTTTCGCCTTCATTTTGAGAAAACTGATTTATTTCAGTTCGGATTTTTAGAGTTTTATGGAAAGGGAAAACTTCTTCAAAAATACAGTGACAAATTCATCCTAACTTCTTATAGACTGTCTTGGAAGAGAATTTAGCCATCTTTTAGCGCTTTCAAATAATGCAAATTGAATTAGCCTTAGCTTGATTGATTCATTAGACAATTGTTGTATTTTAGTTGTGGACGAATACAATTCAAATTCACTTAGAAATTCATAGGCATTTTCAGAACCAGTAAATTTTGGTACCTGTTGAATAAAACAATGTTTAAGCTTAAAATTTCCTTCAACTAGTGGATATACAATGACAAAAGGCTGAACAGTCATAGTTGGGTAACATTGTTCTTGAAGTGATAAGGGCCATCCATTCTGACATTGAGATTTGGAAAGTTTTGATTAATTTGAGAACCCTAGGATAGTTATGGTGGCTATAACTTTTCTCACTCATTGTTATCACAAGAAAAATCTTAGACTGAAGGTTTACACAATTAGCACCTATTCAAAATAAATAATGTACTCAAATATATTTATTAGTTGATAATCTCGATTTGAAGGGGGAAGAGGGTCTTATGGTCATTCACATATACTATAAGTACTAAGGGATACGAGCAATGTTTTACGGGTAGTATGCAACCTCTTTTGCTAGAAGATCAATAAATTGAACTAATATATATCTGTGATCAAACACTTGAGAGAATCAATTTCATAAAATATACTCTTGTAGTTACATATTCTTAAAATCAATTTTTTATTGTTGAAAAAACGATGACAATGATGGTTATAATTATGGAAACTCGTTTCTCACCAAATTAATACAGAAATTTCAGCCACACAACAGTCAAACAATAATAACTGTCGAAAGTTAAAACATTGTACAATCAAGCCGCTGTCCCTGTAGAAGTTTTTTACAGGCAATTTTTATATTTTTAAGCAGCTGCAACACCTGTAGAGTTTAGAAAATTTTACAATGAGGCATGGCAATTCATCCAGTGCAATTGAATAGCTATAGCGATTAAAATCCTAGTCTTTGCAATTTGTTTGACATCTGAATTCTCTGTTTGTTGCTTGAACACTTTCGCCTTTGCCTTTGAAATGAATGGATTATCTTTTTTGTTTTTTTTATAAAAAGAAAATAATGGAAGAAAAACAAATACTTAGAAGAAAAGAAACAAAACCAGCTATTCACTTTTCCATGTTTTGCCGAATACAAGTTGCCTTTCCAATATCAAACCAATAAAACAAATGACGAGTCATGCGCCCATATGGCTTTCCAAAAATTACAAGCACGCCTCTTTTTTTCCCGTAAAGAACTCACAAAGATTTTGAACTCGAATCCTTCTTCTTCTTCTTTTCTTTCAAAATTTGATCGGACTCCGCAGTTCCAGGTATTTCGATATTGGATTTGCAATTCAAGGCTTTAGGTAATAAAGTATTCGGGTATTGGCCGGCGTTACTAGTGGTTAGGGGAATTTGATACGGTTTGAACTCGTGAATGAGCTTGGAATTGACTTCTTGAATTGGAGTAGGGTTTTCATCCAGAATTCAATTTGGGTGTTCGATTTGAGAATAGGGTTTCACCAACTGGGATTTTCGATTTGGGATTGTTGAAGCTGTGAGCGGAGGATGCGGTGTTAATGTGTTGTTCGATTTGCATATGCTAGGGTTTCGAACTTCGGATCTATTTCAAATTGGTCTGCATGAGGGTGGCCTGCGATCAATATGGGTTAGGAGTGGTGATAACCGTGGTTATGGACTGTTTCGATTGATGGAGATAATGATCAAGGCTATTTGATTGTATGGAATGTGGCATGGGTTTCCATGGTGAAGTGTTGCAGATGATCTTTGGGAGGGACGGTGATGAATTATCTGATGTTGAAGGAGTTGTGGTTTAGGATGGTTTGCAAAGAGGGTTATAAACTAGTGTTTGCTCGAAGGTTGTTGAGGATGTGATTGTAGTGCTGCGGTGATGATTTGGTGATGATTGTTATTGACGTTGATGAAGTTGTGTGTAACAACCCGGAAAATCAGAACCAATATAAAATTTTTAATTTGGCTATTTTAATGAATTTGGAATATTTAAAATGATTTATTTTAAATAATAATGACTAAAAATTTATTTAAATCGAAGTTAGACTGAATAAATTTATTTTAATTATATAACGAGCCTGAAATGGCGCGATAGTTTGAAAATTGACTTTGAACTTTGACTGAATGTACAGGATTCAAAATAAACTGGATTTTGGTAAAACCAAAAATATTTAAATCTGTTTAGAAATATCTTTCTAACGAATCTGAAAAATTGAAATTTCTTAGCGGGAATAAAAAGTTATAGCCAGTTGAATATTCATAGTAGTCGCTTTGAAATTTAATATAAATATAGCCTTTGAAAATAGACATTTTGCAAACGACCTCTGTTTTCGACGAAACCACTTTGGTTGGATCCGGAATGTCAAATTATTGCTAGATTTCAAATTCCATAATTTTTGCAATTAATATGTGAGCGTGGCAAAGGAAAACGCAATCGGTAATTTCAGTATGAATTGGATCGACCAGAAAAAGACCAATTTTCAAATGGTCACCAAATTAGACGAAGGTAATTTTGTTTGGATCATATCTTCCTAACATAGCTAGATTTATTTTTCGGGAATTTTTGGAATCAGTATGTGGCCCCGGAAAATTAAAATGTACGTTCAAATCCAAATTTGAATGTTTTATATTTTAATTTGAAGAATAACTGACTATAACAGTCGAATTAGCTTACAACACAAATTCCATTGTGTCCGAAATGGGGGTATTTAGCTAGTGAGATAGTCGTTCGGTTTGATTTGGAGTTCGTATGAACGGAGGCGTATTTTTGGAATTATAAATAAATATATAAGGCCATAGGACAATAGAAATTCGCTTTACTTTCTCCCAAAAAAAACAAAAAAAAACCCAATAACCCTGTATCAACGGCGGCTATGTTTTCCACCTTCTCTCCTCCGTTCTGGCGAATCCGTTCACCGAAACCCCTTCGACCTAGTTGAAGCTTTTGAAGACCTCCTTCTCCTCTTCAAATCAAGACCGACTACACCCCTTATCATCGCTCCATCGTCGAGAACCATCACCGTGAAGTTGTGGACTTCGGAGCACCGCCACCCCTCCACCGCTACGTTGAAGTCGACCCCCGCCATCGATCTGAAAGCCATTCCAAGCTCTTCCAGGTGGCATCAACCGATCTCGACCAAGTGCTATGGATTTCGCGAACTCTTTAAACCTAGTTTCGAATCCCTACGAAAGGTAACAGCCTGATTTTTTATTTAAAGGTTATAACACTTTTAAGTGTTGCAAATCATGATTTTAGTATAAAAATCATATCTTTAACATATGTTGTCGAAATCCAGTGAAACCGGAGACATCGGACTCATAGCAACGTCATCTACATTCTAGAAGAGACTAGAATGCATTTGGAGCTTCCTACAATTTATGAAGGAGTGGAAACCCAATGTGAGATTTCTAAATTCAAATTTGAATGGAATAGCGATGTATAAATTATATAATCGATGTATAAGTTATATAAGCGTTGTATATCTCACATACAAGCGTTGTATAAATTATATGTGCGATGTATAAGTTATATATACATTGTATAAATTATATGTGCGTTGAATGGAATTGAAATGAAACTGAAATATATATATATATACACACAGACACACATACTCCCCTCGTGCACAGACCATGGTTGATATAAATTGTTTGAGTTGTCATGTGAAATTTGGTTGATATTGTGAATGGTTGATTTTGGTTGAAACCAAATTGGAATTGTTTGTGGAAAAATTCATTATGATATAAAAAAATGATCAAAATGTTTAGATCATTTAGTAAGCCCTCTTGTAAACGTCGTGAGGCCTAAGGCAGTGCGAGGAGCCGTACATCGGGACGGTGCCAGTTTTAGTTACCCTGTCGTTATAATACCGAAATTTTCTGAAGTATTCAAGTGTAAGAATATATTCATTTGCTAAAAATATTCATGTTAGAAATAAATTGTTGGAACAATAAAAATCACATTTTTATTATGTATATGAATCGCTAAAAATATTCATGTTAGAAATAAATTGTTGGTACAATAAAAAATCGCATTTTTATTGTGTATATGAATTGCTAAAAATATTCATATTAGAAATAAATTGTTGAAACAGTAAAAACCACATTTTTATTGTGTATATGAATCGCTAAAAATGTTCATGTTTGAAATAAAATGTTTTAATAATAAAAATCATATTTTTATTGTATGTATGAACCTTTAAAAATAACGAATGGTTGAAATAAATATTTATTGACTGAAAATAATATTTTTAACATGTATTTGAAGTGTTAAAAATAACGAATGGTTGAAATAAATATTTGTTTATTGAAAATAACATTTTTAACATGTATTTGATGTGTTAAAAATAACGAATGGTTGAAATAAATATTTGTTGATTGAAAATAATATTTTTAACATGTATATGAAGTGTTAAAAACAACAACGGGTTGAAATAAATATTTATTGATTGAAAATAATATTTTTAACATGTATTTGAAGTGTTAAAAATAATCAATGGTTGAAATAAATATTTGTTGATTGAAAATAATATTTTTAAACATGTATATGAAGTGTTAAAAATAGTTATGTAAGGAAATAAATATTTGTCCACTAAAAATATTTTTTTTAGCTTAGATATGCATCTATGTACACATTGTTGAATAGGATATGGATAAACTGCTAAGAAGAGAAATAAAATTTTATACCCGATAAATACGTACGTGTTTACTAATTTTCTTTTTCTTTTAAAGATTTATGAGCCTAAGGCTGGCAGCTTGGCATTTTCTTTTTCTTTTAAAGATTTATGAGCCTAAGGCTGGCCGCTTGGCATTCTCGTTTTCTTTTGGATTGATGTGGGCCCTGCGAGGCGAGTTACGGTTTTTCAAACCCCTCCTCATACAAAGGAGACTATGGCGAAATTTTTTGAAATTTAAAGGCGTTAGTGAAATATTTGAAGTGAAAAGCGATTTAGAAATCGTCGAATGAGTTATATTTATATATATAAATATAAATTAAATAAAACGAATAACGACGCTACAGTTCGCGTTTTGGAATCGTAATTTTAAATTATTATACCAGGAAATCCGACCATCGGATTTTCCTGAAACTAAAACCGCCGGGTTTGCTTTGAAAATATCTTTCCGACGATATAAAATTTGTTGAGATCCAACGGTTAGATTGTGATAAATGTTTAAATCAAATCTAAGGAAAAACTGCGCCAGAATGAATTATATTTATATATATAAATATAAATTAAATAAAACGAATAACGACGCCGTTGTTCGGGTTTTGAAATCGTAACTTTAAACGATTATATCGAGAGATCTGGCCGTCGGATTTTCCCGAAACCGGAACCACTGGGTTTGCTTTGGATAGAACTTTTCAACGGTATTAAGTTCGTTAAGATCCACCGGTTAGATTTTGAGAAATGTGTAAATCATATTTGGAGAAAAATACTGCCAGGGCCACGTTATGGCCCGAAGTGTCGTTTAAATAAAATGAGCTATTTTTAAATAAACAAAATTAGCGATAAATCGTTATAAAATATGTATAGCGATATGGATTGGAAATAAACCGACTTTACTCGGTTTAGCGGATATTTTGATGGTTGGATGTGTTTAACATGAAAATTATGTTAATGAACTGAAATGTGGATGTCAAATAATTTAACCATAGAAAGAATTGATTTGAATTCTATATATACGTGAATTATTTGAAAAGGTCGAGTTAATTCTCATTTCAAGTAATTGATTGACGATAAAAAGTCGAAGATATGAAGACGGTGCAAGACCGGTGATCTTCACATCGTATGGATTGCTACTGATGTCTTAGATATGGGTAGCTCCCTTGACGAGGTTACAGTGGTAGTGGTCTGGACGTACTTGTTGATCATCCGGATGTGCGAGCGCCTCTCTTCCATATTAGAAATATGGAACGAGGAATAAGGTGCCTCCGGTTTCGTTCAGACCTAGAACGGACTTGTAAATGGATGTGTGTCTGACGTGTATTCCGTGTTGTATTCGTTGATCTATACTAAATATACATCTGTTTGGCGGTGGAGAATTTATTCTCCTACTTAACGCCCTTCTCTGAGACATACGAGCTTAGAGGTTGTATATCAGTAGACATTAGTGGTATGGTGTGGATTGACAACGTGGCATGCAAAGGTGCAAATGATCAAGGCTTTTATTGAAAAGAAAAGTCTTGTGGTTGATGATCAAAGCACGGCTTTGATATAGCATAGGTTTGAGTATAGCATTGATTCGCGAGCCTTACACCTCGGTATGAGTCAAAAACGGGATCGGAACATTGGGAGAACATGACGTTTCTTTCTAGCTATGGGTGGTGTCAGGGTTTTACAAGCCTAGACATTTATTATACTTTTACCTATGTAGATGTTGGATTGCAAGACATCTCGGATATATCGGTCTCTACGGAGCCGATGGTTAGGTCCGATAGGACCAGAAAACGTGTGTTCAGGAGTAACTAATCATGAAACGTAAGGGAGGACCGGCCCAACCGATCCAGGGTTGCCCAGAGTGTGCAGTCCTGAGGCATTTGCTAGAGTGTCTCGAAGCGGTGAGGAGTCATCCCTGGTCTCGACTCATGACGGAAATCCAATTTCCAATACGACATTGCGGTTTTGATTGTAAACCTATATACGACAACATAGTAGATGGTAGTTATGCCGCCTATGATTGATACATTATGTTTGAAATTGCTTTTGAAACATATATGCACTAGTGATAATGTAAAATGATTTCGTTTTATATGTATCAAGCATATTTTGGCCATTATAAGGTAAAACTCTATCCTCCGGTTTGCGTTGCATTGTGTGATAGGACTTGAGTCTTATAGTGGCTTCATTTTCCTAAAAAGCATTGCGTTGTTTAAATAATTTACTTTATTTCATACACTGGCAATCACTGGAGGAAACTCGTTCCGCGTTAGCGACGTGGTCCTACGATTTGCCTTATTATTATTGTTTAACCAGTTACGTAGATATCCCATACCAGTCCCATGACTGACTCGTAGTTTGTTTCACTTGCAAACTCGGGTGCCCTTATTTTCACACGGTAGCCCAGTGACATGTTACAGGTGATATTTTGGCTTAGCACTGTAGCATGGAGTGCACTTTTGGATGATGGCGAGGACTTGCTTTATCTGTATTTTGGCTATTGACATTACTGCCAGTATTATCACATGTATATGTACCGCTGATCGCGATGTAGACTGATATTTCTCTATTATGTATTATCTGATGTATATGTCCCAGTGATCTTGATGTAGACTGATCATTTCTTTTATGCACTAAGTTGTATCCTACGACTGTGCTACTATGATATTTATTACATTTTATGATTCCATTGTCATACTGATGTAAAATATTCTATTTCATGTTTATGCTATTATCTGTAATCTGCTAATGTTGATTAATGTGTTATATTCCGAATGATTATCCTTAATTCCATGACATGGGGTTTCGGGTTATCACAGCTAGTATCAAAGCTTTGGTTAATCTTAGTTCTAGAATTAAACACATTAAACACATTGTCAAAAGTAGAATCGATAGTATTCTAAGGCGAGTAGCTCATTAGAGATAGGATTAGTAATGTCCTAGAATGAGCTCAGCAGAATAGCATACTAATTTTTATCAGCACATCATTGTTTTTCCTTATGTTCTTCTTCTTTTACCATTCCTTAAAATTATCATTTCTGTGGGGCTGACTCTTTTCTTGCTTATATCGAACTGACAGAGATGGCTAAGAGAGCTAGAGGTAGAGGCCGAGGAGGCCGAAGCCAAGGACGGGGGAATATTCCCATTGCTGAGGAGCCTATGATTCAGCTGATCTTGAGGTTGTAGTACCACCACCACCGCCCCCGCAGCCATTTGATCTTGACCGAGTGGCTAAGAAATACAAAAATCTAGGGGGGGTGGCTCCCATTCTATGGCACTGGTACGGTAACTAAAGCCCTAGCTTGGTTAAAGACATGCGATAACACTACACCAAACAGGCTCTATTGTAACACTTATTTCGTTTTCACTTGTAACGGTTATAACTGTTACAACATTACAACAGATATTACTGTTATAACCTGTCCCAACGGTTATAACCATTATTACGTGCGATAAAATTGTGAACGGTTCGAAAACCATGGGTCTAATTGTAATTTTGCACGTTATTGGTAACCCCAAATCCTTTCTCACGCTTAGCCCTCTTTTTCACTTTAAAATCTATTTTAGGGTTTTCGCCTCCATTAACTTTGCTGTCGCCGTCGTCGCCGTTAGCTTGAACTCCGCCATCTCGTTATGTACATCTCTGAAGCCGTCTCCGTCGCCGCTGCCACTGCCGACTGCTCTTTAATAGTATGCATTTACAGCTTTTCCAACTATGAACTTCGTTCAATGGTACTGATCGACAAAGGTTGGTTATTGTTTTGCTCTTTAATTTAGGTTTCATATTTACTTAAGCAACCTTTTTTTAATCTTATATCTGCAGCGTTCTGGGTTCAGATCCTCCTGTGATGAATTATCTAGGAAAGATCCCATCTGGAAGTTATCTTCGAGGCGAAACTGCGCCCTGAAAATGAGGAAATGGGGATAATTAATTGGTAATTGAATCTGTTTACCAATAACACTAATTTGGTTGCTGAAGCAAGATTATATTTTGTTAAAACCTTGTATCATTGTGTACCAAATGCTTTCATGTTTATAACTGTGAAACATTACTATACGATTATGATTGTATACTGCATATATGAATTTAACCTTAGCAAATTCTGTATACTATACCATGATTGTATATTCATGGGAGATAGTTTTGAAATATTATTTTGCTTTTGGATTTTTGGTTTTATCTTGATTTCCTGATGCAATAAGCCTAATTTTTGAAAACATGCTCTAGAAAAGTCTTGCTTAGAAAAGCCTTTTCTAGGGAAGTCCATAAAATTATGTAGAACTTAAGTTTGGATGTGTGGAGGAAGCTCAAAAGGGTTATTTTTTTTTCATATTTCAAAGATACATATAAACCGGTTAAAGTCGGAAATAATGTCCAGTATTTTATTTTTACATGTAACGAACTATTTTTTAGGATTTACATCATCATTGCATGCAAAAAAATTAGATAAAGATTTGATGAAAAAAAAGAGGTTTAAATCAGAATTACATTTAACAAAGTCAGATATAGATAATAAAGAATTAAGATTTATATCCAAATTAAATTACGTATTGGAGCTGAGATTGAGAACAGAGCTGAGTTTGAAAATGAGATCAACAACAGTAAATTTCTATCATGTTTCACCATAAATTGGCAGCCCTCTATGGACCATAAGACCAGGAACATTACTGATTGTTACATTGCTAACTGGATAGTCGATACCAACTCCTTGGTCCGGCAAATTCATGGTTTTTTTGACTCTTGGTTGAAACAAGATTAGTAAGATCATATATATAATTTAATAAATATATTTGTTATATGATGAAACAAATAATATTTTATTGACCCCACCAAAACTTGGGAATTATTAAAAGTATCAAACTATGAGAATTCACTGACTTCAGTTTTAGAAATTTATTAAGCTTGTACAACTGAAATTTAATGAGCTTGAATAGACATACAGATCTGGAGGACCTTGAACGAGAATCGTTCGAAATTACTTCCTCCACCTCTGGCTTGAATGGCTTGGCTAATAGCTTAAAGTTGGCTAGCATTAAACGATGATTTTAAAATATTTTTCAGAGGCACAACAAGCCTACTTAGCTCTACACTTTTGCGATCCTTATTTCCAAATAAGCGAACGATAGGATCCAAAATGATTGGAAGCATTGGAATTTCATGCAATGACGAAGGTGCTTGAAATTCTCTTATCTGAGGGGTAAGGCTCATAATTTCGGTTATAAAACATTTGTTCCTTTCAGTGAGAAACCTCTTCACATTAATTAAACGAGAAGAGCCATTTAGAAGGTAGAATTTCATTGCAAGAATTGCAGACTGATTTTTATTGTTTTTATCATGTCTTTCCACCTTCCCCAAAATGTGAACATCCTGGACATAATTTTTAAGAGGTTATCAAGTAAGTAGAATCAAATCATTTTCTACACAGCCGTTGAATAAACTTTGAGTGTTATCTGGATGACCACGAACAATATGAAAATCGTCAATTCTTTCAACATAAAGTATGCAAATGCACTCACTGCAAATGTCATCTGGAGATGTCTCTAAGAATGAATTAAGCAACTGAGCCTTAAATTCCTCCAATACCAATTACCAAAGGACGATATATTTCAACATATTGTTTTGCTGACTTGAAGCATAAAGGTACCTCTTTCAAATTTGCAGATGACTTAGATTTCTAATCTCTAGCAGATAACAAACCTACAACACTAAAGTAATCTAATTCAAATATGGGTCCATACCACTCATCCAATTTTGGCGGTTTCAGTCTTCTCATTCCTGTATTAATTCAGTCACCGTATTTGTTATTGTTGGCATATTAAGTTGTATACTTTCCTCTTTGGGACGGTGAATGCTGCTTTTCGTAGCGTAAACTGAGGGCGTTTGGCATTATTGAATGCATGTTCCAAGGGGTCATCTGCACAGTCCCTTATCAACTCCATCAAGTTTGACATTACTGAGTGCATGTTCCAAGGGGTCACCTGCACAGTCCATTACCAAGTCCATCGAGAGGGCATCACTCTTTTGTAATTTTGCAGTATTTTCTGAAGTTTTAAAAGAAAAGTTGCGAATGACCGAATGTTCTATAGACGAAAATTTCGAATTAGCATCATTGAGTGATCTTGCCATATCAGTCCCAGTAATTGATTTCATTGTTCTTTTCTCTCTATCTGCCACTCCTGAACGAACAGGAGACATTGAACTTTTACTAACAGACGACTTAGGCAACCTATTACTCCCTATATGACAATTTTCTTCTTCAGAACATGAAGACTCATCGTCAAAAATACCAGATGGAAAAGGCTTTAAGTCGTCGTTTTCATTTTGAAAAGTTTTGGTATTTCCATGTACAGCAGACTTTATTTTAGTTGGAAATTTATTGTTAACCACATAATTACTTTCATATTCAGATGAACTTGAAGAATCATCATCCTCAAAAACTATTGGTGGAATAGGCTTGAGTTGATCACGTGGGAAATTACTGTTTATGGACTCAGTTGGCTTGTCAAGTATCAAACTTTTGCTGCTAGGTAGAATTTGCTTATCGGTTATCACACTTTTAACATAATCTAACTTATTTGATGAACATACTAATTTTAATTTGGCGTGGAAGCATTTGGCTATTCATCGTCTGAAAGAACAATAACATCCTTATCCATAACTTCATGCATTGTCATTCCGTCCTCAGAATGAACATCTTCTTTAACATAGAAAGTTCAAAAGATGATAAATCCATCTTTGTTATTCCCTTATCATTAATGCAGGAAACTTCAATGGAAATAGATTTTATAAGATCAGGTATTTCATTCTTCAAGTTATCTGAGGCACAGGTACTTTGTGAAACGATCGATTCAATAACATTGATAGTGCGCAGTACTGTGTCATGGCATGAAGTTTTGAAAAGGTTCATCGGAGCTAGCATGCACAGTTTCCATCGTCTAGTAATACTAGGAAGGGAGGACTTTCCCAGGTCCACTAGATCTGAAAGCCACTTGAAGTCAAACATGCTAGATACAGCTGGCAATTGTGTTGATTTCGACGTAGATAATATGATCTTTTACATAACCTCTATTCCTTTTCGTAATACATTGGTGGTGTGTTTGACACTGCATAGTACTTTTATCCTCATTAATCTAGTTCCCATCATAACACAGATTTTTCTTATTTCCGCTAATCAAAGATTAAAAGTGTATAATCCTGTGCTGTATTATCCTCTGTCAGTTTGTATGATGTTTGAAAATGTATCCTTATATATACATCCATGTATGTCTCCTCATTAATGTTTTCAAAATGGGATTCAACTAGCGAATCATGATGGTCAAACTTTAGATCGATATGGGATTTAAACTGTATACTCAAAAGGTATAAAAAAATTTATCATATTTTAAAATTTGCATACACTTTAAAATTTATTGTGCTATTGGAATTTTCTATATCTAAAGCATTACGCTGAGTATTCTATCTTATTCCATGCTTATTTTGTTTAGAAAGCAGCAGAATTGGAATCATGATTCAAAGGCATACTGGATTTGTAAGTATGGATGGGAATGGTTTTTCTGTGTTGCAGCTAGATATTCCAACTTCAGCTGTTGATTCCAGTAAGCATATCAGTTTTTCATTTAGAAAATGATTTCCATTATATGAAGTTTTGCATATAAAATGAGTAAGATAACATATGTATGGCAGATATTTTTTTGATGCACTTTGAAACATTGTAGGTACTAAAGTGGGAACTCTATGGGATAACCTGAAGCTACGTGTTCATTCGATAAGAGAAAACAGAGAATTTCCAGAAGTTAAGAAATGAGAACTCTATGGGATAACCTGAAGCAACTCGTGAGCAGGTAGGTAAATTTGTTTTCTTTACTTTTTCATTGTCACTCAGTTATATAGGTTGAGGAGCTACCAACAATGCAAGTTACATAAGTTAAGCTTGCTTTCCAGTCTCCACTATATAAACTATCACTGGAGTAGCTACTTGATGAGGAGGTGAGAGGAGACACTAGCAGGTTTTTATGTGATCTAGTTCCTTCCACTGATTACTTGGAAAAACAATTCATCAAGTCACCTCTGGTTCACGGGTACATAATCAATAACTATACAATGCACGACATTCACATGTAATTATGATCATATTAATTTCTTTATCATGCAACACTAATTTCTTCACATTGAATGTTATATAATTGGCGGTGTTTATTTCATCAAAAATATTATTTTGTAGATATCATACTCACATGCTTCTCACTTAATTGAGCAGTACTAGTCATTATGAATTGGTACAAACTAAGGAAATAACTGCAGCCTATACTTATCATATGACAATGTATTTGATTACTGTATCACATATCCGCAAATAACACTATTTGATGTAAAAAAAACCACTCAGTTCTTAATAAAAAAGAATAGATTCCATGTGTTATACATTAAAAAAAAAGAACAATTTCTGAAGGAAATTTATGGAAGGATTAAGAGATGAAAAGACAAATAAAACCAAATTGAGAAAATATGAAACCAAACTGAGCCTATTTTAGTTTCAAAAACTGAGCCTGCTCGGTTGTTTTGTACAAGCTGGGCCTGGCTCAAACTAAGCCTCAACATCTTGGTTTAAAAACCAAGCCTAACTCAGTTTCAAAATTCATCCTTAAGCACTCAGTTTGAAAACAGTTTTTCTTCTTTGTTTTACATTATATTTTTTATGTTTCATTCAGTTTCAAGTTCCCATTTCAGTACAAATCATTATGTTTTTTTTCTTCTGTTTTACATTTTTAATTCGTGCATTACTTTTTTGGACATTTAGGCTTTAGTGGAAGCAGGAACACAACATGAATGAAGAGAAGGAATGGAGAATGAAGATACTACACAAGAATGGTCATTATACATTGTCCAGTTGGTTGATAGAGGTTTTGTAATTTGGACGAAATGTCGCATTTGTTGTTTGAAAGCTTTTAGATATTTTGTAGTTGTAAAATTTGGTTTGTCATATATGGAACATTGTAGGATTTGATACTTTGTATAATTGATGGTTTTTCTGAAATTGGTGATATGTTAATTTATCAATTTTGTTGCAAGCTGCTTACTGCCGTAAATTTGTATATTTGATAGTATCATAAGATGTTGAATGATGTATAATGTCTTTACTAAATTAGCTAGCATTGCTAACAGTTATAACCATTGGAAGTACAAAATCGTGCAAAGGTATTACAGTTGAAATTGATGAATGTTCTAGCAGTTATAATTGTTGGAAGAACATAATCTTCCAACGGTTATAACAGTTGGAAGAACATAATCTTCTAACGGTTATAACCATTGTAAGCGGAGAATTTCCTAATGGTTATAACTGTTAGAATCACAAAACCTTCCAATGGTTATAACCGTTAGTAAATACGTTACAAAATTTATCACGTACCCTCTACCAACGGTTATAACCGTTAGTACTTTGATTTGTAATGGTTATAACTATTACGAAATGATAATTCTGGTGTTGTGTAAAATCTTTGCAGGCTTAGGACTTGAGGATCATTGGAAAAGATTCATGGCAGCTTGGTTATTGAAATATGAAGCGCATTTATGGTGGGAAGCCATCACCTTAGATGAACTGGAGATAGAGATGTCATGGGCGCAATTCAAAGTGTTGTTCAAGGAGAAGTTCATTCCTGAGCGGGAGATGGAGCGTCTACATGAAGAGTTTGCCAACCTCCAACAAGGAGATCACACCATTCAGGGATATTTTAACAAGTTCACTCAACTGTCCCGTTATGCACCCAAGCTTGTTCAGAATGCTAAGGAGAAGAACAACAGATTCATTCATGGACTTTAGCGTAAGTACCGAAGTAGAACAACGGGGCACATTAAGCTTCTATTCACCGAGATGGTAGAAATGGCATGCAACTATGAAAGCTTGGATAAGAGAAACTTTGAAGAAGACCGAGCAAAGAATCAAACTACCAACAAACGAAAGTCTTCAAGAAAGCAACCAGAGGCAAGCGACACATCTACCGCAAAGCCTTAAGCAGACAAAAAGCCAAGGGGCAAATGCTACAATTGTGACCAGCTCGACCATTACTCTAATCAATGCAACGCTCCAAAGCGTCAGAAGACCAATCAAGCAGGCTCTAGTCAGAACCCCCGCAATTCTAATGAGTGCTATAACAGCCACAAGATGGGGCATATCAGGAGGAACTATCCCTTGGTCAAGAATTCCCAGGTAGCTCATGTATATGACTGAGCAAATCCTCCAGCTTCTTCTCCGGGAGCAGGTAAACCCAATGTTTTGGGAGGTACCCTTACTATTAAAGATATTCATGTTTCAGTATTATTTGACACTAGTGCTTCACAAAGTTTCATTGCAAGTAACAATGTTAAAATGTTAAAATTAAAATCAAGAAATCTTAAAGAATCTGTTAGAGTTCATAATCCCAAAGGAGGATCTCTTGTTCTCAGTTCATATTGTAAAGTACCTATCACTTTTTCTTGATACCGGTTTCCTTTCAAATTAATCTTCAGGAATTTTTTTGAGTTTGACATTATTCTTGGGCTGGATTGGTTAACGCAATACAAGTCGGAAGTTAAATGTGCCGAAAGAGTCGTTAAAGTTAAAACGAAGCTGGGATATATTATTATACCATGCCAAGGCTCAGATTCAGATAGAAAAGAATTTTGGTCTACGCTAGAAGTTACTCCCACTTTATTACAAAATATTGCTATCGTTAAACACTATGCGGATGTATTCGAAGAAGTCAATAGCTTACCACTGCAAAGAGAAATTGACTTCAAAATAGAGCTAATTTCGAATGCAAGGCCAGTAGTACATTCAATTCAAAGAATGACCTTGAAGGAAAAAAAAGAATTAGCCGATCAAGCTTGACAATTGCTATGGAAAGGTCTAATCAGGCCTAGCTTCTCGAATTGGGGAGCAGCCGTAGTATTTGTTCCGAAGTCTGAAGGTACTCTCCGACTATGTGTTGATTACCGAGACCTCAATAAGCAGACGCTCAAGAATAAATATCCATTACTCCGCATCGATGATCTGTTGGTTCAATTGAATGGAGCGCAAGTATTTTCCAGAGTGGACCTAGCTATAGGTTTCCATCAACTGCGTATTGCCGAAGAATGTGTTCCTTTGAAAGCTTTCAGAGGTCCAGACATATTTTATGAGTGGTTAGTAATACCTTTCGGCTTATGTAACGCTCCAGCTTATTTCATTGATTTAATGAACAGAGTATTCAGAGGGGTCTTGAATAAATTCGTGCTGGTTTACATTGACGACATTTTAATCTTCTCTAAGTCAACTAGTGAACATGAGAAGCATTCAGAACAAGTGTTGGAGATTCTGAGAAAGAACGTCTTAAAAGCTAAATTTTCTAAATTTATATTTTGGCAAGATGAAGTGAAGTTCCTGGGTCACGTCATATCAAAGAGAGGAATTTCTGTGGATCCTAGCAAAATTACAGCAATTCAAGATTGGAAGCAGCCTACTACACCCACAAAAGTCCGAAGTTTTCTGGGATTGGGTAGTTATTATCGGAAATTCATTAAGGATTTTTCGAAGATATCCGGTTCATTAACAAAGCTTATAAAGAAGCACGCAAGATTTAATTAGACTTCGGAATGTGAGGCAGCTTTCCAACAGCTGAAATTAAGATTGACGACTACTTCCGTTTTAACAATTATCGATGGCAATCAAGATTTGAAGATCTATACAAATTCTTCTATTGAAGGTCTTGGTGCGGTATTAATGCAAAGAGGCCAAGTAGTTGCTTATGCTAGCCATCAGTTGAAGCCGCATGAGAAGAAATATGCAACTCATGATCTTCAGTTGTTTGCCCTCCTATTTGCTTTAAAAATATGGAGGCACTATCTTTTGGGTAAGAAGTTCGAATTATATACCGATCATCAGTCCTTGAAGTATTTGTTCACCCAGAAAGACTTGAACTTGAGACAGTAGCGTTTGCTAGAATTCCTTGCAGCGTACGATCTAGATATATTGTTTACACCAGGAAAAACCAATGTGGTAGCGGATGCATTTAGCAGAAAAACCGCAATCAATGTCAATCTTATAATCACGCCTTCATTGATTGATAAGATCTCTGTGCTTCAGAAAGACGATGAATTTATTCAGAGGATTAGCAAGAGAATCAAGGAAGGCGAACCCTCGAGTTTCCAGATTGATAATAAGGGAGTTCTGAGATTAAAAGGACGAATTTGCATCCCAAATATTTCTGAGCTTCGAAGAGCAGTGATGGATGAATGTCACAAGTCCAAACTTAGTATCCATCCTGGTGTGAGTAGGATGTACAATGACCTCAAACGCACAT
This sequence comes from Allium sativum, assembly GCA_030737875.1. Lineage (NCBI taxonomy): Eukaryota > Viridiplantae > Streptophyta > Magnoliopsida > Asparagales > Amaryllidaceae > Allium > Allium sativum. Next base: position 34,749,347 of record CM060919.1, read on the forward strand.
TCTGGTGGAGGGCAATGAAAAGGGACATTTCTATATATGTTAGCCAGTGTTCTACTTGTCAACAAGTCAAAAGGGATCAACAGAAACTCGTCGGATTGTTGCCACCATTGGAAATTACAAATTGGAAGTGGGAACAAATTTCCATGGATTTCATAAATGGTTTGCCCCGAACCAGGAAAGGTAATGACAGTATTTGGGTGATCATAGATCGTTTCACAAAGACCGCCCATTTCATACCTGTCAAATTGTCTAGAACAGCTCAAAGTCTGGTGCAAATTTATTTTAAAGAAATTGTTAAACTGCATGGAGTCCCCATCAGCATAGTCAGTGACAGAGACCCGACTTTTGCTAGAAAATTCTGGGAAGCATTCCAAGAAGAGCTGGGAACAAAGTTAAATCTAAGCACCGCATATCATCCTCAAACAGATGGCCAAACTGAGAGGGTGAACCAAATACAAGAAGATTTACTGCGGGCTTGTATTATTGATTTTGGCGTATCGTGGGAAGACCACTTGCATTTAGCTGAGTTCTCATACAACAACAGTTACCAAGAGAGCTTGGAAATGTCACCATCCGAAGCACTATATGGTCGACCATGTAGATCTCCCGCATGTTTGGTAGAACTCGGCAATCAACTAGTATTGGGTCCCGATATGATTCGTGAAGCTTCAGACAAAGTTTATTTTATCAATAAACGATTAATAACAGCTCAAAGACGACAGAAGAGTTATGCAGACTCTAGAAGAAGAGATTTAGCATTTGTTAGTGGTGATTATGTGTACTTGAGAGTTTCTCCGATGAGGGGAGTAGTCCGATTCGGTAAAACAGGGACGTTGGAGCCTAGATTTATTGGTCCATTTCCTATACCTGAAAGGATTGGAACTCTTGCTTATAGGGTTCAATTGCCTGACTGGTTGCCAGGAGTGCATGATGTATTTCACGTGTCTCAAATTTAAAAGCATGTGCATGGTCCAGGTCTAGTTGTAGAAGAAGTAGCGCAACATGATTTGGATATTACTCTAGAATTAGCAGTTAGAAGAGAGCCGATAAAGATTATTGGCAAAGAAACTAAAGAGCTAAGGAACAAGAAGGTTCAATAAGTTAAAGTGCAGTGGAGTGAAGATCCTAGAGATTGTACTTGGGAAACCTAAGAGAGCATTAAGCAAGCTTATCCCAATTGCAGAGTGGACATCTCTACTTAGATCTGGTGCAAGGTACACTTACAATACTTTGCGTTTCCGTTTTGTTTCCTACTTTACTGTTGTTTCCTTTTCGGGGACGAAAAGTTTTAAGTGGGGGAGATTGCAACAACCCAGAAAATCAGAACCAATTTAAATTTTTTAATTTGGCTATTTTAATGAATTTGGAATATTTAAAATGATTTATTTTAAATAATAATGACTAAAAATTTATTTAAATCAAAGTTAGAATGAATAAATTTATTTTAATTATATAACGAGCCTGAAATGGCGCGACAGTTTGAAAATTGACTTTGAACTTTGACTGAATGTACAGGATTCAAAATAAACCGGATTTTGGTAAAACCAAAAATATTTAAATCTGTTTAGAAATATCTTTCTAAAGAATTTGAAAATTTGAAATTTCATAGCGGGAATAAAAAGTTATGGATAGTTGAATATTCAGAGTAGTCGCTATGAAATTTAATATAAATATAGCCCTTGAAAATAGACATTTTGCAAACGACCTCCGTTTTCGATGAAACCACTTTATTTGGATCCGGAATGTCAAATTATTGCTAGGTTTCAAATTCCATAATTTTTGCAGTTAATATGTGAGCGTGGCAAAGGAAAATGCGTTCGGTAATTTCAGTTTGAATTGGATCGACCAGAAAAAGTCCATTTTTCAAACGGTCTCCAAATTCGACGAAATTAATTTTGTTGGGACCGTATCGTCCTAACATAGCTAGAATTATTTTTCGGGAATTTTTGGAATCAGTATGTGGCCCCGACAAATTAAAATGTACGTTCAAATCCAAATTCGAATATTTTATATTTTAATTTGAATAATAACTGATTGTAACAGTCAAATGGGCTTATGAAGCATATTCCATTATGTTCGGAATGGGGGTATTTAGCTAGAGGCGACAGTCGTTGGGTTTGATCTGGAGTTCGTATGAATGGATGGGTATTTTTGGAATCAAACATAAGTATATAGGGCCATGGGCCAATAGAAATTCACTTTACTTTTTTCCAAAAAAAAAAACCCGATAACCCTGTATCGACGGCCACTAGGTTTTTCCACCTTCTCTCCTATGTTCTGACGAATTCGCTCATCGAAACCCTTCGACCTAGTCAGAGCTTGTGAAGACCTCCCTCTCCTCTTCAAATCAAGACCGACCACACCCCTTATCGTCACTCCATCTTGAGAACCACCGCCATGAAGTTGTGGACTTCGGAGCGCCGCTGTCCCTCCACCGCTACGTCGAAGTGGACCCCCGCAATCGATCTGAGCACCGTTCCAAGATCTTCCAGGTGGCACCAACCGATCTCAATCACGTGCTACGGATTTCGCGAAATCTTTCAACCTAGTTTCGAATCCCTTTGAAACGTAACGGCCTGATATTTTATTTAAAGGCTATAACACATTTAAGTGTTGCAAATCATGATTTAGGATAAAAATCATATCTTTAACATATGTTGTCGAAATCCAGTGAAACCAGAGACAACGGACTCGTACAGACGTCATCTACATTCTAGAAGAGACTAGAACGCATTTGGAGCTTCCTACAATTTTTGAAGGAGTGGTAACCCAATGTGAGATTTCTAAATTCAAATTTGAATGGAATAGCGATGTATAAATTATATAATTGATGTATAAGTTATATAAGCGTTGTATATCTCACGTACAAGCGTTGTATAAATTATATGTACAATGTATAAGTTATATATACGTTGTATAAATCATATGTGCGTTGAATGGAATTGAAATGATATTGAAATGGAAATAAATATATTTATATATATACTCCCCTCATCCACAGACCATGGATAATATAAATTGTTTGAGTTGTGATGTGAAAGTTGGTTGATATTGTGAATGGTTGAGTTTGGTTGAAACCAAATTGGAATTGTTTGTGGAAAAATTCATTATGACATAAAAAAAAATGATCAAAATGTTTAGATCATTTAGTAAGCCCTCTTGTAAACGCCGTGAGGCCTAAGGCAGTGCGAGGAGCCGTACATCGGGACGGTGCCAGTTTTGGATTCATAATTTTAAACGATTATACCCAGAAATCCGACCATCGGATTTCCCCGAAACTGAAATCGTTGGGTTCGCTTTGAATATATCTTTCCAATGATATAAAATTAGTTGATATCCAACTATTAGATTGTGAGAAATTTTTAAATCAAATCTGAGGAAAAACAGCGCCAGAATAAATTATATATATATATATATATGTGTGTGTGTGTGTGTGTGTGTATGTATATAATTTAAATAAAACGAATAATGACGCTGTAGTTCGTGTTTTGAAATCGTATTTTTAAACGATTATATCGAGAGATCCGATGGTCGAACTTTCCCGAAACCAGAACCGTTGGGTTAGCTTTAGAGTGATCTTTCCAACGGTATTAACTTCGTTAAGATGGAACGGTTAGATTTTGAGAAATGTGTAAATCAAATTTGGAGAAAAACAGCGTTAGGGCTGCATTATGGCCCGAAGCGTCGTTTAATTAAAACGAGCTATTTTTAAATAAATAAAAATAGCAATAAATCGTTATAAAATATATATAGTAATATGGAATGGAAATAAACCGACTTTACTCAGTTTATCAGATATTTTGATGGTTGGATGTTTTTAACATGGAAATTATATTAATGAACTGAAATGTAGATGTCAAATAATTTAACCATAGAAAGAATTGATTTGAATTCTATATATACGTGAATTATTTGAAAAGGCCGAGTTAATTCTCATTTCAAATAATTTAACATGTATTTGAAGTGTTAAAAATAACGAATGGTTGAAATAAATATTTGTTGATGAAAATAATATTTTTAACATGTATTTGAAGTGTTAAAAATAACGAATGTTGAAATAAATATTTGTTGATTGAAAATAATATTTTTATCATGTATATGAAGTGTTAGAAATAACAATGGGTTGAAATAAATATTGATTGATTGAAAATAATATTTTTAACATGTATTTGAAGTGTTAAAAATAATGAATGGTTGAAATAAATATTTGTTGATTTAAAATAATATTTTTAAACATGTATATGAAGTGTTAAAAATAGTCATGTATGGAAATAAATATTTGTCCGCTAAAAATATTAATTTTAGCTTAGATATGCATTTATGTACACATTGTTGAATAGATTATGGATAAACTGCTAAGAAGAGAAATAAATTTTTATACCCGACAAATAGGTATGTGTTTACTAATTTTCTTTTTCTTTTAAATATTTATGAGCCTAAAGCTGGCCGCTTGGCGTTTTCTTTTTCTTTTAAAGATTAATGAGTCTAAGGCTGGCCGCTTGGCATTCTCTTTTTCTTTTGGATTGATGTGGACCCTGCGAGGCGAGTTACAGTTTTTCAAACCCCTCCCCGTACAAAGGAGACTATGGCGAAATTTTTCAAAATTTAAAAGCGTTAGTGAAATATTTGAAATGAAAAACCTTTTAGAAATCATCAAATGAATTACATTTATATATATATAAATATAAATTAAATAAAACGAATAACGACGCTGCAGTTCGCGTTTTGGAAACGTAATTTTAAACGATTATACCGAGAAATCCGACTATCGGATTTTCCCGAAACTAAAACCGTCGGGTTCGCTTTGAAAATATCTTTTCGATGATATAAAATTTGTTGAGATCCAATGGTTAGATTGTGAGAAATGTTTAAATCAAATCTGAGGAAAAACTGTGCTAGAATGAATTATATATATATATGTATATATATACACAAATATAAATTAAATAAAATGAATACCGACTCCGTAGTTCGGGTTTTGAAATCGTAAATTTAAACGATTATATCGAGAGATCCGACCGTCGGATTTTCCCAAAACCGGAACCACCGGGTTTGCTTTGGAGAGATCTTTCCAACAGTATTAACTTCGTTAAGATCCAATGGTTAGATTTTGAGAAATTTGTAAATCAAATTTGGAGAAAAATACCACCAGGGCCGCGTTATGGCCCAAAGCATTGTTTAATTAAAACGAGCTATTTTTAAATAAATAAAAATAGCGATAAATCATTATAAAGTATATATAGCAATATGGAATGGAAATAAACCGACTTTACTCTGTTTATCGAATATTTTGATGGTTGGATGTGTTTAACATGAAAATTATTTTAATGACCTAAAAGGTGGATGTCAAATAATTTAACTATAGAAAGAATTGATTTGAATTCTATATATACGTGAATTATTTGAAAAGGCCAAGTTAATTCTCATTTCAAGTAATTGATCAACGATAAAAAGTCGAAGATACGAAGACGGTGCAAGACCGGTGATCTTTACATCGTATGGATTGCTACTGATGCCTTAGATATGGGTAGCTCCCTTGACGAGGTTACAGTGGTAGTGGTCTGGACGTACTTGTTGATCATCCGGACGTGCGAGGGCCTCTCTTCCATATTGGACATATGGAACGAGGAATAAGGTGCCTCCGATTTCGTTCAGACCTAGAATGGACTTGTAAATGGATGTGTGTCTGACGTGTATTCCATGCTGTATTCGTTGATCTCTACTAAATATACATATGTTTGGCGGCGGAGAATTTATTCTCTTGCTTAACGTCCTTCTCTAAGACGTATGCACTCAGAGGTTGTATATCGGTAGACATATGTGGTATGGTGTGGATTGACAGCATGGTATGCAAAGGTGCAAATGATCAAGGCTTTTGTGAAAAGCAAAACCTCGTGGTTGATGATCAAAGCACAACTTTAATATAGCATAGTTTGTGTATAGCGTTGATTCGCGAGCCTCACACCTCCGTATGAGTCAAAAATGGGATCGGACCGATGGGAGAACATGACGTTTCTTTCTAGCTTTGGGTGGTGTCAGGGTTTTACAAGCCTAGACATTTATTATACTTTTACCTATGTGGATGTTGGATTGCGAGGCGCCTCGGATATATCGGTCTCTACGGAGCCGATGGTTAGGTCCGATAGGATCGGGAAACATGTGTTCAGGAGTAACTAATCCTGGAACATAAGGGAGGAACAACCCAACCGATCCAGGGTTGCCCAAAGTGTGCAGTCCTGAGGCATTTTCTAGAGTGTCTCGAAGCGTTGAGGAGCCATCCCTGACCTCGACTCATGATGGAAATCCAATTTCTAATACGACATTGCGCTTTTGATCGTAAACCTATATACGGTGACATAGTAGATGGTAGCTATGCTGCCTATGACTGATACATTATGATTGAAATTGCTTCTGAAACATATATGCACTAGTGATAATATAAAATGATTTCGTTTTATACGTATCAAGCTTATTTTGGCCATTATAAGGTAAAACTCTATCCTTCGGTTTGCTTTGCATTGTGTGATGGGACTTGAGTCTTATAATGGCTTCATTTTTCTAAAAAGCATTGCGTTGTTTAAATAATTTACTTTATTTTATACATTGGAAATCACTGGAAGAAACCCGTTCCACGTTAGCGGCGTGGTCCTATGATTTTCCTTATTATTTTCATTTAACCAGTTAAGTAGATTTCTCATACCAGTCCTATGATTGGCTCGTAGTTTGTTTCATTTGCAAACTCGGGTGCCCTTATTTCACACGGGCAGCCCAGTGATAGGTTACAGGTGATATTTTGGCTTAACACTATAGCATGGAGTGCACTTTTGGATGATGGCGAGGACTTGCTTTATCGGTATTTTGGCTATTGACATTACCACCAATATTATCATATGCATATGTACCGCTGATCGCGATGTAGACTGATCTATCTCTATTATGTATTATCTGAGGTATAAGTCCCAGTGATCTTGATGTAGACTGATCATTTCCTTTATGCACTAAGTTGTATCCTATGACTGTGCTATTCTGATTTTTATTACATTTTATGATTACGCTGTCATATTGATGTAAATTATTCTATTTCATGTTTATGATATTATCCGTAATCTACTAATGTTGATTATTGTGTTATATTCCGAATGATTATCCTTAATTCCATGACACGGGGATTCGGTTTCTCACATTGTGGGATGATGGTGTATGGTATGGGCGTGGAGTGATGATGCAGATGGAAGAAGGATTGTGCTCTCTCTTATTTTTGCCAAAATAGTAGAAAGGAGGAAAGAAAGTGAAGACGGGAAAAAAATTGTAAAAGGGAAAAAAATTTCAGTTGTGAAGAAGTCAAATTGTAGACAATATGAAAGAAGAAAAATGGTGGAAAGTGTAGATTTGGTAGAACGGGAAACAAAATTGTAATTGGAAAGAAATAAAAAATGCAAGTTTTTTTTATTGTGTTGAAAGTAGAAGAGGAAACCAATTAAAAAGGAGAAAGAAATAGATGAAAAAAGAAGAAGGTAAAATCAAGGAAATTTGGCAAGTATTTTTTTTCTTGTACAGAAGATTACGATATCAATGAATAATAACAAATCAAACCAATCAAGAATTTTCTTTTATATATACAAGAAAACAAAAGGAAAAAAAATAAAAACTAACACAAATCAGAAATTAAATTAATAATAAAATTGAATTGTTATCTCCCCGGCAACAGCGCCAAAAAACTTGATCATCACTTCCCTATGGAATAGAAAAGCGCAAATTTTGAAATAAATCACTGCAAGCACACTGGTGTGTAGTATGCAGGTCTATCACAGGGAGGGAAATTAAATTTTATTATTTATATATTTCTTGGGTGAGTTAAATGAATTTTTGAGGATTTGATTGAAAGCAATAAAAATTGAAACTGAAATTTGATTCAGAACAAATCTAATTGAACCGACGATCAAATCGCAATTATCAACTGAAACAGAAAAGCTATAAAACTATTATTGAATTAAATAAAGATCTGAATATAATCAAATCTATATTTAATCCAATATGACCTAGGAAAGCAAATAAAAAAAATTAAAATTGCAGAAGTAAAATAACAAATAGAGAATAAAATTAGGATTATCGTTGAATCTAATCGGACGGTCAATCACTAATGAAAAATAAATGAAAAAGACAAATAGTGCTCTATCAAATCTAATTGTGTAGACAACACTTAGTGCTAAGAAAAATAAAATTGCTAGAGAAAAGAAAAACTTTATGAAAGAAGAAGAACAGAATACAGAATAATGAACATCCATTTACAATGAACACCAGGGGTATTTATACGGGATGTAGTCTCCTTATCAATGTGAATATAAGACCTTAATTAAAATATATGAAAAGAAATTCTTTCCAAAAAATAAAAGATAATCCTTTCATGGTGCTTGATTGAAGATCCGTAATCAATGCATTTCTTTTGATGCATGGCACTGTCAGTGGGAAGATAAGCATACGTTGAATTGGAGATTTGTAATCAAATCCTTCCCTTTCTTTTTGAATGGCAATTAAATGTGATTGATCGGATTTAAATTCTTTGAGAGGATTATGCCAAATTCTTGAAATCCTTATTAAGTGCACATTATATATATATGCATAAATATGACTATATATATAATATCACTTAGTTCATTTATTCTTCAAAACACATGAGGCGGGGTGTGAAGCATTCGTGTTCCTTTCTTCATAAAAATAGTACTTGCCAAGGATCAAACTCAAGCCACTCTATACACATTTCTATACCTTTACTAGTGAGCTACAGCTTCTTTTGCAATTGCGATAGCGTTGATATAGGGAAGTAGCTTTTTCTTTGTAGTTGGCCTTTAATTGAAATGAAAGAGACATTAATTGACAATCTGTAAAAATGCATAAAAAATACCCAAAGTATCATTTATTTATTTACAAAAGATAAAATATAAAAGCATAAAATAAACACATTTCTGTGTTAATTAGTGGCTTGTTATGGGTCTTGGCAATAGTTGCCATTGGTCTAGTGTGTTATGCCCTTCCATTTGTTGTTGATTTCTCGTCCTTCCTTATTGTGGTTTTTCCTTGTCTATTTTTTGTGGTTGTCGATGGAGAGGATTGCTTTCCCCATCTTTTGTATCTATAAAGCTCTTGGACTCCCCTTGTTGTGCATGATTGTCAACTTGATGACAGTCAGCCATAGTGGAGTCCATACAAGAAGTCATAACGTCGGGTCTTGAGTATTGACATCCTATTTCTCATTATTCTCACTCAGTCCCCCTTCTTAGTCCTGATGAGATTCATACCATTAATGAGCATTTGGCGTGAATGGAAAGAAACTCCTATTCTTGCTGAGTTCATTACCACGTTTCTTCCAGGCAAGATGAGATCATGCCTGGAGCTAGTAGGTGCATCTGTAGTGTCCACCGTAGGTTCGACTTCCTCTCATCCCTTGGCTTTGTTATCCCCTCTTCTCAGAGGAGTGCAAGGATTCCGCCTCGTACTCCTCGTACCATTCCCACAACGGAGCAGATTATTAGGTCTACTCGTCGCACTCTTTATCTGATCTGAGCAAGATTCCCTTTTTGTTGGCCTCCTTTTTGTTATTCCATCTCTCTTTCTTCCATTTGCTATGGCGAACTGTTTGTTTTGTAATATCCAGGGGGTCGGGAACAATGCGTCCATTGCTCGCCTCAAGCACATTATCAAAGAACATTCTATTTTTTTGATGGCACTTCAGAAACCACTCATTGGACTGAAATCATACTTCGTCTTAACTTAGAGGGTGGATTTTTTAACGTAACCAACAAGATTTGGATTATGTGGACCAAAGAAGTTTCAGTGCGTCTTATTTTTTATTCGGCTCAGCTTCTATCAGATGAGTGTTCGCTTCCCATTTTCCCTGCCCCTTTACTTTTTTCAGCGGTTTACGCCAAATGCAATAGCGCCAAGCATCTTTGCCTATCGCAAGAAATCCTAGCCCTTTTCGCGGTTAGATTTAGTGCTTTGGTCATTAGGGGGGTTTCAATGTAATGTCTTGCCAAGCAAAGAAATGAGGTGGATCCTCCCTTAACCGGCAGCTATGGAGGATTTCAACTCCTTCATTAACTAATCGGACTTATCTAAGGTTTCTTTTGTTGGATTTGTCTTTACTTGGTGTAACAACCAAGAAGGTCCCAGTACGATCCTCTCTTGACTAGACCAAGTTTTCGGATTGGAAGGCTTGTTAGATCTTCTTTTCTCTTTCTTGGTTGAACACTCCATGAACTAATTCAGATCATGCCGCTATGATCCTGAAGTGTTCGACTTTCACTTTGTCCGGTCCTTTTTCATTCCGATTCTAGTCCATGTGGAAGTCTCATAATTCCTTCATTCCTTTGGTGGAGGAATCTTGGTCTCTTCCAGCATTTGGAAACTTGATTTATGTTTTCTATCTCAAACTCAAGCTCCTCAAATCCTGTTTGAAGGTATGACACACTCAGGTGTTCAATAATATTTCTGATAGGGTTCTCTTGGAGGAAGAAGCTCTCATTCTGGCTGAAGCTTCTTTTAACACTAATCCTTCCTCTTCTAATAAGGCGAAGTGGGTTCAAGCCCTAGCCACCTTCAACTTAGAATTGAGAATCGAGAATGATTTCCTTCGTTTGAAAGTGAGAATCAAGTGGGTGGTTAATGGCGGCACCAATTCTGAATTCTTCCATTTTACCATTAGAAAAAAGAATAGTACCCTCATTATCCGTCAGATCCTTCATTCTGACCTTTCATTGGCTTTGTCCCTTACGGAGGTGGTAGAAACAATCTTGTTTTACTTTTAGTCTTGCTTTTGGTTGTTCCATCTGAGGCTCTTTCTATTTTGAGTCCTCCCTCTTTAGAGGAGTTTGTTTCTGTGTTTTCTCGCTCAACCATAACAGCGCTGGTGGCCCTGACAGCTTCAACGGGATTTTTTACCGTTGTTCCTAGCTGAGATTGGCCAAGACGTCTCTTTGGTGATTAAGTCTTTCTTTCTAGTGGTGCAATTTCCAAGGGTTGAACGTCCACTAATCTTGTGCTTATACCAAAATGTGAAAACCCTCGATGTTGCTTTGATTTTTGTCTGATTAGTCTCTACAACTTCTTGAATAAGGTCATATCCAAGATCCTATATGTTTGTCTTGCAGCTTATTTGGACTGTGTTATATCGTCGTCGCAGGTAGGATTTTTAAAATGGAGCTTGATTACTGATAATGTCATTCTAGCCTAACAGCTTATCTCTAAAATTAATTGAAAGATCCGAGGCTTTAATGTAGTTATTAAGGTTGATATGGCTAGAACATATGACTACATGTCTTAGTTCTTGATCATTCGGGTTATCTGATCTTTTGAACTTCCAGAGCCTATTATTCATTTTATTTGGAAACTCATCTCGAACTGTTGGTTCTCTATTCTTATTAATGGAGCAGTCAAAGTTATTTCCTATTGGCAAGAGGACTCCGATAAGGAGATCCCCTTTCCCCTATTCTTTTTTATCTACTGAGGCTCTCGTACATTGGGTGCACTCTCTTACCGGTTTCCGTGTGATTTCCTCCTTATTTTTTGCAGACGACAGTATTATCATTACTACTAGGAATTGGAGATCCATCAAATGATGCTTAGGGGCAATTGATCAATATTTCGAAGATTTATTTCGTTCTGGCCTAATCCATGGACATTAGATGGATCACGTGTATTTAGTTCTTATTAGGCTTTCATTCCTCGCTTCCTCTATTTTATCTCAGTGTTTTCCTTTATCGAGGTTGCAAACTTAATGCGATTTTTGACCCCCTTATTGACAAACCAATTAGGGAGATTTTTAGATGGAATTCGACTCTCTTATCCCAGGCTAGAAGACTTGTCCTCATCATGTTAGTGCCTGATTCTTTAGGGTCGTATGTTTTTTGCGGCAATGACTCCTATTTTGTCTTTGTTTATTGCCTATCACCCGTTGGGTTCTTCCTTTTTCTAGGGGGAAAAGGACAAAGCATACAGGCACCGTTGGGTTTTTTGGTATATCCTCTGTTGTCCTAGGAGAAAAGGGATCTCGGTATTAGGAACCTGTGGGATGTTTGGAAGGCGTACGCCTATATGCTCTGGGTCAAATTTTGATCGAACGACTTCCTTTGGGCTTCGTTTCTTCAAGCTAAGTCCTGAAGTCTTTTGCCCTTGGACTATATCGGAGTCTTGTCTTACGCTAGTGAGATGTGGAAATAGATGTAATTGGTTAAGGCATTCTCCAATACTCACGCTTGGGGATTTGATTGGAACGAGAGTCCTTTCTCGCTTAGAACCGTTGGAATTCAGCTACAACTCCGTTGTCCACAATCTCGGTGTTCTCCCTCATTTAGAACAGGCGCATTCCTCCTAAGGTAACCATTCCCTTCATGAGGGGCTCTACTAGAAGTGAACCTTATGAGAATTGGCATCGCTTTTGTTTATCGCAGTTGGTGTTGCGGCTTTAGCTCCAAGGAATTGATTTCGTACTTATTCTTTGGTAATGAGTGTGCTTCTGAAATGTGGTCTTTCTTCAGTGATTTGATCGGATTAGGTAGGCCCCAGTCATATCTGTTTACTTTTCTTCATGCCTGGTGGACAAGTGGTCTTGGGAAGGATTTCAGTTGATCATTAACTGACTTGTCCCTTGTCCCATTTGTTAGCACTTGTGGTGTTTCCGGGACAACGCGGTTTTGAACGAATCGCCTATATGGTCTTCGTCCATCATTCATAAGGTGTCGAATGATGTCTATTTTTATTTTATAGGTAAGCCCTTCTTGTGAAACCTTGGTTCTCTTTCGATGTCTCAGGCCAGTTTCTTCTTTATGTCTCGGGACTCTCGTCCCAGACTAGGTATGGGTGATTTTTTTAGGTTGTTGTTACTAGAGTTGGAGTCCTGGCAAAAGTCAGCTACACAAGACGGTTGGCGTTTCCAGTCCAAGAGGGTCGAAGCATATGACGATGGAGCTTGGTTTGGATGGCTTTCCTAGAGGATTTCGGTGGCAGACTCATTTCTTTGGCTGTTGATAGCGGTTTGGATGGCTTTCGGGGTGGCTTTCTGGTTTTAGGAAGGTGTTCCTTGCTATTGCTATGGTTCTTGCTTTGGGGTCATCTTGCTATATTGTTTGGGTTCTAGAGTTGGGGTAGGCCATGTATTTTAGTTTTGTCTCTAGATTTGCGCTTTATATGGTAGGTTTGTATATTATCTTAGTTTTGCCTGTTTTGTAATAAAAAAATTATGATATATCAATATGTAATATGTAAGGTGTATATAAGGCGAATATTATGTGTTGTAATAAAAAAATTACATACCAAATTTAGAAAATCACATGTATGTTTATTTGTGATTTGTGATGAAATACAAGTTCCAAAAGAAAAAACAATTGTGTATGTTTTTCTTAATAATAAAGATCCCATCATATTTTATATGAACTTGTAGCTTTTCTTTATTAGATTTGGTTTTGAGATCGTCACATTTTAGGAGCAGTTCTGCTGCTTTTTCATGGATTTTGAGAATTTGTTCAATCGCTTATGCTTGTTCGATCGGGAATACGCAAGTTAATTTCACCAGCAACAACAATAGCCCTTGGATCATTTCTACTCCTTGAATTCTGGCCGTGCATTTCGAGATCTGCTATGTTCAACCGGTAATTTTCGGTCGTTTAAGCATTACTCTTGTTCAAATTCTCCTAAGTTGGCTTGTTTTTGCTGCTAGCTTTTGTGCAGCTTTAAAGCCTTTACTGGATGTAGATTTTCACATTGATAATATATTTTAGCCGTATTGAATTTTGTTTCAAATCAGATATAGGTTTATGTCCTTATACCACACTCTTGCTTGATGCTTCTGCCTCCACAGGCCATTGTAGACTCCCACTACCGCACATAAACCAATGGTCTAGACCTTGCGGTGTTCATGGTCTTATATTGCCTTTGATGTCAAGCATGGATATGGCTGCTGGATGGCTTCCTTCTATTGTGTTTAGCTTAGGATTATAGTGTTTGGAATCTTTTGTTGTTGAATTAAAGATTGTAAGGTACTTCATTGTGAGGTCATAATGTGTGAGATAGCTCCATGCGTGGTGCTACTAGAGGATCTGTTTAGAGATTAGTTTAATTGCTGATGAATTTGTACCTATATTTCATTGTAAAAGTGATATGACCACTAAGGTCTAACTTTTTATTAAGAATACAAGATACCATTTATTTTATTAACAAGTACTAAATGATGATTAATAAACCAATATCTATTTTCTTGTTATTCACAAGTATGAAAAATTTATTTTATATACAAATCTAAAACTACATAAATCACAATAAAAAGGTACGTTCTGTTAGATGTTACATAAATAATGCTTGCTCAAGCCCAAACCAATTTTTAGTAAAATAATTGTCTATCAATACTACAACTTGAAAATATAACTTCCAACATTTATTTCAGTTTGTCAACCTGAATGATAAGTTAACATCAATGCTATCAACTGTGATGCAAGTATTAATTTATACATAATTGTTTCATACGGTCTACAGACTTACACCAATTCGAAGATATGTATTGCTACATATTGGTAAAAAAGAATATTCCTACCATTTTTCATAATTCAATTTTTCGATTTAAATAAGGCAACTAAAATCATTTCAGTTTATGCTTTTGAGCAACAAAGTGTGATAGCCGAAAATACAAAACGGACTGCTTTTAGCATCACATCATCAGTTGAAACTATAAGCATACAATTTTTTGCTTTTGGTTACCATACAAAAGTATTAGGAAGAAAAAAACCAAAGTACTTTTTAGGGGTACACTTAAATAATAAGCTAACTATTATAAAATAAAGAAATTAGAATCCATTATAAATGAAAAAGGAAAGAGACTTTTATTCATTCAGGATATTAGTTATTTATTTCTATTACATTGGCTCATTTATATATAGGCCTTGGAGCTAGTGATTTAACTTACCACATGATTTAGGACTAAAAAAATACAAAAGCATATTCACTCTAATATATTACAACACTCCCCCTTTAATATGCATCTTTAAAATCTTGAATGCTATGCTAACTCGAAGTTGTCACTTTTGAAACATATATGATGATTACTTCTCCTTTTTATTATTTATCATGCATATATCCATTCAATCAATACAGTTATTGTCTGTTGCCTTATTAAAAAACTCTATTGGGAAAACCTACGGAGAAAAACCTTAAACGAGGAAAAGAGTGCGACGTGCGAGATTATATATATTATATTACAATGGTATTCCTTTTAAGGTTTTGATACTTTAGGACCCAAAACAATGCCTCATTAAAACTTTACTAAGAAAAACCCAGTGAAAAAAAATCTTTGTAAAGAAAAAAGAGTAACATATTTTAATATCTCATTTCAACTAATGAAGTTAAATACTTTTGGAATAGGAAAATTCCTCGTTAAAAACCCTACTAAGAAAAAACCTATAGGAAAAATCTTAGTAAAGGAAAAAAGAGTACAATATAATATGACATATTTCAATAATTTACTACATCAAGCAGAGTTTGATACTTTTGGATCAATGTAATGCTTCGTTAAAAAACCTAAACAAAAAAAACTGAATGGGAAAATTCTTAAATAAAGAAACAAAAGTACATTAGAAGTTACTTTCATATGTTAATTTTTAGGTTGATACTTTTGGTTCATAAAAAAACTAGTGGAAAAATTTTTTAGCTAAGGAAAAAGAGTGCATTATAACATACTTATGGAGGTTCTCCCAGTTTAATAATTTCCTCTGAATTAGCATTCATCTTTCGATAACTCAAATTGCTTATACATAATTTTTAATGAACTTTTAATTAAAAAAATTCATACGTATTTCCATGCTTTAGGCACGTTTTTTAAATTTAAAATACCTTCTGTTTGTGCTTGATATGCTACTAATATTTATTAATGAATGCACTCCATGTGCTTACAGTTTTTTGCTTCAATTAGATTACATATTACAACACACATTTGATGAATAAGAAAAGTGTCATTACAACAACACTAGAAAGCAGGAAGTAATCTACTCATCTTTAAGTATATAAAGTTTTTCATTACAACAATACTTAAAAGAATATTGTAATCTGCTATCCATATCCTTGGCTTTCTTTCTAACCACAAATATTATTTATATTCTTTAGTCACTTGTATATTTTAATAAGTTCTGCATATCACAACTACCACTTCAATGGATTTTAAAAGCTCCATTACAACAATTCTTAAAGTAGGAAGTAACTAATTCATCATGAATAATAGTATGATTTTCATCACAACAATACCTAAAAGAATGTTATAATGTACATTTCTTGGTCTTTCCATTCTTTATCACTACAAAAGTTATTTACATTCTTCCGGAATTTGTATACTTTCATCACCTTCAGAGTATTGTAAATGTTTCAAACACTTTCTCTACTTCAATTAATTCAATTGTCTCTAAAATTATAATGCTCATGGCATATAACATGTTGTTGACACTTTATGGTGCTTCGGTAATTTTAGTGTGCTTTTGCCATTTTACATACATGTTTCTAATTATATTTTACGGGCCACAGGTCCATATTTCTCACTTAGGAAAGGATCCATGATGGCCAATCATGATTTTCCAAAAATCAAGGTTTTTAATCTGTTAATTAAAATAAGTGCTTTATTAATTACAAATTGATCATTAATGATTATATATTATCAGTTCTCGATATGATTTATTGAGAT
Organism: Allium sativum; assembly: GCA_030737875.1. Taxonomy (NCBI): domain Eukaryota; kingdom Viridiplantae; phylum Streptophyta; class Magnoliopsida; order Asparagales; family Amaryllidaceae; genus Allium; species Allium sativum. Next base: position 34,766,058 of record CM060919.1, read on the forward strand.
CTCTTTATTTATCACGTTTTAGGTACCTAAACCACTTTTAGGGTTATTTGACAATCATGTCATGGGTCTCTTTCAAAGCACCCTTAAGTGTTTTTTTTTAAGAACACTCACCTTTTTCATTTGTATCTTTATGACTTAGAACATATATTGTACTGACTTCTATACCATATTTCAGTTATGGTTTACACCTTTTGAGCCAACAAGGATACAAAACTATACTAAAGAAAGTCAACTAGGGATATAATTGATAATTTGTTCAAGTTGTTTAATATTCACGTCATCGTATATAATAATAAGGACAAATTTGTTATATGAGCTTCTATAAATAACTTACTGTAGAAATAGGCCTTCTGCATTTCAAGGGTGTATTTAAGACCTCTTGCGCACATTGGAGGATCAATCCATTTAAAATAATTAAGGCATTGAACATTCTCTGGGTCCATGTTGTGTTCTCTGTATGAACTACAACCAAAAACCTTCGTCCTGCATTAGTTTTAGTTTTGCAAACACTACCACACATTCATCTCCACAATGGCATTCTGGATATGTGCCAGTTGGCATGGTTGGAGGAACAATATGTAGGCGCTCAAGCATTACCACGTATAGAAGTGTTGACCCGGTTTTGTTTCGCTACAATTGCACGTAAACAAGCATTTAGTGTTGTTGGTTCAAGTTGTACTGCTTGTGGTATCAGATCAAATTGTGTCTCTAGAACATAATCCACCATGTCTTTTTGACTGTCAACAGCGGTCGATCTTTTCATTTCGTAGTCTTCGCTATGCTTCATCAAAGTTTCATCGTCAATTTCCCAATTTTCCATAGCTTAGTATATAAATCAAATATAAAAACTCATAAGATAAACTATAGATGAAATTCCAAATAAAGGGGAAAAAAAATACCTTTTAAACCCGAAAATTGATCCAAAGAATGATCTAGTTCGAGTTACAAATAGATTAAAGATCTAAAACGTATTTTGCTTGAAGTAGTTAGTGATTAGAGAATAGGGTTTGAAGTTGAGATATTGGATTTGGTTTGAGAACAGTTTTGAATAGAGGAGGATGGAAGTAGGCTAGGTTGAAATATTGCTAAAAATCGTTTAAGCATTCCAAAAATGCTCATGGAGGATTTCCTTCATAAGTGTGTTTGGAATGCTCAAACGATCTTCCGCACTATTTCAACCCCGCCTTTTTCCATCCTCCTTCATTCACTCTCTTTATCAAAATAGAATCAAAATCCAAAGTTCCAACCCTAATTCCTATTCACCAAATCCAAACACCAATCACCCAAACTTATTTTAAATCTTCAATCTTCCATCTAACTCACAACTACTTCAGTCTTCTACTGGTTTGAAGATCAAAAAGTAATCTTGCTGTATTATATCTCAGTCTTTTGAAATATCCCAATTTGTTCATTTTTGATGTTTTTCTATGTTATAATATTATAGGTTATGGAAAATATTTACTACTTTTACAGTCAATTACTAATTGGAGAAGATGATAAACCAACATATGTTGGTGAAAAAAGAAAAGGATGCAAAATTAAGAAGTATTGTATGTTCGAAACGCTAAAGAAAATTGTGTAAGTATGATGTTAGCAAAATAGATCAAAGTGAGTTCGATACAAAGTTAGTGACAAAATGGGTAAGGGATGATGGTTCGTCCGCTACTACTGTAAACAACGATAAAGATACAAATTCGATGCTTTCTGTTGGAATGAAAGTGATAGAATTGTACGTTAAGAAATGTGAGATGATTCAAGTAGAGCAGTTACAACATCCAATAGTTGACGCCTTACCTGATGAGAATTTTCAAGAGACCATTCCAGTTCAGTCTCAAACAACAGCTTGGTTAGTATTTATAACGAACTGGGATTTTTGACCTCGAAAATCAACATAAACCCATGTCAACTATTCAAGCATCGAATATGCCAGATCATTAATAGAAAAAAGTTAGAGGGTGAGGAATAGAAAGAAATAAAGTTATAATAGAAGAAGAAGAAGATCACAGCAGAACAGACTCAGAGTAAACATGAACCTCACAGTGGAACAAATAAAATATATAATATAACATAACTTTTGAAATACAAATTTATAACTATATATACATACCATTTCATAATATGACATATAACATCACACTGGAAATAAACAACAACTATATAATGCTGAAGCCTCTTGCTCCAAGCTCTTCCAAGTATATCTGTAAAATCCTGACCACTTGATTGCCGTACAAATTTAGGCACCAAAGAATTTAGGGTAAAAAAAATAAAAAAAATAAACTCTAGGTCAGTCATGGGACTGGTGTGAGTAAACTCCAACTACTTGGTTTAACTTTTAAAATCCGTTTTAAAGAAAGGATAACCGTAAGATCGATCCACACATAAACAGGGATGGTTTTTACCTTATGATAACACAAAACATTTCTTTAAAATCAATAGTCTTCTGATATTATAATAATGTCTAAATCAAATAAATAGCAATATAGCGGAACACATTCCTCTCACGTTCCACATACATAATATATAATCAAAAACACGCGGGCGCTTATTTGGTAATGGATTCCAATTGGCAAGGTATGAGACCACCTTCCAATAGTGTATCTCTAGAGAGGAATACACCGGGTTCAATAAGAACATCTTGCAACACAGGCTAAACATGACCAGTCACTCATTTCGCTTGAGTGTACCAAATGTTTTATCACCAACGGTTGGGATCAGCAAACGTTTCCCGATAGGGACAACATTGAAATAGATTTAAGAAGTAAATGGATTTTCTCTAGATCAAGTGACAATACATCCTAAATGGGAGCTACCCACTTAGCCATGCGACCTACCCGATTTTATACCATTTCCCCGTTGTGAGGCATGAGATCATAATGTATCTCTTTGACATATCGCACCCTTGTTTACTTTGAATGCCACTTCGTCATACCCGCCAAATCACAAATTGACTTCTCCAAAAATATCACAGGTATTGTAACAACCCGGATTTTCAGAACCAATTTAAAATTTTTATTTTAGCGATTTTAATGAATTTTGGATATTTAAAACGATTTATTTTAAATAATAACGACCAAAAATTTATTTAAACCGAAGTTGGAACGAATAAATTTACTTTAATTATAAAACGAGCCAGAAATGGCGCGATAGTTTGAAAATTCGATTTCAAGTTTCAAATGAATGTACAGGATTCAAAATAAATAGGATTTTAGTAAAATCAAAAATATTTGAATCTGTTTAATTATATCTTTCTAACGAATGTGAAAAATTCATATTTCATAATGGGAATAAAAAGTTATATCCAGTTTAAAATTCAGAATAGTCGCTATGAAATTTATATGTATTTTATAAAATATATAGCCCTTAAAAATAGCCATTTTGCAAACGACCTCTGTTTTCGACGAAACTACTTTTGTTGGATCCGGAATGTCAAATTATTGCTAGATTACAATTTTCATAATTTTTTGAATTAATATGTGAGCGTGGCAAAAGAAAACGTGTTTGGTAAATTTAGTTTGAATTTAATTGACTGGAAAATGACCATTTTTTCCAAACAACCTCCAAATTCAAAGAAATTAGTTTTGTTAGGACTGTATCGTCAAAACGAAACTAGATTTATTTTTCTAGAATTTTTGGAGTTAGTATGTGTCCCCGGTAAATTAAAATGTACGTTTGAATTCAACATATATTGATTTATATTTTAATTTTGATAGAAACCAATCAGAACTGTCGAACTGGCTCACGAAACATATCCCATTGTGTTCGAAATGTGGGTATTTAGCTGGAGGCGACAATCATTGGGTTTGATTTGGAGTTCGTATCAATAAACTTACACTTTTGGAATTAAAATAATATAAAATTTATTTAAGGGGGAATAGGATTTTTCTTTACCCTAATTCATTTCCAAAAAGGCCCACTGCTGTTTAGAAACATTTGAAGGCGATAATCGTTCGAGACAAATTCTCGTTCGATCTCCAATTCCACACAGGGATTCACAAAATTTTATAAACGAAATTTGAAGAGCATTCCGAGTTCTATATAATCAACGGTGGAGATCAAATATAAGGGCGTGGTTTTCTCGACTTGCTCACCTAAAGCACCGTCAATCCCTTCGATTTCTAGCGCCGGAAAGTGGATCGAGTTCACCAGAGTGGGTCGGCATTGGAGGGTCTCTCGTAGGCGAAGGGGGTGGTGCGAGCTGATTGTCTCCACGCTTCGCGGATTGTGGGAAAATCCGAACCCTAGTTTTGAAAAGGGGGGAGTGGTTCGACGTGTTCTATGTAAACGAGGAAGAAGGTATATATTTAATTAATTAATTTAAATATTTGTTACATTTAATAATGTTGTTAACCATTGTAAAATCATATCTTTCTCATACGAACTCTAAATCGCGTGAAACAGGATCTGTTGTGATCGTGGGGATGAGAACTTCACAACAAGATTGACCTGGTCCAATTTGGAGCACGTTGGAATTTAGGGAAAATTCAAATCCAAACCGTTCAAAAAAAAATGGCAGAGTGGAAACCAAAGATTAGAACTCCTTCTCACTTTATTTATTTTACAATTAAAAATATTTTAGGATGCAGAAAGGGCATACAAGCCCCTGACACTATTTATTGTACAAACCATTTTATGTGATTAGAATTATATGGAGTTCAACAATCGAATTCGCACAATCACACAATTGAAAGCGATGTATAGATATTACTGAAACACGGGTTTCATACTCCGCGAATAGCCACTTATGGCACCGTAAATGGCATTTAGGCTAGTTGAGTATTTATTTATTTGGATGTTCTACGTGATTTGATTGTGATTATAAAATTGGTTGTGGATTAATTGTGAATTGATTGGAATTGGTTAGTGTATGTGGCGAGCTAGTATTGGACGAGGGGTAAGGCTAGACCTTATGCCGGTTCCAGTATCGTGCTGTTATGCTGCCAAAATTTTCTAAAAATATTTCAATAATATAAATATCATTTTTATTGTATAAATGAACTGTATAAAATATTCATGTGTTGAATAAAATATTTTATTGTTAGAAATATATTTTTTAACGTATATATGAACGACATAAAATTCTCCTAAAATGAAAATAAATATTCATTTACAAATCAGATGATTTGTTTATGTACACTCATTTGACTAATATTGATTAGGACGATATATTTTACATATCGCCCAACTGCACAAATAAAATCTGTGTGTGCTGATTGAAACCCCACATGGGTATTGGGATGATATTTTGACATACACTAATCCCAATTGTTTAGTTGTATGTCAATCGATTGTTTGACACACTGTTGTAAGCGTTAATTATTTATATTTAATGCTTATGCAGTTGTGTAGTGCACTCTAGATGATGGTTGATTGTTTATCATTGTTGTTGTATACATATGACGTATGAAATCCATATAAATAACATTATATGGTAATTGACTGTGTCTGATTCCAATTTGGAAAGAAAAAATATTTTAAAAATAATGAATATTTATAAATAAGGAATATTTTAAAAAATATTCAATAAAGGATTAAAATCTATTTTAAAATGATATGCAATAAAGGATTAAAATCTGATTTTGATGTCCGATTTTGGATGGACATGAAAATATTAAAATATGTAAAGCCGTATTGATTAGATTTGCGCCATTTTGATGCGAACGCTATTTATATCAATTTTATTCATTTTTATAATGAATATCGAAAAGGAAATGATTTCAAAATTAGATATTTTGAAAATATTATCATTTAAATAATATAATGATAAGGAGTATGCAATATTGATTTAAAATGGAAAATGAAGCTGAAATCATTTTTAAAATGAATTTATAAATGATTTATAAAATACGTTTTAAATGGAAATCGATGAAATATATATTATATATATATATATATAATATAATGACCTGAATAGAACGCACCGAGCTGCGGCAATTCGCGAATTTCGACCAGCGAATGGTTGTTTGGGATTGTTTGTGATGGATATTGATTTGATTGTGGTTGAAAAATACCCATTTGTGGTTGTGAAATATTTGGTTGAAACCACATAGGATTAGTTTGTGGAAATGAAATAAATATATACATGCCGCCTGCGTGCGAACTAGATGCATGATTCCCATTGTCAAAAACCGCGAGGTTTTAAGGTAGAGCGAGGAGCCGTACTAGGGACGGTGCCGGTGTAACTACCCTGCCGTTATGCTGCCGAAATTTTGAATAATATTTGTGTGTTTGAATTATTTTCATATGCTTAAACTATATTTATTCAATCTATTGAAAACATTCATGTGTTGAATTGATATTCATTCGTTGTTTAGAAATTCATGTGTTGAATGGTATTCATATTTTGAAATAAATTGTTCGATAATAAAAAATCACATTTTTATCTATATATAAAAACTATTGAAAACATTCATGTGTTGAATTGATATTCATTCGTTGTTTAGAAATTCATGTGTTGAATGGTATTCATATTTTGAAATAAATTGTTCGATAATAAAAATCACATTTTTATCTATATATAGAAACCATAGAAAACATTCATGTGTTGAATTGATATTCATTCGTTGTTTAGAAATTCATGTGTTGAATGGTATTCATATTTTGAAATAAATTGTTTGATAATAAAAATCACCTTTTATCGACTATATGAACTATATAGAAAAATAGTGTTTTGAAATGAATTGTTTTACAATAAAAATCACATTTTTATTGTATGCATAAATCGTTAAAATGTGAAGTGTTAAAAATAGCCACTTGTTCAAAATAAACATATATGAGTTGAAATATTCATTAATTAGCTAATGAAATGATTTGCACCTATTTATGTAACATTAGAATGAATGGTGTTTTTAAACCAAATAGAAATCAAATGTGAAGTTGAATAGAAAATGAAAAATGATATGGACTGTATATATATGTACATGCATATTCATTGAACAGGTTATAGCAAAGGGGCTAGAGAAGAGGAATAAAATTTGTGCCCGACAAATAGGTACACATTTACTGATTTGTTTGGGTGATGATTTTGAGCCTGTTGGCTAGCCGCTTGGCTTTTTCTTTTTCTTTTTGAGATTAGAAGGACCGGGACGCTATTTGCGATTTCCCGACGCTCCCGGTGCAGGGGAGGTTATGGCGAAATTTTTCCAAAATTTAAGGTGTTAGAAAAATATTTGAAGTGAAAACGATATTGAAATTGTTGAATGAACTATATTTATATAAATATATAAATATAAATAAAATTAAAACGAAACGAAGCCGTGCAGTTCGTATTTTGAAACCGTGATTTCAAACGACTAGTGCGGGAAATCCGACCATTGGATTTTCCCGAAACCTCAACCGTCGGGTTCGCCTTGGAATAATCTTTCCAACGGCACCAACCTTGTTAAAATCCAACGGTTGGATTGTCTGGAATGTTTAATTCAATTCTGAAGAAAAACAGCGCCAGAAACGATTATATTTATTTATATATATAAATATAATTATATTTAATCGAATAACGACGCTGCAGTTCGTATTTTGAAATCGAAATTTCAAATGATTGTACCGGGAGATCCGACCGTCGGATTTTCCCGAAACTGGAACCGTTGGGTTCGTTTTGAAAAGACCTTTCTAATGATGTAAATTTTGGGAAGATCCAACGGTTAGATTTTCAGATATGTGTAAATCAAATCTGAAGAAAAACAGCGCCACGGCCGCCTTATGGCCCGAAGCGTCGTTTTGAATAAAATAGCTATTTTAAAATAAATAAAAATAGCGATAAATAGTTATAAAATATCATAAGCGATATGGAATGGAAATAAACTGAATTTGCTTGATTTATGTGATATTTGATGGTTGAATGGGTTTGGTGTGAAAATTACATTAAAGAACAAAATTGGTGTTGTCGAATAATTTAACCATTGAAATAAATTGAATTGAAATTCTAGATATACGTGAATTATTTGAAAAGGCCGAGTTAATTCTCATTTCAAATAATTGATCGACGATTGAAAGTCGAAGATGAAGACGATGGTCGAAGACCGGAGATCTTCACCTCGTTTGGATGGTAACCGAGGTCCTGATTGGGAGGCATCCCGAAATATGGATAATGAGTGGTGATCGTCCGGACGTACGTGTTGGTCGAAGGGTTTGCGAGGTATTTAGTGCCTCCGGTTTCGTTCAGACCCAGAACGGACTTGTAAATGGACTGTGTGTCTGACATAGGATTTATTCTGTGTGGCATGCTAAGATGCAGTGATCAGGGCTTCTGTTGAAAAGCAAAGTCTTGTGGTGATGATCAAAGCACCGCCTGTGTGGCGTAGCTTTGTGTATAACGTGAATTCGCGAGCCTCACACCCCGGTAGGAACCTAAAACGGGAGGAAGGACCTCAGGGAGGGCATGCGTTTCTTTCTAGCTAGGGTGGTGTCAGTGACCTACCAGCCCTGACATTTATATACTTTTCACCTATGTGGTTGTTGCTGTTGCGAGGCGCCTCGGTTTGATCGGACGATCCGGGTCCGATGGAGTCATTCGTTGGCTCGTTGACGCCCCAAAGGGCGGGGAAACGTATTGTTCAGGCATTTTAATCCACATCGGTGGACCGGCCCTGACGATCCAAAGGCTTGACTGAGTACTTGCCTGGGACACGGGCTAGAGCGTCTCGAATTCGGTAAGGACTATCTTTTGCCTTGGTTCATGACGGAAATCCAATTTCCAAATACGACATCGTGCGGTTTTGATTGTATATATATATGGCGACATGATATATGGTACCCATGCCGTCTATGATTGATAGTTATGATTTGAAATTGTTTTCAAAACATATAAACACTAGCAATAATATCGAATGCCTTTGTTTATCCGTATCAAGCATATTTTGACCGTTATAAGGTAAAAACTCTATCCTCCGGTTTGCGTTGCATTGTGTGATGGGAACTGAGTCTTATAACGGCTTCATTTTTATAAAAAGCATAGCGATGTTTAAAAGAAAGATTTGTTTTAAAGCACTGGCAATCCAATGGAGTAAACCCGTTCCGCGAAAGTGGCGTGGTCCTGTGATTAGCCAAATTATATATATGTGTTGAGTAGATTTCTCATACCAGTCCCATGACTGACTCGTAGTTTGTTTCACTCTCAAACTCGGGTGCCCCTTTTTCCACACGGGCAGCCTTGTATTCAGGTTTAGCTGGTTCTTTCTGGATAGCTGGAGCTGAAGATGGATTCTATCATTTATTTCTTTTTATGCTGTTCAGCTCCTATTGTACATATTTTGTTTATTTTCGCTGTAGACATTTATGTATAGCTGAACTGTATTTGTACTAAGTAAGATCCTGTATACTGTATAACTCTGATGATTACTTTTATCCAGTATATTTTGTTGTTCATTCTGGTGTATTTATTTAATTCTGTTCTGCTATTATATGTTTCTGTGTTATATTCCAAAGATAACCTTGTTTCCGTGAGAACGGGAAATCGGGTCGTCTCAACGTGGTATCAGAGCTTTGGTTAAGCTTAGTTCTGGAATATAACATTTGAACGAACTCGTCAGAAATAGAACCAGTAGTGTTCTAGGACGGGTAACTCTATACAGATAGGATCAGTAATATCCTAGTATGAGTATAGCAGAATCAAAACAACTCGTTAGAGATGGGGTCAGAAGTGCCTCAGAACGAGTCGAGAGTAATATGTTTTTAAATAACGTATTGGTGATTATATTTATATATAGTCTGGTTTTAGAAATATAATTTTTGAATATATAAAAGATATATATTTGAAAAGTTAAAAAGGTTAAAACAAATTGGTTGTTGTATTGTGGGATCGTAGATTTATCAAACCACTTTCGACTTTATTCCTTTTCGGGGACGAAAAGTTTTAAGTGGGGGAGATTGTAACGACCCAGAAAATCTGAACCAATTTAAAAATTTTAAATTGGCTAAAATAATGGATTTTAAATATTTAAAATAAATATTTTAAATAATGGCGATGAAAACTGAGTTCGAATTGACAATGGAATTCAGGCCCTTAAAAATGGACATTTTGCAGATGACCTCGGATTTCGACGAAACCACTTTTGTTAGGTCCGTAGTGTCAAGTTATTGTTAGGTTTCAAATTTCATAATTTTTCGAATCAATATGTGAGCGTGGCAAAGGAAAACGCGTTTGACCAGTTTCCGTTGATTTTAATCGACTGGAAATTGGCCATTTTTCAAACGGTCTCAGAATTCGACGAAACTAGTTTTGTTAGGACCGTATCGTCGATACGAAGCTAGAAAATATTTTTATGGAATTTTTCTAGTTAGTATGTGACCCCGGTAATTTGAAATGTACGTTTAAAATTCAATATAGTGATTTAAATGAAAATTCAAAAGGAAACTGATTGTAACGATCAAATCAGCTTGCGATACATATCCCATTGTGTTCGGAATGGGGGTAAAACGCTATGGACGACAGGCGGTGGACCTCGTTTCGAGGTCGGATATAAAAGTCAACCCTTGTGCATAATTAAATAATTAAATAAAAAAATAAATAAAAAAAAAAACCTACCTTTCCCTCCTTTTCTCTTCGTTGCCCCCCCCCCCCCAATTCATTATACAGAAACAATAAAAAAAAAAGAGAAAACCTAAAACCTAAATCGCGCCGCCGCCCCCGACCTGGAAGCCACCGCCGACAATCGAGCCACCGACGAACCCTCGACGCCACCTCGAAGCCACCTCCACCACGAAACCCTCGAGCATCATCGCGACGAAATCGAAGCAGCAACCCTCGAACCTGCCGCGAACCTCCGAGCGCCTCCACCCACGAGCCACCACCGACTCCTCCTCCTCCCATTCGAAATCGGTGAGCCTCTAGATTATTTTATTTTTGCTTTTGTTTTTGTTTTACAGTAAATATATAAACTGTTTTTTTATATGATTTGAAAACTGTTTCTTTTTAGTTTTATAAACTGAAATTATAAAAGAACAAAAACTGATTTTTGTTTTAGGTTTTTAAAACAGAATTTTTGAAAGGGAAAATAAAAACTGCATTTTTAAAAGAATAAAAAAAAAACTGCATTTTTAAAAGAATAAAAAAAAAACTGCATTTTAAAAAGGGACAAAAACTGCATTTTTATAAAATATAAAAACTGTTTTGAAAAGTAAATTAAAAACTGATTGTTTTGGGGTTTTAAAACTGTTTTTTTTTTAAGGTTTTAAAAACTGTTTTTTTTTAATATTATAAACTGTTTTTTTTAAAAGAAATTGAAAACTGAATTTTCTAAAAAGAAAGTAAAACAGATTTTTTTTATAAAAAGAACGCAAAAACTGCATTTTAAAAAAAAGATTTTAAAAACTGCATTTTGAAAAAAAACTGCATTTTAAAAAAAAAAGATTAATAAAACTGTTTTTGAAATAAAGATAAAAACTGCATTTTTACAAAAGAAAAAAACATATTTTTATATGTTGAAAGCAAAAGAAAAAAACATATTTTTATATGTTGAAAGCAAAAGAAAAAAACATATTTTTATATGTTGAAAGCAAAAGAAAAAAACATATTTTTATATGTTGAAAGCAAAAGAAAAAAAAACATATTTTTATATGTTGAAAGCAAAAGTAAAAAATCATATTTATATATATTGAATAGCGAAGTCAAAATTCGATCTTTATATATTGAATAGCATAGTAAAAATTCTATTTTTACATGTGTAGAGAATACGGGCGAAAGCGACAAAAAGGCGAAGATTTCTATAAGGGAAGTGTCGTGAAGTTGGATAGCTATTGGTGAGATTTCTGATTTAAAAATAATTATATATGTGTGAAGTAAAAGTGAATTGCTATATATAAATATATATATATATATATACGCCCCTCGTCCACAAACCATGGACGATATTTATTGGTTGAAATTGTTGTGAAAATTGATTGATAGCGAATGGTTGTTTGGGATTGTTTGTGATGGATATTGATTTGATTGTGGTTGAAAAATACCCATTTGTGGTTGTGAAATATTTGGTTGAAACCACATAGGATTAGTTTGTGGAAATGAAATAAATATATACATGCCGCCTGCGTGCGAACTAGATGCATGATTCCCATTGTCAAAAACCGCGAGGTTTTAAGGTAGAGCGAGGAGCCGTACTAGGGACGGTGCCGGTGTAACTACCCTGTCGTTATGCTGCCGAAATTTTGAATAATATTTGTGTGTTTGAATTATTTTCATATGCTTAAACTATATTTATTCAATCTATTGAAAACATTCATGTGTTGAATTGATATTCATTCGTTGTTTAGAAATTCATGTGTTGAATGGTATTCATATTTTGAAATAAATTGTTCGATAATAAAAAATCACATTTTTATCTATATATAAAAACTATTGAAAACATTCATGTGTTGAATTGATATTCATTCGTTGTTTAGAAATTCATGTGTTGAATGGTATTCATATTTTGAAATAAATTGTTCGATAATAAAAATCACATTTTTATCTATATATAGAAACCATAGAAAACATTCATGTGTTGAATTGATATTCATTCGTTGTTTAGAAATTCATGTGTTGAATGGTATTCATATTTTGAAATAAATTGTTTGATAATAAAAATCACCTTTTATCGACTATATGAACTATATAGAAAAATAGTGTTTTGAAATGAATTGTTTTACAATAAAAATCACATTTTTATTGTATGCATAAATCGTTAAAATGTGAAGTGTTAAAAATAGCCACTTGTTCAAAATAAACATATATGAGTTGAAATATTCATTAATTAGCTAATGAAATGATTTGCACCTATTTATGTAACATTAGAATGAATGGTGTTTTTAAACCAAATAGAAATCAAATGTGAAGTTGAATAGAAAATGAAAAATGATATGGACTGTATATATATGTACATGCATATTCATTGAACAGGTTATAGCAAAGGGGCTAGAGAAGAGGAATAAAATTTGTGCCCGACAAATAGGTACACATTTACTGATTTGTTTGGGTGATGATTTTGAGCCTGTTGGCTAGCCGCTTGGCTTTTTCTTTTTCTTTTTGAGATTAGAAGGACCGGGACGCTATTTGCGATTTCCCGACGCTCCCGGTGCAGGGGAGGTTATGGCGAAATTTTTCCAAAATTTAAGGTGTTAGAAAAATATTTGAAGTGAAAACGATATTGAAATTGTTGAATGAACTATATTTATATAAATATATAAATATAAATAAAATTAAAACGAAATGAAGCCGTGCAGTTCGTATTTTGAAACCGTGATTTCAAACGACTAGTGCGGGAAATCCGACCATTGGATTTTCCCGAAACCTCAACCGTCGGGTTCGCCTTGGAATAATCTTTCCAACGGCACCAACCTTGTTAAAATCCAACGGTTGGATTGTCTGGAATGTTTAATTCAATTCTGAAGAAAAACAGCGCCAGAAACGATTATATTTATTTATATATATAAATATAATTATATTTAATCGAATAACGACGCTGCAGTTCGTATTTTGAAATCGAAATTTCAAACGATTGTACCGGGAGATCCGACCGTCGGATTTTCCCGAAACTGGAACCGTTGGGTTCGTTTTGAAAAGACCTTTCTAATGATGTAAATTTTGGGAAGATCCAACGGTTAGATTTTCAGATATGTGTAAATCAAATCTGAAGAAAAACAGCGCCACGGCCGCCTTATGGCCCGAAGCGTCGTTTTGAATAAAATAGCTATTTTAAAATAAATAAAAATAGCGATAAATAGTTATAAAATATCATAAGCGATATGGAATGGAAATAAACTGAATTTGCTTGATTTATGTGATATTTGATGGTTGAATGGGTTTGGTGTGAAAATTACATTAAAGAACAAAATTGGTGTTGTCGAATAATTTAACCATTGAAATAAATTGAATTGAAATTCTAGATATACGTGAATTATTTGAAAAGGCCGAGTTAATTCTCATTTCAAATAATTGATCGACGATTGAAAGTCGAAGATGAAGACGATGGTCGAAGACCGGAGATCTTCACCTCGTTTGGATGGTAACCGAGGTCCTGATTGGGAGGCATCCCGAAATATGGATAATGAGTGGTGATTGTCCGGACGTACGTGTTGGTCGAAGGGTTTGCGAGGTATTTAGTGCCTCCGGTTTCGTTCAGACCCAGAACGGACTTGTAAATGGACTGTGTGTCTGACATAGGATTTATTCTGTGTGGCATGCTAAGATGCAGTGATCAGGGCTTCTGTTGAAAAGCAAAGTCTTGTGGTGATGATCAAAGCACCGCCTGTGTGGCGTAGCTTTGTGTATAACGTGAATTCGCGAGCCTCACACCCCGGTAGGAACCTAAAACGGGAGGAAGGACCTCAGGGAGGGCATGCGTTTCTTTCTAACTAGGGTGGTGTCAGTGACCTACCAGCCCTGACATTTATATACTTTTCACCTATGTGGTTGTTGCTGTTGCGAGGCGCCTCGGTTTGATCGGACGATCCGGGTCCGATGGAGTCATTCGTTGGCTCGTTGACGCCCCAAAGGGCGGGGAAACGTATTGTTCAGGCATTTTAATCCACATCGGTGGACCGGCCCTGACGATCCAAAGGCTTGACTGAGTACTTGCCTGGGACACGGGCTAGAGCGTCTCGAATTCGGTAAGGACTATCTTTTGCCTTGGTTCATGACGGAAATCCAATTTCCAAATACGACATCGTGCGGTTTTGATTGTATATATATATGGCGACATGATATATGGTACCCATGCCGTCTATGATTGATAGTTATGATTTGAAATTGTTTTCAAAACATATAAACACTAGCAATAATATCGAATGCCTTTGTTTATTCGTATCAAGCATATTTTGACCGTTATAAGGTAAAAACTCTATCCTCCGGTTTGCGTTGCATTGTGTGATGGGAACTGAGTCTTATAACGGCTTCATTTTTATAAAAAGCATAGCGATGTTTAAAAGAAAGATTTGTTTTAAAGCACTGGCAATCCAATGGAGTAAACCCGTTCCGCGAAAGTGGCGTGGTCCTGTGATTAGCCAAATTATATATATGTGTTGAGTAGATTTCTCATACCAGTCCCATGACTGACTCGTAGTTTGTTTCACTCTCAAACTCGGGTGCCCCTTTTTCCACACGGGCAGCCTTGTATTCAGGTTTAGCTGGTTCTTTCTGGATAGCTGGAGCTGAAGATGGATTCTATCATTTATTTCTTTTTATGCTGTTCAACTCCTATTGTACATATTTTGTTTATTTCCGCTGTAGACATTTATGTATAGCTGAACTGTATTTGTACTAAGTAAGATCCTGTATACTGTATAACTCTGATGATTACTTTTATCCAGTATATTTTGTTGTTCATTCTGGTGTATTTATTTAATTCTGTTCTGCTATTATATGTTTCTGTGTTATATTCCAAAGATAACCTTGTTTCCGTGAGAACGGGAAATCGGGTCGTCTCAACGTGGTATCAGAGCTTTGGTTAAGCTTAGTTCTGGAATATAACATTTGAACGAACTCGTCAGAAATAGAACCAGTAGTGTTCTAGGACGGGTAACTCTATACAGATAGGATCAGTAATATCCTAGTATGAGTATAGCAGAATCAAAACAACTCGTTAGAGATGGGGTCAGAAGTGCCTCAGAACGAGTCGAGAGTAATATGTTTTTAAATAACGTATTGGTGATTATATTTATATATAGTCTGGTTTTAGAAATATAATTTTTGAATATATAAAAGATATATATTTGAAAAGTTAAAAAGGTTAAAACAAATTGGTTGTTGTATTGTGGGATCGTAGATTTATCAAACCACTTTCGACTTTATTCCTTTTCGGGGACGAAAAGTTTTAAGTGGGGGAGATTGTAACGACCCAGAAAATCTGAACCAATTTAAAAATTTTAAATTGGCTAAAATAATGGATTTAAAATATTTAAAATAAATATTTTAAATAATGGCGATGAAAACTGAGTTCGAATTGACAATGGAATTCAGGTCCTTAAAAATGGACATTTTGCAGATGACCTCGGATTTCGACGAAACCACTTTTGTTAGGTCCGTAGTGTCAAGTTATTGTTAGGTTTCAAATTTCATAATTTTTCGAATCAATATGTGAGCGTGGCAAAGGAAAACGCGTTTGACCAGTTTCCGTTGATTTTAATCGACTGGAAATTGGCCATTTTTCAAACGGTCTCAGAATTCGACGAAACTAGTTTTGTTAGGACCGTATCGTCGATACGAAGCTAGAAAATATTTTTATGGAATTTTTCTAGTTAGTATGTGACCCCGGTAATTTGAGATGTACGTTTAAAATTCAATATAGTGATTTAAATGAAAATTCAACACATGAATTTCGAAAGGACCCGTAACTTCCCCGTGAAGGAAAGCACGGATACTTTGAGAACAACACACAAAAGGACGTATACGGAAGAACATTTCATTGTTATTACAACAATTCCATCAGATACAAGAATATACAGAGTATAATTGAATAAATTACATTCGATAAATACCAGAGATTACAATAAGTTACATAGCAGCGGAAAAATGTACAAAACACAACTAGAAGTGATACACGGATACAGAGCTTTCCGAGCATCGTTCCAGCTGTAAATCAGGACCCTGTGAATATAAATCTGCAAAACCAAAACTACTAGCTGCCCGTGCGGAAAATAGGGGCACCCAGAGTTTAGGTTAAAACAATAAACTCCAGGTCAGTCATGTGACTGGTGTGAGAACTAAAACAGTTATTTAATTCAATTTTAAAAGAGAGTAATTCAAGGGACCACGCCGTATAACACGGAACGGGTTTCCTCCCAAGAATACCAGTGCATACAATTAACAGCGCAGTGCTTTTTCGAAAAATGAAGCTATTATAAGACCCAGGTCCCATCACACAATGCAACGCAAGCCGGAGGATAGGGTTTTCCCTTATAATAGCCTAACATGCTTGATACGTTTAAAACAAATCATTTGATACTATAATAAGTGTATAGTGTCAAAACAATTTCAATCATAAATATCAATCATAGACGGCATGGGTACCATATATCATGTCGCCATACTAGTTTTACAATTAAAACCGCAATACACGTATTGGAAATTGGATTTCCGTCATGAGCCGAGGCAAGGGGCAAGCTCCTCTCCGCGTTCGAGACACTCTAGCAAATGTCCTAGGACCCCACTATGATCCTTGGAATCGGCTGGGCCGGTCCTCTCTTACTTTTGAGGATTGGCAATTCCTGAACACACGTTTCCCGGTCCTTACAGACCTATATCCGAGGCGCCTCGTATCCAACAACCACACAGGTGAAAAGTATATAAATGTCAGGGCTGGTAGGTCACTGACACCACCCTAGCTAGAAAGAAACGTCGTGCTCTCCCAGCGGTCCGTCTCCCGTTTTTGACTCATACCGAGGTGTGAGGCTCGCGAATTCACGTTATACACAAAGCTATGCCACACAGGCCGTGCTTTGATCATCAACCACAAGACTTTGCTTTTCAACAGAAGCCCTGATCAATTGCCACTTACGCATGCCACACAGGCAATTCACTCCATGCGTTTGATATCCATCAATATATAACCCCTGAGCTCGTACGTCTCAGAGAAGGGCGTTAAGCAAGAGAATAAATTCTCCGCCGCCAAACAGATATATATTTAATAGAGATCAATCACACGGACTAAAATCCAATGTCAGACACACAGTCCATTTACAAGTCCGTTCTGGGTCTGAACGAAACCGGAGGCACTTTCCTCGCATATCCATCGATCTCCAAGTACGTCTGGACGATCACCGACTGTTTCCCTCATCTTGGGTGTACAGCCCAATCAAGATCATCAGTAATCACCCAAACGATGTGAAGACTTCCGGTCTTCAACCACCGTCTTCATCTTCGACATCTCGTCGAATCGGTTATTCAGAATGGGTATAAACCCGGCCTTTCTGAATAACCCACGTATATAATAAACGAATGTTACACAAACACAACAAACGCCTCATTCCAATTCAGAATATTCTTTTATTCACAATATCACATTCTTAGGGAAATGTTCCCATTAATTTTATCCAAGATAAATTCTTCTAAATTTATCCTATAATCTTCCTTTGGATATCATTTCAAACTAGTCGGGATTAACGAACCACACCGAAGTAATTATTTATTTTATTTCCCAATCCCAACCTATATCCCATGGAGAAAAACTGGTGATACTCCATTCCTAACACCACGGTGTTATCGGTAAAATTAATTACCATTTCACGTTCAAATCTAATTAAAGATTTAACTATCGCTTTGGAGCAAAACTAGTGGTACTCCATTCTCGATCACCTTTCAGATTTGATAATTTAAATTATCAATTCACATTTTTAATCTAATTAAAGATTCATTAAAACTCCACTTAGTTTTAATCTTTTCAAAAATCAATATCCTGCCTTTAACTGGGTTAAAGAACCAATGTCATCAAAACACGATTCACGACAAACCAAATCACATTTGATATTAAATACAAGGCTCTGAATAGAAAATATATCGGCTTATATTCAATATCAAATTCTGAAACCAACAAATATCGTATTGGAAATAACGATATAAAATATCTTTCAAATCCCCATAACAATATTTGTATAGTCACGAAATCCAACATCGAAATATCCCGAAGATAATTTCGATTCAGCTCCAGTCCAATCCACGTATTGGAAATTATCGATTATTTTCAAAATCACTTTCATATTCAATTTATTTATTTAAAAAAAAAAATTGATTTCAATTCTAGTTCAAAACTAGTTCATTTCGATAAAAATCTATTTTTATCTTTTCAAATGTGGAATTTTCCAGCCCAAATCTTTCCAATTCACATATTATAATTTTACACAAATTATAGATATTTTTAATAATTTTATCAAGGCCCGTACAGTCGATTTCCAACAACGGCCATCGAACTGCACTTACAGCGACCTTTTTCGAAATTGATTTGGACATAATTCCAAATCCAACCGTTAGATTTCAAATTTCTAATATTCATTGGAAAGCTCTTTTCGATACGAACCCAACGGTTCCGGTTTTAGGAGAATCCGACGGTCGGATCTCCCGCAATGTCCGTTTGAAATAAATGGTCGAAATTCACGAACTACCGCGGCGCGGCGCGTTCTATTCAGGCCATTATATTATATATATAATATATATAATATATATTTCGTCGATTTCCTTTTAAAACGAATTTTATAAATCGTTTTAAATTCGTTTTCAAAACCCTTTCAACACTACATTCAATTTCAAATCGATTTGATTTCAATTCAATTCGAGTTCATTTCGATTCAATTCAAATTCTAACTCGTTTCAATTCAATTCAAATTCATTTCGAAATCGTTTTCAATTCAATTCATTTCGAAATCGTTTTCAATTCAATTCATTTCGAAATCGTTTTCAATTCAATTCATTTCGAAATCGTTTTCAATTCAATTCATTTCGAAATCGTTTTCAATTCAATTCATTTCGAAATCGTTTTCAATTCAATTCATTTCGAAATCGTTTTCAATTCAATTCATTTCGAAATCGTTTTCAAATCGATATAAATATCGTTCACGTCGAAATAACGCATCTCTAATCAACACGGCTTTATATTTTTCAAAACTCCTTTATTCTATCCAACAAATGAATATTTATCCCATTCAACACATGAATCTATATTTCTTTCATCACACGACTAATCTCAACACATGAGTACTGTCAACACATCACTATTTTTGTTATGTAAAATATTTTATAAAACTATGGTATCTATCGTTTGATTTTTAATTAGACTTCTACTAGGAAGTAGTTCTAATTTTAAATATGATAAAGATGTAATTTATTTTATTTAAAATATTTCACTCAACACATGAACATCGTCAACACATGACTATTTTCTTTATATTCAACACATGAATTTTCTTTTATAATATTCATTATTTTCCCGATTGGAATGAGGCCCAATCAATCACCATATAGTGTTAATTATATGGATTCCATACAACACATGTATATAATAGCATTGAAAAATAATCAACCATCAACCAAAGTGCACTACACTGTATAAGCATCAAATATAGATATCCGACGCTTATAACAGCCTGTCAATCCACCGATCGACATATTTAATCAATCAGGATGAGTGAACTTCAAATTTCATCCCAACACCCGTGTGGGGTTTCAAATCAGCAAACACACATTTTTGTTTGTGCAGTTGGGCGATGTGTAAAATTTATCAACCCAATCAATATCAGTCAAATCAGTGTAAATAAACAAATCGGCCGATTTGTTTATAAATATTTATTTATTCACTTTCACGTTAAAAATTATATTTTTAACGTCAAAAATATTTATTTCAACACTTGAATTTCTATTCAGTTCATTTACACAATAAAAATGATATTTTTATTTTTCTAACATATTTTAGAAAATTTCGGCGGCATAACGGCACGATACTAGAAACGGGACGAGGCCTAGCCTTATCCCCGGTCTAGTGAAGGCCCACGCCATTCACACATCAATCAAATCACTTTTGTTATGCAAACCACAAAATTTGGAGTAAGAGTCTAACCTAGCCTTACTCCTTCGCCTTATAACGGCGCACGTCTAATCCTAACCAATTTATCGATTCGATTTTTCACACCACAAATCACATTCAAACCAATATCGCAATCAATCACCAAACAGCCAAACAAACAAGTCCATGGTCTGTGGACGATTGTGTCGGGTGCTACTAAACACCGTCTGCATCCTAGTATATATATATAACTAGAAAAGAAATAGAAGAGTGAGAGATTCTCACCGATAGCTATCCAATACCACGACTCTTCATTTATAGTAATCTTCGCCTATTTCGCCTTCTTGCCGCTCTCGTTGCCCGTACTCACTACATATATAAAAATCACACATTTTTATATTTCGATGTCTTTAAAATAAAAATCACATTTTTATTTATTTACTTTCAATTTAAAAATCATATTTTTATAATCACTTCATATATTTAAAAATCGAATTTTTAAGACGATGTTCAATATATAAAAATTATATTTTTATCACGCTATTTTCTATTTAAAGATTTCGCCTATTCAAATTTAAAGATTTCATCTTTATAAAAAAAAAAAAAAGTTTTCGCCTTTATAAAAATCATCACTTGATTTCAACGTATATAAAATAAAAATCAGATTTTTATTTTGCTACATATATAAAGATGATATTTTTATATTCTCTATCCTATAAAGATTATATTTTTAATACTTTAAAAATATAAAGATCATATTTTTAATATTTCTATATAGTAAAGATTATATTTTTAATACTTTAAAAATATAAAGATCATATTTTTAATTCTTTACATAAACAAAAATCATATTTTCTACCTTCAACGCTTCCATATGATTTTTAATCTTTATAAAAATCACATTTTTATGAACTAAAATCATTCTTTTTATTTCTAAAAATAAAATCTTTTTACTTCTATTTCCTATAAAAGAAAAATCAGATTTTAAAACTATCCTAATTTTTAAAACAATACCGAATACGTTCCATATTAAAGCCTAAATGAAATAAAATAAAATAAAATAAATAAAGAAAATAAAATAGAAAGAACTTACAGATGGAAGGAATTGGGGGGGGGGGTTAGCGGTGCGTCGATCCTTCGATGGATGAGGGGAGACAGTGCGGTGACCATCAGGACGAGGGGGGGTTGCGTGGGGTTCGATGTGGGTTCGGCGGTTTCCTGGGGGGCTTCGACGAGGAGGGACGAAGGAGGGGCGGGCCTCGCGATGGAGGAGGAAGGAGGAAGAAGGGGCGGATGCGAGGGAGAGGGCAAGAAGAGGAAGAGGCGGCGGCTGGTGGGGCTCCGCCTGGAGGCGCGGCGTTGGTGAAGGCGTCGGCCATTTTTCTTTTTTTTTCCTTTTTCTTTTTTTCTGATTTGTGTTTTTTTTTATTAGGGGATAAAGGGAAAGGGAAAATATAAATATATATATAATAATTTAATTATTTTATTCTCTAAAAAGTTGACTTTTTATTCGTCTTCGAAACGAGGCCCACCGACTGTCGCCTATAGCGTTTTACCCCCATTCCGAACACAATGGGATATGTATCGCAAGCTGATTCGATCTTTTCAATTAGTTTCCGTTGAATTTACATTTAAATCACTATATTGAATTTTAAACGTACATTTCGAATTACTGGGGTCACATATTAACTAGAAAAATTCCAGAAAAATATTTTCTAGCTTCGTATTGACGATACGGTCCTAACAAAACTAGTTTCGTCGAATTCTGAGACCGTTGGAAAAATGGCCAATTTCCAGTCGATTAAAATCAACTGAAACTAGTCAAAACACGTTTTCCTTTACCACGCTCACATATTGATTCGAAAAATTATGAAATTTGGAATCTAGCAATAACTTGACACTGCGGATCCAACAAAAGTGGTTTCGTCGAAATCCGAGGTCATTTGCAAAATGTCCATTTTTAAGGGCCTGAATTCCATAGCGACTATTCAGAATTTTCAACTGGACATATCTCTCAATTTTTAAAGTGAAATCTCAGTTTCTTACATCCGTTAGAAAGATATCATCAATTAGATCCTAATGTTTTTGGTTTCATTAAAATCCGGATTGTTTTGCACCCGGTACATTCAATTGAAGTTTGAAATCGAATTATCGAACTACCGCGCCATTTTCAATTCTATTTATAATTATATATAAATATTTATATTCTAACGACGATGTATATAAATATATACGTCGAATTATATTCAAAATAAATTTTCTCGTCGATATTATTTAAAATAATCTATTTTAAATGTTCAAAATTCACTAAAATTGCCAAAATAAAAATTTTAAACTGGCCCAGATTTTGCGGGTTATTACATCTCCCCCACTTAAAACTTTTCGTCCCCGAAAAGGAACAAAGTCGAAAGTGGTTTGATTATTCAACACTATGTTCGATCTGGCTTCCATTCTCTAACTCTTTAGTTTCTGAGAATTTTCAAAATTTCAAAAATTTGGCTAACACCCTAAATTTTCGAAAAATTTCGCCATAACCTCCCCTGTACCGGGAGCATCGGGGAATTTCAAATAGCTTCCCCGGTCCTTCAGATCTCAAAAAGAAAAAGAAAAAGCCAAGCGGCTAGCCAATAGGCTCACAAAATCATCATCACCCAAACAAAACAGGAAATTATGTAGTAAACATGTACCTATTTGTCGGGCAAACAAATTTTATTCTCTGGCTCTAGCCTCCTTGCTATGACCTGTTCAATGTAAGTATATATATATGCAAGCAAATGCGACCGATTTTCAATATAAGCCAATATGTGATTCAATTAGGCTAAATAGTTCAAAATTAGCAAACAAATAAACAAACAACACAAACATCAATCAATTAGTGAATTAGAGTTTCAAATTCATAATTTTGATACATATATACAAAAATCATGTTTTGATGCCAATTCACAACAATGTGTTCTAACTATATATGTTTTGGTTCTCACACCAGTCTAATGGAAATATATAGAAATCACACGTTCGAAATTCGAATATGAATACTGATGATGATGCACCATCATCAGAATCATCCCCGGATGTCTAGAATGTGATTCTATATCTATCCAGTATATTAAAACTTCGAATATACGTTCATGACGCGTATACGCGAAATCTATATATACTCGATTGTCCATATTCAAAATAAATAAATATTCAAATACGTATAAAGCGATTTAAATTTTCAAAACAAAATTGTTTTCATTTGAAAAATATACTCTTCACACTCGTTCTAGGATACTACTGATCCTATCTCTAACGGGTTATTCTAATTGGATATTACTAATCCAATATCTGATGAATTCTTTCGTATGGTTCTAATGTGTCTTGTTCTCGAGCTCTGTAAACCAAAGCTCTGATACCAACTGAAAGGACCCGTAACTTCCCCGTGAAGGAAAGCACGGATACTTTGAGAACAACACACAAAAGGACGCATACGGAAGAACATTTCATTGTTATTACAACAATTCCATCAGATACAAGAATATACAGAGTATAATTGAATAAATTACATTCGATAAATACCAGAGATTACAATAAGTTACATAGCAGCGGAAAAATGTACAAAACACAACTAGAAGTGATACACGGATACAGAGCTTTCCGAGCATCGTTCCAGCTGTAAATCAGGACCCTGTGAATATAAATCTGCAAAACCAAAACTACTAGCTGCCCGTGCGGAAAATAGGGGCACCCAGAGTTTAGGTTAAAACAATAAACTCCAGGTCAGTCATGTGACTGGTGTGAGAACTAAAACAGTTATTTAATTCAATTTTAAAAGAGAGTAATTCAAGGGACCACGCCGTATAACACGGAACGGGTTTCCTCCCAAGAATACCAGTGCATACAATCAACAGCGCAATGCTTTTTCGAAAAATGAAGCTATTATAAGACCCAGGTCCCATCACACAATGCAACGCAAGCCGGAGGATAGGGTTTTCCCTTATAATAGCCTAACATGCTTGATACGTTTAAAACAAATCATTTGATACTATAATAAGTGTATAGTGTCAAAACAATTTCAATCATAAATATCAATCATAGACGGCATGGGTACCATATATCATGTCGCCATACTAGTTCTACAATTAAAACCGCAATACACGTATTGGAAATTGGATTTCCGTCATGAGCCGAGGCAAGGGGCAAGCTCCTCTCCGCGTTCGAGACACTCTAGCAAATGTCCCAGGACCCCACTATGATCCTTGGAATCGGCTGGGCCGGTCCTCTCTTACTTTTGAGGATTGGCAATTCCTGAACACACGTTTCCTGGTCCTTACAGACCTATATCCGAGGCGCCTCGTATCCAACAACCACACAGGTGAAAAGTATATAAATGTCAGGGCTGGTAGGTCACTGACACCACCCTAGCTAGAAAGAAACGTCGTGCTCTCCCAGCGGTCCGTCTCCCGTTTTTGACTCATACCGAGGTGTGAGGCTCGCGAATTCACGTTATACACAAAGCTATGCCACACAGGCCGTGCTTTGATCATCAACCACAAGACTTTGCTTTTCAACAGAAGCCCTGATCAATTGCCACTTACGCATGCCACACAGGCAATTCACTCCATGCGTTTGATATCCATCAATATATAACCCCTGAGCTCGTACGTCTCAGAGAAGGGCGTTAAGCAAGAGAATAAATTCTCCGCCGCCAAACAGATATATATTTAATAGAGATCAATCACACGGACTAAAATCCAATGTCAGACACACAGTCCATTTACAAATCCGTTCTGGGTCTGAACGAAACCGGAGGCACTTTCCTCGCATATCCATCGATCTCCAAGTACGTCTGGACGATCACCGACTGTTTCCCTCATCTTGGGTGTACAGCCCAATCAAGATCATCAGTAATCACCCAAACGATGTGAAGACTTCCGGTCTTCAACCACCGTCTTCATCTTCGACATCTCGTCGAATCGGTTATTCAGAATGGGTATAAACCCGGCCTTTCTGAATAACCCACGTATATAATAAACGAATGTTACACAAACACAACAAACGCCTCATTCCAATTCAGAATATTCTTTTATTCACAATATCACATTCTTAGGGAAATGTTCCCATTAATTTTATCCAAGATAAATTCTTCTAAATTTATCCTATAATCTTCCTTTGGATATCATTTCAAACTAGTCGGGATTAACGAACCACACCGAAGTAATTATTTATTTTATTTCCCAATCCCAACCTATATCCCATGGAGAAAAACTGGTGATACTCCATTCCTAACACCACGGTGTTATCGGTAAAATTAATTACCATTTCACGTTCAAATCTAATTAAAGATTTAACTATCGCTTTGGAGCAAAACTAGTGGTACTCCATTCTCGATCACCTTTCAGATTTGATAATTTAAATTATCAATTCACATTTTTAATCTAATTAAAGATTCATTAAAACTCCACTTAGTTTTAATCTTTTCAAAAATCAATATCCTGCCTTTAACTGGGTTAAAGAACCAATGTCATCAAAACACGATTCACGACAAACCAAATCACATTTGATATTAAATACAAGGCTCTGAATAGAAAATATATCGGCTTATATTCAATATCAAATTCTGAAACCAACAAATATCGTATTGGAAATAACGATATAAAATATCTTTCAAATCCCCATAACAATATTTGTATAGTCACGAAATCCAACATCGAAATATCCCGAAGATAATTTCGATTCAGCTCCAGTCCAATCCACGTATTGGAAATTATCGATTATTTTCAAAATCACTTTCATATTCAATTTATTTATTTAAAAAAAAAAATTGATTTCAATTCTAGTTCAAAACTAGTTCATTTCGATAAAAATCTATTTTTATCTTTTCAAATGTGGAATTTTCCAGCCCAAATCTTTCCAATTCACATATTATAATTTTACACAAATTATAGATATTTTTAATAATTTTATCAAGGCCCGTACAGTCGATTTCCAACAACGGCCATCGAACTGCACTTACAGCGACCTTTTTCGAATTTGATTTGGACATAATTCCAAATCCAACCGTTAGATTTCAAATAACCCGCAAAATCTGGGCCAGTTTAAAATTTTTATTTTGGCAATTTTAGTGAATTTTGAACATTTAAAATAGATTATTTTAAATAATATCGACGAGAAAATTTATTTTGAATATAATTCGACGTATATATTTATATACGTCGTCGTTAGAATATAAATATTTATATATAATTATAAATAGAATTGAAAATGGCGCGGTAGTTCGATAATTCGATTTCAAACTTCAATTGAATGTACCGGGTGCAAAACAATCCGGATTTTAATGAAACCAAAAACATTTGGATCTAATTGATGATATCTTTCTAACGGATGTAAGAAACTGAGATTTCACTTTAAAAATAGAGAGATATGTCCAGTTGAAAATTCTGAATAGTCGCTATGGAATTCAGGCCCTTAAAAATGGACATTTTGCAAATGACCTCGGATTTCGACGAAACCAGTTTTGTTGGGTCCGTGATGTCGAATTATTGCTAGGTTTCAAATCTCATAATTTTCTGAATCAATATGTGAGCGTGGCAAAGGAAAACGTGTTTTGACTAGTTTCAGTTGATTTTAATCGACTGGAAATTGGCCATTTTTCCAACGGTCTCAGAATTCGACGAAACTAGTTTTGTTAGGACCGTATCGTCAATACGAAGCTAGAAAATATTTTTCTAGAATTTTTCTAGTTAGTATGTGACCCCGGTAATTCGAAATGTACGTTTAAAATTCAATATAGTGATTTAAATGTAAATTCAATGGAAACTAATTGAAAAGATCGAATTAGCTTGCGATACATATCCCATTGTGTTCGGAATGGGGGTAAAACGCTATAGGCGACAGTCGGTGGGCCTCGTTTCGAAGACGAATAAAAAGTCAACTTTTTAGAGAATAAAATAATTAAATTATTATATATATATATTTATATTTTCCCTTTCCCTTTATCCCCTAATAAAAAAAAACACAAATCAAAAAAAAAAAAGAAAAATGGCCGACGCCTTCACCAACGCCGCGCCTCCAGGCGGAGCCCCACCAGCCGCCGCCTCTTCCTCTTCTTGCCCTCTCCCTCGCATCCGCCCCTTCTTCCTCCTTCCTCCTCCATCGCGAGGCCCGCCCCTCCTTCGTCCCTCCTCGTCGAAGCCCCCCTGGAAACCGCCGAACCCACATCGAACCCCACGCAACCCCCCCCCTCGTCCTGATGGTCACCGCACTGTCTCCCCTCATCCATCGAAGGATCGACGCACCGCTAACCCCCCCAATTCCTTCCATCTGTAAGTTCTTTCTATTTTATTTTCTTTATTTATTTTATTTTATTTTATTTCATTTAGGCTTTAATATGGAACGTATTCGGTATTGTTTTAAAAATTAGGATAGTTTTAAAATCTGATTTTTCTTTTATAGGAAATAGAAGTAAAAAGATTTTTTTTTTAAAACCTAAAAAGATTTGTTTTTTTTTAAAACCTAAAAAGATTTGTTTTTTTTTAAAACCTAAAAAGATTTGTTTTTTTTAAAACCTAAAAAGATTTGTTTTTTTTAAAACCTAAAAAGATTTGTTTTTTTTTTAAACCTAAAAAGATTTGTTTTTTTTAAAACCTAAAAAGATTTGTTTTTTTTAAAACCTAAAAAGATTTGTTTTTTTTAAAACCTAAAAAGATTTGATTTTTAAAAAGTAAAAGACGATATTTTGAGAGGAGTAGGGAATTAAAAATATAATTTTTATATAAGGAAAGTGATAAAAATATGATTTTTATATTTTTAAAGTATTAAAAATATAATCTTTATAGGATAGAGAATATAAAAATATCATCTTTGTATATGTAGCGAAATAAAAATCTGATTTTTTATTTTATATACGTTGAAGTAAAGTGATGATTTTTATAAAGGAGAAAACTTTATTTTTATAAAGGCGAAAACTTTATTTTTGAAATGGAATTTTTATATATTGAATAGCATAGTAAAAATTCGATTTTTAAATATAAGAAGTGATTATAAAAGTGTGACTTTTAAATTGAAAATGAATAAATAAAAATGTGTTTTTTTTAAAGACATCAAAATATAAAAATGTGTGATTTGTATATATGTAGTAACTACGGGCAACGAAGATGATAAAAAGATGCGATAATGAAGAAGATTTCAACAAATGAAGTGCCGTGGAGCTTGGATAGCTATTTGTGAGAATTTCTCACTCTTCAATTTATTTTCTAGTTATATATATATATACTAGGATGCAGACGGTGTTTAGTAGCACCCGACACAATCGTCCACAGACCATGGACTTGTTTGTTTGGCTGTTTGGTGATTGATTGCGATATTGGTTTGAATGTGGTTTGTGGTGTGGAAAATCGAATCGATAAATGGGTTAGGATTAGACGTGCGCCGTTATAAGGCGAAGGAGTAAGGCTAGGTTAGACTCTTACTCCAAATTTTGTGGTTTGCATAACAAAAGTGATTTGATTGATGTGTGAATGGCGTGGGCCTTCACTAGACCGGGGATAAGGCTAGGCCTCGTCCCGTTTCTAGTATCGTGCCGTTATGCCGCCGAAATTTTCTAAAATATGTTAGAAAAATAAAAATATCATTTTTATTGTGTAAATGAACTGAATAGAAATTCAAGTGTTGAAATAAAAAATTTTGACGTTAAAAATATAATTTTTAACGTGAAAGTGAATAAATAAATATTTATAAACAAATCGGCCGATTTGTTTATTTACACTGATTTGACTGATATTGATTGGGTTGATAAATTTTACACATCGCCCAACTGCACAAACAAAAATGTGTGTTTGCTGATTTGAAACCCCACACGGGTGTTGGGATGAAATTTGAAGTTCACTCATCCTGATTGATTAAATATGTCGATCGGTGGATTGACAGGCTGTTATAAGCGTCGGATATCTATATTTGATGCTTATACAGTGTAGTGCACTTTGGTTGATGGTTGATTATTTTTCAATGCTATTATATACATGTGTTGTATGGAACCATATAATTAACACTATATGGTGATTGATTGGGCCTCATTCCAATCGGGAAAATAATGAATATTATAAAAGAAAATTCATGTGTTGAATATAAAGAAAATAGTCATGTGTTGACGATGTTCATGTGTTGAGTGAAATATTTTAAATAAAATAAATTACATCTTTATCATATTTAAAATTAGAACTACTTCCTAGTAGAAGTCTAATTAAAATCAAACGATAGATACCATAGTTTTATAAAATATTTTACATAACAAAAATAGTGATGTGTTGACAGTACTCATGTGTTGAGATTAGTCGTGTGATGAAAGAAATATAGATTCATGTGTTGAATGGGATAAATATTCATTTGTTGGATAGAATAAAGGAGTTTTGAAAAATATAAAGCCGTGTTGATTAGAGATGCGTTATTTCGACGTGAACGATATTTATATCGAATTGAAAACGATTTCGAAATGAATTGAATTGAAAACGATTTCGAAATGAATTGAATTGAAAACGATTTCGAAATGAATTGAATTGAAAACGATTTCGAAATGAATTGAATTGAAAACGATTTCGAAATGAATTGAATTGAAAACGACTTCGAAATGAATTGAATTGAAAACGATTTCGAAATGAATTTGAATTGAATTGAAACGAGTTAGAATTTGAATTGAATCGAAATGAACTCGAATTGAATTGAAATCAAATCGATTTGAAATTGAATGTAGTGTTGAAAGGGTTTTGAAAACGAATTTAAAACGATTTATAAAATTCGTTTTAAAAGGAAATCGACGAAATATATATTATATATATTATATATATAATATAATGGCCTGAATAGAACGCGCCGCGCCGCGGTAGTTCGTGAATTTCGACCATTTATTTCAAACGGACATTGCGGGAGATCCGACCGTCGGATTCTCCTAAAACCGGAACCGTTGGGTTCGTATCGAAAAGAGCTTTCCAATGAATATTAGAAATTTGAAATCTAACGGTTGGATTTGGAATTATGTCCAAATCAATTTCGAAAAAGGTCGCTGTAAGTGCAGTTCGATGGCCGTTGTTGGAAATCGACTGTACGGGCCTTGATAAAATTATTAAAAATATCTATAATTTGTGTAAAATTATAATATGTGAATTGGAAAGATTTGGGCTGGAAAATTCCACATTTGAAAAGATAAAAATAGATTTTTATCGAAATGAACTAGTTTTGAACTAGAATTGAAATCAATTTATTTTTAAAATAAATAAATTGAATTTGAAAGTGATTTTGGAAATAATCGATAATTTCCAATACGTGGATTGGACTGGAGCTGAATCGAAATTATCTTCGGGATATTTCGATGTTGGATTTCGTGACTATACAAATATTGTTATGGAGATTTGAAAGATATTTTATATCGTTATTTCCAATACGATATTTGTTGGTTTCAGAATTTGATATTGAATATAAGCCGATATATTTTCTATTCAGAGCCTTGTTTTAATATCAAATGTGATTTGGTTTGTCGTGAATCGTGTTTTTGATGACATTGGTTCTTTAACCCAGTTAAAGGCAGAATATTGATTTTTGAGAAGATTAAAACTAAGTGGAGTTTTAATGAATCTTTAATTAGATTGAAAAGTGAATTGATAATTTAAATTATCAAATCTGAAAAGTGATCGAGAGTGGAGTACCACCAGTTTTGCTCCAAAGCGATAGTTAAATCTTTAATTAGATTTGAACGTGAAATGGTAATTAATTTTACCGATAACACCGTGGTGTTAGATATGGAGTATTACCAGTTTTCTCCATGGGATATATAGGTTGGGATTGGGAAATAAAATAAATAATTACTTCGGTGTGGTTCGTTAATCCCGACTAGTTTGAAATGATATCCAAAGGAAGATTAAAGAATAAATTTAGAAGAATTTATCTTGGATAAAATTAATGGGAACCTTTCCCTAAGAATGTGACTTTGTGAATAAAAGAATATTCTGAATTGGAATGAGGCGTTTGTTGTGTTTGTGTAACATTCGTTTATTATATACGTGGGTTATTCAGAAAGGCCGGGTTTATACCCATTCTGAATAATCGATTCGACGAGATGTCGAAGATGAAGACGGTGGTTGAAGACCGGAAGTCTTCACATCGTTTGGGTGATTACTGATGATCTTGATTGGGCTGTACACCCAGGATGAGGGAATCAGTTGATGATCGTCCAGACGTACCTGGAGATGGATGGATATGCGAGGAAAGTGCCTCCGGTTTCGTTCAGACCCAGAACGGACTTGTAAATGGACTGTGTGTCTGACATTGGATTTTAGTCCGTGTGATTGATCTCTATTAAATATATATCTGTTTGGCGGCGGAGAATTTATTCTCTTGCTTAACGCCCTTCTCTGAGACGTACGAGCTCAGGGGTTATATATTGATGGATATCAAACGCATGGAGTGAATTGCCTGTGTGGCATGCGTAAGTGGCAATAGATCAAGGCTTCTGTTGAAAAGCAAAGTCTTGTGGTTGATGATCAAAGCACGGCCTGTGTGGCATAGCTTTGTGTATAACGTGAATTCGTGAGCCTCACACCTCGGTATGAGTCAAAAACGGGAGATGGACCGCTGGGAGAGCACGACGTTTCTTTCTAGCTAGGGTGGTGTCAGTGACCTACCAGCCCTGACATTTATATACTTTTCACCTGTGTGGTTGTTGGATACGAGGCGCCTCGGATATAGGTCTGTAAGGACCGGGAAACGTGTGTTCAGGAATTGCCAATCCTCAAAAGTAAGAGAGGACCGGCCCAGCCGATTCCAAGGATCATAGTGGGGTCCTGGGACATTTGCTAGAGTGTCTCGAACGCGGAGAGGAGCTTTCCCTTGCCTCGGCTCATGACGGAAATCCAATTTCCAATACGTGTATTGCGGTTTTAATTGTAGAACTAGTATGGCGACATGATATATGGTACCCATGCCGTCTATGATTGATATTTATGATTGAAATTGTTTTGACACTATACACTTATTATAGTATCAAATGATTTGTTTTAAACGTATCAAGCATGTTAGGCTATTATAAGGGAAAACCCTATCCTCCGGCTTGCGTTGCATTGTGTGATGGGACCTGGGTCTTATAATAGCTTCATTTTTCGAAAAAGCATTGCGCTGTTGATTGTATGCACTGGTATTCTTGGGAGGAAACCCGTTCCGTGTTATACGGCGTGGTCCCTTGAATTACTCTCTTTTAAAATTGAATTAAATAACTGTTTTAGTTCTCACACCAGTCACATGACTGACTTGGAGTTTATTGTTTTAACCTAAACTCTGGGTGCCCCTATTTTCCGCACGGGCAGCTAGTAGTTTTGGTTTTGCAGATTTATATTCACAGGGTCCTGATTTACAGCTGGAACGATGCTCGGAAAGCTCTGTATCTGTGTATCACTTCTAGTTGTGTTTTGTACATTTTTCCGCTGCTATGTAACTTATTGTAATCTCTGGTATTTATCGAATGTAATTTATTCAATTATACTCTGTATATTCTTGTATCTGATGGAATTGTTGTAATAACAATGAAATGTTCTTCCGTATGCGTCCTTTTGTGTGTTGTTCTCAAAGTATCCGTGCTTTCCTTCACGGGGAAGTTACGGGTCCTTTCAGTTGGTATCAGAGCTTTGGTTTACAGAGCTCGAGAACAAGACACATTAGAACCATACGAAAGAATTCATCAGATATTGGATTAGTAATATCCAATTAGAATAACCCGTTAGAGATAGGATCAGTAGTATCCTAGAACGAGTGTGAAGAGTATATTTTTTAAATGAAAACAATTTTGTTTTGAAAATTTAAATCGCTATATACGTATTTGAATATTTATTTATTTTGAATATGGACAATCGAGTATATATAGATTTCGCGTATACGCGTCATGAACGTATATTCGAAGTTTTAATATACTGGATAGATATATAATCACATTCTAGACATCCGGGGATGATTTTGATGATGGTGCATCATCATCAGTATTCATATTCGAATTTCGAACGTGTGATTTCTATATATTTCCATTAGACTGGTGTGAGAACCAAAACATATATAGTTAGAACACATTGTTGTGAATTGGCATCAAAACATGATTTTTGTATATATGTATCAAAATTATGAATTTGAAACTCTAATTCACTAATTGATTGATGTTTGTGTTGTTTGTTTATTTGTTTGCTAATTTTGAACTATTTAGCCTAATTGAATCACATATTGGCTTATATTGAAAATCGGTCGCATTTGCTTGCATATATATATACTTACATTGAACAGGTCATAGCAAGGAGGCTAGAGCCAGAGAATAAAATTTGTTTGCCCGACAAATAGGTACATGTTTACTACATAATTTCCTGTTTTGTTTGGGTGATGATGATTTTGTGAGCCTATTGGCTAGCCGCTTGGCTTTTTCTTTTTCTTTTTGAGATCTGAAGGACCGGGGAAGCTATTTGAAATTCCCCGATGCTCCCGGTACAGGGGAGGTTATGGCGAAATTTTTCGAAAATTTAGGGTGTTAGCCAAATTTTTGAAATTTTGAAAATTCTCAGAAACTAAAGAGTTAGAGAATGGAAGCCAGATCGAACATAGTGTTGAATAATCAAACCACTTTCGACTTTGTTCCTTTTCGGGGACGAAAAGTTTTAAGTGGGGGAGATTGTAATAACCCGCAAAATCTGGGCCAGTTTAAAATTTTTATTTTGGCAATTTTAGTGAATTTTGAACATTTAAAATAGATTATTTTAAATAATATCGACGAGAAAATTTATTTTGAATATAATTCGACGTATATATTTATATACGTCGTCGTTAGAATATAAATATTTATATATAATTATAAATAGAATTGAAAATGGCGCGGTAGTTCGATAATTCGATTTCAAACTTCAATTGAATGTACCGGGTGCAAAACAATCCGGATTTTAATGAAACCAAAAACATTAGGATCTAATTGATGATATCTTTCTA
Organism: Allium sativum; assembly: GCA_030737875.1. Classification (NCBI taxonomy): domain Eukaryota; kingdom Viridiplantae; phylum Streptophyta; class Magnoliopsida; order Asparagales; family Amaryllidaceae; genus Allium; species Allium sativum. The sequence continues at coordinate 34,800,494 of CM060919.1, forward strand.
ACGGATGTAAGAAACTGAGATTTCACTTTAAAAATAGAGAGATATGTCCAGTTGAAAATTCTGAATAGTCGCTATGGAATTCAGGCCCTTAAAAATGGACATTTTGCAAATGACCTCGGATTTCGACGAAACCAGTTTTGTTGGGTCCGTGATGTCGAATTATTGCTAGGTTTCAAATCTCATAATTTTCTGAATCAATATGTGAGCGTGGCAAAGGAAAACGTGTTTTGACTAGTTTCAGTTGATTTTAATCGACTGGAAATTGGCCATTTTTCCAACGGTCTCAGAATTCGACGAAACTAGTTTTGTTAGGACCGTATCGTCAATACGAAGCTAGAAAATATTTTTCTAGAATTTTTCTAGTTAGTATGTGACCCCGGTAATTCGAAATGTACGTTTAAAATTCAATATAGTGATTTAAATGTAAATTCAACGGAAACTAATTGAAAAGATCGAATTAGCTTGCGATACATATCCCATTGTGTTCGGAATGGGGGTAAAACGCTATAGGCGACAGTCGGTGGGCCTCGTTTCGAAGACGAATAAAAAGTCAACTTTTTAGAGAATAAAATAATTAAATTATTATATATATATATTTATATTTTCCCTTTCCCTTTATCCCCTAATCAAAAAAAACACAAATCAAAAAAAAAAGAAAAATGGCCGACGCCTTCACCAACGCCGCGCCTCCAGGCGGAGCCCCACCAGCCGCCGCCTCTTCCTCTTCTTGCCCTCTCCCTCGCATCCGCCCCTTCTTCCTCCTTCCTCCTCCATCGCGAGGCCCGCCCCTCCTTCGTCCCTCCTCGTCGAAGCCCCCCAGGAAACCGCCGAACCCACATCGAACCCCACGCAACCCCCCCCCCCTCGTCCTGATGGTCACCGCACTGTCTCCCCTCATCCATCGAAGGATCGACGCACCGCTAACCCCCCCCCCCCCAATTCCTTCCATCTGTAAGTTCTTTCTATTTTATTTTCTTTATTTATTTTATTTTATTTTATTTCATTTAGGCTTTAATATGGAACGTATTCGGTATTGTTTTAAAAATTAGGATAGTTTTAAAATCTGATTTTTCTTTTATAGGAAATAGAAGTAAAAAAGATTTGTTTTTTTTAAAACCTAAAAAGATTTGTTTTTTTTTAAAACCTAAAAAGATTTGTTTTTTTTAAAACCTAAAAAGATTTGTTTTTTTTAAAACCTAAAAAGATTTGTTTTTTTTAAAACCTAAAAAGATTTGTTTTTTTTTTAAACCTAAAAAGATTTGTTTTTTTTAAAACCTAAAAAGATTTGTTTTTTTTTAAAACCTAAAAAGATTTGTTTTTTTTAAAACCTAAAAAGATTTGATTTTTAAAACGTAAAAGACGATATTTTGAGAGGAGTAGGGAATTAAAAATATAATTTTTATATAAGGAAAGTGATAAAAATATGATTTTTATATTTTTAAAGTATTAAAAATATAATCTTTATAGGATAGAGAATATAAAAATATCATCTTTGTATATGTAGCGAAATAAAAATCTGATTTTTTATTTTATATACGTTGAAGTAAAGTGATGATTTTTATAAAGGAGAAAACTTTATTTTTATAAAGGCGAAAACTTTATTTTTGAAATGGAATTTTGTGAGCCTATTGGCTAGCCGCTTGGCTTTTTCTTTTTCTTTTTGAGATCTGAAGGACCGGGGAAGCTATTTGAAATTCCCCGATGCTCCCATTGCAGGGGAGGTTATGGCGAAATTTTTCGAAAATTTAGGGTGTTAGCCAAATTTTTGAAATTTTGAAAATTCTCAGAAACTGAAAAGTTGGAGAATGGAAGCCCGACCGAATGTAAAGCTTAATAATCAAACCACTTTCGACTTTGTTCCTTTTCGGGGACGAAAAGTTTTAAGTGGGGGAGATTGTAATAACCCGAAAATCTGGGCCAGTTTAAAATTTTTATTTTGGGCAATTTTAGCGAAGTTTGAATATTTAAAATGAATTATTTTAAATAATATCGACGAGAAATTTATTTTGAATAGAATTCGACGTATATATTATATACGTCGTCGTTAGAATATAAATATTTATATATAATTATAAATGGAATTGAAAATGGCGCGGTAGTTCGATAATTCGATTTCAAACTTCAATTGAATGTACCGGGAGCAAAACAATCCGGATTTTAGTGAAACCAAAAACATTAGGATCTAATTGACGATATCTTTCCAACGAAGTTAACAAACTGAGATTTCACTTTATAAATGATAAGATATGTCCAGTTGAAAATTCTGAATAGTCGCTATGGAATTCAGGCCCTTAAAAATGGACATTTTGCAAATGACCTCGAATTTCGACGAAACCACTTTTGTTGGATCCGCAGTGTCAAAGTATTGCTAGGTTTCAAATTTCATAATTTTTCGAATCAATATGTGAGCGTGGCAAAGGAAAACGCGTTTGACCAGTTTCAGTTGATTTTAATCGACTGGAAATTGGCCATTTTTCCAACGGTCTCAGAATTCGACGAAACTAGTTTTGTTAGGACCGTATCGTCAATACGAAGCTAGAAAATATTTTTCTAGAATTTTTAGAGTTAATATGTGACCCCGGTAATTTGAAATGTACGTTTAAAATTCAATATAGTGATTTAAATGTAAATTTAACGGAAACTGATGCAAACAGTCGAATTGGCCTACGTGGCATATCCCATTGTGTTCGGAATGGGGGTATTACGCTAGGGACGACAGTCGGCGGGTTCAAATCTGAGTTGAAACGGAAAGTCAACTTTAAATTGAGTTAAATAATTAAATAAAAAAAATAAAAAAAAAATCCCTTCTCCTATACCCTCTCTGCCCCCCCCCCCCCCCCCCGTTCTAATTCGTTTTCAAAGGAAAAAAAAAAAAAAAAAGAAGACGGAGGGCGCGCCGCGCTGCCCACCCGCCACCGCCCCCTGGAGGCGCCGCACACCCACCAAAGCTCAGGCGAGCTCCGACCTCTTCTCCCCCTTTTCCCCTTCGATCCACGCACAAACCCTAGCCACGCGCCGCGCTGCCCACACCGCCACCCCACCGCTCCGACGAACCCTCTCCTCCACCCCCCACTCGATTCCTCCTCCCTTCCGCCTTCTGATGACCACCAGCGCACACCCCCCCTGTAAGTAACTGTTTTTTTTATTTTATTTACTTAAAAACTGAATTCTATTTTATTTAAAATCTGAATTTTATTTTGTTTTAAAAACTGATTTTTATCTACCTTAAAAACTGTTTTTTTATGTTGTCAAGTTATAAAAATGTAATCTTTTATATAAAATGGAAATAAAAATATGATTTTTATATTTTTAAAGTATTAAAAATATAGTCTTTACTATATAGAAATATTAAAAATATAAAAATATCATCTTTGCATATGTAGTGAAATAAAAATCTGATTTTTATTTTATATACGTTGAGATAAAGTGGTAATTTTTATAATGATGAAATCTATATTTTTGAAAGGCGAAAACTTTATTTTTATAAAGGCGAAAACTTCATATTAGAAAAGGCGAAATCTATATTTTTATAGGGGCGAAATCTATATTTTTGAAATAGAATTTGTATCTATATATTAGCGGGAAGGAAATATGATTTTTATATATTGAATAGCATTGTAAAAATTCGATTTTTAAATATATGAAGTGATTATAAAAATATGATTTTTAAATTGAAAACGAACAAATAAAAATGTGATTTTTATTTTAAAGACATCAAAATATAAAAATGTGATTTTTATGTATATAGTGACTACGGGCACAAGAAGACGATAAAAAGGCGAGGATGAAGAAGATTTCTATAAAAGAAGTATCGTGAAGTTGGATAGCTTTTGGTGAGAATTTCTCACTCTTCAATTTATATTCTAGTTATATATATATATACTAGGATGCAGACGGTGTTTAGTAGCACCCGACACAATCATCCACAGACCATGGACTTGTTTGTTTGGCTGTTTGGTGATTGATTGCGATATTGGTTTGAATGTGGTTTGTGGTGTGGAAAATCGAATCGATAAATGGGTTAGGATTAGACGTGCGCCGTTATAAGGCGAAGGAGTAAGGCTAGGTTAGACTCTTACTCCAAATTTTGTGGTTTGCATAACAAAAGTGATTTGATTGATGTGTGAATGGCGTGGGCCTTCACTAGACCGGGGATAAGGCTAGGCCTCGTCCCGTTTCTAGTATCGTGCCGTTATGCCGCCGAAATTTTCTAAAATATGTTAGAAAAATAAAAATATCATTTTTATTGTGTAAATGAACTGAATAGAAATTCAAGTGTTGAAATAAATATTTTTGACGTTAAAAATATAATTTTTAACGTGAAAGTGAATAAATAAATATTTATAAACAAATCGGCCGATTTGTTTATTTACACTGATTTGACTGATATTGATTGGGTTGATAAATTTTACACATCGCCCAACTGCACAAACAAAAATGTGTGTTTGCTGATTTGAAACCCCACACGGGTGTTGGGATGAAATTTGAAGTTCACTCATCCTGATTGATTAAATATGTCGATCGGTGGATTGACAGGTTGTTATAAGCGTCGGATATCTATATTTGATGCTTATACAGTGTAGTGCACTTTGGTTGATGGTTGATTTTTTTTCAATGCTATTATATACACGTGTTGTATGGAATCCATATAATTAACACTATATGGTGATTGATTGGGCCTCATTCCAATCGGGAAAATAATGAATATTATAAAAGAAAATTCATGTGTTGAATATAAAGAAAATAGTCATGTGTTGACGATGTTCATGTGTTGAGTGAAATATTTTAAATAAAATAAATTACATCTTTATCATATTTAAAATTAGAACTACTTCCTAGTAGAAGTCTAATTAAAATCAAAACGATAGATACCATAGTTTTATAAAATATTTTACATAACAAAAATAGTGATGTGTTGACAGTACTCATGTGTTGAGATTAGTCGTGTGATGAAAGAAATATAGATTCATGTGTTGAATGGGATAAATATTCATTTGTTGGATAGAATAAAGGAGTTTTGAAAAATATAAAGCCGTGTTGATTAGAGATGCGTTATTTCGACGTGAACGATATTTATATCGATTTGAAAACGATTTCGAAATGAATTGAATTGAAAACGATTTCGAAATGAATTGAATTGAAAACGATTTCGAAATGAATTGAATTGAAAATGATTTCGAAATGAATTGAATTGAAAACGATTTCGAAATGAATTTGAATTGAATTGAAACGAGTTAGAATTTGAATTGAATCGAAATGAACTCGAATTGAATTGAAATCAAATCGATTTGAAATTGAATGTAGTGTTGAAAGGGTTTTGAAAACGAATTTAAAACGATTTATAAAATTCGTTTTAAAAGGAAATCGACGAAATATATATTATATATATTATATATATAATATAATGGCCTGAATAGAACGCGCCGCGCCGCGGTAGTTCGTGAATTTCGACCATTTATTTCAAACGGACATTGCGGGAGATCCGACCGTCGGATTCTCCTAAAACCGGAACCGTTGGGTTCGTATCGAAAAGAGCTTTCCAATGAATATTAGAAATTTGAAATCTAACGGTTGGATTTGGAATTATGTCCAAATCAAATTCGAAAAAGGTCGCTGTAAGTGCAGTTCGATGGCCGTTGTTGGAAATCGACTGTACGGGCCTTGATAAAATTATTAAAAATATCTATAATTTGTGTAAAATTATAATATGTGAATTGGAAAGATTTGGGCTGGAAAATTCCACATTTGAAAAGATAAAAATAGATTTTTATCGAAATGAACTAGTTTTGAACTAGAATTGAAATCAATTTATTTTTTAAAATAAATAAATTGAATTTGAAAGTGATTTTGAAAATAATCGATAATTTCCAATACGTGGATTGGACTGGAGCTGAATCGAAATTATCTTCGGGATATTTCGATGTTGGATTTCGTGACTATACAAATATTGTTATGGGGATTTGAAAGATATTTTATATCGTTATTTCCAATACGATATTTGTTGGTTTCAGAATTTGATATTGAATATAAGCCGATATATTTTCTATTTAGAGCCTTGTATTTAATATCAAATGTGATTTGGTTTGTCGTGAATCGTGTTTTTGATGACATTGGTTCTTTAACCCAGTTAAAGGCAGAATATTGATTTTTGAGAAGATTAAAACTAAGTGGAGTTTTAATGAATCTTTAATTAGATTGAAAAGTGAATTGATAATTTAAATTATCAAATCTGAAAAGTGATCGAGAGTGGAGTACCACCAGTTTTGCTCCAAAGCGATAGTTAAATCTTTAATTAGATTTGAACGTGAAATGGTAATTAATTTTACCGATAACACCGTGGTGTTAGATATGGAGTATTACCAGTTTTCTCCATGGGATATATAGGTTGGGATTGGGAAATAAAATAAATAATTACTTCGGTGTGGTTCGTTAATCCCGACTAGTTTGAAATGATATCCAAAGGAAGATTAAAGAATAAATTTAGAAGAATTTATCTTGGATAAAATTAATGGGAACCTTTCCCTAAGAATGTGACTTTGTGAATAAAAGAATATTCTGAATTGGAATGAGGCGTTTGTTGTGTTTGTGTAACATTCGTTTATTATATACGTGGGTTATTCAGAAAGGCCGGGTTTATACCCATTCTGAATAATCGATTCGACGAGATGTCGAAGATGAAGACGGTGGTTGAAGACCGGAAGTCTTCACATCGTTTGGGTGATTACTGATGATCTTGATTGGGCTGTACACCCAGGATGAGGGAATCAGTTGGTGATCATCCAGACGTACCTGGAGATGGATGGATATGCGAGGAAAGTGCCTCTGGTTTCGTTCAGACCCAGAACGGACTTGTAAATGGACTGTGTGTCTGACATTGGATTTTAGTCCGTGTGATTGATCTCTATTAAATATATATCTGTTTGGCGGCGGAGAATTTATTCTCTTGCTTAACGCCCTTCTCTGAGACGTACGAGCTCAGGGGTTATATATTGATGGATATCAAACGCATGGAGTGAATTGCCTGTGTGGCATGCGTAAGTGGCAATAGATCAAGGCTTCTGTTGAAAAGCAAAGTCTTGTGGTTGATGATCAAAGCACGGCCTGTGTGGCATAGCTTTGTGTATAACGTGAATTCGTGAGCCTCACACCTCGGTATGAGTCAAAAACGGGAGATGGACCGCTGGGAGAGCACGACGTTTCTTTCTAGCTAGGGTGGTGTCAGTGACCTACCAGCCCTGACATTTATATACTTTTCACCTGTGTGGTTGTTGGATACGAGGCGCCTCGGATATAGGTCTGTAAGGACCGGGAAACGTGTGTTCAGGAATTGCCAATCCTCAAAAGTAAGAGAGGACCGGCCCAGCCGATTCCAAGGATCATAGTGGGGTCCTGAGGCATTTGCTAGAGTGTCTCGAACGCGGAGAGGAGCTTGCCCCTTGCCTCGACTCATGACGGAAATCCAATTTCCAATACGTGTATTGCGGTTTTAGTTGTAGAACTAGTATGGCGACATGATATATGGTACCCATGCCGTCTATGATTGATATTTATGATTGAACTGTTTTGACACTATACACTTATTATAGTATCAAATGATTTGTTTTAAACGTATCAAGCATGTTTGGCTATTATAAGGGAAAACCCTATCCTCCGGCTTGCGTTGCATTGTGTGATGGGACCTGGGTCTTATAATAGCTTCATTTTTCGAAAAAGCATTGCGCTGTTTATTCTATGCACTGGTATTCTTGGGAGGAAACCCGTTCCGTGTTATACGGCGTGGTCCCTTGAATTACTCTCTTTTAATATTGAATTAATTAACTGTTTTAGTTCTCACACCAGTCACATGACTGACCTGGAGTTTATTGTTTTAACCTAAACTCTGGGTGCCCCTATTTTCCGCACGGGCAGCTAGTAGTTTTGGTTTTGCAGATTTATATTCACAGGGTCCTGATTTACAGCTGGAACGATGCTCGGAAAGCTCTGTATCCGTGTATCACTTCTAGTTGTGTTTTGTACATTTTTCCGCTGCTATGTAACTTATTGTAATCTCTGGTATTTATCGAATGTAATTTATTCAATTATACTCTGTATATTCTTGTATCTGATGGAATTGTTGTAATAACAATGAAATGTTCTTCCGTATGCGTCCTTTTGTGTGTTGTTCTCAAAGTATCCGTGCTTTCCTTCACGGGGAAGTTACGGGTCCTTTACTGAAAGAACCCGTAACTTCCCCGTGAAGGAAAGCACGAATACTTTGAGAACAACACACAAAAGGACCCATACGGAAGAACATTTCATTGTTATTACAACAATTCCATCAGATACAAGAATATACAGAGTATAAATGAATAAATTACATTCGATATATATCAGAGATTACAATAAATTACATAGCAGCGGAAAATAATACAAAATCACAACTAGAAGTGATACACGGATACAGAGCTTTCCGAGCATCGTTCCAGCTGTAAATCAGGACCCTGTGAATATAAATCTGCAAAACCAAAACTACTAGCTGCCCGTGCGGAAAATAGGGGCACCCAGAGTTTAGGTTAAAACAATAAACTCCAGGTCAGTCATGGGACTGGTGTGAGAACTAAAACAGTTATTTAAAACTTTACTTTAAAGATAGTAATTCAAGGGACCACGCCGTATAACACGGAACGGGTTTCCTCCCAAGAATACTAGTGCATATAACAAAACAGCGCAATGCTTTTTGGAAAAATGAAGCTATTATAAGACCCAGGTCCCATCACACAATGCAACGCAAGCCGGAGGATAGGGTTTTCCCTTATAATAGCCAAACATGCTTGGTACGTTTAAAACAAATCATTTGATACTATAATAAGTGTATAGTGTCAAAAGATTTGTTTTAAACGTACCAAGCATGTTTGGCTATTATAAGGGAAAACCCTATCCTCCGGCTTGCGTTGCATTGTGTGATGGGACCTGGGTCTTATAATAGCTTCATTTTTCCAAAAAGCATTGCGCTGTTTTGTTATATGCACTAGTATTCTTGGGAGGAAACCCGTTCCGTGTTATACGGCGTGGTCCCTTGAATTACTATCTTTAAAGTAAAGTTTTAAATAACTGTTTTAGTTCTCACACCAGTCCCATGACTGACCTGGAGTTTATTGTTTTAACCTAAACTCTGGGTGCCCCTATTTTCCGCACGGGCAGCTAGTAGTTTTGGTTTTGCAGATTTATATTCACAGGGTCCTGATTTACAGCTGGAACGATGCTCGGAAAGCTCTGTATCCGTGTATCACTTCTAGTTGTGATTTTGTATTATTTTCCGCTGCTATGTAATTTATTGTAATCTCTGATATTTATCGAATGTAATTTATTCATTTATACTCTGTATATTCTTGTATCTGATGGAATTGTTGTAATAACAATGAAATGTTCTTCCGTATGGGTCCTTTTGTGTGTTGTTCTCAAAGTATTCGTGCTTTCCTTCACGGGGAAGTTACGGGTTCTTTCAGTTGGTACCAGAGCTTTGGTTTACAGAGCTCGAGAACAAGACACATTAGAACCATACGAAAGAATTCATCAGATATTGGATTAGTAATATCCAATTAGAATGACTCGTTAGAGATAGGATCAGTAGTATCCTAGAACGAGTGTGAAGAGTATATTTTTCAAATAAAAACAATTTTGTTTTGAAAATTTAAATCGTTTTATACGTATTTGAATATTTATTTATTTTGAATCTGGACAATCGAGTATATTGAAACTGAAACGACCCGAACTTCCCCGTGAAGGAAAGCACGGATAGAATTGAGTACAAGACAAAATAGAACGCAAACAGAAGAACATTTCATTGTTATTACAACAATTCCATCAGATACAAGAATATACAGAGTATAAATGAATAAATTACATTCGATAAATATCAGAGATTACAATAAATTACATAGCAGCGGAAAAATATGCAAAACACAACTAGAAGTGATACACGGATACAGAGCTTTCCGAGCATCGTTCCAGCTGTAAATCAGGACCCTGTGAATATAAATCTGCAAAACCAAAACTACTAGCTGCCCGTGCGGAAAATAGGGGCACCCAGAGTTTAGGTTAAAACAATAAACTCCAGGTCAGTCATGTGACTAGTGTGAGAACTAAAACAGTTATTTAAAACTTTACTTTCAAGATAGTAATTCAAGGGACCACGCCGTATAACACGGAACGGGTTTCCTCCCAAGAATACTAGTGCATATAACAAAACAGCGCAATGCCCTTTGGAAAAATGAAGCTATTATAAGACCCAGGTCCCATCACACAATGCAACGCAAGCCGGAGGATAGGGTTTTCCCTTATAATAGCCTAACATGCGTGATACGTTTAAAACAAATCATTTGATACTATAATAAGTGTATAGTGTCAAAACAATTTCAATCATAAATATCAATCATAGACGGCATGGGTACCATATATCATGTCGCCATACTAGTTCTACAATTAAAACCGCAATACACGTATTGGAAATTGGATTTCCGTCATGAGCCGAGGCAAGAGGGCAAGCTCCTCTCCGCGTTCGAGACACTCTAGCAAATGTCCCAGGACCCCACTATGATCCTTGGAATCGGCTGGGCCGGTCCTCTCTTACTTTTGAGGATTGGCAATTCCTGAACACACGTTTCCCGGTCCTTACAGACCTATATCCGAGGCGCCTCGCATTCCAACAACCACACAGGTGAAAAGTATATAAATGTCAGGGCTGGTAGGTCACTGACACCACCCTAGCTAGAAAGAAACGTCGTGCTCTCCCAGCGGTCCGTCTCCCGTTTTTGACTCATACCGAGGTGTGAGGCTCGCGAATTCACGTTATACACAAAGCTATGCCACACAGGCCGTGCTTTGATCATCAACCACAAGACTTTGCTTTTCAACAGAAGCCCTGATCAATTGCCACTTACGCATGCCACACAGGCAATTCACTCCATGCGTTTGATATCCATCAATATATAACCCCTGAGCTCGTACGTCTCAGAGAAGGGCGTTAAGCAAGAGAATAAATTCTCCGCCGCCAAACAGATATATATTTAATAGAGATCAATCACGCGGACTAAAATCCAATGTCAGACACACAGTCCATTTACCAGTCCGTTCTGGGTCTGAACGAAACCGGAGGCACTTTCCTCGCATATCCATCGATCTCCAAGTACGTCTGGACGATCACCGACTGTTTCCCTCATCTTGGGTGTACAGCCCAATCAAGATCATCAGTAATCACCCAAACGATGTGAAGACTTCCGGTCTTCAACCACCGTCTTCATCTTCGACATCTCGTCGAATCGGTTATTCAGAATGGGTATAAACCCGGCCTTTCTGAATAACCCACGTATATAATAAACGAATGTTACACAAACACAACAAACGCCTCATTCCAATTCAGAATATTCTTTTATTCACAATATCACATTCTTAGGGAGATGTTCCCATTAATTTTATCCAAGATAAATTCTTCTAAATTTATCCTATAATCTTCCTTTGGATATCATTTCAAACTAGTCGGGATTAACGAACCACACCGAAGTAATTATTTATTTTATTTCCCAATCCCAACCTATATCCCATGGAGAAAAACTGGTGATACTCCATTCCTAACACCACGGTGTTATCGGTAAAATTAATTACCATTTCACGTTCAAATCTAATTAAAGATTTAACTATCGCTTTGGAGCAAAACTAGTGGTACTCCATTCTCGATCACCTTTCAGATTTGATAATTTAAATTATCAATTCACATTTTTAATCTAATTAAAGATTCATTAAAACTCCACTTAGTTTTAATCTTTTCAAAAATCAATATCCTGCCTTTAACTGGGTTAAAGAACCAATGTCATCAAAACACGATTCACGACAAACCAAATCACATTTGATATTAAATACAAGGCTCTGAATAGAAAATATATCGGCTTATATTCAATATCAAATTCTGAAACCAACAAATATCGTATTGGAAATAACGATATAAAATATCTTTCAAATCCCCATAACAATATTTGTATAGTCACGAAATCCAACATCGAAATATCCCGAAGATAATTTCGATTCAGCTCCAGTCCAATCCACGTATTGGAAATTATCGATTATTTTCAAAATCACTTTCATATTCAATTTATTTATTTAAAAAAAAAAAATTGATTTCAATTCTAGTTCAAAACTAGTTCATTTCGATAAAAATCTATTTTTATCTTTTCAAATGTGGAATTTTCCAGCCCAAATCTTTCCAATTCACATATTATAATTTTACACAAATTATAGATATTTTTAATAATTTTATCAAGGCCCGTACAGTCGATTTCCAACAACGGCCATCGAACTGCACTTACAGCGACCTTTTTCGAATTTGATTTGGACATAATTCCAAATCCAACCGTTAGATTTCAAATTTCTAATATTCATTGGAAAGCTCTTTTCGATACGAACCCAACGGTTCCGGTTTTAGGAGAATCCGACGGTCGGATCTCCCGCAATGTCCGTTTGAAATAAATGGTCGAAATTCACGAACTACCGCGGCGCGGCGCGTTCTATTCAGGCCATTATATTATATATATAATATATATAATATATATATTTCGTCGATTTCCTTTTAAAACGAATTTTATAAATCGTTTTAAATTCGTTTTCAAAACCCTTTCAACACTACATTCAATTTCAAATCGATTTGATTTCAATTCAATTCGAGTTCATTTCGATTCAATTCAAATTCTAGCAAACTGAGACGACCCGAACTTCCCCGTGAAGGAAAGCACGGATAGAATTGAGGACAAGACAAAATAGAACGCATACGGAAGAACATTTCATTGTTATTACAACAATTCCATCAGATACAAGAATATACAGAGTATAAATGAATAATTTACATCCGATAAATATCAGAGATTACAATAAATTACATAGCAGCGGAAAAATATACAAAAGCACAACTAGAAGTGATACACGAATACAGAGCTTTCCGAGCATCGTTCCAGCTGTATATCAGGAACCTGTGAATATAAATCTGCAAAACCAAAACTACTAGCTGCCCGTGCGGAAAATAGGGGCACCTGGAGTTTAACTCGCGTATATTTTAAATAAGTGTTACACAAACACAACATACGCCTCATTAATTTTATCAAAGATAAATTTCTTGAATTTATTCTTTAATCTATTTTTGAATATCGAAATTTGAAATCTAACGGTTGGATTTGGAATTATGTCCAAATCAAATTTGAAAAAGGTCGCTGTAAGTGCAGTTCGATGGCCATTGATGGAAATCGACTGTACGGGCCTTGATAAAATTATTAAAAATAGTAATAATTTGTGTAAAATCATAAGAAATGATTTGTGAAGATTTGGGATGGAAAACTCCATATTTGAAAAGATAAAAATGGATTTTTTTTATCGAAATGAACTAGTTTTGAACTAGAATTATAATTCTATTTATTTTTAAATAAATAAATTGAATTTGAAAAGGGTTTTGAAAATAACCAAAATTTCCAATGATTGCATTGGAGTGGATTTGAATCGAAATTGTCTTCGGAATATTTCGATGTTGGAATTCGTGATTATACAGATGTTGTTATGGAAATTTGAAAGATATATATTTATATCGTTATTTCCAATACGACATTTGTTAGTCGTAGAATTCGATATTGAATATAAGCCGATATATTTTCTATTCAGAGCCTTGTATTGAATATCGAATGTGATTTGGGTTGTCGTGAGTGGTGTCTTCACTAACACTGTTCTTGAACCCAGTTGAGAAAAGATTAAATCTTCTTATTTAGATTTAATGAAGTGTACCAATTAAATAATATTTAATTGGAATTGAATTGAAAACGATTTCGAAATGAATTGAATTGAAAACGATTTCGAAATGAATTGAATTGAAAACGATTTCGAAATGAATTGAATTGAAAACGATTTCGAAATGAATTGAATTGAAAACGATTTCGAAATGAATTGAATTGAAAACGATTTCGAAATGAATTGAATTGAAAATGAATTCAAATTGAATTGAAATTTGAATTGAATAGAAATGAATTTTGAAACGAATCTATAAAGAAGAATTCAATTTTGTTTTGAATTGAAATGGAAGTTGAAATAGATTTTTGAAACGAATTCAAAACTATTTATATAATTCGTTTTAAATAGAAATCGACGATATATATATTATATATATTATATATATAATATAATGGCCTGAATAGAACGCGCCGCGCCGCGGCAGTTCGTGAATTTCGACTAACTCATCCTGATTGATTAAATATGTCGATCGGTGGATTGACAGGCTGTTATAAGCGTCGGATATCTATATTTGATGCTTATACAGTGTAGTGCACTTTGGTTGATGGTTGATTATTTTTCAATGCTATTATATACATGTGTTGTATGGAATCCATATAATTAACACTATATGGTGATTGATTGGGCCTCATTCCAATCGGGAAAATAATGAATATTATAAAAGAAAATTCATGTGTTGAATATAAAGAAAATAGTCATGTGTTGACGATGTTCATGTGTTGAGTGAAATATTTTAAATAAAATAAATTACATCTTTATCATATTTAAAATTAGAACTACTTCCTAGTAGAAGTCTAATTAAAAATCAAACGATAGATACCATAGTTTTATAAAATATTTTACATAACAAAAATAGTGATGTGTTGACAGTACTCATGTGTTGAGATTAGTCGTGTGATGAAAGAAATATAGATTCATGTGTTGAATGGGATAAATATTCATTTGTTGGATAGAATAAAGGAGTTTTGAAAAATATAAAGCCGTGTTGATTAGAGATGCGTTATTTCGACGTGAACGATATTTATATCGATTTGAAAACGATTTCGAAATGAATTGAATTGAAAACGATTTCGAAATGAATTGAATTGAAAACGATTTCGAAATGAATTGAATTGAAAACGATTTCGAAATGAATTGAATTGAAAACGATTTCGAAATGAATTGAATTGAAAACGATTTCGAAATGAATTGAATTGAAAACGATTTCGAAATGAATTGAATTGAAAACGATTTCGAAATGAATTGAATTGAAAACGATTTCGAAATGAATTTGAATTGAATTGAAACGAGTTAGAATTTGAATTGAATCGAAATGAACTCGAATTGAATTGAAATCAAATCGATTTGAAATTGAATGTAGTGTTGAAAGGGTTTTGAAAACGAATTTAAAACGATTTATAAAATTCGTTTTAAAAGGAAATCGACGAAATATATATTATATATATTATATATATAATATAATGGCCTGAATAGAACGCGCCGCGCCGCGGTAGTTCGTGAATTTCGACCATTTATTTCAAACGGACATTGCGGGAGATCCGACCGTCGGATTCTCCTAAAACCGGAACCGTTGGGTTCGTATCGAAAAGAGCTTTCCAATGAATATTAGAAATTTGAAATCTAACGGTTGGATTTGGAATTATGTCCAAATCAAATTCGAAAAAGGTCGCTGTAAGTGCAGTTCGATGGCCGTTGTTGGAAATCGACTGTACGGGCCTTGATAAAATTATTAAAAATATCTATAATTTGTGTAAAATTATAATATGTGAATTGGAAAGATTTGGGCTGGAAAATTCCACATTTGAAAAGATAAAAATAGATTTTTATCGAAATGAACTAGTTTTGAACTAGAATTGAAATCAATTTTTTTTTTTAAATAAATAAATTGAATATGAAAGTGATTTTGAAAATAATCGATAATTTCCAATACGTGGATTGGACTGGAGCTGAATCGAAATTATCTTCGGGATATTTCGATGTTGGATTTCGTGACTATACAAATATTGTTATGGGGATTTGAAAGATATTTTATATCGTTATTTCCAATACGATATTTGTTGGTTTCAGAATTTGATATTGAATATAAGCCGATATATTTTCTATTCAGAGCCTTGTATTTAATATCAAATGTGATTTGGTTTGTCGTGAATCGTGTTTTGATGACATTGGTTCTTTAACCCAGTTAAAGGCAGGATATTGATTTTTGAAAAGATTAAAACTAAGTGGAGTTTTAATGAATCTTTAATTAGATTAAAAATGTGAATTGATAATTTAAATTATCAAATCTGAAAGGTGATCGAGAATGGAGTACCACTAGTTTTGCTCCAAAGCGATAGTTAAATCTTTAATTAGATTTGAACGTGAAATGGTAATTAATTTTACCGATAACACCGTGGTGTTAGGAATGGAGTATCACCAGTTTTTCTCCATGGGATATAGGTTGGGATTGGGAAATAAAATAAATAATTACTTCGGTGTGGTTCGTTAATCCCGACTAGTTTGAAATGATATCCAAAGGAAGATTATAGGATAAATTTAGAAGAATTTATCTTGGATAAAATTAATGGGAACATTTCCCTAAGAATGTGATATTGTGAATAAAAGAATATTCTGAATTGGAATGAGGCGTTTGTTGTGTTTGTGTAACATTCGTTTATTATATACGTGGGTTATTCAGAAAGGCCGGGTTTATACCCATTCTGAATAACCGATTCGACGAGATGTCGAAGATGAAGACAGTGGTTGAAGACCGGAAGTCTTCACATCGTTTGGGTGATTACTGATGATCTTGATTGGGTTGTACACCCAAGATGAGGGAAACAGTCGGTGATCGTCCAGACGTACTTGGAGATCGATGGATATGCGAGGAAAGTGCCTCCGGTTTCGTTCAGACCCAGAACGGACTTGTAAATGGACTGTGTGTCTGACATTGGATTTTAGTCCGTGTGATTGATCTCTATTAAATATATATCTGTTTGGCGGCGGAGAATTTATTCTCTTGCTTAACGCCCTTCTCTGAGACGTACGAGCTCAGGGGTTATATATTGATGGATATCAAACGCATGGAGTGAATTGCCTGTGTGGCATGCGTAAGTGGCAATTGATCAGGGCTTCTGTTGAAAAGCAAAGTCTTGTGGTTGATGATCAAAGCACGGCCTGTGTGGCATAGCTTTGTGTATAACGTGAATTCGCGAGCCTCACACCTCGGTATGAGTCAAAAACGGGAGACGGACCGCTGGGAGAGCACGACGTTTCTTTCTAGCTAGGGTGGTGTCAGTGACCTACCAGCCCTGACATTTATATACTTTTCACCTGTGTGGTTGTTGGAATGCGAGGCGCCTCGGATATAGGTCTGTAAGGACCGGGAAACGTGTGTTCAGGAATTGCCAATCCTCAAAAGTAAGAGAGGACCGGCCCAGCCGATTCCAAGGATCATAGTGGGGTCCTGGGACATTTGCTAGAGTGTCTCGAACGCGGAGAGGAGCTTGCCCCTTGCCTCGACTCATGACGGAATCCAATTTCCAATACGTGATATTGCGGCTTTATTTGTAGAGCCTAGTATGGCGACATGATATATGGTACCCATGCCGCCTATGATTGATATTTATGATTTGAAATTGTTTTGACACTATACACTTATTATAGTATCAAATGATTTGTTTTAAACGTATCAAGCATGCTTTGGCTGTTATAAGGGAAAACCCTATCCTCCGGCTTGCGTTGCATTGTGTGATGGGACCTGGGTCTTATAACAGCTTCATTTTCCTTTATTTAGCATTGCGCTGTTGTTTTATGCACTGGTATTCTTGGGAGGAAACCCGTTCCGTGTTATACGGCGTGGTCCCTTGATTTACCTTACTTTGAAAACCAATAAAGAATAACTGTTTTAGTTCTCACACCAGTCACATGACTGACCTGGATTTTATTGTTTTAACCTAAACTCTGGGTGCCCCTATTTTCCGCACGGGCAGCTAGTAGTTTTGGTTTTGCAGATTTATATTCACAGGTTCCTGATATACAGCTGGAACGATGCTCGGAAAGCTCTGTATTCGTGTATCACTTCTAGTTGTGCTTTTGTATATTTTTCCGCTGCTATGTAATTTATTGTAATCTCTGATATTTATCGGATGTAAATTATTCATTTATACTCTGTATATTCTTGTATCTGATGGAATTGTTGTAATAACAATGAAATGTTCTTCCGTATGCGTTCTATTTTGTCTTGTCCTCAATTCTATCCGTGCTTTCCTTCACGGGGAAGTTCGGGTCGTCTCAGTTTGGTATCTTCTCACCTTTCAATTTCTTTTCTAGTTATATATATATACTAGGATGCAGACGGTGCTTAGTAGCACCCGACACAATCGTCCACAGACCATGGACTTGTTTGTTTGGCTGTTTGGTGATTGATTGCGATATGGTTTAAATGTGGTTTGTGGTGTGAAAAATCGAATCGATAAATTGGTTAGGATTAGACGTGCGCCGTTATAAGGCGAAGGAGTAAGGCTAGGTTAGACTCTTACTCCAAATTTTGTGGTTTGCATAATGAAATTGATTTGATTGATGTGTGAATGGCGTGGGCCTTCACTAGACCGGGGATAAGGCTAGGCCTCGTCCCGTTTCTAGTATCGTGCCGTTATGCCGCCGAAATTTTCTAAAATATGTTAGAAAAATAAAAAGATCATTTTATTTAAAGAATGAATTGAATAGAAGTTCGTATGTTGGAATAAAATGTTTTGTCGTTAAAAATATAATTTTTAACGTGAATGTGAATAAATAAATATTCATTTACAAACCAGACGGTTTGTTTATGTACACCTATTTGAAGGACATTGATTGGGTCGATAAATTTCACACACCGCCCAACTACACGAATAAAAATCTGTGTTTGATTGTTTGAAACCCCATACGGGTGTTAGGATGAAATTTGAAGTTCACTCATCCTGATTGATTAAATATGTCGATCGATTGATTGACATGCTGTTATAAGCGTTAGATATCTTTATTTGATGCTTATACAGTGTAGTGTACTTGGAGATCGATGGATATGCGAGGTACTAGGTGCCTCCGGTTTCGTTCAGACCCAGAACGGACTTGTAAATGGACTGTGTGTCTGACATTGGATTTTAGTCTGTGTGATTGATCTCTATTAAATATATATCTGTTTGGCGGTGGAGAATTTATTCTCTTGCTTAACGCCCTTCTCTGAGACGTACGAGCTCAGGGGTTATATATTGATGGATATCAAACGCATGGAGTGAATTGCCTGTGTGGCATGCCTAAGTGGCAATTGATCGAGGCTTCTGTTGAAAAGCAAAGTCTTGTGGTGATGATCAAAGCACGGCCTTTGTGGCGTAGCTTTGTGTAACGTTTACTTCGCGTGTTTCACACCCGGTATGAACCAGAAACGGGAGACGGACCTCAGGGAGGGCATGCGTTTCCTTCTAGCTAAAAAGTGGCGTCAGTGGTTTTACACGCCCTGACGAGTTTGACTTATGTGGTTGTTGCTGTTGCGAGGCGCCTCGGTTTGATCGGACGATCCGGGTCCGATGGAGTCATTTGTTGGCTCATTGACACCCCATAGGGTGGGGAAACGTAGTGTTCAGGCATTTTAATCCACATCGGTGGACCGGCCCTGACGATCCAAAGGCTTGACTGAGTACTTGCCTGAGACACGGGCTAGAGCGTCTCGAATTCGGTTGAGGACTATCTTTTGCCTCGGTTCATAGATGGAAATCCAATTTCCAAATACGTGACATTTGCGGTTTTAATTGTAGAACTAGTATGGCGACATGATATATGGTACCCATGCCGCCTATGATTGATACTTATGATTTGAAGTTGTTTTATACACTATGCACTTATTATAGTATCAAATAATCTGTTTTTAAACGTATCAAGCATTCTTTGGCTGTTATAAGGGAAAACCCTATCCCCCGGCTTGCGTTGCATTGTGTGATAGGACCTGGGTCTTATAACAGCTTCATTTTTCTTTATTTAGCATTGCGCTGTTTGTTTTATGCACTGGTATTCTGGGGAGGAAACCCGTTCCGTGTTATACGGCGTGGTCCCTTGATTTACCTAATGATTTAAAAATAAAGATTAATAACTGTTTTAGTTCTCACACCAGTCACATGACTGACCTGGAGTTTATTGTTTTAACCTAAACTCTGGGTGCCCCTATTTTGACACATTTGGTATCAGAGCCAGGTTTCGATCCTGGGACCTGTGGGTTACGGGCAGCTAGTAGTTTTGGTTTTTGCAGATTTATATTCACAGGATCCTGGTTTACAGCTGGAACGATATCCGGAAAGCTTTGTATCCGTATATCTACTTCTAGTTGTGTATTGTAATATTTTCCGCTGCGATGTATTTAAAATGTAATTTAAATCTCTGATATTTCTGTGTAATATTTATTCATTTATACTCTGTATATTCTGGTAATCTGATGCATTGTTGTAATATACAATGAAACGTTCTTCTGTATGCGTTCTGATTTGTCGTGTTCTCAAACGATAGGGCGTTTCGAACGGTCTAGATCGGTTTAGCGACTGGTTCGGACCGAGCGAAATTCCTTGTTCGTCACATTTGGTATCAGAGCCAGGTTTCGATCCTGGGACCTGTGGGTTACGGGCAGCTAGTAGTTTTGGTTTTTGCAGATTTATATTCACAGGATCCTGGTTTACAGCTGGAACGATATCCGGAAAGCTTTGTATCCGTATATCTACTTCTAGTTGTGTATTGTAATATTTTCCGCTGCGATGTATTTAAAATGTAATTTAAATCTCTGATATTTCTGTGTAATATTTATTCATTTATACTCTGTATATTCTGGTAATCTGATGCATTGTTGTAATATACAATGAAACGTTCTTCTGTATGCGTTCTGATTTGTCGTGTTCTCAAACGATAGGGCGTTTCGAACGGTCTAGATCGGTTTAGCGACTGGTTCGGACCGAGCGAAATTCCTTGTTCGTCACATTTGGTATCAGAGCAAAGGGGGGGGGGAGTTTACTGTCGCCGCTGGAATCTGGTGGGAGGGGGAAGTCGTCGGCCATCTGGTGGCGAGTGGAGTTCGTCAGAAGGAAGGGGGGGGTCTCGTCGGCTGTTCGCAGAGGGAAGGGGGGGTCTCGTCGGCTGTTCGCAGAGGGAAGGGAAGGAGGGGGATCGGAGAAGAGGAGGTGGGGGCGGTGAAGGACGGCGGCGCCAGGGAGGGAAGATAAGATTTTTATTATATTTATTTAATTATTAATTATTTAATTTGCAAAGAGTTGACTTTTAAAACCTAAAAAGATTTGTTTTTTTTAAAACCTAAAAAGATTTGTTTTTTTTTAAAACCTAAAAAGATTTGTTTTTTTTTAAACCTAAAAAGATTTGTTTTTTTTAAAACCTAAAAAGATTTGTTTTTTTTTAAAACCTAAAAAGATTTGTTTTTTTTAAAACCTAAAAAGATTTGATTTTTAAAACGTAAAAGACGATATTTTGAGAGGAGTAGGGAATTAAAAATATAATTTTTATATAAGGAAAGTGATAAAAAATATGATTTTTATATTTTTAAAGTATTAAAAATATAATCTTTATAGGATAGAGAATATAAAAATATCATCTTTGTATATGTAGCGAAATAAAAATCTGATTTTTTATTTTATATACGTTGAAGTAAAGTGATGATTTTTATAAAGGAGAAAACTTTATTTTTATAAAGGCGAAAACTTTATTTTTGAAATGGAATTTTTATATATTGAATAGCATAGTAAAAATTCGATTTTTAAATATAAGAAGTGATTATAAAAGTGTGACTTTTAAATTGAAAATGAATAAATAAAAATGTGTTTTTTTTTTAAAGACATCAAAATATAAAAATGTGTGATTTTTATATATGTAGTAACTACGGGCAACGAAGATGATAAAAAGATGCGATAATGAAGAAGATTTCAACAAATGAAGTGCCGTGGAGCTTGGATAGCTATTTGTGAGAATTTCTCACTCTTCAATTTATTTTCTAGTTATATATATATATACTAGGATGCAGACGGTGTTTAGTAGCACCCGACACAATCGTCCACAGACCATGGACTTGTTTGTTTGGCTGTTTGGTGATTGATTGCGATATTGGTTTGAATGTGGTTTGTGGTGTGGAAAATCGAATCGATAAATGGGTTAGGATTAGACGTGCGCCGTTATAAGGCGAAGGAGTAAGGCTAGGTTAGACTCTTACTCCAAATTTTGTGGTTTGCATAACAAAAGTGATTTGATTGATGTGTGAATGGCGTGGGCCTTCACTAGACCGGGGATAAGGCTAGGCCTCGTCCCGTTTCTAGTATCGTGCCGTTATGCCGTCGAAATTTTCTAAAATATGTTAGAAAAATAAAAATATCATTTTTATTGTGTAAATGAACTGAATAGAAATTCAAGTGTTGAAATAAATATTTTTGACGTTAAAAATATAATTTTTAACGTGAAAGTGAATAAATAAATATTTATAAACAAATCGGCCGATTTGTTTATTTACACTGATTTGACTAATATTGATTGGGTTGATAAATTTTACACATCGCCCAACTGCACAAACAAAAAAATGTGTGTTTGCTGATTTGAAACCCCACACGAGTGTTGGGATGAAATTTGAAGTTCACTCATCCTGATTGATTAAATATGTCGATCGGTGGATTGACAGGCTGTTATAAGCGTCGGATATCTATATTTGATGCTTATACAGTGTAGTGCACTTTGGTTGATGGTTGATTATTTTTCAATGCTATTATATACATGTGTTGTATGGAATCCATATAATTAACGTTATATGGTGATTGATTGGGCCTCATTCCAATCGGGAAAATAATGAATATTATAAAAGAAAATTCATGTGTTGAACATAAAAATAGTCATGTGTTGACGATGTTCATGTGTTGAGTGAAATATTTTAAATAGAATAAATTACATCTTTATCATATTTAAAATTAGAACTACTTCCCAGTAGAAGTCTAGTTAAAAATCAAACGATAGATACCATAGTTTTATAAAATATTTTTCATAACAAAAATAGTGATGTGTTGACAGTACTCATGTGTTGAGATTAGTCGTGTGATGAAAGAAATATAGATTCATGTGTTGAATGGGATAAATATTCATTTGTTGGATAGAATAAAGGAGTTTGTAAAAATATAAAGCCGTGTTGATTAGAGATGCGTTATTTCGACGTGAACGATATTTATATCGATTTGAAAACGATTTCGAAATGAATTGAATTGAAAACGATTTCGAAATGAATTGAATTGAAAACGATTTCGAAATGAATTGAATTGAAAACGATTTCGAAATGAATTGAATTGAAAACGATTTCGAAATGAATTTGAATTGAATTGAAACGAGTTAGAATTTGAATTGAATCGAAATGTACTCGAATTGAATTGAAATCAAATCGATTTGAAATTGAATGTAGTGTTGAAAGGGTTTTGAAAACGAATTTAAAACGATTTATAAAATTCGTTTTAAAAGGAAATCGACGAAATATATATATTATATATATTATATATATAATATAATGGCCTGAATAGAACGGGCCGCGCCGCGGTAGTTCGTGAATTTCGACCATTTATTTCAAACGGACATTGCGGGAGATCCGACCGTCGGATTCTCCTAAAACCGGAACCGTTGGGTTCGTATCGAAAAGAGCTTTCCAATGAATATTAGAAATTTGAAATCTAACGGTTGGATTTGGAATTATGTCCAAATCAAATTCGAAAAAGGTCGCTGTAAGTGCAGTTCGATGGCCGTTGTTGGAAATCGACTGTACGGGCCTTGATAAAATTATTAAAAATATCTATAATTTGTGTAAAATTATAATATGTGAATTGGAAAGATTTGGGCTGGAAAATTCCACATTTGAAAAGATAAAAATAGATTTTTATCGAAATGAACTAGTTTTGAACTAGAATTGAAATCAATTTTTTTTTTTTAAATAAATAAATTGAATATGAAAGTGATTTTGAAAATAATCGATAATTTCCAATACGTGGATTGGACTGGAGCTGAATCGAAATTATCTTCGGGATATTTCGATGTTGGATTTCGTGACTATACAAATATTGTTATGGGGATTTGAAAGATATTTTATATCGTTATTTCCAATACGATATTTGTTGGTTTCAGAATTTGATATTGAATATAAGCCGATATATTTTCTATTCAGAGCCTTGTATTTAATATCAAATGTGATTTGGTTTGTCGTGAATCGTGTTTTGATGACATTGGTTCTTTAACCCAGTTAAAGGCAGGATATTGATTTTTGAAAAGATTAAAACTAAGTGGAGTTTTAATGAATCTTTAATTAGATTAAAAATGTGAATTGATAATTTAAATTATCAAATCTGAAAGGTGATCGAGAATGGAGTACCACTAGTTTTGCTCCAAAGCGATAGTTAAATCTTTAATTAGATTTGAACGTGAAATGGTAATTAATTTTACCGATAACACCGTGGTGTTAGGAATGGAGTATCACCAGCTTTTCTCCATGGGATATAGGTTGGGATTGGGAAATAAAATAAATAATTACTTCGGTGTGGTTCGTTAATCCCGACTAGTTTGAAATGATATCCAAAGGAAGATTATAGGATAAATTTAGAAGAATTTATCTTGGATAAAATTAATGGGAACATCTCCCTAAGAATGTGATATTGTGAATAAAAGAATATTCTGAATTGGAATGAGGCGTTTGTTGTGTTTGTGTAACATTCGTTTATTATATACGTGGGTTATTCAGAAAGGCCGGGTTTATACCCATTCTGAATAACCGATTCGACGAGATGTCGAAGATGAAGACGGTGGTTGAAGACCGGAAGTCTTCACATCGTTTGGGTGATTACTGATGATCTTGATTGGGTTGTACACCCAAGATGAGGGAAACAGTCGGTGATCGTCCAGACGTACTTGGAGATCGATGGATATGCGAGGAAAGTGCCTCCGGTTTCGTTCAGACCCAGAACGGACTTGTAAATGGACTGTGTGTCTGACATTGGATTTTAGTCCGTGTGATTGATCTCTATTAAATATATATCTGTTCGGCGGCGGAGAATTTATTCTCTTGCTTAACGCCCTTCTCTGAGACGTACGAGCTCAGGGGTTATATATTGATGGATATCAAACGCATGGAGTGAATTGCCTGTGTGGCATGCGTAAGTGGCAATTGATCAGGGCTTCTGTTGAAAAGCAAAGTCTTGTGGTTGATGATCAAAGCACGGCCTGTGTGGCATAGCTTTGTGTATAACGTGAATTCGCGAGCCTCACACCTCGGTATGAGTCAAAAACGGGAGACGGACCGCTGGGAGAGCACGACGTTTCTTTCTAGCTAGGGTGGTGTCAGTGACCTACCAGCCCTGACATTTATATACTTTTCACCTGTGTGGTTGTTGGAATGCGAGGCGCCTCGGATATAGGTCTGTAAGGACCGGGAAACGTGTGTTCAGGAATTGCCAATCCTCAAAAGTAAGAGAGGACCGGCCCAGCCGATTCCAAGGATCATAGTGGGGTCCTGGGACATTTGCTAGAGTGTCTCGAACGCGGAGAGGAGCTTGCCCCTTGCCTCGGCTCATGACGGAAATCCAATTTCCAATACGTGTATTGCGGTTTTAATTGTAGAACTAGTATGGCGACATGATATATGGTACCCATGCCGTCTATGATTGATATTTATGATTGAAATTGTTTTGACACTATACACTTATTATAGTATCAAATGATTTGTTTTAAACGTATCAAGCATGTTAGGCTATTATAAGGGAAAACCCTATCCTCCGGCTTGCGTTGCATTGTGTGATGGGACCTGGGTCTTATAATAGCTTCATTTTTCCAAAGGGCATTGCGCTGTTTTGTTATATGCACTAGTATTCTTGGGAGGAAACCCGTTCCGTGTTATACGGCGTGGTCCCTTGAATTACTATCTTGAAAGTAAAGTTTTAAATAACTGTTTTAGTTCTCACACCAGTCACATGACTGACCTGGAGTTTATTGTTTTAACCTAAACTCTGGGTGCCCCTATTTTCCGCACGGGCAGCTAGTAGTTTTGGTTTTGCAGATTTATATTCACAGGGTCCTGATTTACAGCTGGAACGATGCTCGGAAAGCTCTGTATCCGTGTATCACTTCTAGTTGTGTTTTGCATATTTTTCCGCTGCTATGTAATTTATTGTAATCTCTGATATTTATCGAATGTAATTTATTCATTTATACTCTGTATATTCTTGTATCTGATGGAATTGTTGTAATAACAATGAAATGTTCTTCCGTATGCGTCCTTTTGTGTGTTGTTCTCAAAGTATCCGTGCTTTCCTTCACGGGGAAGTTCCCCGTGAAGGAAAGCACGGATAGAATTGAGGACAAGACAAAATAGAACGCATACGGAAGAACATTTCATTGTTATTACAACAATTCCATCAGATACAAGAATATACAGAGTATAAATGAATAATTTACATCCGATAAATATCAGAGATTACAATAAATTACATAGCAGCGGAAAAATATACAAAAGCACAACTAGAAGTGATACACGAATACAGAGCTTTCCGAGCATCGTTCCAGCTGTATATCAGGAACCTGTGAATATAAATCTGCAAAACCAAAACTACTAGCTGCCCGTGCGGAAAATAGGGGCACCCAGAGTTTAGGTTAAAACAATAAACTCCAAGTCAGTCATTTGACTGGTGTGAGAACTAAAACAGTTATTCTTTATTGGTTTTCAAAGTAAGGTAAATCAAGGGACCACGCCGTATAACACGGAACGGGTTTCCTCCCAAGAATACCAGTGCATAAAACAACAGCGCAATGCTAAATAAAGGAAAATGAAGCTGTTATAAGACCCAGGTCCCATCACACAATGCAACGCAAGCCGGAGGATAGGGTTTTCCCTTATAACAGCCAAAGCATGCTTGATACGTTTAAAACAAATCATTTGATACTATAATAAGTGTATAGTGTCAAAACAATTTCAAATCATAAATATCAATCATAGGCGGCATGGGTACCATATATCATGTCGCCATACTAGGCTCTACAAATAAAGCCGCAATATCACGTATTGGAAATTGGATTCCGTCATGAATCGAGGCAAGGGGCAAGCTCCTCTCCGCGTTCGAGACACTCTAGCAAATGTCCCAGGACCCCACTATGATCCTTGGAATCGGCTGGGCCGGTCCTCTCTTACTTTTGAGGATTGGCAATTCCTGAACACACGTTTCCCGGTCCTTACAGACCTATATCCGAGGCGCCTCGCATTCCAACAACCACACAGGTGAAAAGTATATAAATGTCAGGGCTGGTAGGTCACTGACACCACCCTAGCTAGAAAGAAACGTCGTGCTCTCCCAGCGGTCCGTCTCCCGTTTTTGACTCATACCGAGGTGTGAGGCTCGCGAATTCACGTTATACACAAAGCTATGCCACACAGGCCGTGCTTTGATCATCAACCACAAGACTTTGCTTTTCAACAGAAGCCAGATCGAACATAGTGTTGAATAATCAAACCACTTTCGACTTTGTTCCTTTTCGGGGACGAAAAGTTTTAAGTGGGGGAGATTGTAATAACCCGCAAAATCTGAGCTAGTTTGAAATTTTTATTTTGGCAATTTTAGCTGAATTTGAATATTTAAAATAGATTATTTTAAATAATATAGACGAGAAATTTATTTTGAATAGAATTCGACGTATATATTTATATACGTCGTCGTTAGAATATAAATAAATATTATATATTATAAATAGAATTGAAAATGGCACGGTAGTTCGATAATTCGATTTCAAACTTCAATTGAATGTACCGGGTGCAAAACAAACCGGATTTTAGTGAAACCAAAAACATTAGGATCTAATTGATAATATCTTTCTAACGGATGTAAGAAACTGAGATTTCACTTTAAAAATTGAGAGATATGTCCAGTTGAAAATTCTGAATAGTCGCTATGGAATTCAGGCCCTTAAAAATGGACATTTTGCAAATGACCTCGGATTTCGACGAAACCAATTTTGTTGGATCCGCAGTGTCAAGTTATTGCTAGATTCCAAATTTCATAATTTTTCGAATCAATATGTGAGCGTGGTAAAGGAAAACGTGTTTTGACTAGTTTCAGTTGATTTTAATCGACTGGAAATTGGCCATTTTTCCAACGGTCTCAGAATTCGACGAAACTAGTTTTGTTAGGACCGTATCGTCAATACGAAGCTAGAAAATATTTTTCTGGAATTTTTCTAGTTAATATGTGACCCCAGTAATTCGAAATGTACGTTTAAAATTCAATATAGTGATTTAAATGTAAATTCAACGGAAACTAATTGAAAAGATCGAATCAGCTTGCGATACATATCCCATTGTGTTCGGAATGGGGGTAAAACGCTATAGGCGACAGTCGGTGGGCCTCGTTTCGAAGACGAATAAAAAGTCAACTTTTTAGAGAATAAAATAATTAAATTATTATATATATATTTATATTTTCCCTTTCCCTTTATCCCCTAATAAAAAAAAACACAAATCAGAAAAAAAAAGGAAAAAAAAAGAAAAATGGCCGACGCCTTCACCAACGCCGCGCCTCCAGGCGGAGCCCCACCAGCCGCCGCCTCTTCCTCTTCTTGCCCTCTCCCTCGCATCCGCCCCTTCTTCCTCCTTCCTCCTCCATCGCGAGGCCCGCCCCTCCTTCGTCCCTCCTCGTCGAAGCCCCCCAGGAAACCGCCGAACCCACATCGAACCCCACGCAACCCCCCCTCGTCCTGATGGTCACCGCACTGTCTCCCCTCATCCATCGAAGGATCGACGCACCGCTAACCCCCCCCCAATTCCTTCCATCTGTAAGTTCTTTCTATTTTATTTTCTTTATTTATTTTATTTTATTTTATTTCATTTAGGCTTTAATATGGAACGTATTCGGTATTGTTTTAAAAATTAGGATAGTTTTAAAATCTGATTTTTCTTTTATAGGAAATAGAAGTAAAAAGATTTTATTTTTAGAAATAAAAAGAATGATTTTAGTTCATAAAAATGTGAGTTTTATAAAGATTAAAAATCATATGGAAGCGTTGAAGGTAGAAAATATGATTTTTGTTTATGTAAAGAATTAAAAATATAATTTTTATATAAGGAAAGTGATAAAAATATGATTTTTATATTTTTAAAGTATTAAAAATATAATCTTTATAGGATAGAGAATATAAAAATATCATCTTTGTATATGTAGCGAAATAAAAATCTGATTTTTTATTTTATATACGTTGAAGTAAAGTGATGATTTTTATAAAGGAGAAAACTTTATTTTTATAAAGGCGAAAACTTTATTTTTGAAATGGAATTTTTATATATTGAATAGCATAGTAAAAATTCGATTTTTAAATATAAGAAGTGATTATAAAAGTGTGACTTTTAAATTGAAAATGAATAAATAAAAATGTGTTTTTTTTTTAAAGACATCAAAATATAAAAATGTGTGATTTTTAAATATGTAGTAACTACGGGCAACGAAGATGATAAAAAGATGCGATAATGAAGAAGATTTCAACAAATGAAGTGCCGTGGAGCTTGGATAGCTATTTGTGAGAATTTCTCACTCTTCAATTTATTTTCTAGTTATATATATATATACTAGGATACAGATGGTGTTTAGTAGCACCCGACACAATCGTCCACAGACCATGGACTTGTTTGTTTGGCTGTTTGGTGATTGATTGCGATATTGGTTTGAATGTGGTTTGTGGTGTGGAAAATCGAATCGATAAATGGGTTAGGATTAGACGTGCGCCGTTATAAGGCGAAGGAGTAAGGCTAGGTTAGACTCTTACTCCAAATTTTGTGGTTTGCATAACAAAAGTGATTTGATTGATGTGTGAATGGCGTGGGCCTTCACTAGACCGGGGATAAGGCTAGGCCTCGTCCCGTTTCTAGTATCGTGCCGTTATGCCGCCGAAATTTTCTAAAATATGTTAGAAAAATAAAAATATCATTTTTATTGTGTAAATGAACTGAATAGAAATTCAAGTGTTGAAATAAATATTTTTGACGTTAAAAATATAATTTTTAACGTGAAAGTGAATAAATAAATATTTATAAACAAATCGGCCGATTTGTTTATTTACACTGATTTGACTAATATTGATTGGGTTGATAAATTTTACACATCGCCCAACTGCACAAACAAAAAAAATGTGTGTTTGCTGATTTGAAACCCCACACGGGTGTTGGGATGAAATTTGAAGTTCACTCATCCTGATTGATTAAATATGTCGATCGGTGGATTGACAGGCTGTTATAAGCGTCGGATATCTATATTTGATGCTTATACAGTGTAGTGCACTTTGGTTGATGGTTGATTATTTTTCAATGCTATTATATACATGTGTTGTATGGAATCCATATAATTAACGTTATATGGTGATTGATTGGGCCTCATTCCAATCGGGAAAATAATGAATATTATAAAAGAAAATTCATGTGTTGAACATAAAAATAGTCATGTGTTGACGATGTTCATGTGTTGAGTGAAATATTTTAAATAGAATAAATTACATCTTTATCATATTTAAAATTAGAACTACTTCCTAGTAGAAGTCTAATTAAAAATCAAACGATAGATACCATAGTTTTATAAAATATTTTACATAACAAAAATAGTGATGTGTTGTCAGTACTCATGTGTTGAGATTAGTCGTGTGATGAAAGAAATATAGATTCATGTGTTGAATGGGATAAATATTCATTTGTTGGATAGAATAAAGGAGTTTTGAAAAATATAAAGCCGTGTTGATTAGAGATGCGTTATTTCGACGTGAACGATATTTATATCGATTTGAAAACTATTTCGAAATGAATTGAATTGAAAACGATTTCGAAATGAATTGAATTGAAAACGATTTCGAAATGAATTGAATTGAAAACGATTTCGAAATGAATTGAATTGAAAACGATTTCGAAATGAATTGAATTGAAAACGATTTCGAAATGAATTGAATTGAAAACGATTTCGAAATGAATTGAATTGAAAACGATTTCGAAATGAATTTGAATTGAATTGAAACGAGTTAGAATTTGAATTGAATCGAAATGAACTCGAATTGAATTGAAATCAAATCGATTTGAAATTGAATGTAGTGTTGAAAGGGTTTTGAAAACGAATTTAAAACGATTTATAAAATTCGTTTTAAAAGGAAATCGACGAAATATATATTATATATATTATATATATTATATATATAATATAATGGCCTGAATAGAACGCGCCGCGGTAGTTCGTGAATTTCGACCATTTATTTCAAACGGACATTGCGGGAGATCCGACCGTCGGATTCTCCTAAAACCGGAACCGTTGGGTTCGTATCGAAAAGAGCTTTCCAATGAATATTAGAAATTTGAAATCTAACGGTTGGATTTGGAATTATGTCCAAACCAAATTCGAAAAAGGTCGCTGTAAGTGCAGTTCGATGGCCGTTGTTGGAAATCGACTGTACGGGCCTTGATAAAATTATTAAAAATATCTATAATTTGTGTAAAATTATAATATGTGAATTGGAAAGATTTGGGCTGGAAAATTCCACATTTGAAAAGATAAAAATAGATTTTTATCGAAATGAACTAGTTTTGAACTAGAATTGAAATCAATTTATATTTTTTTAAATAAATAAATTGAATATGATAGTGATTTTGAAAATAATCGATAATTTCCAATACGTGGATTGGACTGGAGCTGAATCGAAATTATCTTCGGGATATTTCGATGTTGGATTTCGTGACTATACAAATATTGTTATGGGGATTTGAAAGATATTTTATATCGTTATTTCCAATACGATATTTGTTGGTTTCAGAATTTGATATTGAATATAAGCCGATATATTTTCTATTCAGAGCCTTGTATTTAATATCAAATGTGATTTGGTTTGTCGTGAATCGTATTTTGATGACATTGGTTCTTTAACCCAGTTAAAGGCAGGATATTGATTTTTGAAAAGATTAAAACTAAGTGGAGTTTTAATGAATCTTTAATTAGATTAAAAATGTGAATTGATAATTTAAATTATCAAATCTGAAAGGTGATCGAGAATGGAGTACCACTAGTTTTGCTCCAAAGCGATAGTTAAATCTTTAATTAGATTTGAACGTGAAATGGTAATTAATTTTACCGATAACACCGTGGTGTTAGGAATGGAGTA
This sequence comes from Allium sativum, assembly GCA_030737875.1. NCBI lineage: Eukaryota > Viridiplantae > Streptophyta > Magnoliopsida > Asparagales > Amaryllidaceae > Allium > Allium sativum. Next base: position 34,832,471 of record CM060919.1, read on the forward strand.
TCACCAGTTTTTCTCCATGGGATATAGGTTGGGATTGGGAAATAAAATAAATAATTACTTCGGTGTGGTTCGTTAATCCCGACTAGTTTGAAATGATATCCAAAGGAAGATTATAGGATAAATTTAGAAGAATTTATCTTGGATAAAATTAATGGGAACATTTCCCTAAGAATGTGATATTGTGAATAAAAGAATATTCTGAATTGGAATGAGGCGTTTGTTGTGTTTGTGTAACATTCGTTTATTATATACGTGGGTTATTCAGAAAGGCCGGGTTTATACCCATTCTGAATAACCGATTCGACGAGATGTCGAAGATGAAGACGGTGGTTGAAGACCGGAAGTCTCTTTTATATAAAGGATTTAAACAGATTTTAATTTTAAGTTAAAAGAAAAGGTTTAAACTTTAAAGAGATCAGATTTGTAGAAAAGTAAAAATCATATTTTTATTTAGTGAAAGTCGAAGTAAAAATCATATTTTTATTTGGTGAAAGTCGAAGTAAAAATCATATTTTTATATATCGAAAGTCGAAGTAAAAATCAGATTTTTATATATTGAAAGTCGAAGTAAAAATCAGATCTTTATATATTGAATAGCATAGTAAAAATTCGGTTTTTACATGTGTAGAGAATACGGGCGAAAGCGACAAAAGGCGAAGATTTCTATAAAGGAAGAATCGTGAAGTTGGATAGCTATTGGTGAGATTTCTGATTTAAAATATATTATATATGTGTGAAATGAAAGTGAATAGCTATATATAAATTGCTATATATAAATATATATATATATATACGCCCCCTCGTCCACAAACCATGGACGATATTTATTGGTTGAAATTGTTGTGAAAATTGAATGATTGTTTGGGATTGTTTGTGATTGATATTGGTTGATTGTGGTTGAAAAATACCCGTTTGTGGTTGTGAAATATTTGGTTGAAACCACATAGGATTAGTTTGTGGAAATGAAATAAATATATACATGCCGCCTGCGTGCGAACTAGATGCATGATTCCCATTGTCAAAAACCGCGAGGTTTTAAGGTAGAGCGAGGAGCCGTACTAGGGATGGTGCCGGTGTAACTACCCTGCCGTTATGCTGCCGAAATTTTGAATAATATTTGTGTGTTTGAATTATTTTCATATGCTTAAACTATATTTATTCAATCTATTGAAAACATTCATGTGTTGAATTGATATTCATTCGTTGTTTAGAAATTCATGTGTTGAATGGTATTCATATTTTGAAATAAATTGTTCGATAATAAAAATGTGATTTTTTATTATTGCTAGTGTTTATATGTTTTGAAAACAATTTCAAATCATAACTATCAATCATTGACGGCATGGGTACCATATATCATGTCGCCATATATATATACAATCAAAACCGCACGATGTCGTATTTGGAAATTGGATTTCCGTCATGAACCAAGGCAAAAGATAGTCCTTACCGAATTCGAGACGCTCTAGCCCGTGTCCCAGGCAAGTACTCAGTCAAGCCTTTGGATCGTCAGGGCCGGTCCACCGATGTGGATTAAAATTCCTGAACAATACGTTTCCCCGCCCTTTGGGGCGTAAACGAGCCAACGAATGACTCCATCGGACCCGGATCGTCCGATCAAACCGAGGCGCCTCGCAACAGCAACAACCACATAAGTCAAACTCGTCAGGGCGTGTAAAACCACTGACGCCACTTTTTAGCTAGAAGAAAACGCATGCCCTCCCTGAGGTCCGTCTCCCGTTTCTGGTTCATACCGGGTGTGAAACACGCGAAGTAAACGTTACACAAAGCTACGCCACAAAGGCCGTGCTTTGATCATCACCACAAGACTTTGCTTTTCAACAGAAGCCTCGATCAATTGCCACTTAGGCATGCCACACAGGCAATTCACTCCATGCGTTTGATATCCATCAATATATAACCCCTGAGCTCGTACGTCTCAGAGAAGGGCGTTAAGCAAGAGAATAAATTCTCCGCCGCCAAACAGATATATATTTAATAGAGATCAATCACACAGACTAAAATCCAATGTCAGACACACAGTCCATTTACAAGTCCGTTCTGGGTCTGAACGAAACCGGAGGCACCTAGTACCTCGCATATCCATCGATCTCCAAGTACGTCTGGACGATCACCAACTGTTTCCATCTTCTTGGGTGTACAGCCCAATCAAGATCATCAGTTATCACCCAAACGACGTGAAGACTTCCAACTGAAAGGACCCGTAACTTCCCCGTGAAGGAAAGCACGGATACTTTGAGAACAACACACAAAAGGACGCATACGGAAGAACATTTCATTGTTATTACAACAATTCCATCAGATACAAGAATATACAGAGTATAATTGAATAAATTACATTCGATAAATACCAGAGATTACAATAAGTTACATAGCAGCGGAAAAATGTACAAAACACAACTAGAAGTGATACACGGATACAGAGCTTTCCGAGCATCGTTCCAGCTGTAAATCAGGACCCTGTGAATATAAATCTGCAAAACCAAAACTACTAGCTGCCCGTGCGGAAAATAGGGGCACCCAGAGTTTAGGTTAAAACAATAAACTCCAGGTCAGTCACGTGACTGGTGTGAGAACTAAAACAGTTAATTAATTCAATATTAAAAGAGAGTAATTCAAGGGACCACGCCGTATAACACGGAACGGGTTTCCTCCCAAGAATACCAGTGCATAGAATAAACAGCGCAATGCTTTTTCGAAAAATGAAGCTATTATAAGACCCAGGTCCCATCACACAATGCAACGCAAGCCGGAGGATAGGGTTTTCCCTTATAATAGCCAAACATGCTTGATACGTTTAAAACAAATCATTTGATACTATAATAAGTGTATAGTGTCAAAACAGTTCAATCATAAATATCAATCATAGACGGCATGGGTACCATATATCATGTCGCCATACTAGTTCTACAACTAAAACCGCAATACACGTATTGGAAATTGGATTTCCGTCATGAGTCGAGGCAAGGGGCAAGCTCCTCTCCGCGTTCGAGACACTCTAGCAAATGCCTCAGGACCCCACTATGATCCTTGGAATCGGCTGGGCCGGTCCTCTCTTACTTTTGAGGATTGGCAATTCCTGAACACACGTTTCCCGGTCCTTACAGACCTATATCCGAGGCGCCTCGTATCCAACAACCACACAGGTGAAAAGTATATAAATGTCAGGGCTGGTAGGTCACTGACACCACCCTAGCTAGAAAGAAACGTCGTGCTCTCCCAGCGGTCCATCTCCCGTTTTTGACTCATACCGAGGTGTGAGGCTCACGAATTCACGTTATACACAAAGCTATGCCACACAGGCCGTGCTTTGATCATCAACCACAAGACTTTGCTTTTCAACAGAAGCCTTGATCTATTGCCACTTACGCATGCCACACAGGCAATTCACTCCATGCGTTTGATATCCATCAATATATAACCCCTGAGCTCGTACGTCTCAGAGAAGGGCGTTAAGCAAGAGAATAAATTCTCCGCCGTCAAACAGATATATATTTAATAGAGATCAATCACACGGACTAAAATCCAATGTCAGACACACAGTCCATTTACAAGTCCGTTCTGGGTCTGAACGAAACCGGAGGCACTTTCCTCGCATATCCATCCATCTCCAGGTACGTCTGGACGATCACCAACTGATTCCCTCATCCTGGGTGTACAGCCCAATCAAGATCATCAGTAATCACCCAAACGATGTGAAGACTTCCGGTCTTCAACCACCGTCTTCATCTTCGACATCTCGTCGAATCGATTATTCAGAATGGGTATAAACCCGGCCTTTCTGAATAACCCACGTATATAATAAACGAATGTTACACAAACACAACAAACGCCTCATTCCAATTCAGAATATTCTTTTATTCACAAAGTCACATTCTTCGGGAAAGGTTCCCATTAATTTTATCCAAGATAAATTCTTCTAAATTTATTCTTTAATCTTCCTTTGGATATCATTTCAAACTAGTCGGGATTAACGAACCACACCGAAGTAATTATTTATTTTATTTCCCAATCCCAACCTATATATCCCATGGAGAAAACTGGTAATACTCCATATCTAACACCACGGTGTTATCGGTAAAATTAATTACCATTTCACGTTCAAATCTAATTAAAGATTTAACTATCGCTTTGGAGCAAAACTGGTGGTACTCCACTCTCGATCACTTTTCAGATTTGATAATTTAAATTATCAATTCACTTTTCAATCTAATTAAAGATTCATTAAAACTCCACTTAGTTTTAATCTTCTCAAAAATCAATATTCTGCCTTTAACTGGGTTAAAGAACCAATGTCATCAAAAACACGATTCACGACAAACCAAATCACATTTGATATTAAATACAAGGCTCTGAATAGAAAATATATCGGCTTATATTCAATATCAAATTCTGAAACCAACAAATATCGTATTGGAAATAACGATATAAAATATCTTTCAAATCCCCATAACAATATTTGTATAGTCACGAAATCCAACATCGAAATATCCCGAAGATAATTTCGATTCAGCTCCAGTCCAATCCACGTATTGGAAATTATCGATTATTTTCAAAATCACTTTCAAATTCAATTTATTTATTTTAAAAAATAAATTGATTTCAATTCTAGTTCAAAACTAGTTCATTTCGATAAAAATCTATTTTTATCTTTTCAAATGTGGAATTTTCCAGCCCAAATCTTTCCAATTCACATATTATAATTTTACACAAATTATAGATATTTTTTATAATTTTATCAAGGCCCGTACAGTCGATTTCCAACAACGGCCATCGAACTGCACTTACAACGACCTTTTTCGAATTTGATTTGGACATAATTCCAAATCCAACCGTTAGATTTCAAATTTCTAATATTCATTGGAAAGCTCTTTTCGATACGAACCCAACGGTTCCGGTTTTAGGAGAATCCGACGGTCGGATCTCCCGCAATGTCCGTTTGAAATAAATGGTCGAAATTCACGAACTACCGCGGCGCGGCGCGTTCTATTCAGGCCATTATATTATATATATAATATATATAATATATATTTCGTCGATTTCCTTTTAAAACGAATTTTATAAATCGTTTTAAATTCGTTTTCAAAACCCTTTCAACACTACATTCAATTTCAAATCGATTTGATTTCAATTCAATTCGAGTTCATTTCGATTCAATTCAAATTCTAACTCGTTTCAATTCAATTCAAATTCATTTCGAAATCGTTTTCAATTCAATTCATTTCGAAATCGTTTTCAATTCAATTCATTTCGAAATCGTTTTCAATTCAATTCATTTCGAAATCGTTTTCAATTCAATTCATTTCGAAATCGTTTTCAAATCGATATAAATATTGTTCACGTCGAAATAACGCATCTCTAATCAACACGGCTTTATATTTTTCAAAACTCCTTTATTCTATCCAACAAATGAATATTTATCCCATTCAACACATGAATCTATATTTCTTTCATCACACGACTAATCTCAACACATGAGTACTGTCAACACATCACTATTTTTGTTATGTAAAATATTTTATAAAACTATGGTATCTATCGTTTGATTTTAATTAGACTTCTACTAGGAAGTAGTTCTAATTTTAAATATGATAAAGATGTAATTTATTTTATTTAAAATATTTCACTCAACACATGAACATCGTCAACACATGACTATTTTCTTTATATTCAACACATGAATTTTCTTTTATAATATTCATTATTTTCCCGATTGGAATGAGGCCCAATCAATCACCATATAGTGTTAATTAAATGGATTCCATACAACACATGTATATAATAGCATTGAAAAATAATCAACCATCAACCAAAGTGCACTACACTGTATAAGCATCAAATATAGATATCCGACGCTTATAACAGCCTGTCAATCCACCGATCGACATATTTAATCAATCAGGATGAGTGAACTTCAAATTTCATCCCAACACCCGTGTGGGGTTTCAAATCAGCAAACACACATTTTTGTTTGTGCAGTTGGGCGATGTGTAAAATTTATCAACCCAATCAATATCAGTCAAATCAGTGTAAATAAACAAATCGGCCGATTTGTTTATAAATATTTATTTATTCACTTTCACGTTAAAAATTATATTTTTAACGTCAAAAATATTTATTTCAACACTTGAATTTCTATTCAGTTCATTTACACAATAAAAATGATATTTTTATTTTTCTAACATATTTTAGAAAATTTCGGCGGCATAACGGCACGATACTAGAAACGGGACGAGGCCTAGCCTTATCCCCGGTCTAGTGAAGGCCCACGCCATTCACACATCAATCAAATCACTTTTGTTATGCAAACCACAAAATTTGGAGTAAGAGTCTAACCTAGCCTTACTCCTTCGCCTTATAACGGCGCACGTCTAATCCTAACCCATTTATCGATTCGATTTTCCACACCACAAACCACATTCAAACCAATATCGCAATCAATCACCAAACAGCCAAACAAACAAGTCCATGGTCTGTGGACGATTGTGTCGGGTGCTACTAAACACCGTCTGCATCCTAGTATATATATATATATAACTAGAATATAAATTGAAGAGTGAGAAATTCTCACCAAAAGCTATCCAACTTCACGATACTTCTTTTATAGAAATCTTCTTCATCCTCGCCTTTTTATCGTCTTCTTGTGCCCGTAGTCACTATATACATAAAAATCACATTTTTATATTTTGATGTCTTTAAAATAAAAATCACATTTTTATTTGTTCGTTTTCAATTTAAAAATCATATTTTTATAATCACTTCATATATTTAAAAATCGAATTTTTACAATGCTATTCAATATATAAAAATCATATTTCCTTCCCGCTAATATATAGATACAAATTCTATTTCAAAAATATAGATTTCGCCCCTATAAAAATATAGATTTCGCCTTTTCTAATATGAAGTTTTCGCCTTTATAAAAATAAAGTTTTCGCCTTTCAAAAATATAGATTTCATCATTATAAAAATTACCACTTTATCTCAACGTATATAAAATAAAAATCAGATTTTTATTTCACTACATATGCAAAGATGATATTTTTATATTTTTAATATTTCTATATAGTAAAGACTATATTTTTAATACTTTAAAAATATAAAAATCATATTTTTATTTCCATTTTATATAAAAGATTACATTTTTATAACTTGACAACATAAAAAAACAGTTTTTAAGGTAGATAAAAATCAGTTTTTAAAACAAAATAAAATTCAGATTTTAAATAAAATAGAATTCAGTTTTTAAGTAAATAAAATAAAAAAAACAGTTACTTACAGGGGGGTGTGCGCTGGTGGTCATCAGAAGGCGGAAGGGAGGAGGAATCGAGTGGGGGGTGGAGGAGAGGGTTCGTCGGAGCGGTGGGGTGGCGGGTGGGCAGCGCGGCGCGTGGCTAGTGTTTGTGCGTGGATCGAAGGGGAAAAGGGGGAGAAGAGGTCGGAGCTTCGAAGTTTAAAATTTTTATTTTGGCAATTTTAGCAAAATTTGATTATTTAAAATGAATTATTTTAAATAAAAAATGTGACGAACAAGGAATTTCGCTCGGTCCGAACCAGTCGCTAAACCGATCTAGACCGTTCGAAACGCCCTATCGTTTGAGAACACGACAAATCAGAACGCATACAGAAGAACGTTTCATTGTATATTACAACAATGCATCAGATTACCAGAATATACAGAGTATAAATGAATAAATATTACACAGAAATATCAGAGATTTAAATTACATTTTAAATACATCGCAGCGGAAAATATTACAATACACAACTAGAAGTAGATATACGGATACAAAGCTTTCCGGATATCGTTCCAGCTGTAAACCAGGATCCTGTGAATATAAATCTGCAAAAACCAAAACTACTAGCTGCCCGTGTCAAAATAGGGGCACCCAGAGTTTAGGTTAAAACAATAAACTCCAGGTCAGTCATGTGACTGGTGTGAGAACTAAAACAGTTATTAATCTTTATTTTTAAATCATTAGGTAAATCAAGGGACCACGCCGTATAACACGGAACGGGTTTCCTCCCCAGAATACCAGTGCATAAAACAAACAGCGCAATGCTAAATAAAGAAAAATGAAGCTGTTATAAGACCCAGGTCCTATCACACAATGCAACGCAAGCCGGGGGATAGGGTTTTCCCTTATAACAGCCAAAGAATGCTTGATACGTTTAAAAACAGATTATTTGATACTATAATAAGTGCATAGTGTATAAAACAACTTCAAATCATAAGTATCAATCATAGGCGGCATGGGTACCATATATCATGTCGCCATACTAGTTCTACAATTAAAACCGCAAATGTCACGTATTTGGAAATTGGATTTCCATCTATGAACCGAGGCAAAAGATAGTCCTCAACCGAATTCGAGACGCTCTAGCCCGTGTCTCAGGCAAGTACTCAGTCAAGCCTTTGGATCCTCAGGGCCGGTCCACCGATGTGGATTAAAATGCCTGAACACTACGTTTCCCCACCCTATGGGGTGTCAATGAGCCAACAAATGACTCCATCGGACCCGGATCGTCCGATCAAACCGAGGCGCCTCGCAACAGCAACAACCACATAAGTCAAACTCGTCAGGGCGTGTAAAACCACTGACGCCACTTTTTAGCTAGAAGGAAACGCATGCCCTCCCTGAGGTCCGTCTCCCGTTTCTGGTTCATACCGGGTGTGAAACACGCGAAGTAAACGTTACACAAAGCTATGCCACAAAGGCCGTGCTTTGATCATCACCACAAGACTTTGCTTTTCAATAGAAGCCTCGATCAATTGCCACTTAGGCATGCCACATAGGCAATTCACTCCATGCGTTTGATATCCATCAATATATAACCCCTGAGCTCGTACGTCTCAGAGAAGGGCGTTAAGCAAGAGAATAAATTCTCCGCCGCCAAACAGATATATATTTAATAGAGATCAATCACACAGACTAAAATCCAATGTCAGACACACAGTCCATTTACAAGTCCATTCTGGGTCTGAACGAAACCGGAGGCACCTAGTACCTCGCATATCCATCGATCTCCAAGTACGTCTGGACGATCACCAACTGTTTCCATCTTCTTGGGTGTACAGCCCAATCAAGATCATCAGTTATCACCCAAACGACGTGAAGACTTCCGGTCTTCGACCACCGTCTTCATCTTCGACACCACGTCGAATCAGTTATTCAGAATGGGATAAACCCGGTCTTTCTGAATAACTCGCGTATATATTATAAAAGTGTTACACAAACACAACATACGCCTCATTCCAATTCAGAATATTCTTTTATCCAAATATTCCTATACTTTGGGAAAAGTTCCCATTAATTTTATCCAAGATTAATTCTTTAAATTTATTCTTTAATCTCCTTTGAATATCAATTCAAACTAGTCGGGATTAGCGAACCACACCGAAGTAATCATTTATTTTATTTCCCAATCCCAACCTATTCCTCCCATGAAGTAAAACTGGTAATACTTCATATCTAACACCACAGTGTTATCGGTAAATTCAATTACCATTTCACGTTCAAATCTAATTAAAGATTTAACTATCGCCTGGAGCAAAACTGGTGATACTCCATTTTCGATCATCTCAATCTATTTAAAGATTCATTAAAACTCCACTTAGTTTTAATCTTTAACTGGGTTAAAGAATCAGTGTCATTTAAAAAACACAGTTCACGATAAACCCAAAACCACATTCATTAATTATCGGGTTAAAGAACGAGTGTTGTTTAAAACACTGTTCACGATAAACCCAAAAATCAATACCAATTCAATTCCAATTAAATATCATTTAATTGGTACACTTCATTAAATCTAAATAAAAAGATTTAATCTTTTCTCAACTGGGTTCAAGAACAGTGTTAGTGAATACACCATTCACGACAAACCCAAATCACATTTGATATTCAATACAAGGCTCTGAATAGAAAATATACCGGCTTATATTCAATATCAAATTCTACGACTAACAAATGTCGTATTGGAAATAACGATATAAATATATATCTTTCAAATTTCCATAACAACATCTGTATAATCACGAATTCCAACATCGAAATATTCCGAAGACAATTTCGATTCAAATCCACTCCAATGCAATCATTGGAAATTTTGGTTATTTTCAAAACCCTTTTCAAATTCAATTTATTTATTTAAAAATAAATAGAATTATAATTCTAGTTCAAAACTAGTTCATTTCGATAAAAAATCCATTTTTATCTTTTCAAATATGGAGTTTTTCATCCCAAATCTTCACAAATCATTTCTTATGATTTTACACAAATTATTACTATTTTTAATAATTTTATCAAGGCCCGTACAGTCGATTTCCATCAATGGCCATCGAACTGCACTTACAGCGACCTTTTTCAAATTTGATTTGGACATAATTCCAAATCCAACCGTTAGATTTCAAATTTCTAACATTCGCTAGAAAGCTCTTTTCGATACGAACCCAACGGTTCCGGTTTTAGGAGAATCCGACGGTCGGATCTCCCGTAATGTCCGTTTGAAATAAATGGTCGAAATTCACGAACTGCCGCGGCGCGGCGCGTTCTATTCAGACCATTATATTATATATATAATATATATAATATATATATCGTCGATTTCTATTTAAAACGAATTATATAAATAGTTTTGAATTCGTTTCAAAAATCTATTTCAACTTCCATTTCAATTCAAAACAAAATTGAATTCTTCTTTATAGATTCGTTTCAAAATTCATTTCTATTCAATTCAAATTTCAATTCAATTTGAATTCATTTTCAATTCAATTCATTTCGAAATCGTTTTCAATTCAATTCATTTCGAAATCGTTTTCAATTCAATTCATTTCGAAATCGTTTTCAATTCAATTCATTTCGAAATCGTTTTCAATTCAATTCATTTCGAAATCGTTTTCAATTCAATTCATTTCGAAATCGTTTTCAATTCAATTCATTTCGAAATCGTTTTCAATTCAATTCATTTCGAAATCGTTTTCAATTCAATTCATTTCGAAATCGTTTTCAATTCAATTCATTTCGAAATCGTTTTCAATTCAATTCATTTCGAAATCGTTTTCAATTCAATTCATTTCGAAATCGTTTTCAATTCAATTCATTTCGAAATCGTTTAAAATCGATATAAATATCGTTCACGTCAAAATGGCATCAATCTATTCATCACGGCTTCACATATTTCTATTTTCAAATATTCTATTTCAAATATTTCCTATTTCAAATATTTCTATTTCAAATATTTCTATTTCTAAACTGGAATGAGGCCCAATCAATTACCATATAAAATTAATTATATGGATTTTCATACAACACATGTATATAATAGCATTGAAAAATAATCAACCATCAACCAAAGTGCACTACACTGTATAAGCATCAAATAAAGATATCTAACGCTTATAACAGCATGTCAATCAATCGATCGACATATTTAATCAATCAGGATGAGTGAACTTCAAATTTCATCCTAACACCCGTATGGGGTTTCAAACAATCAAACACAGATTTTTATTCGTGCAGTTGGGCGGTGTGTGAAATTTATCGACCCAATCAATGTCCTTCAAATAGGTGTACATAAACAAACCGTCTGGTTTGTAAATGAATATTTATTTATTCACATTCACGTTAAAAATTATATTTTTAACGACAAAACATTTTATTCCAACATATGAACTTCTATTCAATTCATTCTTTAAATAAAATGATCTTTTTATTTTTCTAACATATTTTAGAAAATTTCGGCGGCATAACGGCACGATACTAGAAACGGGACGAGGCCTAGCCTTATCCCCGGTCTAGTGAAGGCCCACGCCATTCACACATCAATCAAATCAATTTCATTATGCAAACCACAAAATTTGGAGTAAGAGTCTAACCTAGCCTTACTCCTTCGCCTTATAACGGCGCACGTCTAATCCTAACCAATTTATCGATTCGATTTTTCACACCACAAACCACATTTAAACCATATCGCAATCAATCACCAAACAGCCAAACAAACAAGTCCATGGTCTGTGGACGATTGTGTCGGGTGCTACTAAGCACCGTCTGCATCCTAGTATATATATATAACTAGAAAAGAAATTGAAAGGTGAGAAATTCTCACCTATAGCTATCCTGGCTCCAAGGCACTTCTTATGCAGGAAATCTTCACTGTTCTCGTCGATAACACTTTCTTCGCCCGTATTCTCTACATATGCAAAAATCGAATTTTTTCTTCGCTATTCCATATATAAAAATAATATTTTTCTTTCGATGTTCTATATATAAAAATTCTATTTTTCTTTCGAAGTTCAATATATAAAAATTCTATTTTTCTTTCGAAGTTCAATATATAAAAATTCTATTTTTCTTTCGAAGTTCAATATATAAAAATTCTATTTTTCTTTCGAAGTTCAATATATAAAAATTCTATTTTTCTTTCGAAGTTCAATATATAAAGAAAATTCATGTGTTGAATATAAAGAAAATAGTCATGTGTTGACGATGTTCATGTGTTGAGTGAAATATTTTAAATAAAATAAATTACATCTTTATCATATTTAAAATTAGAACTACTTCCTAGTAGAAGTCTAATTAAAATCAAACGATAGATACCATAGTTTTATAAAATATTTTACATAACAAAAATAGTGATGTGTTGACAGTACTCATGTGTTGAGATTAGTCGTGTGATGAAAGAAATATATATTCATGTGTTGAATGGGATAAATATTCATTTGTTGGATAGAATAAAGGAGTTTTGAAAAATATAAAGCCGTGTTGATTAGAGATGCGTTATTTCGACGTGAACGATATTTATATCGATTTGAAAACGATTTCGAAATGAATTGAATTGAAAACGATTTCGAAATGAATTGAATTGAAAACGATTTCGAAATGAATTGAATTGAAAACGATTTCGAAATGAATTGAATTGAAAACGATTTCGAAATGAATTTGAATTGAATTGAAACGAGTTAGAATTTGAATTGAATCGAAATGAACTCGAATTGAATTGAAATCAAATCGATTTGAAATTGAATGTAGTGTTGAAAGGGTTTTGAAAACGAATTTAAAACGATTTATAAAATTCGTTTTAAAAGGAAATCGACGAAATATATATTATATATATTATATATATAATATAATGGCCTGAATAGAACGCGCCGCGCCGCGGTAGTTCGTGAATTTCGACCATTTATTTCAAACGGACATTGCGGGAGATCCGACCGTCGGATTCTCCTAAAACCGGAACCGTTGGGTTCGTATCGAAAAGAGCTTTCCAATGAATATTAGAAATTTGAAATCTAACGGTTGGATTTGGAATTATGTCCAAATCAAATTCGAAAAAGGTCGCTGTAAGTGCAGTTCGATGGCCGTTGTTGGAAATCGACTGTACGGGCCTTGATAAAATTATTAAAAATATCTATAATTTGTGTAAAATTATAATATGTGAATTGGAAAGATTTGGGCTGGAAAATTCCACATTTGAAAAGATAAAAATAGATTTTTATCGAAATGAACTAGTTTTGAACTAGAATTGAAATCAATTTATTTTTTTAAATAAATAAATTGAATTTGAAAGTGATTTTGAAAATAATCGATAATTTCCAATACGTGGATTGGACTGGAGCTGAATCGAAATTATCTTCGGGATATTTCGATGTTGGATTTCGTGACTATACAAATATTGTTATGGGGATTTGAAAGATATTTTATATCGTTATTTCCAATACGATATTTTTTGGTTTCAGAATTTGATATTGAATATAAGCCGATATATTTTCTATTCAGAGCCTTGTATTTAATATCAAATGTGATTTGGTTTGTCGTGAATCGTGTTTTTGATGACATTGGTTCTTTAACCCAGTTAAAGGCAGAATATTGATTTTTGAGAAGATTAAAACTAAGTGGAGTTTTAATGAATCTTTAATTAGATTGAAAAGTGAATTGATAATTTAAATTATCAAATCTGAAAAGTGATCGAGAGTGGAGTACCACCAGTTTTGCTCCAAAGCGATAGTTAAATCTTTAATTAGATTTGAACGTGAAATGGTAATTAATTTTACCGATAACACCGTGGTGTTAGATATGGAGTATTACCAGTTTTCTCCATGGGATATATAGGTTGGGATTGGGAAATAAAATAAATAAATACTTCGGTGTGGTTCGTTAATCCCGACTAGTTTGAAATGATATCCAAAGGAAGATTAAAGAATAAATTTAGAAGAATTTATCTTGGATAAAATTAATGGGAACCTTTCCCTAAGAATGTGACTTTGTGAATAAAAGAATATTCTGAATTGGAATGAGGCGTTTGTTGTGTTTGTGTAACATTCGTTTATTATATACGTGGGTTATTCAGAAAGGCCGGGTTTATACCCATTCTGAATAATCGATTCGACGAGATGTCGAAGATGAAGACGGTGGTTGAAGGCCGGAAGTCTTCACATCGTTTGGGTGATTACTGATGATCTTGATCGGGCTGTACACCCAGGATGAGGGAATCAGTTGGTGATCGTCCAGACGTACCTGGAGATGGATGGATATGCGAGGAAAGTGCCTCCGGTTTCGTTCAGACCCAGAACGGACTTGTAAATGGACTGTGTGTCTGACATTGGATTTTAGTCCGTGTGATTGATCTCTATTAAATATATATCTGTTTGGCGGCGGAGAATTTATTCTCTTGCTTAACGCCATTCTCTGAGACGTACGAGCTCAGGGGTTATATATTGATGGATATCAAACGCATGGAGTGAATTGCCTGTGTGGCATGCGTAAGTGGCAATAGATCAAGGCTTCTGTTGAAAAGCAAAGTCTTATGGTTGATGATCAAAGCACGGCCTGTGTGGCATAGCTTTGTGTATAACGTGAATTCGTGAGCCTCACACCTCGGTATGAGTCAAAAACGGGAGATGGACCGCTGGGAGAGCACGACGTTTCTTTCTAGCTAGGGTGGTGTCAGTGACCTACCAGCCCTGACATTTATATACTTTTCACCTGTGTGGTTGTTGGATACGAGGCGCCTCGGATATAGGTCTGTAAGGACCGGGAAACGTGTGTTCAGGAATTGCCAATCCTCAAAAGTAAGAGAGGACCGGCCCAGCGGATTCCAAGGATCATAGTGGGGTCCTGAGGCATTTGCTAGAGTGTCTCGAACGCGGAGAGGAGCTTGCCCCTTGCCTCGACTCATGACGGAAATCCAATTTCCAATACGTGTATTGCGGTTTTAGTTGTAGAACTAGTATGGCGACATGATATATGGTACCCATGCCGTCTATGATTGATATTTATGATTGAACTGTTTTGACACTATACACTTATTATAGTATCAAATGATTTGTTTTAAACGTATCAAGCATGTTTGGCTATTATAAGGGAAAACCCTATCCTCCGGCTTGCGTTGCATTGTGTGATGGGACCTGGGTCTTATAATAGCTTCATTTTTCGAAAAAGCATTGCGCTGTTTATTCTATGCACTGGTATTCTTGGGAGGAAACCCGTTCCGTGTTATACGGCGTGGTCCCTTGAATTACTCTCTTTTAATATTGAATTAATTAACTGTTTTAGTTCTCACACCAGTCACATGACTGACCTGGAGTTTATTGTTTTAACCTAAACTCTGGGTGCCCCTATTTTCCGCACGGGCAGCTAGTAGTTTTGGTTTTGCAGATTTATATTCACAGGGTCCTGATTTACAGCTGGAACGATGCTCGGAAAGCTCTGTATCCGTGTATCACTTCTAGTTGTGTTTTGTACATTTTTCCGCTGCTATGTAACTTATTGTAATCTCTGGTATTTATCGAATGTAATTTATTCAATTATACTCTGTATATTCTTGTATCTGATGGAATTGTTGTAGAATTCGAATTGAACTGAATAGAAAATGAATTCGAATTGAATTGAATAGAAAACCAATTTGAATTGAATTGAATTGAAAACGAATTCGAATTGAATTGAAACCGAATTGAAATGAGTTCAAATGGAATTGAAATTTGAATTGAATAGAAATGAATTTTAAAACGAATTTTAAACTATTTATAAACTTCGTTTTAAATAGAAATCGACGAAATATATATTATATATATTATATATATAATAAATGGCCTGAATAGAACGCGCCGTGCTGCGGCAGTTCGCGAATTTCGACCATTGACTTCGAACGGACATTACAGGAGATCCGACCGTCGGATTCTCCTGAAATCAGAACCGTTGGGTTCGTATCGAAAAGAGCTTTCTAGCGAATGTTAGAAATTTGAAATCTAACGGTTGGATTTGGAATTATGTCCAAATCAAATTTGAAAAAGGTCGCTGTAAGTGCAGTTCGATGGCCATTGATGGAAATCGACTGTACGGGCCTTGATAAAATTATTAAAAATAGTAATAATTTGTGTAAAATCATAAGAAATGATTTGTGAAGATTTGGGATGAAAAACTCCATATTTGAAAAGATAAAAATGGATTTTTTATCGAAATGAACTAGTTTTGAACTAGAATTATAATTCTATTTATTTTTAAATAAATAAATTGAATTTGAAAAGGGTTTTGAAAATAACCAAAATTTCCAATGATTGCATTGGAGTGGATTTGAATCGAAATTGTCTTCGGAATATTTCGATGTTGGAATTCGTGATTATACAAATGTTGTTATGGAAATTTGAAAGATATATATTTATATCGTTATTTCCAATACGACATTTGTTAGTCGTAGAATTTGATATTGAATATAAGCCGGTATATTTTCTATTCAGAGCCTTGTATTGAATATCAAATGTGATTTGGGTTTGTCGTGAATGGTGTCTTCACTAACACTGTTCTTGAACCCAGTTGAGAAAAGATTAAATCTTTTTATTTAGATTTAATGAAGTGTACCAATTAAATGATATTTAATTGGAATTGAATTGGTATTGATTTTTGGGTTTATCGTGAACAGTGTTTTAAACAACACTCGTTCTTTAACCCGATAATTAATGAATGTGGTTTTGGGTTTATCGTGAACTGTGTTTTTTAAATGACACTGATTCTTTAACCCAGTTAAAGATTAAAACTAAGTGGAGTTTTAATGAATCTTTAAATAGATTGAGATGATCGAAAATGGAGTATCACCAGTTTTGCTCCAGGCGATAGTTAAATCTTTAATTAGATTTGAACGTGAAATGGTAATTGAATTTACCGATAACACTGTGGTGTTAGATATGAAGTATTACCAGTTTTACTTCATGGGAGGAATAGGTTGGGATTGGGAAATAAAATAAATGATTACTTCGGTGTGGTTCGCTAATCCCGACTAGTTTGAATTGATATTCAAAGGAGATTAAAGAATAAATTTAAAGAATTAATCTTGGATAAAATTAATGGGAACTTTTCCCAAAGTATAGGAATATTTGGATAAAAGAATATTCTGAATTGGAATGAAGCGTATGTTGTGTTTGTGTAACACTTTTATAATATATACGCGAGTTATTCAGAAAGACCGGGTTTATCCCATTCTGAATAACTGATTCGACGTGGTGTCGAAGATGAAGACGGTGGTCGAAGACCGGAAGTCTTCACGTCGTTTGGGTGATAACTGATGATCTTGATTGGGCTGTACACCCAAGAAGATGGAAACAGTTGGTGATCGTCCAGACGTACTTGGAGATCGATGGATATGCGAGGTACTAGGTGCCTCCGGTTTCGTTCAGACCCAGAACGGACTTGTAAATGGACTGTGTGTCTGACATTGGATTTTAGTCTGTGTGATTGATCTCTATTAAATATATATCTGTTTGGCGGCGGAGAATTTATTATCTTGCTTAACGCCCTTCTCTGAGACGTACGAGCTCAGGGGTTATATATTGATGGATATCAAACGCATGGAGTGAATTGCCTGTGTGGCATGCCTAAGTGGCAATTGATCGAGGCTTCTGTTGAAAAGCAAAGTCTTGTGGTGATGATCAAAGCACGGCCTTTGTGGCGTAGCTTTGTGTAACGTTTACTTCGCGTGTTTCACACCCGGTATGAACCAGAAACGGGAGACGGACCTCAGGGAGGGCATGCGTTTCCTTCTAGCTAAAAAGTGGCGTCAGTGGTTTTACACGCCCTGACGAGTTTGACTTATGTGGTTGTTGCTGTTGCGAGGCGCCTCGGTTTGATCGGACGATCCGGGTCCGATGGAGTCATTTGTTGGCTCATTGACACTCCATAGGGTGGGGAAACGTAGTGTTTAGGCATTTTAATCCACATCGGTGGACCGACCCTGACGATCCAAAGGCTTGACTGAGTACTTGCCTGAGACACGGGCTAGAGCGTCTCGAATTCGGTTGAGGACTATCTTTTGCCTCGGTTCATAGATGGAAATCCAATTTCCAAATACGTGACATTTGCGGTTTTAATTGTAGAACTAGTATGTCGACATGATATATGGTACCCATGCCGCCTATGATTGATACTTATGATTTGAAGTTGTTTTATACACTATGCACTTATTATAGTATCATATAATCTGTTTTTAAACGTATCAAGCATTCTTTGGCTGTTATAAGGGAAAACCCTATCCCCCGGCTTGCGTTGCATTGTGTGATAGGACCTGGGTCTTATAACAGCTTCATTTTTCTTTATTTAGCATTGCGCTGTTTGTTTTATGCACTGGTATTCTGGGGAGGAAACCCGTTCCGTGTTATACGGCGTGGTCCCTTGATTTACCTAATGATTTAAAAATAAAGATTAATAACTGTTTTAGTTCTCACACCAGTCACATGACTGACCTGGAGTTTATTGTTTTAACCTAAACTCTGGGTGCCCCTATTTTGACACGGGCAGCTAGTAGTTTTGGTTTTTGCAGATTTATATTCACAGGATCCTGGTTTACAGCTGGAACGATATCCGGAAAGCTTTGTATCCGTATATCTACTTCTAGTTGTGTATTGTAATATTTTCCGCTGCGATGTATTTAAAATGTAATTTAAATCTCTGATATTTCTGTGTAATATTTATTCATTTATACTCTGTATATTCTGGTAATCTGATGCATTGTTGTAATATACAATGAAACGTTCTTCTGTATGCGTTCTGATTTGTCGTGTTCTCAAACGATAGGGCGTTTCGAACGGTCTAGATCGGTTTAGCGACTGGTTCGGACCGAGCGAAATTCCTTGTTCGTCACATTTGGCGAAATCTATGAATTAAAAATGTGATTTTTATATGTTAGACTATGAATTAAAAATGTGATTTTTATATGTTAGACTTAGAATTAAAAATATGATTTTTATATATATTGAACTTCGAAATAAAAATATGATTTTTATATATTGAACTTTGAAATAAAAATTCGATTTTTATATATTGAACTTTGAACTAAAAATTCGATTTTTATATATTGAACTTTGAACTAAAAATTCGATTTTTATATATTGAACTTTGAACTAAAAATTCGATTTTTATATATTGAACTTTGAAATAAAAATTCGATTTTTATATATTGAACTTTGAACTAAAAATTCGATTTTTATATATTGAACTTTGAAATAAAAATTCGATTTTTAAATATTGAATAGCGAAGTAAAAATTCGATTTTTAAATATTGAATAGCGAAGTAAAAATTCGATTTTTAAATATTGAATAGCGAAGTAAAAATTCGATTTTTATGTATGTAGTGGCTACGGGCAACGAAGATGACGAAGATGCGATAGCGATGAAGTTTTCTATCAAGGAAGTGCCGTGGAGCTAGGATAGCTATATGTGAGAATTTCTCACCTTTCAATTTATTTTTCTAGTTATATATATATACTAGGATGCAGACGGTGCTTAGTAGCACCCGACACAATCGTCCACAGACCATGGACTTGTTTGTTTGGTTGCATAGATTAGTTATATGATTGGATTTGAATTTGGTTGTTTGGTGATTTTGATTGATGTGTGAATGTCGTGGGCCTTCACTAGACCGGGGATAAGGCGAGGCCTTGTCCCGTTTCTAGTATCGTGCCGTTATGCCGTCGAAATTTTCTAAAATTTGTTAGAAAAAGAAAAATATCATTTTATTTAAGGAATGAACTGAATAAAATTCATATGTTGGAATAAAATGTTTTGTCGTTAAAAATATAATTTTTAACGTGAATGTGAATAAATAAATATTCATTTACAAACCAGACGGTTTGTTTATGTACACCTATTTGAAGGACATTGATTGGGACGATAAATTTTACACATCGCCCAACTGCACAACTAAATATGTGTTTGATTGTTTGAAACCCCACACGGGTGTTAGGATGAAATATGCAGTTCACTCATCCTGATTTATTAAATATGTCGATCGATTGATTGACAGGCTGCTATAAGCGTTAGATATCTATATTTGATGCTTATACAGTGTAGTGCACTTTGGTTGATGGTTGATTATTTTTCAATGCTATTATACATGTGTTGTATGAAAATCCATATAATTAACATTATATGGTGATTGATTGGGCCTCATTCCAATTTGAAAAATAAAGAATATTATAAAATAAAAGTTCATGTGTTGACAGTACTCATCCATTGAGATTGGTCATGTGTTGAACGAAATATTTTAGTAATAAAATTTACATCTTTATCGATATAAAATAAAAGTTCATGTGTTGACAGTACTCATCCATTGAGATTGGTCATGTGCTGAACGAAATATTTTGATAACAACTATTTTGAAAAAGAAATATTTGAAATAGAATATTTGAAAATAGAAATTTAGGAAGCCGTGTTGATTAGATTGACGCCATTTTGACGTGAACGATATTTATATCGATTGTATTCATTTCGAAATGAATTGAATATATAACGATTTTGAAATGAATTGAATTGAAAACGATTTCGAAATGAATTGAATATATAACGATTTCGAAATGAATTGAATATATAACGATTTCGAAAAGAAATGAATATATAACGATTTCGAAATGAATTGAATATATAACGATTTCGAAATGAAATGAATTGAAAACGATTTCGAAATGAATTGAATTGAAAACGATTTCGAAATGAATTGAATTGAAAACGATTTCGAAATGAATTGAATTGAAAACGATTTCGAAATGAATTGAATATATAACGATTTCGAAATGAATTGAATATATAACGATTTCGAAATGAATTGAATTGAAAACGATTTCGAAATGAATTGAATTGAAAACGATTTCGAAATGAATTGAATATATAACGATTTCGAAATGAATTGAATATATAACGATTTCGAAATGAATTGAATTGAAAACGAATTCAAATTGAATTGAATTGAAAACGATTTCGAAATGAATTGAATTGAAAACGATTTCGAAATGAATTGAATTGAAAACGATTTCGAAATGAATTGAATTGAAAACGATTTCGAAATGAATAGAATTGATATTGATTTTTGGGTTTATCGTGAACAGTGTTTTAAATAACACTTGTTCTTTAACCCGATAATTAATGGAATGTGATTTTGGGTTTATCGTGAACCGTGTTTTAAATGACACTGATTCTTTAACCCAGTTAACGATTAAAACTAAGTGGAGTTTTAATGAATCTTTAATTAGATTGAAAAAATCGAAATGGAGTATCACCAGTTTTGCTCCAGGCGATAGTTAAATCTTTAATTAGGTTTGAACGTGAAATGGTAATTGAATTTACCAATAACACCGTGGTGTTAGATATGAAGTATAACCAGTTTTACTTCATGGGATGAATAGGTTGGGATTGGGAAATTAAAACAAATGATTACTTCGGTAAGGTTCGCTAATCCCGACTAGTTTGAATTGATATTCAAAAGTTGATTAAAGAATAAATTCAAGGAATTTATCTTTGATAAAATTAATGGGAATCTTTCCCTATGAATGTGAAATCAGAAACTAACTGTCGGTTAGCTAAGCAGAATGGTTTTCTGAATATTGATCTGATGTTGGTTTCGGCCTTCGGGGTTAATATTTGGGGAATTATTCTCTTGATTAATTTACGGTTAGTGACTGATGAATTGGAATGAGGCGTAAGTTGTGTTTGTGTAGCACTTATTTAAAGTATACGCGAGTTATTCGGAAAGACCGGGTTTATCCCATTCTGAATAACTGATTCGACGTGGTGTCGAAGATGAAGACGATGGTCGAAGACCGGAGGTCTTCACGTCGTTTGGGTGATAACTGATGATCTTGATTGGGCTGTACACCCAAGAAGATGGAAACAGTTAGTGATCGTCCAGACGTACTTGGAGATCGATGGATATGCGGGGTACTAGGTGCCTCCGGTTTCGTTCAGACCCAGAACGAACTTGTAAATGGACCGTGTGTCTGACATGGGATTTTAGTCTGTGTGTTTGATCTCTATTAAATATATATCTGTTTGGCGGCGGAGAATTTATTCTCTTGCTTAACGCCCTTCTCTGAGACGTACGAGCTCAGGGGTTATATATTGATGGATATCAAATGCATGGAGTGAATTGCCTGTGTGGCATGCCTAAGTGGCAATTGATCGAGGCTTCTGTTGAAAAGCAAAGTCTTGTGGTGATGATCAAAGCACGGCCTTTGTGGCGTAGCTTTGTGTAACGTTTACCTCGCGTGTTTCACACCCGGTGTGAACCAAAAACGGGAGACGGACCTCAGGGAGGACTTGCGTTTCTTTCTAGCTAGAAGTGGCGTCAGTGGTTTTTCACGCCCTGACGAGTTTGACTTATGTGGTTGTTGCTACTTCGAATTGATATTACGAGAGATCCAACCATCGAATTCTCCTAAAATTGGAACAGTTGGGTTCGTATCGATAAGAGGTTTCCAACGAATGTAAGAGATATGAAATCTAACGGTTAAATTTGGAGATATGTCCAAATCAATTTCAGAAAAGGTCGCTGTGGATGCAGTTTGGTGGCCGTTATTGGAAACCGACTATATGAGCGATATTAAAATTATTAAAAATATGGAAAAATTATGTAAAATCATAATAAATGATTTGGGAATATTTTGGGTGAAAATTTCCATATTTGAAAAGTTAAAAATATATTTATATCGAAATGAACTAGTTATTAACTAGAATAATAATCTCATGGATTTTAAATAAAATAAATTGGACTTTGAAAATGGTTTCAAAATAATCATAATTTTCCCACGTATAAGCTGGAATAGATTTGGAATGGAAATAATCTTTGGAATATTTCGATATTGGATTCCGTGATTATGCGGATATTGTTATGGAAATTTGAAAGATACAGATATCGTTATTCCCAACACGATATCCTTTGGTTTCAGAATTTGATATTGAATATAAGCCGATATAAATTCTATTCAGAAGCTTATATTTAATATCGAATTGAATTTTGGGTTTGTTGTGAATGGTGTCTTTAATAACACTATTCTTAAACCCAATTGAGAAAAGAATAAATCTTTTAATTAAGATTTCGAGAAATTTACCAATTAATTAATATTTAATTGGAATTGAAATGTAAGTTAATTGTGGGTTTATCGTGAACTGTGTTTTAAATGACATTAGTTCTTTAGCCCAGTTAAAGATAGGATTTATTTCCTAAATTTGAATAATCATTAAATAATGATTTTTAGAGATTATAACTAAGTGGAGTTTTGATGAATCTTTAATTAGATTGAAATGTTAATGCGGTAATTAAATTTGCCAAATTTGATAAGTGTTCGAAAATGGAGTATCACTAGTTTTACTTCATGAGATAGTTAAATCTTTAATTAGATTTGAACGAGAAATGGTAATTGAATCTACCGATAACATAATGGTGTTAGATATAGAGTACTACCAGTTTTACTCCATGGGATGAACAGGTAGAGATGGGATAATAAAATGAATGATTACTTTGGTAAGGCGTTAATCCCAACTAGTTTGATAAACCTTAATTTGGTTTAAACTATGAAAAGATACTATAAAGTCTTTTGAAATGATTTCCAAAGAAACGGATTAAACAGTGTGTTTAAAAGTGATAATCTTTGATAAAATTAATGGGAACCTTTCCCTAAAAATGTAAATATTTGATTAAAAGAATATTCTGGATTGGAATGAGGCGTATGATGTGTTTTTATAACACTTGATAATAAAATACGCGAGTTATTTTGAAAGACTGGGTTTAACCCATTCTGAATAATGAATACGATGACTAACAATCGAAGAGATTGAAGCCGATGCAAGACCAACGATCTTCACATTGAATGGATGGGTTGTTACTGATGCCCATGATTGGAGTAGCTACCTTGAAGGGGCTACAGTGGTAGTCGTTCAGATATATTTGTTGATAGTTCGGATATACGAGGCCTCTCTCCTGTATTGGACATACGGGATGAGAAATAAGGTGACTCAGGTTTCGTCCAGACCCAGAATGGACTTGTAAATGGATGGTATACCTGACGCTGTATTCCTTTATGATATATTCGTTGATCTCTGCTAAATATATATTTGTTTGGTGGCGGAGAATTTATTCTCTTGCTTAACACCCTTCTCTGAGACGTACAAGCTTAGAGGTTATATATTGGCAGAAATCAATAGTATGGTATGGATTGACAATGTGACATGTTGAGATGCATGGATCAAGGCTTTTGTTGAAAAGCAAAGCCTTGTGGATGATGATCAAAGCATAGCTTTAATTAGCATAGCTTTGTGCAGCGTTAATTCGCGAGCCTCACACCCCGATATGATGGTGAACTGATGGTCAGGTCAGTATGCTTTCGAGATGAGGATAGACACCCTTAGAGGTGTCATGGATTCGATCGACCGAGATGAGCTGAGTGTGGTCGCTCCACGCTCAGAGGGATGTGGCACACCCCCGATTCCCATAGGGATAGAGTAAGCGGTGTTTTCTCTCACTGGGACGTAAGTCGCGGTGATACTTGATTTCCCAAAACGGCGAATGTGCATTACGGTGTTTTCTCTAGCTGGGACATAAGTCGTGGATTATTACAGTACGCAATAGATCTTTCAAATCAGGAGCCATCAGTATGGAAATAAAAACTTCCAATACGACATTTTGCGGTTTTAATTGTAAACCTATATATGGCAACATAATATATGGTACCTATACCGCTTAGGATTGATACATTTATATTTGAAGTTGATTTCTTCACCTATAGTAATAATAAAAGATAAATTTTGCGTACCAAGCATATTTGGCTATTATAAGGTAAAACTCTGTCCTCCGGCTTGCGTTGCATTATGTGATGGGACCTGAGTCTTATAATAGCTTCATTTTTCTTTACTTAGCATTGCGCTGTTTTTTTTTTGCACTGTTATTCTTGGAGGTAAACCCGTTCCGTGTTATACGGCGTGGTCCCTTGATTTACCTTACTTTAAAAATCAAAATTAATAACTATTTTAGTTCTCACGCCAGTTTCATGACTGACTCAGAGTTTATTGTTTTAACCTAAACTCCGGGTGCCCACATTGTCCACACGGGCAGCTTGTATTTTTGGTTTTGCAGATTTATTTTCATAGGATCCTGGATTTACAACTGGAGCTATATTCTAAAAGCTTTGTATCCGTGTATTTCATTCAGTTGTACTAGTTATTGTATTTTCCGCTATGCGTTGTATTTATACATTTTATTTCCGCTGCTATGTATTTTAAATCTCTGTTATTTTCTATGTAATATTTATTCATACTCTGATATATTCTTTTACTCTGATGTAAATTGTTGTGATAAGCAATGAAATGTTCTTATGTTTGTGTTCTGATTGGTCGTGTTCTCAATTCAATCTAGGCTTTCCCGTAATGGTGAGTATGGGTCGTTTCAGGTGGTTTCAGAGCTTTGGTTTACAGAGCTTGAGAACAAGACACATTAGAACCAAACGAAAAAATTCATCGGAGATTGGATTAGTAATATCCAATGAGATTGACTCATTAGAGATGGGATCAGAAACATCCTAGAATGAGTTTCAAAGAGTGTTATTTTTAAAAATAAAAAAACGATACCAAATTTTGTTTTGAAAATTAAATCCAAATATACGTATTTGAGTATATTGTTTTATATTAAATTTGGACAATCGAGTATATAAAGATTTTGCATATACGCATCATGAACGTATATTCGAAGTCTCAAATATACTAGGCAGATATAGAATCACACTCTAGTCGCCCGGAGATGATTCTGACGATTGACGCGTCATCATCAGCATTTGTGTTCGAGTTTCGAAAGTGGGATATCTATATATTTCCAATTGACTGGTGTGAGAACCAAAGCTTAGTTAAGGTTTATTGCTGTGATTTGCACTAAAAATATGATTTTTGACTATATATAAAAATTATATATATTTGAAAATTTAATCAATTAATTGATTTTTGGTTGTGTTGTTGGATTATAAGTTTAACTAATAAAAATATTGAAATGATAATTAATTTAACCAATATGAGAATAAATGGTAAATAAAGCACAAATCATGATATTTGTTAAGTGAAAAATAATATTATCCCTCTTGACGAAATCATAAAATATTATATACGATATGGATGATTATGGCTTATGTTGTACTGAATTCTGGATGACTCTAAAACAAGCAAGAAGAGCTCACCAGCAAGCATAAAAAGAAAGAGAGTTGAACTTAGGAAAATACGTGGGTGTTTATAGTCGTATATGCAAAGAAGAAGGGCATTATGCAGTTCGGTGCCTTGAGAAAAAGAAGAGCAAGGAGCAAGTGATAAGAGTGGACATAATTTGTTTCAAGTGCAAAGAGACGGGACATTTTGTAGATAAGTGTCCAAAAGCAAAGAAGAAACCCAAAAATATAGGAAAGTAAAAAAAGTGCTTCTGATGCTAAGAAGTAGGGCATCCAGCCCGAGATTGCCCTTAAGGAAGGGTGATGAGAAATCCAAAGGAAAGGAGTTATCTACTTTGGAAATTATGCAAGAAGGGGGCACTACTTCCTTGGAAGTTAAATTCTAATATAACAAACTAGCATTTTGGATAATATATATATATATGAACGTATGGTTATTTATGTTATCCCACCCTTTGTTTTGAAATATACCAGTATTGGATGATTAAACCAATGTAAGAACGAGTAATTGAATTGGGTTAAGTTAATTTTCACGATAGTGTTAAATTGAAAACTTATTTGAATTGCATATATGTACATGTATATATATAAAATGAACAGGTCATAGCAAGGAAGCTAACAAGAGGAATAAAATTGTATGCCCGACAAATAGGTACATGTTTACTAGTTTATTGGGTTTTGATGATTTTATGAGCTGAATGGATAGGGACTTGGCTTTTTCTTTTTATTTTGGATTGGTGAGAGCCCTGTGAGGCAAGTTGCTGTTTTAAAGGTCTCCCCGTACAAAGGAGGTTACGGTGAAATTTTTCGAAAATTTAGGGTGTTAGCCAAATTTTTGAAAAATTAGAAAATTCTTAGAAAAGGAAAAGTTGAATAATGAAAGCCAGAATGAAAGTTGAGCTGGTTAGTTAAACAACTTTCATCTCCGTTCCTTTTCGAGGACGAAAAGATTTTGAGCGGGGGAGATTGTAACAACCCGGATCTTCAGAACCAATTTAAAATTTTTATTTTAGCGATTTTAATAAATTTTGGATATTTAAAATGATTTATTTTAAATAATAACGACCAAAAATTTATCTAAACCGAAGTTAGAATCAATAAATTTATTTTAATTATAAAACGAGCCTGAAATGGCGCGGTAGTTTGAAAATTCGATTTCAAATTTCAAATGAATGTACAGGATTCGAAATAAATCGGATTTCTGTAAAACCAGAAATATTTATTTTTGTTTCATTATATCTTTCTAACTATTGTGAAAAATTCAGATTCCGTAAAAGGAATAAAAAGTTATGTCCAATTTAAAATTCAGAATAATCGCAATGAAATTTATATATTTTTTATATAATATATAGCCCTTAAAAATAGCCATTTTGCAAACGACCTCTGTTTCTGACGAAACCACTTTGTTGGATCTGGAATGTCAAATTTTTGATAAATTCCAATTTTCATAATTTTTGGAATTAGTATGTGAGCGTGGAAAAAGAAAACGTGTTTGGTAAATTCAGTTTGAATTTAATCGACTGGAAAATGACCGTTTTTTTTTTTCAAATGGTCTCCAAATTCGACGAAATTAGTTATGCTTATACTGTATCGTCAAAACATAGCAAGATTTATTTTCCAAGAATTTTTGGAGTTAGTATGTGGCCCTAGTAAATTAAAATTTACGTTTGAATTCAATATATATTGATTTTATTTTAATATTAATAAACACCGATCAGAACAGTCGAATTGGCTCACAAAACATATCCCATTGTGTCTGGAATGGTGGTATTTAGCTAGATGCGACAGTCGTTGGGCTTGATCTGAAGTTCATATCAATAAAAAGACACTTTTGGAATTAAAAGAATATAAAATTTATTTAAGGGCCAATAGGATTTTACTTTGCCCTAATTCATTTCCTAAAAGGCCCGCCGCTGTTCAGAAACATTTGAAGGCGATAATTGTTCGAGATAAATTCTTGTTCGATCTCCAGTTCCACACAGGGATTCACAAAATTTTATAAACGAAATTTGAAGAGCAACTCGAGTTCTATATAATGAACAGTGGAGATCGAATATAAAGGCGTGGTTTTCTTGATTTCCTTACCTGAAGCGCCGCCGTTCCCTTCGATTTCTAGCGCCGGAAAGTGGATCGAGTTCACTAGAGTGGGTCGGCGTCGGAGGGTCTCTCGTAGGCGAAGGGGATGGTGCGAGCTGATTGTCTCCACGCTTCACGGATTGTGTGAAAATCCGAACCCTAGTTTTGAACAGGGGGGTTCGACGTTTCTTTGTAAACGAGGAAGAAGGTAAAGATTTAATTAATTAATTTAATTATTTGTTACACTTAATAATGATGTCATCTTTGTAAAATCATATCTTTCTCATACGAACTCCAAATCGCGTGAAACAGGATCCGTTGTGATCGTAGGGACGAGAACTTCACAACAAGACTACCCGGGTCCAATTTGGAGCACATTGTAATTAATGGAAAATTCAAATCCAAACCGTTCAAATAAAAATTGATGGAGTTGAAACCAAAGGTGAGAACTCCTTCTTACTCTATTTATTTTACAACTAAAAATATTTTAGGATGCAGATGGGGCTTGCCCCAGACACTATTTATTGTACGAACCATATTATATGATTTGAATTATATGGAGTTCAACACTCAAATTTGCACAATCACATAATTTAAAGCGATGTATGGATATTACCGACGTGCGGATTTCATACTCCGCGAATACCCACTTATGGTGCCGTAAATGGCATTTGGGGTAGTTGAGTATTTATTTATTTGGATGTTCTATGTGATTTGATTGTGATTATAAAATTGTTTGTGGATTAATTGTGAATTGATTGGAATTGGTTAGTGTATGGCGCGAGCGGTAAGGCTAGACCTTATCCCGGTTCTAATATCGTGCCGTTATGTTGACAAAATTTTCTAAAAATATTTGAATAATAAAAATATAATTTTTATTGTATAAATTAACTATATAAAATATTCATGTGTTAAATAAAATATTTTATTGTTTGAAATATAATTTTTAACATATATATGAATGGCATAAAATTCTCCTGAAATGAAAATAAATATTCATTTACAAATCGGACAATTTGCTTATGTACACTCATTTGACTGATATTGATTGGGACGATATATTTTACACATTGCCCAACTGCACAAATAAAATTTGTGTGTCTTGTTTGAAACCCCACACGGGTATTTGGATGATATTTTGACATACACTAATCCCAATTGTTTATTTGTATGTCAATCGACTGGTTGACAGACTATTGTAAGCGTCAATTATTTATATTTAATGCTTATGCAGTTGTGTAGTGCACTCCGGATGATGGTTGATTGCTATCATTGTTATTGTATACATTTGATGTATGAAATCCATAAAAATAACATTATATGGTAATTAACTGTGTCTGATTCCTATTTGGAAAGAATGAATATTTTAAAAATAATAAATATTTTAAAATACGTAATACTTTAAAATAATATTCAATAAAGGATTAAAATCTATTTTAAAATAATATTCAATAAAGGATTAAAATCTAATTTTGATGTCCGATTTTGGATGGACACGAAAATATTAAAATATGTGAAGCCGTATTGATTAGATATGCGCCATTTTGATGCGAACGATATTTATATCGATTTTATTCATTTTTATAATGAATATCAAAAAGGAAATAATTTCAAAATCAAATATTTTGAAAATGTTATCATTTAAATAATATAATAATAAGGAGTATGCAATTTTGATTTAAAATTGAAAATGGAGTTGAAATCGTTTTTAAAACGAATTTATAAACGATTTATAAAATACATTTTAAATGGAAATCGATGAAATATATATTATATATATAATATAATGGCCTGAATAGAACGCGCCACGGCCGTTTGCTTATTTCAACCATTGACTTCGAATTGATATTACGGGAGATCCGACCGTCAGATTCTCATAAAATTAGAACCGTTGGGTTCGTATCGAAAAGAGCTTTCCAATGAATACAAAATATTTGAAATCTAATGGTTAGATTTGGAGATATGTCCAAATCAATTTCAGAAAAGGTCGCCATGGATGCAGTTCGGTGGCCGTTATTAAAAGTGGAAAAATTATGTAAAATCATAATAAATGATTTGGAAAGATCTTGGGTGAAAAATCCCATATCTGAAAAGATAAAAATATATTTTTAGGGAAATGAGTTATTAAATAGAATAATAATCTCATGGATTTTAAATAAAATAAATTGGAGTTTGAAAATGGTTTTAAAATAATCAGTATTTTCCCACGAATAAACTGGAATGGATTTGGAATGGAAATAATCTTCGAAATATTTCTATATTAGATTCCATGATTATACAGATATTGTTATGTGAATTTGTAAGTTACAAAAATCATTATTCCTAATACGATATCCATTGGTTTCAGAATTTGATATTGAATATAAGCCGATATAATTTCTATTTAGAACGTTATATTTAATATCGAATTGGTTTTTGGGTTTGTCATGAATGGTGTCTTTAATAACAATGTTCTTAAACCCAGTTGAGAAAAAAATAAATCTTTTAATTAAGATTTAGAGAAATTTACCAATTAATTAATATTTAATTGGAATTGAAACGAAAGTTGATTGTGGGTTTATCGTGAACTATGTTTTAAATGATATTAGTTCTTTAGCCAAGTTAAAGACATGATTTATTTCCTAAATTTGAAAAATCATTAAATAATGATTTTTGGAGATTATAACTAAGTGGAGTTTTAATGAATCTTTAATTAGATTGAAATGTTAATTCGGTAATTAAATTTGCCAAATTTGAGAAGTGTTCGAAAATGGAGTATCACCAGTTTTACTTCATGCGATAGTTAAATCTTTAATTAGATTTGAACGAGAAATGGTAATTGAATTTACCGATAACATAGTGGTGTTAGATATGGAGTACTACCAGTTTTACTACATGGGATGAATAGGTTGGGATGGGATAATAAAATGAATGATTACTTCAGAAAGGCGTTAATCCCGACTAGTTTGATAAACCTTAATTTGGTTTAAACTATGAAAAGATACTATAAAGTCTTTTGAAATGATTTCCAAAGAAATGGATTAAACAGTGTGTTTAAAGGTGATAATCTTTGATAAAATTAATGGGAACCTTTCCCTAAAAATGTAAATATTTGAATAAAAGAATATTCTGAATTCGAATGAGGCGTATGATGTGTTTTTATAACACTTGATTATAAAATACGCGAGTTATTCGGAAAGACCGGGTTTAACCCATTCTGAAAAATGAATACGACTACTAACAGTCGAAGAGATTGAAGACGGTGCAAGACCGACGATCTTTACATCGAATGGATGGGTTGCTACTTATGCCCATGATTGGAGTAGCTACCTTGAAGGGGCTACAGTGGTAGCTCTCCGGACGTATTTGTTGATAGTTCGGATATACGAGGCTTCTCTCCTGTATTGGACATATGTGACGAGGAATAAGGTGACTCTGGTTTCGTCCAGACCCAGAACGAACTTGTAAATGGATGGTATGTCTGACGTTTTATTTTTTATCCTGTATTCATTGATCTCTGCTAAATATATATATATATATATATATATATATATATATCTGTTTTTTGGCGGAGAATTTATTCTCTTGCTTAACACCCTTCTCTGAGACGTACGAGCTTAGAGGTTATATATTGGCAGAAATCAATGGTATGGTATGGATTGACAATGTGACATGCTGAGATGCATGGATCAAGGCTTTTGTTGAAAAGCAAAGCCTTGTGAATGATGATCAAAGCATAGCTTTAGTTAGCACTGCTTTTTTTAGTGTCCTTTCGTGAGCCTCACACCGCGGTATGACGGTGAACTGATGGTCAGGTCAGTATGCTTTCGAGATGAGGATAGACACCCTTAGAGGTGTCATCGATTCGGTCGACCGAGATGAGTTGAGTGTGGTCGCTCCACGCTCAGAGGGATAGGGCGCACCCCCCGATTCCCATAGGGATAGAGTAAGCGGTGCTTTCTCTCACTGGGACGTAGGCTGCGGTGATACTTGATTTCCCAAAACAGCGAATGTGCATTACGGTGTTTTCTCTAGCTGGGACGTAAGCCATGGAGTATTGCACTACACGATAGATCTTTCAAATCAAGAGCCAATAGTATGGAAATCCAAATTTCTAATACGACATTTTGCTGTTTTAATTATAAACCTATATATGCCGACATAATATATGGTACCTGTGCCGCGTAGGATTGATACATTTATATTTGAAGTTGATTTCTTCACTTATAGTAATAATTAAAGATAAATTTTGCGTACCAAGCATATTTGGCTATTATAAGGTAAAACTCTATCCTCTGGCTTGCGTTGCATTGTGTGATGGGACTTGAGTCTAATAATATTTTCATTTTTCTTTAATTAGCATTGCACTGTTTGTTTTATGCACTGGTATTCTTGGGGGTAAACCCGTTCCGTGTTATACAGCGTGGTCCCTTGATTTACCTTACTTTAAAAATCAAAATTTATAATTGTTTTATTTCTCACACCAGTCCCATGACTGACTCCGAGTTTATTGGATTATATAACACTTGTTTATTATATACGCGAGTTATTCAGAAAGGCCGGGTTTATACCCATTCTGAATAACTGATTCGATGATAAATCGACGATGAAGACGGTGGTCGAAGACCGGAGGTCTTCACATAGTTTGGATGATTACTGATGAATTGATTGGGCTGTACACTCAAGACATGGTAATAAGTTGTGATCATCCAGACGTACTTGGAGATCAACCAGATATGCGAGGACCTCTCTCCTGTATTGGACATATGGGACAAGGAATAAGGTGCCTCCAGTTTCGTTCAGACCCAGAATGAACTTGTAAATGAATATGTGTCTGACATTGGATTTTATTCTGTGTTGATTGATTTCTATTAAATATATATCCGTTTGGCAGTAGAGAATTTATTTTCTTGCTCAACGCCCTTCTATGAGACGTATGAGCTCAGAGGTTTTATATTGATAGACATCAGCCGCATGGCGTGAATTGCCTGTAGGGCACGCTGAGATGCAAAGGATCAAGGCTTCTGTTGAAAAGCAGAGTCTTGAGGTTGATGATCAAAGCATGACTTTAATATAGCACAGCTTTGTGTAGCATTAATTCGCGAGCTTCACACCCCGGTATGAACCAGAAATTGGTTGAAGGACAACAGAGAGGACATGCATTTCTTTCTAGCTAGGAGTGGTGTCATGGTATGGAGCCCAGACATTTTTACTTAAGTGGATGATGGAAGGTGAGGTACCTCGGATATATCGGTCACTACGGGGCTGATGGATTATATGGTCGACATACTAACCATTACTTCCCATAGGGCGGGGAAACGCATTGTTCAGGAATAAGCAACCTTCAAATGTAAGGGAGGACAGGCCCTGGCACTCCGAGGTGCAGTTGCGACTGTAGCCTGAGACATGGTAGGCTAGATTGTCACGAATTAGGTAAGGATGATACCTTGCCTTGGTTCATGATGAAAATCCAACTTCCAATACGACATGTGCGGTTTTGATTGTAAACCTATATATGGATACATGATATATGGTACCCATGCCGTCTATGATTGATATTATGATGGAAATTGTTTTTGAAACATATATGCACTTGTAATAACATCAAATGATTTTGATTTATACGTACTGAGCATTACTTGGCTATTATAAGGTAAAACTCTATCCTCCGGCTTGCGTTGCATTGTGTGATGGTACCCGAGTCTTATAATAGCTTCATTTTCTTTAATTAGCATTGTGCTGTTTGTTTTATGCACTGGTATTCTTGGGGGTAAACCCGTTCTGTGTTATACGGCGTGGTCCCTTGATTTACCTAACTTTAAAAACAAATTAATAACTGTTTTAGTTCTCACACCAATCACATGACTGACTAGGAGTTTATTGTTTTAACCTAAACTTTGGGTGTCCTTATTTTCCACACGGGCAGCTAGTAGTTTCGGTTTTGCAGATATTATATTCACAGGATCCTGGATTTACAACTGGAACTATATTCGGAAAGCTCTATATTCGTGTATTTCTTTCATTTGAGTTATGTATTATTTTTCCGCTGCATTGTAATTATTTAATCTCTGATATTTTCCTGATGTATAATATTTATTCATACTATGGAATATTCTTGTACTCTGATGTAATTTTTGTAATAAGCAATGACATGTTCTTCTGTTTGTGTTCTGATTTTTCGTGTTCTCAACTCAATCCGGGCTTTCCCATAAGTGCGAGTTTGGGTCGTTTCAGGGCTTTCCCGTAAGGGTGAGTTTGGGTCATTTCAGGTATACAGCAAAGAGAAACGAATTCCCCCGCCACTAAACGTAAATACGTTTGAAGAGATCAACTTACGCGATCTATTACATATACTCTGTCAGACATTGTTCCATGCAAGTTGTCCTATGACTGGAAAAACCGAGGGCACAAATCTGTAAACCCATCTTAGGCAATTGCCTAGGATTTGCTAGAACAACCCTTGCACAAACTCCATCTTCAATTATCTTCATCATATTTGGTTCATAACGCTAATGCCTATAAGGAGTGGTTTTCAGATAATAAATCTGATCCTGGTCTCTCCGTATTGACGGCGGAAAAATGGTCAAAACTTTGAGAATTAATTAATTAACTATCAAAGGAAAACATCCATACACACACCGATCTTATTTCCAAATGGAATTTTTCTCACATCAATCAACAATTTTCCCTTTTAAATTAATTTATCATTAATTTATTCATTTCCCCATTTCCCATTTCCATATATTCATAAATTCTTATTTTCTAAATTTTGAAAATATACGTTACTAACATTGGAAAACATTTCCATTTCTTATTCACGCATCACTATCCTCCTAAATCTATCAGTCTCTAAATGTAAACTAGCAAAAGAACAACTTCCTAAGTATCAACCCGAAGGCCGAAACCAACATCAGATCGATAATCAGAAAGCCATTCAACTTAACTAATCTCTAGTCAGTTTCTATTTTCCTTAACTTTGTTTCTTGACTTCTTATCGAATCATTGCTTATGCAAATCTCGGATTCAGTTTATGATACCACTTCTTTTACGAAAACAATTGATTATAACTATAGCGTTATAATCGTTACTTACGAAATATCTAACTACAAATTATAACTTTTATTTCTTAATTTGAATAAATAAAAAACAACTAATTTATTAATAAATAAATATTGATTTAAAAACGGAAAGTAAATAGTACTTTCCTACATTCAATACAGTCAAGTTCCAATGCATGATTCATTCTCGAATAATCTCTATTCGATAACTCTCCTTCGAATAATCGCTATTCGATTAACGTTCCGAAATTCGGAATAAATTACCATTCTAGGTTAACTCAATTTCCATTTTCATTCTAAATTAACCTCTGAATTTATCACTTTCAATTCTTTAACCATCTCTTTTATAATCGTTTTAATCTGCAAAACATTTGCTTTAGAAATCCTTATCCACTTTAAAACATGAATATTATTCCTTTATAGAAACTGAACTTGTTTTATCAAATCAAAAATTGATTTCAATTTATAAATATTATTATAGGTTCAAGTTCTGTTTATCGAGTCATTTTATAAATTGATAACTAATCTATTTTTCCCGAAAGAGAATCCACTATTTTAATTTAATGCAATTTACTATCTCATTCAAATTCCCATTTAAATTCCTATTTTTCAAAACCAGGTTTCCTTTATAAATGTTTTTATTTGCAAAATATTTACTTTAATCCATTATTCACATAGAATGTGAATAATATTTCTTTTATATAATCAACTCAGTTTGATTTCGTATTTTAAAATAATATCCCATTTCCAAATTCTATTTATACTTCTGTTTATAACATTATTCATACAAAACCCTATTTTTATTTCCAATCACCTATAATCTCCTTTATAATTCCCTTTATAAATGTTAAGTTTACATTCCATAAAAATATCGGTGTTAAAACCGACGTTTACTTCTTGATATAAATTCAGACTTATATATTAAATTTATCTAATGATAAATATTTTACTTAATTTATAAAATGTTAGACCCAAAAGTGGTTCTAACACCCAAATTGATCAGAAACAAGATTAAATGAGACAAAAATAAAAATGAACACACAGGATTTATAGTGGTTCGCCGAAGAAATGCCTACGTCCACTTATCTTTCACTATATTCGATAATTCAGTTGCAAATACAATGTAAGATTCACTCAATTCCACTCACAACTCACTTATATTCACTCAATTGACTAAAACAAAGAATAAAAGATGATTTGGATTCTCCGGGAGT
This sequence comes from Allium sativum, assembly GCA_030737875.1. NCBI lineage: Eukaryota > Viridiplantae > Streptophyta > Magnoliopsida > Asparagales > Amaryllidaceae > Allium > Allium sativum. The sequence continues at coordinate 34,869,274 of CM060919.1, forward strand.
AATGGAGTTCGGATGATGAAGGTAGTTGAATTCTCAAAGTGCTGAAAAAAAAAGATCCTTCTCTTTGTCTCCAGACGGGGTATTTATAGGTGTGAATTTGCTTGAGACTTGATCCGGGTCGGGCCACGTGTCATCCATCGCACTCTCTTCGGGTTCGGATGAACTATCATGTTGACAACGCATCAAAGGGAGGGACGTTATGGGTAGGAACTGGTCATAGCCGGTCCGGATATCCAGGCGCTTTTGCAGGAGAATAACAGGGAGCATGGGTTCGGGTCGGAGACGCGCAGATAAGGGGTTCGGATCGGAGTACCCGATCCGAACCGGTTTGGCTTAGGTGCGATGCTCTCTTCTTCTCTAATCTGCTCCGCTCCGATCCATTTTCGTGACAAACAGGTGGCTTTCCGATCCAATTGAGATTTAGTTGCCCTCCGATCCGATTAGATATGCCTTACCAATTTACTCAATAGGAGTTCACCGATCCGAACAGGGGACTCTTTCCGACCCGAACCGATGGTTTGCTCTGACCCGATCCGAACAGCTGCTGCTATCTAACCTAGATTGTAGTGTCTTCTTCAATCCGAACCGAAGTCTTCTAACTAAAAATTCCCTTCAATATCTGGTTTCTCGACTTTGTGTTGCCTAATTCACAAAGTAGGCTAACATTTTGCCCCCTCAAAGGATGCTTCTGTTGTATACGAAGCATGCTTTGATGTTGTTTGAACGCTAGTCCTTGAATCAGAACAGTCAAAAAGTCACTTCTGTTCGTTTGCGATGTTCTTTCCTAGTTTTTCTTTTAAATCCAGCTCGAATGCTAGAAGAATGCACAGATTTCTATTCGGTTCGGATGCTAGAGGAACGTACAGATGTCTATCCGGCTCGGATGCTAGAGGAGTGCACAGATTTCTACCCGGTTCGGCGTTTGACTCGAGCACCTCTTTTCTTCTTGTTTCGCTTTGCACTGGGTTGACGGACCAGAAGGTGTGGGCTAGCTTGGACTCGGTCCGAACAGAGAAAAACACGGGGAATACAAAGAGCCATCTCACGCCTTATATAAACTCGACCATCCAAACACTTCTACCTTCTTTATTCTCACAATTCTTGTTCTCCCAGTTTTACACCGAAACCCCACTTCCTAAAAAATCTAAAAACTCCAAACTCCTCGTCTCAATCTTCGAATAAAATTTCTAGGTACTTTGAATCTCCGATTATTTATGTAATAACTAACTTTATCTAGGATTTGCGGTTAAATCGAGCGGTTGGAGTGTGGTATTGGTTGAACTCCGACGTCTGGATCTTCTCCACCGTTTGTCATCGTCGTTGATGGCGTCTTCGCCGTCTCGAGGTAGCAACGGGGGTCATTTGGATCCAGTGTTAAACGTTCAAGCACACAAACGCTTAATTTCGTTCGGGTCTAATGAAATTTGAAGACGAGAAAGGGGAGAACTGGAATTGGGTTCGGTTCGGGTTAGGAAGTGCTGAAGCAGCAGAGGGGAGGACAGGTTCATATGTTAGGATCGGGTCGGAATGAAATGCGATGTGGAGAAAGCCTTGCTTGTCCGACCAGGTCGGGTCGGGGGAAGAGATAGAGAAAGGGAAAGGACATATGGACCTGCTTGTTTGCTGAACAACTTCAAATGCTTACTCCGATCCGGATTGAACCTGCCAAATCATGAACGTCGTCCCCGAACCAAACAATACGCAGACCCGAACCGATCCCAGCTATATGCACATCCGATCCGAACCCAACAATGAACGCACCCTATCCGAACTGAATGATATGCATATTCCAACTCAAAGCACTAGACTTTATCCAACCAGGGTTAACCAATGCTTGACATAATTTTCAACCTAATGAACAGTTAGGATAGTGCCTTGCGGACATAAACGAACATTAAGAACAACTTTGACTATCACCTTTTCTTCAAAGCTTCGTCTTACATTGCTGTACTTTTATTTTGCATTTCCCACATTTGCTGCACACATTTTAGTTCACACACATACACAGGGGGGCACGGGATAATTTACTCTAATCCGTGCTATTGCTTCTTCAATAGTTCTATGACAATGAGGCCCAGACGCTCTTCCCGTCTAGCTGAGAGGAAAGAAGCCCCGGAAACTTCTAACAAAATCACTCTTGAGGATATATCTTCTTCGTCTGATCCGGAATGGGACAGTGAAGGTCCAGATTACGGGGTTGGTCATCGGGAAAGCGACGAGGTGTCTTCAGAGAATGAAGTTTCTCTGGGTTTCGAGGAAGAAGGAGGGATTGGTGATAATCGAGCACCCGATGAATTTGAATCAGCCATCATATTGGAATCACCCTCGGACTCCGTTGAATCAACAATTGACAACGATCGACTTGTTCAAATTTGTCTAAAATATGGAATAATGAAAAGGGACACCCTAGTGCCCTCACGCTCTGACCGTCCCCACAACCCTCCATAAGGATATATGACGGTCACTCGATTGATGTGCATGGTCGGCGCCATTCCTCCATTTTCTCCTTTCATCGTTGATTTCTTAAGACAAATGCGGATTGCCCCCATGCAGTTGCATCCCAATTCATATGCCTATTTGCATACCTTGTACATAGCATATCGTGAGATCCTAGGCGTAGAGCTCACGTTCGATGATGTTCACTTCTTCTATAATTTCAAGCATCGGACCCGAGAAACTCCATCCTTCTGCTACTTTGAATCAGTTCCAAAGAGGAAGATAATCTCTGCACCATTTAGTAGTAAAGCTGGAGATTCCAGACTTGAATGGTTCTACGTGAAGCAACAGCCTGGATGCGCCAGGAGATGGACAAAATCAAGTAAAGCATTGATTTTCCAAATCCGGACTCTATGCACTTGAATCATCACCCTGACCTGTTTTCCTTTTTATTTGCAGTCGACAATCCCAAACAGATATCAGATCAGGCGTTCTTTGATCGGATGCACCGACTTCTTAATGGCGATCAAAAATTCTTGACTATCGACGAGGTCCTTAAAGATGAATACCTTCACTTTCATGGGCTGCTATCTGTTTTTCGTAGCATTGGACATGGGACGGTTCCATACGCGTACATTCCTCCAATGGAGGTGGTCCCAGAGATAGGAGAAGGCTCAGGAATTCCTACAGCGTCTCTTCACACTTCACCTTCTCCATCTTCTACGCAAGATGATGAATTGGCTAATCTGGCCGAAAAGCATCGTGAAGGGTACATTGCCCCCGAGGAAACTACTTCTCTAGACAAGTCAAAATCCTCTCAAGAGTCGCCACTTCATGCTTCCGAAGGGGAGGTTCCTAGTACTGATGAGCACATATTTCAGGGTTTGGGGGATCTCCCCTTACCTGAGACTATATATACTTCGGAGGATTTCAAGAAGGATCCTCTAGTCTTCACCTCTTCTGAGGAAACCACTCCTGCTAAGGCCAAAGAGCCTGCCCGCACTTGTCTAGCTTCAGACTCGGGTTGGTTGGGGGGAAACACACCACTTAGGATACACTTTACACCACAGCATTAGCATTCATTGCACTTCTTTCTCCATGAATCCATTAATTCTAAACTTCGTTTATTTTATCGTGTAGGTACAATGTCTCGATCCTACTACGATATAAGAAAACTTCGTCGCAGCATGTCCAATCCTCCTCAGGATGTCGAGTATGATCGCCGGGATGATCGTGGTAGGGAGGAGAGGAGACCTTATGATCCCTATCGATCTCGACCCTCACGCTCTCGCTCACCAGTTCGACCGGAACAAGAGAAATACAAGAGCTATCAAGGTCGCAGGGAGGAGGATAGACCACCATCTAAAGACTCCACTTCCTCCCATGAAAAGCGGAGTAGAGAGAAAACTCCTCCAAGAGAAACCGGGTCTCGAAGTAAGCAAAAGGTCCCTGCTACTAAACGACCTAGGACAGACAAAGAGACTACCGAATCCTCTTCAGGAAGGGACACTGAATTGACAATCCTCGCTCCTCCCCCACCAGATGCAGGAACTGCAATAAAACGGGCATATTTAAAAGAGCAATTTCCCGAACATTACTTCGAAACTCTGACCTTTTTACCTGCCCTTGAACCTATTTCGTCTAATTGGGCAGATGAGGCCAAAGCAAAGATTGATTTGGTGGAAAAACAATATACCGAGATGTTCAAGTATTCCCGCAATCTTTCTAGAATCATCCGCACTCTAATGACAAATACTGATTCAATGCAAAAGACCGCGGAGGAGGATGCCAAAGCTCTAAAAGCCCTAGGAAAAGATTTGGAAGACACTCAAGCTCAACTAGCTGTCGCTCAAAAGAACGCTTCTAATTTCAAACAACAGTTTGAGGACACGCAAAAACGCTATCATGACTTGCTTGAATCCCACACTCAGGAGCGTTCTGAGTTGAAGAAGCAAGCTGACGAGGCCAAATCAGAGGCTGCTAAGACACGCCTTGCTTATGCTGAGCTTGAACGGAAAAACGCCGAGTTAGCAAAAAGGAATGCTGATTTAGAAAAGAAGAATGCTGATTTGGCTTCGAAGTTGTTGGAGGCAGAAAACAGGGCTGCTCTGGCCGAGGGCAATGTGGAGTGTGCCATTAAATCTACGGAGGAAGCCCGCAAGCAATTATCTGAGGCGGAGGTTGAGATTCAAAGTTTCGGCGAACTAATGATTGAATTCTTCGCACATATTATTCGTCGCGGAAACATTTCTTGGATCGAAGATTATCCATCCACTCTGGTTCAAGTATGGAATCAGATCATTGAGTGGGAAAAAGAAGAACTTAAGATCGATTCCGTCGATGAAGATAAACTGATGGAGAAATATTTGAGAGATGATGAACCGGAGCGCCTAGCTGAAGGGCGCCGCCTTATTGCTGAGGCCATGGAAGAAGAGAGACGAAAGTCTAAACAAAAAACCATTCCCGAAGCTGGTTCCTCTTCTTCTGCTCCTGCACCTCCCGAAGTAGAAGGGTATGATCCCGAAAATCCGGGAATTCCCCGGACAACTTTGCTATCTCCCATTGCTGAAATAACCCCAGAGGTAGTAGTCACCCCCGCTGAAAAGTCTTCGGAAGGTATCCCTATCTTTTCTCCTCAATTTGCCAAAGCTATTACTACTTTTCGCTACGTGATTGAACATTCGATGAGAGACCCTTTGTTTTCGCCTGAGTTGATAACCGATGTTTCTCATTCTGTTGGTGTTGAATCATCCGCAAAGACAGACGTAGCTCAAGGAGCTGTCGCTGGGACAAAGCCCGCTGATAGGGCCAAAGAAGGGGAAGACAGGGCTGCTTCTATAGACTCGGGGGAAGGAAGTGAGCCAACTAAGGTCACCACTCCTCATGATGAAGAAATGATAACAGCTTTAAAGGACGACGGAGGAGACGGGGGGCATGAAGAGGAACCGGAAGTTGCAATAACTGGGGAGTCGAAAAGTGCTGATGACGTTACTTTGGCTGCAATGAAGGCTGATCAAGACAAGCGCTTGCAATTAATGGCCGAAGAACTAGACCCTGAGGTCCTCAAACCCCTCGCAGTTGTGGATGCGGGTTCAAGGTTAGTTGTTAAGCTCTCAACTAGATCTATTACCGAAGAACTTGCTAAAAAATCTTCTCTTGATTCCAGTGTCTCGCCCTCCGGGAAGAAGTCTACTGGCTCCAGTACTGCATCTTCAGGGAAAAAGAAATCAAAACGAATCTTAACTGAAGCCGAGAAGGAAGCAAAGGAGGCGGAGAAAGCTGCCAAGAAATCTAAGGCTCATTCCAAACCTAAGTAGCGGGTTCCCCTGTATCTTTTTAGCATCTTTGTGAACCAATGATTGCTGCTGCAAGAGCAGCTCCTGCACTTTCTTTTTTAGCTATTTCCCTGTACAAATTCATTCATTTGTAAATAAAAATAATTCACTTTTTGCAATGTTTATTTGTTAGTAGTTCTGCACTTATGTAAAAATGCATGTCTGTAGTCATGAAACGAAACTGTAGAGGGGGGAAATATGTGTATGCATATGTGTCCCCAGCCAATTTCCATAAGTTATTCAATGCTTAACCAAGCAATCTAAATGCCCCCAATTCTCTGACGGGATAGCACTTCCTGTGTCGTCAGTACCTGTCGTTTTTTCTGGCATTTCTTTTATGCTCTCCCTCTTTCTCTTGAGAGTTAGAGTTCGAGTTCAGTCATCTGTTTATTCCCCGGTCGTTCAACGGGGAGGGACTTCTTTCTCGGCGCTCAGTCGGAGACGCCTTTATACTCTCACTCTTTCTCTGGAGAGTTAGAGTTAGGAAGAGAATTTCTTTTTCAGCGCTCAGTCGGAGACGCTTTTATACTCTCTCTCTTTCTCTGGAGAGTTAGAGTTAAGAAGAGAATTTCTTTTTCAGCGCTCAGTCAGAGACGCTTTTATACTCTCTCTCTTTCTCTGGAGAGTTAGAGTTAAGAATGTCGTTTTCTCATTCTTTTATGTCTTATTGCACAAATAATCGTTGGGCTTCTTTTTATGTCTACACTGTTTTCAACCTTTTTAGGCTCTGAGTTATCCTGTATTTTATAATCACAACAGAATAACTGATGAATATAAATGCATAAAAGTAAATAACACACAATATTTTTATAGTGGTTCGGCTAAGTCGTAGCCTACATCCACTTTATAGTCCTTTATTCAGATCATCAAACTTTCCCAAGGCAAGTCGTGCCTTATTACAGAGTTCATAAGAAAAAATAACACAAAGTACAACATTTCTAATCCAAATATCGCATTAAGTGCTGGGCATTCCATGCTCGAGGGACTTCTTCGCCATCTACGGTCGTTAACTTGAAGGTTCCTTTTTCAAGTTTCCGTTGGATGACAAAGGGTCCTTCCCATTTTGGGCCGAGGTGAGGAAGGGATGGAAAAACTCTCTTTAGCACCAAATCTCCTGGTTCAAAAGTTCTAAGGCGAACTTTTTTGTCATAATAGCGTGCCATCTGACGCCGATGTCTTGCTGCACGCAAGTCTGCTTCGTCCCTTTTCTCTTCGACTTCATCAAGGGACTCAAGTAAGAGCGCCCGATTCGTCATCGGGTCATAATATGTCACCCTGTGGGAAGGAACTTCCAGTTCAACTGGAATTACTGCTTCTGAGCCGAAGGAGAGAGAGAAAGGGGTATGACCGGTGGCTGTCTTGAATGTTGTTCGATATGCCCACAAAGCTAGGGGCAATTCGTCAACCCATCTTGCCTTTGCACGTTCCAACCGTTTCTTGAGGATGGATTTTATAACTTTGTTTATTGCCTCTACTTGTCCATTCGATTGCGGATAGGCAACTGCAGTATATCGCTTGTCTATTTTATACTTCTGACAGAAATTTCTGAATTCAGTACTATCAAACTGGGTTCCGTTGTCAGTTATGATCGTCCTTGGAATCCCGAATCGGCATATAATATTTCTGACCACAAAACTTATCACCTTTCTTGTTGTGATCTTGGTCAAGGGCTCAGCTTCCACCCATTTCGTAAAATAGTCCACAGCCACTATTGCATACTTAGCTCCTCCTTTAGCAATCGGTAAAACTCCAATGATATCAATTCCCCATGTGGCAAATGGCCAAGGACTCACCATCGATTTAAGCTGGGTTGACGGTGCCCTGGGGATTTTGGCGAATCTCTGGCACTTATCGCAGCGTCGTGAATAATCAGCTGCATCTCTGTTGATCGTAGGCCAGAAGTATCCGTACCGCAATATTTTCTTTGCTAAAGTTTGACCTCCTGTATGATCTCCACACTCACCTTCGTGTACTTCTCTTAGTACACGCTTGATGTCGTCGTGTGCGATACATCGTAACAGGGGCATAGAAAATCCTTGTCTATAGAGAGTATCGTCTTGTATAACATATCTGGTAGCTTTGCGAACTACATCTCTTTTCTCACTCTTCTTCGATGGGAGTGTCCCATTCTTAAGAAAATTCTTAATTGGAGTCATCCATGACTCCTTCTCTGGTTCCGCTTCAAAAGCGAATTCAATTTCCATTGACTCAAAGCTTGGCGACTCCAACATTTCAATTGGAATTACCTCAGTCTCTTCTGGATTGTCAGAACTAGCCAGTTTTGCCAGTCTATCCGCTTTCTGGTTTTCAACTCTGGGAATATAAGTGAGTTGTGAGTGGAATTGAGTGAATCTTACATTGTATTTGCAACTGAATTATCGAATATAGTGAAAGATAAGTGGACGTAGGCATTTCTTCGCCGAACCACTATAAATCCTGTGTGTTCATTTTTATTTTTGTCTCATTTAATCTTGTTTCTAATCAATTTGGGTGTTAGAACCACTTTTGGGTCTAACATAAAATATTATCTATAGATTAATCTTCTTAATTATCTGTTAAAAGAGATATCTATTCAATATCTACTTAATATGAATCTTCGCATAATTTTTTTATATCTTTCCATTCCCATTCTTCAATTATATTAATTTTCCAAATATTATAATTACTCCATATACTCATTTATTATCCTCTTGTTATCTTCATTCAGTATTTACACAAAAACGACCTTTTTAAACTTCCATATAACTGTTAATAAGTTTATATAGAAGTTTCTTATTTTATTTCCCAAATAATTCCTTTTTTATAAAATCCATTGATTTTATAAAATTCTTAAATTCAATATCCACTTCAATTTTTTTTATATTCCAATATTACTTATGGTATTTAAAATTCCAAATAAAAAGGCCCAGTACCATCCAAACACACAAAATCAATTACAGATAATATATCACATCATACATCATAATATATGAAAAACAGTAATATAAAAGTTGAGGAATCCAGTTGGATCCCTCCAACCTGTTATCCTGCATCCACAGATGTTAATCAACATAAATAACATGAATTTTATATCAATATGAAATATTCCAATAAACAGAATCAATACTGAATTAACGATTTATATATTTAACTATATATATTTTCAACCAATTAATTAGCAATTAATCTAAATAACCATCATACAACATTCAATCATTATTTATCAATATTAAATTACGTTTATAAAAATATAAACTGGACAGAGTTAGTGAGTTTACTCACTTTAGTCGTTAATGTTAAATAACAAGTAATGGTCGATTTGTCAATTCAGGCGTTTATTCCACCATAAATTGAGACGAGCTCCAAATCACTCCAAATCAGTTCCATGGTGTAGCCCTCGTCCATACGATCCCAACGGATCATTTTCGTCAAATTCGGATTACATATGACAAAGTTATACATTTTTAAAGGATCAGTATATATTTATTTCAATACGAACATCATTAACATTAATTAAATAATTATTGATCACCTTAATTCATTTTAGCTCTAGTCATGTCAGCTAAAACCTTTCTTCCTACTCCTCATCATGCCTTCTTCATCCCGCCTATAATATAAATCCATAACCCTCCTCATCCATTCACACAACCCTATTTCTCTATGAATTCAAATACAAAAGCCACCATCCTAGTTCTCTCCCTTCCCTCTTCAATTCCATCACACTTAACACCCACTCGCACGGATTCTTGCAAACTCCGACTTCAGCTCGAACTCAGGTACACAGTAATGTATCGAACAATTTTTTTTACAGTTATTCACAAAATTCATGCAAAAGTCACAAATAACCCCACAAACTCCAAAACATCATCTGTTTCTCCCCACGATGCTTCAAACTGGAATATACCCGAACTCTACCTGCGCTGGGTTAAAAACCAACAATATAAATTTTTGAAAACCCTTTTAAAACTTATGTGAGCAAGAAGAGTAGGCTCTAGAGATTTCAAACACATAGGTTTCGAAATTTATTGAATTTTATTTGGTTGTATATGAATTTATAAAGATGGAAACTATTTACTGGAAGAAAGAAACATTGGCGGCTCATTGGTTTGACTAGAGAAGGAAAATTAAGGGTTAGGGTTAATGAGAGTATTTATAGGATACATTTGGATTGTATTAGAAGTTTCATACTTTTTTATATTAATTATATTCGATCATTAGCTCAATTAATCGTTTAAAAATTCTTGTGGTCACATAAGAATCCCGTTTTCGATGAAAATGGACATACAGCTACGGTTTGACATTACGAACCCAACGAAACTAGTTTCATCGAATTTCGAGTCTGTTTGCTCATTCAATGTATTTTTAAAGTCAAATTATTGACTATTTTTCACATTTAAATTCCGCACGGCCACATACTAACTCCAAAAATCACGAAATTTGAAATTTAACAACAATTTAATATTTCGGATCCAATAAAATTAATTTTGTCAAAAATAGAGATTGTTTGCAAAAATGGCTATTCCCTAAGGTCTAAATAAACCAATTAAATATTAATATATTTAAAAACAATTTAATTTAATAATAATAAATTAATATTATCGTATATATCGAAATAGAATATCATATTGCCCCAAAATAAACAAGTTTGGATTTATAACTTGAAACTTAAAAATCCAAGTTAATCAATATTCAATATATAATAAAAATCCTTTTATTATATAAATAAATCATTATAAATTATAAACGAATTCCATAGCGACTATTTGAAAATTTGATTTGGACATAACTTACAATCTACAAGACGAAATCACGATTTTTCTCTTTCATTAGAAAAATATTATTCAAAAGATTCGAACATTTCTTATTTCACAGAAATCTGACTTAAAACGGATTATGTATATTCAATTGAAGTTCAAAACTCAATATTACAAACTACCACGACGTTACGAGCTCATTTTAAATTATATTATAATCATACGTTCAAATTTGTTATTATAAATAAATTCATTATTATAATTTAATTCTAAAACTGAACTAAATCTTATAAATAATCCAATTCACACAATATTGCGAATTCTACTATTTCCGACTATTTCGGAATTTAAAATTTATTATTCCATTATTTATATTAATTAAGTGTAAATATTATTAATTCAAGTCATTTTAAATTACCAAATCAGCATTTAAATAATTAAATAAATTATTTATTAACCGTTAAAAATATGGGACGTTACATTCCTTCCCCCTTAAAAGAATTTCGTCCCCGAAATTTACTAAGGTAAGAAAGATGCTACAAACCCTATAAACTAGGTTAAAAAATATTTATTTCCTCCTTTAACTTCAGTTTCTACTAAACCGACTAATTTTCATTCCAATAAACTAAAATTTTCAAGAATTCCGAAAAATTTCTAACACCTTAAATTTTTGAAAAATTTCTCCAGCATCTCCTTTATATGGCTCAATTGGTACAACTATAACTCGCCTCTTTAGGCCTTCTCCAATCCAAAAGAAAATCAAACAGCCAAGCGGCTTGGCAAATCTTCTCATAAAAATCTCATACCCAATCTAAAATATAAACTTGTACCTTTTTTGTTGGGCATTCAACTTTATCTCTTCCATATGCTGTCAAGTCATCATATACCAACGTCATCCCAATCACGCTCCAATTAGTTTTTATCCTCAAACCCAATCATTCGCTTATATCCAAGTCGAATTCCGTCCTCAACTCAAATCCCATTTTCAATTCCAACTCTTAACTTATCAGTTTACATATTTCCCAATTCCTATCTCACAATCCAATTTTATTTGATATTTTCTATTTCAATTCAATCTCCACTTAACTGATTTCAATTCAATTCCTATTTACGTTCATAAATTTCTTCACTAATTGGTTTTAATTCAACAATCTCTCCCGTAAGTTTTAAACCATTTAGTTTCTTTTAAATCAATCATTTCCTTTCAGGATACAAACAACTTGTTTTCTCAAAACAATCCAAAAACAAAATCATTGGTAGTAATCCATCACTAAGAAACTCGAAAATGAACACTGATGATGTGGCCAACATTATCAGGGTTATTTTCCAGCGATCGAAGTTAGTTCAATACTATATTTCTTTCAAAACCATTTCTAAACATTTCCATTTTGAAATTTATTTCAAAATATCCTTCACAATGCTTGTAAAACAATTTAAAATCTCCCATGATTTTAAAATTCTCACATATTTAATCCAAATCCATTTACAACCACTTCTCCAAATTTTAGAAAATTTTAATTACAATTGTGACTTTAAATTCATATTTTATCCATCTGATTTCACATATTACACTCATACGAATTCTAATTGGCTATTTACATAGCTATTTTACTTTTATAATTTCATTCGATTAAAATAATAAACAATACATCAAACATGCTATAATAATTCCAATATAAATACTATCTTTATATCAAAACAAACTTTAGGGTAAAATTATTTCATTTACCCTCTTTTCAAAACATACTGTGTCGGTTCATCGTACTCGAGTGTTTAGAAACCCCTACCGATACAGTGGATCAAACTGATCGACCAGAACTCATAAACAACTAGACCAATAAATCTCCACAATTTAAAACAATTTTTATAAAATCAACAAATACGTTCTCTCGTATATACACTCAACTCATTCTAGGATATTTCTAATCCCATCTCCATTAGGTTATGCCACAGAGCCAAGGTAATTACTCAACCTGGCTCTGATACCACGGTAACGAACCGAGATTTTCGACCCCGAAAATCGACATAAACCCATGTCAACTATTCAAGCATCGAACATACTCATTAATATAAAGAAGTTAGATGGTGAAGAATAAAAAGAAAGAAAGCTAGAATATAAGTAGAAGAAGATTACAGCAGAATCAGAATAAACACGAATCTCACAGTGAAACAAATAAAATATATAATATAACATAACTTTTGAAATATAAACTTATAATTGTATATACATACCATTTCGGAATACAACACATAACATCACAGCAGAAATAAACAACAACTATATAATCCTGAAGCCTCCTGCTCCAACCTCTTGTATGTATATCTGTAAAATCCTGACTACTTGACTGCACATACAAATTGAGGCATCCAAGAGTTTAGGGTAAAACAAAACAAAATAAACCCTAGGTCAGTCATGGGACTGGTGTTAATAAACTCCAACCATGTGGTTTAAATTTTAAAATCCATTTTAAAGAAAGGATAATCGTAAGACCAATCCACACATAAATAGGGATGGTTTTTGCCTTACGATAACCCAAAATATTTCTTAAAAATCAATACTCTTCTGATATTATAATAATGTCTAAGTCAAATAAATAGCAATATAGCGGAACACTTTCATCTCACATTCCATTTACATAATATATAATCAAAATCACGTGGACGCTTATTTGGTAATGGATTCCAACTAGCAAGGTATGGGACCACCTTCCAACAGTGTATCTCTAGAGAGGAATACACCGGGTTTACCAAGAACATTTTGCAACCAAGGCTAAACATGACCTGTCACTCGTTTCGCTTGAATGTACCGAATGTATTATCACCAATGGTTGGGATCAGCAACCGTTTCTCAAAACGGACAACATCGAAATAGATTTAAGAAGTAAATGGATTTTCTCTAGATCAAGTGACAATATACCCTAATTGGGAGCTACCCACTTAGTCATGCGACCTACCTGATTTTATACCATTTCCCGGTTGTGAGGCTTGAGGCCATAACGTACCTTTTTGACAGACCACACCATTGTTTACTTTGAATGCCACTTCGTCATACCAGCCAAATCGCAAATAGATTTCTCCAAAAATATCACGAGTATACAGCTAAGAGAAAAGAATTCCTCTGCCACTAAACGTATATACATTTGAAGAGATCAACTTATGCGATCTATTAGATATACTATGTCAGACATTATTCCATACAAGTTGTCCTGGGAGTGGATAAACCGAAAGCACTACTCTGTAAACCCATCTTAGGCAATTTCTACCTAGGATTTGCCAGAACGGCCCTTGCATAAACTCCATCTTCAATTATCTTCATCATATTTGATTTCCAATGCTAATACCCATACGGAGTGGTTTTCAGATAATAAATCTAATCCTGGTCTCTTCGCATTGATGAAGGAAAAATGGTCAAAACCTTGATAGTCGTTTATTTAACTATCAAAGGAAAACATCCATATACACACCGATCTTATTTCCAAATGGAATTTTTATCGATCAATCATCAATCAACATTTATCCATTTTAAATTAATCTATCATTAATTTATTCATTTCCCCGTTTCTCGTTTCCATATATTCATAAATTATTATTTTCTAAATTTAAAAAATATACGTTATTTACATTGGAAAACATTTCCATTTTTTATTCACGCATCACTATCCTCCTACATCTATCAATCTCTAACTGTAAACTAGTAAAAGTACAACTTTCTAAGTATCAACCCCAAAGGCTGAAACCAACATTAGATCGACACTCAGAAATCCATTCAACTTAACTAATCTCCGATCAGTTTCTATTTCCTTAACTCTGTTTCTTAACTTCTTATCGAATCATTGCTTACGCAAATCTCGTATTCATTTACGATTCCACTTCTTTTTTGAAAACAATTGATTATAACTATAGCGTTATAATCCCTACTTACGAAATATCTAACTTCAAAATATAACTCTTATTTCTTAATTTGAATAAAAAAACAACTAATTTATTAATAAATAAATAAATCTTGATTTAAAAACGGAAAGTAAATAGTACTTTCCTACATTCGATATAGTCAAATTCTAACGCATAATACTTTCTCGAATAATCTCTATTCGATAACACTCCTTCGAATAATTGCTATTCTATTAACGTTCTGAAATTCGAAATAAATTACTATTCCAGGTTAACTCAGTTTCCATTTTCATTCTAAATTAACCTTTGAATTTATCACTTTTAATTCTTTAACCATCTTCTTTTATAATCGTTTTAATCTGCAAAAACATCTGCTTTAAAAATCCTTATCCACTTTAAATCGTGAATATTATTCCTTTATAGAAACTGAACTTTTTTTATCAAATCAAAAATTGATTTCAATTTATAAATTTTAATATAGGTTCAAGTTCTGTTTATCGACTCATTTTATAAATCTAAAACTAATCTATTTTCCCCGAAATAGAATCCACTATTTTAATTTAACGCAATTTACTATCTCATTCAAATTCCCATTTAAATTCCTATTTTTCAAAACCAGTTTCCTTTATAAGTGCTTTTATTTGCAAAATATTTACTTTAATCCATTATTCACATCGAATGTGAATAATATTTCTTTTATATAATCAATTTAGTTTGATTTCATATTTTAAAATAATATCCCATTTCAAATTCTGTTTATACTTCTATTTATAGAATTATTCGTACAAAACCCAATTTTTATTTCCAATCACCTATAATCTCCTTTATAATTCCCTTTATAAATTCTGAGTTTACATTCCATAAAAATATCGATGTTAAAACCGATTTTTACTTCTTAATATAAACTCAGACTTATATATTAAATTTATCCAATGATAAATATCTCAATTTATAAAATATTGTTTATGAATTAGTCTTCTCAGTTTATTTGTTAAAAGAGATTTCTATTTAATATCTACTTAAAATCAATCTTGTCATAATTCTTTTATATCTCGCCATTCCCATTCTTTAATTATATTAATTTTCCAAATATTATATTTACTCCATATACTCATTTATTTACCTCTTATTACCTTCATTTAGTATTTACACAAAAATGACCTTTTAGAACTTCCATATAACTGTTAATAATTTTATATAGAAGTTTCTTATTTAACTTCCCAAATAATTCCTTTTTATAAAATCCATTGATTTTAGAAAATTCTTAAATTCAATATCCACTTCAAAATTTCTATTTTTTATATTCCAATATTACTTATGGTATTTAAAAAACCAAATAAAAAGGCTCAGTACCATCCAAACGCACGCAATCAACTACAGATAATATATCACATCATAGATCATAATATATGAAAAACGTTAATATAAAAATTGAGGAATCCAGTTGGATCCCTCCAACCTATTACCCTACATCCACAGATGTTAATCAACATAAATAACACGAATCTTATATCATTATGAAATATTTTGATTAACAGAATCAATATTAAATTAACGATTTATATATATAACTATGTATATATATATATATTCAGCCAATAATTAGCAATTAATCTAAATAACCGTCACACAACATTCAATCATTATTTATCAATATTAAATTAAGTTTATAAAAATATAAACTGGATAGAGTTAGTGAGTTTACTCACTTTGGTCGTTAATCGTTAAATAACGAATAACAGTCGATTTGTCCATTCAGGCATTTTATTCCACCATAAATTGAGACGAGCTCCAAATCACTCCAAATCAGTTCCATGGTGTAGCCCTCGTCCATACGTTCCAATGGATCCTGTTTCGTCAAATTCGGATTACATATGACAAAGTTATACATTTTTAAAGGATCGGTATATATTTATTTCTATACAAACATCAATAACATTAATTAAATAAGTATTGATCACCTTAATTATTTTTAACTCTAATCACGTCAGCTAAAACCTTTCTTCCTACTCCTTATCGTGCCTTCTTCATCCCACCTACAATATAAACCCATAACCCTCTTCATCCATTCACGCAACCCCATTTCTCCGTGAATTCAAATACAAATGCCACCATCCTACTTCTCTCCCTTCCCTTTTCAATTCCATCACACTTAGCACCCACTCTCACAGATTCTTGCAGACTCCGACTTCAGCTCGAACTCAGGTACACGGTAATGTATTGAACAAAATTTTCTCCAGATATTCCTAAAATTTGCGCACAAGTCACAAATAACCCTACAAACTCGAAAACATCATTTGTTTCTTCCCTGGATGCTTCAAACTATAATATACCCGAACCAACCTTGCGCTGGATTAAAAAGACATCGACAGAAAATTTCGAAAACCTTTTAAAAACTTATGTGAGCATGAAGACTAGGATATAGAGATTTCAAATGCATAGGTTTCGAAATTTAGGGAATTTTATTTGGTTATATATGAATTTATGAAGATGGAAAATGTTTATTAGAAGTAACAAACATTGGAGGCTCATTGATTTGACCAGAGAAGGAAAATTGAGGGGTAAGGTTAGTGAGAATATTTATATGATACATTTGGCTTGTGTTAGAAGCTTCATATTTTTTATATTAATTTATATTCAATCATTAGCTCAATTCGTTGTTTGAAAATTCGTATGGTCACATACGAATCCCGTTTTCGATGAAAATGAACATGCAACTTTGGTTTGACATTACAAACCTAATGAAACTTAGTTTGCCGAATTCCGAGTCCGTTTCCACACCCAACATATTTTTAAAGTGAAATTATTGATTGTTTTTCACATTTAAATTCCCCACGGCCACATACTAACTACAAGAATCATGAAATTTAACAATAATTTAATATTCTGAATCCAATAAAATTAATTTCATCGAAAATGGAGGTCATTTGAAAAAATGGCTATTTCCTAAGGTCTAAATAAACCAATTAAATATTAATATATTTAAAAAAAATTAATAATTAATATTATCGTATATATCGAAATAGAATATCAAATTGCTCCAAAATAAACAATTTTGGACTCGATATTTAAAAATCCAAGTTAATCGATATTCAATATATAATAAAAATCCTTTTATTATATAAATAAATCGATATAAATTATAAACGAATTCTGTGGCGACTATTTGAAAATTTGATTTGGACATAACTTACAATCTACAAGAAGAATCTTGATTTTTCTCTTTCATTAGAAAAATATCGTTCAATAGATTCGAACATTTCTTGTTTCACAGAAATCCGACTTAAAATGGATTTTATATATTAAATTGAAGTTCAAAACTCAATTTATGAACTACCGTGACGCTATGAGCTCATTTTATATTATATTATAATTATGCATTCAAATTTGTTATTATAATTCAATTCCTTATTATAATTCAATTCTAAAAGTGAATTAAATCTTATAAATAATCCAATTCACACAATATTGCGAATTCCACTATTACCAACTATATCAGAATTTAAAATTTATTATTCCATTATTTATATTAATGAAATATAAATATTATTTAATTCAAGTCATTTTAAATTACCAAACCAACATTTACATAATTAAATAAATTATATATTAACTGTTAAAAATATGGGACGTTAAAGTATTTAAATAATTTCTTGAGATTATGTTCTCTTACCACAATTGTATGTTGATCAATTTCTTTTGTAAATACACAAAACAAGTTGAAGAGACATCAAATTATAGATTCGAAGTGGAAATTAATTATGTGGACAATGAAAATGTGGTTGAAGAACAACTTTATAATATGGAAGTGGCATGTACAGTAGAAGAAGATAAATCGAGAATATGGAAGTCACTAATTAAGAACCCATGTATGTTGATATACAACCGCTCGATGAACAAGGTAATGGCGAAAACATGGTAACGGAAGATCCTTTATTTGATGATTTATGTATCGCAAGAAAGATGGCCACACTATGCATGGATAATTCTCATCTAGATATGGAGGTATTCGGATGAGAATGTGTTGAAAATAGTCATCGAGTTTGATTGAAATTTGAATCCAAACAAAATCTTATTCAGCAATTAAGTGAATGGGCGATTAACTATTCGTTTTCTTATTGAGTAGTCTAATCTCATGCTAATGACTATATGGTGCGATATGACATTGATGAAGATTTTCCACGGCGGTTCCATGCTCATCTTTCAACGAAGATATCTCATTTTTTTGGAAAATTAAGTCGTATGGAGGCGACCACATGCGTCTTAACCCTACCGTCCGTTGGGCTACTGCTAAATTTATTTGCAGCAAAGTACTTCCATAGTTAAATCGAGACGAATACGATAGCGAATACAGCGTAGGAAACGATCTCAAATATGTTTCGTATTAAAGTTACATGTTCAAAGGCTTAGCAAGGATTAACCAAGTATTTAGGCATGATATACGGCAATTGGGATATGTCATATGCAGAGTTACCGAAATATCTTCAAGCGGTGCAGAATAGCAATCATGGAATAGTATTTGAAGTTATTCAAACACGACCTATTTTCGATGGTGTTTTCTGGGCATTTGGACCTTCGATTGAAGCTTTTGCTCATTGTTGTCCATTACATTCTATTGATGGCACACATTTATATGAGAAAAATTTAGGCACATTACTTGTTGCAACCGGTGTTGATGCAAACCAAGATATCTATCCTTTGGCATTTGCTATTGTTGGAATCAAAATAGTTTATGCGCGTTCTAAAAATGCGCATAAACAAACATGTTCATGCGCGTTGTCAGAATGCGCATAAACAAAATACAAAAAAAAGTGCATTCTGAAAAAATACATGAACATATTTGTTCATGTGCATTTTTAGAATGCACATGGCTAGTTCAGCCACCTAAAAACATGCCTAGTTTCATAATAAGTTATGAAACAGGCTTATTTCTACAATAAGTTATTTTCAGAAGCTCATATCAAAAATTTGTCATATTAACAACTATTTAGCACCGATGATCTATACGAACTTGTATTCCTTTATCCTCCCCCTGAATGTTGATAAGCACTGTCACATTAAATAATAACCATCTTTGGATTCTCATTTTTGATCCGTTATCATATTATTACTAGCAAACAAATTATATGTATTTCAATTTTAGGGGGATAATGCTTTTATAAAATGATAAGATGGATTCATATTATATTACTTATTCAGTTTCGTTGATCTAGTAACTTGGATGAATTTTCTAAGTATATACACACACATATATCATCTGAATATGCATATGACTTCATATCATTTGATACTTATGTCAATCTACGTCTTGAACTGCTAAATAATATTTATGCATAATCTATAAGATGAGCTCCTAAAAACTTCAGGTTGTTAGTTGAATATTTACCTATATGGATATTTGCTTACATCCATGTATTACAAATATATTATAAATTTTCATAATATTTCTTGTTTGGGTTTGTGATTTTTAGAATAAACTATTAGAAGGATACAAACTATTTATTTCTATTTACAGATCATTATTAATGTGAATCCTTTAAACTGCATGATAATGTTCAAAACATCTAGTTCTGAACTGTATTGAACTTATGGATCAAATAAAATATTTAAGTAACTTTAAGTTGTTAAATTTTATTCCTCCATTATACCTCAATATTACTTTTGAACATTAATTATGATAAAATATCAGAGAATAATTTATAACTATATATAGACATTTCTACCAATCTCAGTGCAATAAATAAATAAGATATACTTAAAAAAAAGTAGCTTTCAGACACTTGGAATTTTATGAAAATATGCAATTATGTCTATTGCATATACATATTTCTTCAAGCCATTATTTGCAATGACCAACCATTTCAAACGATTCAAATCGACAATAATCCACACAAGTCAGACTTGAATTTCTCAAAACAGTATATTATTATATAAATTTGGCAATACTTGGCATATACAGTAAACAAATCGATCGCGGAATCATAGATTCAGAATAATACCATATCTCACCACAGAATAAATAATATAATACGTCGAAGTTTACATTTCAAATCCAGCGGACGATTAATACATAAGATTTCACTAATAAATGAGACAATAACAAAATTTTATAAATAGGAATGAAGTCTTCAACCAGTCACCCACTCCGAAAGATGTTTCTCAAAGTTGTAGTACTCGATCTAACCCGAGCGTCCATGTAAAACAAAAACACTCAAGTTAGAATTTACATTCGCATATAAGTGAATCAACTCAAGTGAAATTCCCAAATGAATTGCATTAATAGCTTGAAGGAGGTTTAGGATTTTCATCCTCTAAGGAACCATGAAACTTGATACATATAATATAACACGCTATTATAATATGGTTTGCAGTAAAGTAAGTATCAAAATAGAATAAGCAGGATTACCATATTATCATTACGCCATTTATATATTCCCATAGTCTATACAGTACTATAAGCCCCTCTAAATCGGTGGAATACACAGGGAGCACTCCATAGGTATGGAACACACCAAACTCATAGTGGGTGCGATCAAGATACATATGATAAGGCACTCGAGGCAGTACTCGGGGTGGGATTCCATCGTTTGCAGAACCGGAATGGTGGTAATACATAGCCGCAGCTACCGCCTACCTCGAGACATACTTTGAAAATTAACGGTGCGCACCAAATCAAAACACAGAAGTAATATAATGGTTTTGAAGAAGCATGCTTGAAGGGGAATGACCCTATGTAGTCTCGGTGTAGCTCCTTTTTTAGTTAATTAATTATGACCCGAAAGTCAAAGCTATCAATCACCGTTCCCTTACTTTATTCTAGTAGCGTTTTTCTAACCAACCTACTCGATTCTGGATTCTCCACCACATGCACAATTGTTATAGTGGTTCTTGGTATTGGCAGAGAGTATGACAATATCTGATATCAGTCCCTTCAACAACCAAACACTTATTTCACACTATGGTCATTTTATAACATAGATTTAAATAAATCTCAAAATATATTTTAAATCAATACTAAAATTTAAATTTGAATATATTTTATTTCAAATAATTTTTTTAAAATTTATGTCAAGTCACATTAAAATAAATCCAAATCCATATATATACATAGTAATTTCACTTAAATCAGTTGAGTCCCATATCCTAATATTTGATTTAAATCAGTTGATATCGTTATTAATTACTTTATCAAATTTACACTTCAACTCAGCTTATGTATTTATTATTAAAGTTTATGAAAAGCTTATAATTAGGAAAACTTTTAAGTTTTTGAATATAAATTTCTTAAAGATAAATTGTAACACCCCACCTCCACCAGGGTGGCTCTTGCAAGCACTCTGACTTTGGAGGGGCGTTTGAATCAGGTAAACATGCATAATGATATATCAAGGCAGAACAAGAACATATGTATATATGTAAACAGAGTAAGTAACATAGATAAAACAGCGGAAGATTTCAAAACATTTCAAAACAAGTCTGGTACAACATAGCTTTCCAAATAAACAAGTCTAGATAAAACAACATCAACTGAAAAATTGAAATAAATAAGTGTTATCCCCAATTAAGTGGTAACCATAGCTAGCTTCATGTCGAAACCGTACATGAGCTGAAATCCCACAAGCAAGCAATCCGAAATCCAAGCTAAGCTCCAGTATTCCCTCCATGAGAACCTGGGGGGGGGGGGGAACGGAAGAAAAGAGGTGAAAGAAAACAGGTCAGTCAAAAAGACTGAGTAAGCCCTACTACAATCAATGTAAACTGATAAAGTTAACTGGCATGAGCAGCAGGGATGAACATAAGGATAACAATATACTAGCATGATGATTAACTAACAAGGTAGATAAAGGTGTCATCGCATAATCAGGATTAAGGTTTTGCACCACAGGTGTACTAGCAAACTAACATGACTTGAATAAACAAGTATTGATCCCTTGGCCCAAGCTTTGGCCCAATAACATGAAATGACCCTAATACAAGGTCCAACCAAACGGTCTAGTCGATCGGCTCCCTAAGCCTAACTCGTCACGTGTTGGTGTCAATACGGCCCAATCATAATTGTAGTCGAACTGTGCTGGGTCCACCCTTCGGGTGTATCAAGCCCTAGGGTGTCAACCCCTGGACACCATGAACATGAGTGCACAGTCCCGATCTACTGGTACCCGTGCATGTTTTCTCCGGCTACGGACTATGTGCACGACCAGAGTCCGCCCGGAACTACACCGGCGTACCCTCTGCCATCGCTTTTGGTCACTTACCTCCAGTCCAGTAATCGTGCCCCCACCCTAGCCTAGTCCCTAGGGTCATGATGATACTAACTTGGGATTACTGCTGGAGTGGGCCCCCATTGCTAGGATTTTTCTAGTGGGTTAAGTACGGTTTAACCCTCTTGCTAATCCTGGATTAACTTGGTTAAGTGTAACGATGAGTTCACGACTTAACCCCGATTAATCTACCAAGCCCAAATTGGTTAAGTATTAAGTGGACCATGACTTAACCCTAATCACGAGGCATTAATTAATTTAATGCGCCTTAACCTCTCACATTAGACCTTGTTGTGGTTACTAGTTAAGCCGGGCGGGTCCGGGTAGCTTTACACCACAACTTGGTCTAACCTCGGGTTCAAGGTACAACATGACCAACTTCTCACATTGGGTCCTATTGTTTGTAGCAACTAGTTAAGCCGGTCGGTTCCGGGTAGGTTTACGCTACAAACTCAACCCAACCTCGAGTTGGCCACACTTATCTTTTCTAAGTGTCATGTCCATCATGTTTCCAAAACATGTTACAAGTTTTCAAGCAATTGGGTAGACCTAACTTAATAGGTAATTTCCCAATGGGTAGACCTAACTTAATAGGTAAATTCCCAAGCTTATGTTTTATGTCTTTTAAGTTTACCCAACCCCAAACGCAATCCCATCGCTTACATATCGCAATAGCGCATAAAGGATAGAAAGAGGGAACTTGGCATAATCATGACATAAAGGTATTGAAGCCACAAGCTTAACATGGTGGCATATGAAATGTTCATATGTTCATACACTTGCATATTACATTTTTAGGCCTCAAAAGCATGCATAAAACCAAACTTAGCATATTGGTGATACATGGTGCTAAATGACATGTAGAGATGGCCATAAGTTCGCATTTAGCCTCACATGCAAGTTATCATAAGAGATATGATAACTTACATGTTGCTAAAATGCAACCTTTGGCATAAAGCTTAAAGCTTTATGTTCATAAACCCAAAATAAGCTTGCATAACATGATAGCATGAACAAAATGTTCAACCCAAACTTGCATAACATAACTTGGCATACTTGCATATAAACTTGCATATCACAACATGATAAACTTGCATATAAACTTGCATATCACAACATGATAAACTTGCATATAAACTTGCATATCACAACATGATAAACTTGCATATAAACTTGCATATCATACATTTAACTTTAGAGTTTAAGTATGAAAGTAGAATAGGGCTTACAATGCTTAAGAAGTCACAAAAATATGACAAAGCCCTTATGAAATCAATTAAACCCAAAATGCAAGCAAAACCCTTGAGCCAAAATGATCAAGACTCTTTCTTTATGATGCAAATATATAAACTTGACTTGAATGCAAGCTAATGATGCTCATACAAGTTTGAAAACACTTGTATGCATGGAAAATCACTTAGGAATTTATTTAGGAATTTTATGAAGAGAGTGGAGGCCATGAGAGGATTGATTTTGCCATAGTTTAGTTGTATGAATGAATAATGATGATTTAGGGTAGGTTAGGGTCTTATTTATAGATTAGGCAAGTGTTTTAGGCCATAGGATTAAACCTAGATTCAATCCAAGCCATCAAAGCATGTCTTGGGGAAGAAGTCAAGTGTAGGAACCATCTAGGGCCTTTAGATTAAAGATGAACCATGAGAACCATTCAAATGCAAAATCTGCATTTGAGCGAATCGGCCCACGGGTTGACAGCCAAACACCCTGGATTAACCCCTAGTCGACCCAGCGGGCTTGGGTCGACCTCAAAAATCGGCCGGTTCGGTTATTCCCCTCTCCCAATTCGCTGTTTTGAACATTTTTGCATATTTATTTATTTAATTTTCAATTATATATATATATATCAATATATATATTTCTCTGCGCAACCCATTTCACTTAATTAAGTATACTTTAATTTGGGAATTTTTCGTGAAACTTCGCGAGGCCATATCTTGGTCATACGGACTCCGATTTTCGAAAACTTGGACTCTATTTCGCGTATTTTTCCGAGACGAACGCAATGGCATAGCCTGTTTCCCTTGATTCAGACTTTATAGTTTAATTCTGCCTCCATTTATGTTATAACATGTTATTCAAAAATACGGGTTGTTACATTCTTCCCTCCTTAAAGGATTTCGTCCCCGAAATCTCCAAGTTAGGAAGAACGTATCCTACCATCCATCATCCATCTACTCAAAACATCATCCACGAGCAATCATTGTCCTTAAAAGGTTCTAAATGCTGTATGATCATATGCAAAGGTGTGTGTATATGTACTTATCTAATGCGAAAATCAGGAGGTTACTGATTCAGTAAACCCCCTTAATGCAAAATATGTTAGTGAAATGAGTCCATATGTATGCAAATTCCTAACATAATTTATAATCTCTACATGAGTGCACATAACATTCATCCATATGCAACATCCACGTGATAGCATAACAAGTTTTCATCCATGAATAAGCATAAACACTCATGCATATGCGGTATGAAAGTGTGTGAGCCGATCTTAGTGCCTAACGTGTATTATGCATCCACGAGTATCCACTTGGAAACACTTGCAACCACTTGCAACCATCAAGCATAACATGTTTCAAACACATGTTTCATCCAAAGGGTTTCTACCTAAGGTTCTCATGACAAGATTAACACGATAAACTAGATAAACATGGATAGCAAAGAGAAAGATATGCTAACAAAGAAAAGAGATTGAGAGTGTACCCTCAAAAAGGAATGGATAAAGCCCACGCATCTTCTCCTCGGTTTCCCAAGTTGCGTCTTCTTCGGCTTCACCCCATTGAACCTTCACCAATTTGACCTCTCGATTCCTTAGCTTCTTGGTCTCCGTCCCCAAGATACGAATCGGAGCTCTCCTCAAGGTAGCCTCTTTCTCCACTTCTACATCTTTTAGAACACTTGGCTCAACAACCTCTGCTGATTCATGTAAACACTTCCGGAGATGCGAGACATGAAAAACATCGTGTACTCCAGCAAGCTTCTCGGGCAACTTCACTCCATAAGCCATCTGCCCGATCCTCTCTATAATAGGGAATGGTCCAACAAACCTCGGTGCCAACTTCCCAACAGCTCCAAATCGGACCACATTCCGCAAAGGAGAAACCTTCACGAAAACCATATCCCCAACATCAAACTCCAAATCCGTTCTTCGCTTATCAGCATAGGATTTATGTCGGTCTTGGGCCGCTTTCATCCGTCTCCGAATCAACTCGATCTTCTCGGATGTATCTTTGATCATATCAGGCCCAAGTATAAGCTCATCTGTAGTCTCCCACCAACATGTAGGCGACTTGCACGGCCTCCCATATAAAGCTTCAAATGGTGTCATCCCTATGCTTGCCTGATAACTGTTATTATATGCAAACTCAACAAGAGGAAGATGGTCTTCCCAAGTACCACCAAAATCCAGAATACAAAGCCTCAACAGATCCTCGAGTACCCTATTCACCCTTTCGGTTTGACCGTCCGTCTGTGGGTGATAAGCCGTACTTAGATTCAACCTTGTGCCCATAGCTTCTTGCAAGCTATTCCAGAATTGACTTGTAAAGATTGGGTCACGGTCACTGACTATACTAGAAGGGACTCCATGTAGTCTCACAATCTCACGAAGATATACAGACGCTAGCCAAGATGCGGTCCTCTTTCTCTTCACCGGAATGAAATGAGCACTCTTCGTAAGTCTATCCACAATAACCCAAATGCTCGTATTCCCTTTCCTTGACCTTGGTAGCCCATCGATAAAATCCATGGAAATACTCTCCCACTTCCATAGTGGAATGTCTAGAGGATGCAATAGCCCACCGGGCTTCTTCGACTCGGCCTTAACTTGCTGGCAAATGATACATCTAGAGACAAATTCTGCCACATCCTTCTTCATCCCAGGCCAAAAGAAAATGCGCTTCATATCTTTATACATCTTATCTCCGCCCGGATGTATAGTCAACTTAGAGCGATGCGCTTCCTCAAGAACTCTTCTTACTAGATCTTCTACCATTGGAACACATAACCTTCCGTCTCTCCTCAGCCAACCCTTGTCATCAATAGAATATCGAGCGAGATGACTAGACGTCTCTCCTCGAATTAGCTTATGCATAATCTCAACTATCTGAGGGTCTTCTCTCTGCGAAGCCCCAACTTGATCAAGAAGGGTAGGTCTGAGTTCCAGAGATGCTAAAGAACCGGTCATCGACTCAATCGCCAAAGAGAAATCAAAGGTTGCCACATACTCTAAATTCTTCATCTCAACGAATAGAGGACTTAGGGTCAACCTTCTTCTACTCAATGCATCTGCTACCACATTCCCCTTGCCAGGGGTATAAGCTATCTCAAAATCGTAGGACGCCAAGAATTCCATCCATCTTTGTTGCCTCAGATTCAGATCCTTCTGAGAAAAGAGATACTTCAATGACTTGTGATCGGTATAAAGCTCAAATCTTTCTCCCAGAAGATAATGGCGCCAAGCCTTGAGTGCATATACTATTGCTGCCAACTCTAAGTCATGAGTGGGATAATTCTTCTCATGCACTTTGAGTTGTCTACCGCCAAAGAATATCACTCTTCCTTCTTGCATAAGAACAGCTCCTAACCCCGTGCCACATGCATCGGTGTATACGGTAAATAACTTCCCTCCATCGGGCAAAGCTAGAACAGGTGCTGATGTGAGGGCTCTCTTGAGCTTCTGAAAAGCAAGCTCGCATTCTATGCTCCAAGCAAAATCTAAATTCTTCTTCGTCAATTTAGTGAGAGGAGCGGATATATTTAAGAAGTCCTTGATGAACTTCCGGTAAAAACCCGCAAGACCTAGAAAACTTCTCACTTCGGTTGCATTCCTTGGAGTCTTCCAATCCTGAACTGCCACTACCTTAGCGGGATCCACCGCTAAGCCTTGCTTAGATACTATATGCCCAAGGAATCTAACTTCCCTTCTCCAAAAGTGACACTTGGAGAACTTGGCCTTCAACTGATGCGCTCTAAGCGTATCCATCACCTCCATGAGATGCCTTGCGTGCTCTTCCTCATCCTTAGAGAAGATCAGAATATCATCTACGAAGACCACGACAAACTTGTTCAAGAACTCCCTGAACACCCTACTCATCAAGTCCACGAAATATGCGGGTGCATTAGTCAAGCCGAACGGCATGACAAGCCATTCGAAGAATCCATCTGGAGTTCTGAACGCAGTCTTGTCTATACTATCTTCAGCTACCCTGAGCTGATGGAACCCCGTAGCAAGATCAAGCTGAGAGAAAACAGAAGCACCGACAAGCTGGTCAAAGAGAACATCAATCCTCGGTAACGGGTGTCTGTTCTTCTTAGTCAGCTTATTCAACTCTCGATAGTCAACGCAAAGTCGGAGAGAACCATCCGCCTTGGTAGAAAATACCACAGGCGCTCCCCATTCAGATATACTTCGTCTAATGAAGTTCTTCTCAAGCAACTCTTTCACTTGCTTACTTAGCTCCTGCCTTTCACGCGGAGCCATGTGCCGAACGGGCAAAGAAACAGGCTTTGCATTATCCACCAGATAAATGCGGAAATCAATCTCTCGCTTAGGAGGCAACCCCCTAACTTCATCGAAAACATCCGGATACTCTCGAACCACTCTCACAGACTGAAGAGTTTCCATTGACGAGTCGAGTGATTCCAGATAGCACAACATGACGGGACCTCTCGGATCACAAGAAATCTCTAGGGTGTTTCCGAGGCGAGTCACGAGCCTCACAACCCTATGCTCACAATCAAGAATGGCTCCATATCTGGACAGCCAATCCATGCCCAATATCAATCCGTATCGCCTAAATCCAAGAACATAAGCACTGCACAAGAACTCTACACTCAGTATAGAGATCCTCAAATCCCCACATATCATAGACAAATGGGCGGAACCCCCAATAGGATTTGAGACACAGACGGGATCATCTACCAAGCTAGTACTAAGGTGCAAACTATCAACAAGATCAGATGAGATAAAGCTATGCGATGCACCAGAATCAAACAAGGTACGAACTGGAAAATCAGAAATATATACAAGGCTCTCAACAGAAATACTACCTCGATCGGGAACTGGAGCGACATTGAGAGCATGAACTTGCCCTCCTGAAGGTCCAGCACGCTGAGTCTGACCCTGGCCTTGCCCTTGCTTCCTCGGGCAATCCTTACTGAAATGTCCAGTCTCACCGCAGAAAAAGCATTCACCATTCTTCCTTTTCCTCTTCTTACAATCCTTAATAAGATGCCCAACTGAACCGCAATAATGGCACTTCCCCTTGTTGTTCTTGCCCTTGTTGTTATTGCCCTTGTTGTTGTTCCCCTTGTTGCCTTGACTCTTGTTCTTGTTCTGATTGCCTTGACTGCTCTGACCACTTGGATTACCTTGATTTCCTTTTCCCTGGGAATCAGTCTTCTTGGCTTGAGTATCATTCATCTTGGTTTCTTTCTTGACATCTCCCTGAAGTAATGCCATATCAACCAAACTCTCAAACGTGGCTCCATGGGGAATATGTGACATAGCCAATCCCTGCAACGGCTCATTCAATCCTCTAGCAAAACGAAGAGCCTTCTTCTGAGGAGTATTCACCATATCCAAGCCAAAACGAGCTAACTGATTGAACTTGTTCACATATTCTTTGACAGACATATCTCCTTGTTTCAAAGTTATGAACCTCTCCATTTGCAGATTCTCCTCAGCAGAAGATAGAAACTTAAGCATGAACCTTGCCCTGAAATCGGCCCAAGTCTCAACAGGCCTAGTACCATTGGTGACTTCCCACCAATAAGCGGCTTCATCCTTCATAAGCCAAACCGCCAACAAGAGCTTCCTTTGATCGTCTAACCCAAAGATAGCAAACAAATCCTCGGTCTCTTTCAACCAATTTCTGGCCTCTACAAAAGTCTCAGTGCCTTGAAAGTTCTTGCCACCCATTGCTTTGAAATCTTTGCAAGTCTTTGCGAAGTCCACTTGAGGATGCTGAGGGGGAGGAGGAAGAGGAACCTCAGCGACAGGAGGAGGAGGAACATTAACCACCGGAGGAGGAGGAGGAGGAACATCTGCGGGGCCGGCTTCGGTCGCCCTAGCCTCCAAAAGTCTCCTATACCAAACATGTACGTGTACTCCCTCCGGAATAGCAAAGTTATCGGCCATACTGAAAACGAAGAAAAAGACAGATTCAGAATGGAGAAAAACGAAGGAATTTTGCTAATGGCTTTTTGGGGAATAGCCTTTAAAATAAACTAGACTTTTCTTTGGAAAATACTTTATACTTGGTTTTGAAAATAGTTTTCCAAAAGTTTTCTAAAAGCCTTTTTGTTCCTTCTCGTACCATATGCTCTGATACCAAATGTAACACCCCACCTCCACCAGGGTGGCTCTTGCAAGCACTCTGACTTTGGAGGGGCGTTTGAATCAGGTAAACATGCATAATGATATATCAAGGCAGAACAAGAACATATGTATATATGTAAACAGAGTAAATAACATAGATAAAACAGCGGAAGATTTCAAAACATTTCAGAACAAGTCTGGTACAACATAGCTTTCCAAATAAACAAGTCTAGATAAAACAACATCAACTGAAAAACTGAAATAAATAAGTGCTATCACCAATTAAGTGGTAACCATAGCTAGCTTCATGTCGAAACCGTACATGAGCTGAAATCCCACAAGCAAGCAATCCGAAATCCAAGCTAAGCTCCAGTATTCCCTCCCTGAGAACCTGGGGGGGGAACGGAAGAAAAGAGGTGAAAGAAAACAGGTCAGTCAAAAAGACTGAGTAAGCCCTACTACAATCAATGTAAACTGATAAAGTTAACTGGCATGAGCAGCAGGGATGAACATAAGGATAACAATATACTAGCATGATGATTAACTAACAAGGTAGATAAAGGTGTCATCGCATAATCAGGATTAAGGTTTTGCACCACAGGTGTACTAGCAAACTAACATGACTTGAATAAACAAGTATTGATCCCTTGGCCCAAGCTTTGGCCCAATAACATGAAATGACCCTAATACAAGGTCCAACCAAACGGTCTAGTCGATCGGCTCCCTAAGCCTAACTCGTCACGTGTTGGTGTCAATACGGCCCAATCATAATTGTAGTCGAACTGTGCCGGGTCCACCCTTCGGGTGTATCAAGCCCTAGGGTGTCAACCCCTGGACACCATGAACATGAGTGCACAGTCCCAATCTACTGGTACCCGTGCATGTTTTCTCCGGCTACGGACTATGTGCACGACCAGAGTCCGCCCGGAACTACACCGGCGTACCCTCTGCCGTCGCTTTTGGTCACTTACCTCCAGTCCAGTAATCGTGCCCCCGCCCTAGCCTAGTCCCTAGGGTCATGATGATACTAACTTGGGATTACTGCTGGAGTGGGCCCCCATTGCTAGGATTTTTCTAGTGGGTTAAGTACGGTTTAACCCTCTTGCTAATCCTGGATTAACTTGGTTAAGTGTAACGATGAGTTCACGACTTAACCCCGATTAATCTACCAAGCCCAAATTGGTTAAGTATTAAGTGGACCATGACTTAACCCTAATCATGAGGCATTAATTAATTTAATGCGCCTTAACCTCTCACATTAGACCTTGTTGTGGTTACTAGTTAAGCCGGGCGGGTCCGGGTAGCTTTACACCACAACTTGGTCTAACCTCGGGTTCAAGGTACAACATGACCAACTTCTCACATTGGGTCCTATTGTTTGTAGCAACTAGTTAAGCCGGTCGGTTCCGGGTAGGTTTACGCTACAAACTCAACCCAACCTCGAGTTGGCCACACTTATCTTTTCTAAGTGTCATGTCCATCATGTTTCCAAAACATGTTACAAGTTTTCAAGCAATTGGGTAGACCTAACTTAATAGGTAATTTCCCAATGGGTAGGCCTAACTTAATAGGTAAATTCCCAAGCTTATGTTTTATGTCTTTTAAGTTTACCCAACCCCAAACGCAATCCCATCGCTTACATATCGCAATAGCGCATAAAGGATAGAAAGAGGGAACTTGGCATAATCATGACATAAAGGTATTGAAGCCACAAGCTTAACATGGTGGCATATGAAATGTTCATATGTTCATACACTTGCATATTACATTTTTAGGCCTCAAAAGCATGCATAAAACCAAACTTAGCATATTGGTGATACATGGTCCTAAATGACATGTAGAGATGGCCATAAGTTCGCATTTAGCCTCACATGCAAGTTATCATAAGAGATATGATAACTTACATGTTGCTAAAATGCAACCTTTGGCATAAAGCTTAAAGCTTTATGTTCATAAACCCAAAATAAGCTTGCATAACATGATAGCATGAACAAAATGTTCAACCCAAACTTGCATAACATAACTTGGCATACTTGCATATAAACTTGCATATCACAACATGATAAACTTGCATATAAACTTGCATATCACAACATGATAAACTTGCATATAAACTTGCATATCACAACATGATAAACTTGCATATAAACTTGCATATCATACATTTAACTTTAGAGTTTAAGTATGAAAGTAGAATAGGGCTTACAATGCTTAAGAAGTCACAAAAATATGACAAAGCCCTTATGAAATCAATTAAACCCAAAATGCAAGCAAAACCCTTGAGCCAAAATGATCAAGACTCTTTCTTTATGATGCAAATATATAAACTTGACTTGAATGCAAGCTAATGATGCTCATACAAGTTTGAAAACACTTGTATGCATGGAAAATCACTTAGGAATTTATTTAGGAATTTTATGAAGAGAGTGGAGGCCATGAGAGGATTGATTTTGCCATAGTTTAGTTGTATGAATGAATAATGATGATTTAGGGTAGGTTAGGGTCTTATTTATAGATTAGGCAAGTGTTTTAGGCCATAGGATTAAACCTAGATTCAATCCAAGCCATCAAAGCATGTCTTGGGGAAGAAGTCAAGTGTAGGAACCATCTAGGGCCTTTAGATTAAAGATGAACCATGAGAACCATTCAAATGCAAAATCTGCATTTGAGCGAATCGGCCCACGGGTTGACAGCCAAACACCCTGGATTAACCCCTAGTCGACCCAGCGGGCTTGGGTCGACCTCAAAAATCGGCCGGTTCGGTTATTCCCCTCTCCCAATTCGCTGTTTTGAACATTTTTGCATATTTATTTATTTAATTTTCGATTATATATATATATATATCAATATATATATATTTCTCTGCGCAACCCATTTCACTTAATTAAGTATACTTTAATTTGGGAATTTTTCGTGAAACTTCGCGAGGCCATATCTTGGTCATACGGACTCCGATTTTCGAAAACTCGGACTCTATTTCGCGTATTTTTCCGAGACGAACGCAATGGCATAGCCTGTTTCCCTTGATTCAGATTTTACAGTTTAATTCTGCCTCCGTTTATGTTATAACATGTTATTCAAAAATACGGGTTGTTACATAAATGAGCTTTATTATAAAACATTTATTTAAAAATTGTACTTCACCTTGTTAATTACATTTTAAATGAATAAAATATAAGTAAAATCTTAGATGAATACATTTAAATCTGTATTTACTTATAAATTAAATTTCATAACATACACTTTAATTTTATAAAAAAATCCAAAAATACATATATGTATACTTTATTAAAATCTAAGTTTAAGTTCCAAAAATTCAAATTTTCCAAAATCCAATATATTTTTAAACTTAAAAGGAGGCCAATGGTGTCCATATTTTTTTAAGCCTTAGTCAAGTTATACCGATATATATCATGTCAATCCATAAAATTTTAATTTGGGGTATACCATTTCAACTCAAAAATCTCAAATCTTTCAAATCCAATAAAAATCTTCAGATTTATCATTTCAACCCATATTGATTTTTCCCCATTCTAATGCTGATTTCGGTATGTATCATTTCATCCTAAAGTGATTTTTCCTAAATCTAAGGGAACCTACGATGTGATATAACATTTAAATAAAAAATAAAAAATCTCATGCACATCGTGCATCTGACACATGTCGGTCTTGCGTACAGTTTCACATAAACAATAGATCCATATGTTATAGAATAATATAATATACATGTCAAATGCATGTTACTTGTATATATCAATATGGCATGTTAGTCATGTCGTAACGTGCACAACTACATAAATATAATCATGATGGTTCTAAAAAACTTAACATATCAATTTACCAATTTTGTGACGGCCCGCCCTGCACCAGCCGACATTTCCAATGAAGGTGCGTTGTGCCGATGTCCAACCAGCACGGGACGGTCGTCAAAGAAAGGAAATGTAAGGAATTTGAACTAACAAGGAACCTGTGGAATGTCTCACAACGCATGGAATAAAATATAATAATAACATACTTGACATTAAACAGGCGAGACAGTGCATAAGCTGAAAACTAAACCATAATCATCATAGCAGCGGAAATCCGAAATACAGCTTATGATCCATAACCATTATTAAAATTTCAAAATACTGTCTCTAAAGAAAAAGAAAGGAGAGGTGCACTACTAATGCCCAAAGCTGTGACCATCAACAACACAGGGAGAATATATGTAGATAATACATAGGAGCCTCCTGCTCGTCTCTGGATCAGCTACTCGTGCATAACCAGCTAACATGTCTCTAGTCTGCCCGTTTTAAGAGCACCCAGAGTAATAAGAAGAGACATAAAACTCTAGGTCAGACAAAAGTCTGGTATGAGCGATAAGCAGCAAAACAGAACAATAACAGGTATACTAAACCATACCTGAACTTGGATTTGCAACCAAATAGTTAGCACTATATACTGTACAATACTTTAAGGTGCCACTAACATATGGTGTAAAGAATATGGGGGTGGGGGTGTGCATGACATAGTGATGGAAAACAATCAATCGTAGCAACCATCCTCACATCTCTCACTCAGTGCGTAAAGTATACGATATCTACCACTTTGACCACCCAATTCCTTGCTACGATCACTCTTCCCCATGGAGTCATAATGACACCACTGCACTGATCCATAGCCAATAATCCTTTGCTATGTCCACTCTGCCCCCATGGAGTCATGATGGCTCTCACTACACTGTCTCATAGCCTTGCTACGATCACTCTGCCCCATGGAGCAGTAACTACCCCACTGCACTGATACGTAGCCTAACATCTGTCTTGGTGGTGAATCAATGCTATAGACGTCGATAACCCCTTAGCACACGTCCCACATCAAAGCCTAACTCATGAAGTTGACTCATTGGTTCCCAACTGGATCCTGAGTTCTACTTCCTATTTGGACTACCTTTGCGTCTCGGGTTTTGGTCATCATCTCCGGATCGGTTCGGAACAAGCGCCATCTCTCTTCTTCTCATTCAGTCCATTGTCATCAACCTCATTTGGTTCTTAATCGTCAAGTCTCAAGTCCAAGCTCCTTGGTTCGGGTCTTGGTTAACCCTATCGGGTCAATTCGTGCCCAATCACCAGCTTGTGGCACAACAGTTCGGCTCGTAACATCCTTCCTCCATCGGTTCAGATCGTGAGCTCCTCTCCAAGTAGGGTCGCACTCCTCCATTGACTCGTGGATCAGACCTTCATCGGATCAGTTCGGGATGGAGCTCAGGATCGGGTCGGGGCCTTCAGCTGTGAGCTGTTCGTGAGCTCCTGGTCGGATCGGGTTGTGAGCTCCGGTCGGATAGGGATCTCCAAGCGGTTCGGGGTCATGAGCTCTTATCTCGTGGCAACTCGTGATGCAACAGTTTGGGGGAAACGGTTTGGTTCGTGCTTCCCCTCCGATCCGATCCGGTTCGGTTGATTTCCTGCACTTCTTTCCAACGACTGTTTTACGCCATTCGATGGCGTTTTCGACCAAATCTAATTTTCTAATCAATCACAAAGCATACCATACAGTCATAGCAACATATATAATTGACCACTAACGCCAAAACAATAATTCGATAGGTTAAAACGGATCAAACATAGCCAAAATCCCACATTTTCCCTTAAGCATGTTTAAGCAAAACTAATGATAGGATTAGTAAAACTTAACCAAACTAACCAAATTTTCTAACAGAGGCCTAAAAAAATATTTCGAAATTTATAAATATTTTTCCAGAATTTAATCATGTTTAAATTCGCTAATTAACACTAATTACCCTTAATTAACCATAATTAGTAAGGAACTATGCAAATCACTCACCTTAGCCACAAACAAAATATCAATTCTGAAATTATTTTCTGTTTGGCGCTGTCCCGAAGGCTATACGACAGTTCCGACCTTGATTTGGAGCTATTTCCCTTTGATTTGATGAAGATTAGGCTAATGCTTGATTAGAAAGTGATTAGAGGTGATTCTAGATGTTGGAGGCCATTACCAGGGTTCCAAGAATGAAAGTGGCGGTTGAAAATTTGTCTAAAGAAATGTTTTCTAACCCTAATCAGCCCCTATATACCTATAATCCTGAAATCCCCCAATGGGCCTAGCTGTTAACCACCCAATTAAGCCCGGTTAAGCTGTTTTTCGCCTCCTAAACATTGTTTCAGACATATCTCCCAAACGGTAAGTCCGTTTTTCACATATGACCACTCTACGGAAAGATAAACCATTATCCGGATCTAATGGAAGTTGTTTCAGGTCAAAACTCCTTTCGAATCAAAAGTTATGGCCAAAACACGATCAGCTAGGGGCAAAACGGTCATTTAAAAATCGGCAAAAATCATGAACATGGGAAATGACCCCAATAATCGTCTCCTAAGGTTACATGACCATACAACTTCGCATGAGAAAGAAATAAATATTCTACGATCCTTTGATGCGTAGAATGTGGGTCGTTACATTCTCCCCCCCCCTCCCCCCTCCTTCCCCTTAAGAAATTTCGTCCTCGAAATTCATTAACCCAAAATATGCAAAGGATCCCGCATGCCTACCAATCATTAACAAAACAATAAAGCATACAAAGCAACACAACAAGTCAATCCTAGCATGTGGTTTACTAACAAGGGAGTACTGTACCGATATAAAACCTTACCAGGCAAAGAGTTCTGGATACTTCCTCCTTATGTTCTCCTCTGTTTCCCAATTACAGTCTTCCCCATCATCACCCCACTGAACTTTGACTAGTCTCACCACCTTCCTTCGAAGCTGCTTCGTATCGTTCCCAACAACACGCATAGGCATGCGGTTCCCAACCGCCTCGGGTTCAACCTCGATATCGTCCAACTGATTCGGTGAAATAGTCATATCGAGGTCGTGCACGAATTTCCTTAACTGGGAAACATGAAATATGTTATGAACTCCTGCCATCTTCTCTGGTAATTCAACTTTAGATGCCAAATTCCCAATTTGCTCAAGAACTGGGAATGGTCCAACAAATCTTGGTGTTAACTTGCCTCTCCTGCCAAATCGTATCACGCTCTTTAACGGAGAAATCTTGACAAACACCAAGTCGCCAATGGAGAACTTTAAATCTCTTCTCCTCTTATCAGCATAACTCTTCTGTCTATCTTGGGCAGCCTCCTTTCGCTGTTGGATAATCTTAATCTTATCTGAAGTTTCTCTTATCACATTTGGTCCAAGCATAAACTTCTCACCAGTTTCTAACCAACATGATGGTGAGTTGCATGGTCTTCCGTACAAAGCTTCAAATGGAGCCATACCAATACTGGATTGATAACTATTATTATATGCAAACACTACTAGATGTAAATGGTCATCCCATGATCCACCAAAATCTAATATGCAAGCTCTCAAGAGATCTTCTAGTATACGATTCACCCTCTCTGTTTGACCGTCGGTTTGAGGATGATACGCGATACTGAGTTGTAATTCTGATCCTAACGCCTCTTGTAAGATCTTCCAAAATCCACTAGTAAACAACGAATCTCGGTCACTCAAATGCCTTTAGGTACTCCATGAAATCTCACTACCCATTTCATATATAGCTCAGCTAACTTAGCTGCCGTTCTATTCGACTTGAGGAGTATAAATCTTGCACTCTTGGTCAGTCGGTCCACAATCTCCCAAATGCTATCATAGCCCGATCTAGTCCTTGGTAACCCATCAATGAAATCCATTGAGACTTGTTCCTATTTCCATTCTGGAATTTCTAATGGTTGCAACAAACCACTAGGCTTCTTTTGCTCAGCTTTAACTAGCTGGCAATTCATGCATTTGGATATAAACTTCCCAACGTCTCTTTTCATCCCTTCCCAGTAGTAGGTCTGCTTCATGTCTCGATACATCTTGTTACCACCGGGGTGTATAGTCAGTTTTGATTGATGACATTCTCTAAGCACTTCATCTCTCAATCCATTGACATTGGGTACAACTAGTCTTCCATTCTTTCTAAGCCATCCGTCTCGATCAAGCCCATACTTATTCATCTCTTCGTCGATTCCCATCTGTAACTTTGAGATGATTTCCAATAGGGTAGGATCGTCCCTCTGGCTGAAACCGATCCGCTCAATCAAAGTGGGTATGATCGTCAAATTTGCTAACATTTCTGGATCCAATTCGCACTTTGGTCTGAAATCATACCCAGCGATGTACTCTAGTTGCTTCCACTCAAGAAACATAGCCCCTAAACTGGCATGTCTTCTACTCAATGCATCAGCTACCGCATTGCCCTTTCCTAGTGTGTATGCGATATCGAAATCGTAGGAAGCCAGGAATTCTAACAACCTTTGCTGTCGGAGATTTAGATCCTTCTGAGAGAAAAGATACTTTAACGATTTATGATCGGTAAACAACTCGAATCTTTCTCCCAAGAGATAATGTCTCCACATCTTCAACGTGAATACGATCGCTGCTCATTCCAAATCATGGGTAGGGTATCTTTTCTCATGCAGTTTCAGTTGCCGACTAGCATAAGCTACAACCCAACCTCCTTGCATCAATACAACACCTAGTCCAGTACCACAGGCATTTGTGTATACCGTCATTTCTTCATTCCCTTTAGGGATGACTGTAACACCCCATGCCCATTAATGTCACTCACAAAGGGAATGCATCAATGTCCATGAAGCGTTATTATTGTATAGAACAGATAAATTACAAGAATAAATAAATAAAAGAACACAGCGGAAGATAAAACTTATTTCATTTCATCATAACTCAAAACGAGTTTACATAAGTAGTCTCCAAAATCATTACAACAGGGTCAACAGTATTTTCCAAAAACTTCAAAGTACATAAAGAAGCAAATACTTAAATAACATAAATGCATAAATCCCCACTGAGTAGAAGCAAAGCCATAAAGATCACAGAGTCCCAAGCGATAAATCTACTCTCTTCAAGCAACTGAAAGAAATCGACACTAAGCTGTAGTATTCCCTCCTTGCAAACCAGAGGGGGGAAGGAAGAAAAGAGGTGGAAAGAAAAGGGGGTCAGACATAATGTCTGGCGAGTGCGATAACTTTAAATATATAATTATCAAAATAACTAGGATAAGGCATAAGATGGAAAATAAGGAAATGACTGTGAACAATTGGGTATGACAGAGCAGACAAGGAAATAAAAACGAACAAAGATAACGTTAAAGGCGCCTCTAATCACTATAGGATAATTACTATACTGCACCACCACTAGTCACCCTAAAGGTTGATCCCGCCTACAGAACTTAATACTGCTAATGGTAGTTTCGTGTACCCCTAGCTACCTCCATAAGTGTCGTCTGCCCCTATCTCCATTAGGTGAACCCACTACCCTCATTCGATCGGCTCCCTAACTCGTAGATACCCGTGCTGGCCCCACAATGGGGTGTATCACTCCCCAAAGTGGCAACCCGATACAACCAAAAATGCACGGCTTATATCTACACGATGCAACAACGTCTTACCTACCAGCCCGGGCCCATACACACATATGAACCCGTTGGACTAGCGTTGCCACCGCTGACCCGTTTTGACCTCTTACAATCAAATCCAGTACGCGTGTCCCGTCCTCGACTTGGGTCGAGCCCACAAAGATACTTATTGGGTTACTGGTTTGAAAAGGGCCCCCATGCATGACACAAGCTTTCCACCTATGCTTGGTCCCCTCTAAGATTTTTCCCCACTTAACCCCATTCTTATTCATGTCTTCTTACATGTTTCAATCTTGGTTAAGTGCATCTAATCGTATTTCAAATGCCACCCAAGGCACCCTCTAAATCACACATGCTACCCAAGGCACCCACTTAACCCCCTCATGTCCCACT
Source organism: Allium sativum (assembly GCA_030737875.1). Lineage (NCBI taxonomy): Eukaryota > Viridiplantae > Streptophyta > Magnoliopsida > Asparagales > Amaryllidaceae > Allium > Allium sativum. The sequence goes on from CM060919.1 coordinate 34,909,095, forward strand.
ACATGTTTATCTGGTTAAGTGTTTCTTAATTAATTAAGACCGTAACCTTATAAAGACCTCCCACATTAGGCCGGCATTTGTGGTAGCTGGATTTGCCGGGCGGGTCCGGGCAGTCTTACACCACAAACGAGCCTAACCTCGTGTCTTTACAATTGTTACGCATTTAATTTATGCCTAAGACCTCTCACATTAGACTGGCATTTGTGGCAGCTGGATTTGCCGGCCGGGTTCGAGCAGTCTTACACCACAAACGAGTCTAACCTCGTGTCTTAGGCGGTTTATTATTACACATAATTAATTACCCCCAATTTGAATTAATTTCCCTATTCAAATTGCCGATCAATTACAGATTTAACTATGTCCATAATTAACACCTTAATTATGTCCATCTATTTATGGTATATAAAAAGTATACTAATTAACATCACATTAAGGCATTTATGCAAATTTTAAATATGAAATCTTTTAATATTATCTCATTGCCCCACGTTGTACGTTCGTTCGTTTAACGTGAAATATACGTTAGACTCGAATAGTCAAACTTATGAAATAAAGAGAAAACATCACAACATGCATAGAACATAAATTAGATCTAACTTACGAACAAAAGTCATAATATGAATTGGCATATATATCTAAACATAAGGGGTGAACTTGCATGTGTGAATAAGGTGTTTCATCTAAACTTGCATAGACAATAGGTGTATGACACATGTACTTTCATAACTTATGTAGTTTTAACATAAAGGTTTGAGCTTGCATACGAATCTCAAACTTTCATTACATGATTCATGCCCCAAACATATATATGTACTTACATATGTGATTTATGCAACATAAATTATGATGTAAACTTGCATCTAACTCACATATGTCATAGCCTAAACTTTAAATCCAATCTTACACATAAAATAGATGTCATGAAACATGTAAGGTGGTATATGATTCTCATTAACTTGCATATGATTCATATCTAATTTAACATCCAAACTTGCATATAGAATTATCAAGTTAAACTTACCTATGATTTAACATATGAATTAGTTCCAACAACATAACCAAACTAGCATATGAAGCATCATTATGAATTGATTGTACATAAGCCAACAATTAACATAGATTTACAACATCGATAATAACATCACAGCTTTACAACATAGATAATAACATCATAGATTTACAACATAGATAATAACATAACGGTCAATGATTCACAACATAACCATATAACCCAAATCATAACTCAACCTAATTAATTTGTTAATTTTCTTATTAAAGAAATCGAACTCACTACTCAAAGAAGGTCTTGAGTTCTGAAATCTGAGTTTGAAACTGATTTAGCTCTCCTTTGAAGAAGACAAATTTGTTGTTTCGATTTTGAGTTAAATAGAATTGAATTGATTAGCTTTTCTTCCTCTCTAATTGGTGGCGGCTACTCTAGGTTGCAAGGTGACAGCATAGAGGCCATGGTTCTAAATTTTTATTTGATTTTAGGGTTTGAGTCTACATGTGTTTATATAGAATTTAGGATTAATTTTGGCTATTCGATCAACCCAGAATAAACCATAGTCATTCAGCCAAGATAGGGTGATAAGCCAACCCTAATGACTCAGCTAAGAGTCAGAAAATCGTCATCAAACAAATCTGCATGGGGGGGGGGGGGGGCAGGTCGACCCCCTGGTCGACCTATGTGGGTAGGTCGACCCCCTGGTCGACCTGGCCCTGGCGGGAATTTTCCCGCCTAGCCCATTGTGAGTCTGATTTTGAATTTTTGAAATCTGTTTGAATTTTTCTGAAACCTCTGATCGCCATAACTTCTTCATACGAAGTCCAATTCACGCAAATTCGGACTCTATCTCAACCAGAATTCCGAGACGAACACAATGGCGTAACCTGTTTCCCTTAATTCTCACATTTAAAATTAAATATTCCTTAATTCGTTACTTTAGTGTTAACTGAAATACGGGGTGTTACATTCTCCCCTACTTAAAGGATTTCGTCCTCGAAATCTCTAAGTCAAGAAGAACGTATCCTACCATTTAATCATCCATCTACTCAACCATCAACCACTAGCAACCATGGTCCTTACCAGATTTCTAATTCTTTTCATGTACATATGCATAGTGTGTGTATATGTTCGTATACTAATGCAAAATCAGGCAGTCCACTGATTCAGTCGACCTCCTTAATGCAAATAATGATAGTGCCATGTACCCATCATGTATGCAAAGAACCCTATGCATATCATTACTACATGTGTGCACAACCATTCATTTAAATGCAACATCCATATGATACATACATTCAATGTACATTCATTTTACTAAATACATCCATTTATATGCAATATGAAATATGATAGTGACTGAGCCGATCTAGTGCCTAAAGTGTGTGTATATGCATCCACAAGCAACCACTAGCAAACAATTGCATCCACCATACATAACATGTCTCAAACACATGTTTCAACCATAGTACTACCCTATCTAAAGGTCAAAGATACTAGCGAGAGGACATACTAAAGATAGAATAAGTACAAGCTAAGCGATAAAGGAGAAATTAAAGACATACCCTCGAAAAGAAAAGGGTACAATGAATGCATCTTCTCTTCCTCTCCCAAGTAGCATTGCTATCATCATCTCCCCATTGCACTTTGACTAACTTGACATCTTGATTCCTCAACTCCTTAATCTCCGACCCAAGAATGCATGTAGGAGCTCGTCGAATCGTCGCGTCACGCTCTATCTCCACCTCTCTAAGCAAGCTCGGCTCTACCACTTCCGCGGTCTCGTGCAAGCACTTCCTCAAATATGATACATGGAATACGTCGTGTACACCACTAAGCTTCTCGGGCAACTCCACTCTATATGCCATCTGTCCAATCCTCTCTTTAATAGGAAACGGCCCTACGAACCTTGGTGCTAACTTCCCAACCGATCCAAAGCGAACAACATTCTGTAATGGAGACACCTTGATAAAGACCATGTCCCCAATATCAAACTCAAGATCTGTCCTCCTCTTGTCTGCATAATATTTCTACCTATCTTGCGCCGTACTCATCCTCCTTCGAATCAAATCGATCTTTTCCGAAGTCTCTCTAATCATATCGAGCCCAAGTAAGATCTTATCCGTAGATTCCCACCAACATGTAGGTGAACGACAAGGCCTTCCATATAGAGCTTCAAAGGGTGCCATGCCAATGCTAGACTGAAAACTATTATTATATGCGAACTCCACCAAAGGAAGATGCTCCTCCCATGTACCTCCGAAGTCTAAAACACATAGCCTCAACAGGTCCTCTAGAATACGATTTACCCTCTCAGTCTGGTCGTCCGTCTGAGGATGATATGCGATGTTCAAACATAACTGAGTCCCTACTGCCTCTTGCAAGCTCTTCCAAAACTCGCTAGTAAAGATAGGATCACGATCGCTCACTATGCTATAAGGAACACCGTGCAAACGAACTATCTCTCGAATGTTTGCGGTGGCTAACCATGGAGCAGTCCTCTTACTCTTCACGGGAATAAAATGGGCGCTCTTAATAAGTCTGTCTACCATGACCTAAATCCCCGTATTACCCTTCCTCGATCTCGGTAACCCATCAACAAAGTCCATCGAGACACTCTACCACTTCCATTGTGGGACCTCCAATGGGTGAAGCAACCCACCGGGATTCCTTTGCTCTGCTTTTACTTGTTGGCACACCAAGCATCTAGTGATGAACTCGGCCACATCCTTCTTCATTCCGGCCCAAAAGTAAACTCGTCTCATGTCCATGTACATCTTGTCCCCACCGGGATGAATGGTCATCTTCGAACGATGTGCATCATCAAGAATGGTCTTTCTCAAGTTCTCGTCTCGTGGTACACAAAGTCTACCGTCCCTACGTAACCAACCCTTATCATCTACGGTATACCTACTGAGATGGCTCGATGACTCCCCTCTTATGAGCTTCTCTACTAACTCGACCAACCGTGGGTCATCTCGCTGTGCCTCACCAATCCATCTCAAAAGCGTAGGTCTGACCTGTAAGGATGCTAGAAAACCGATTACAAAGTCAATGGAAGGTTTAAAGTCAAACGTAGAGATGAACTCTAAGCTTTGTCGCTCAACGAACAACGGACTCAAGGAAAACCTTTTCCTGCTTAAGGCGTCTGCCACCACGTTACCTTTGCCAGGGGTATATGCTATCTTGAAATCGTAGGACGCTAAGAATTCCACCCACCTTTGCTGCCTTAAGTTCAAGTCCTTCTGAGAGAACAAGTATTTCAGCGATTTTTGGTCTGTGAATAATTCGAATTTCTCGCCAAGAAGATAATGGCGCCAAGACTTAAGCGCGAAAAAAATAGCGGCCAACTCTAGGTCATGTGTATGGTAATTTCTCTCATGCACTCTCAGCTACCTTCCTCCATAGGCTATTACCCTTCCCTCTTGCATTAAGACTGCGCCTAGTCCTGTTCCACAAGCATCGGTATAAACGGTAAATGGCTTACTCCCATTTGGCAACACTAAGACTGGGGCTGTGGTCAAAGCTCTCTTTAAACGTTGGAACGCATCATCACAATCTACGTCCCACGTGAAAACTAGGTTCTTCTTCGTCAAACGTGTCAATAGGGCTGATATCTTTGCGAAGTCCTTGATAAACTTCCTATAGAAGCCTGCCAACCCCATGAAACTCCTCACCTCGGTAGCATTTTTAGGGACCTTCCAATCTTAGATGGCCACCACCTTCGCGGGATCCACAGCTATCCCTTCTCTAGAAACCACGTGCCCTAAGAATCGCACTTCCTTCCTCCAAAAGTGACATTTAGAAAATTTAGCCTTAAGGTTATGCGCTCGAAGGGTCTCCAATACTTCCCTAAGATGTAGGGCGTGCTCTTCCTCGCTCTTAGAAAAGATCAAGATGTCATCCACAAAGACCACCACGAATTTATTAAGGTACTCCCTAAACACCCTACTCATCAAGTCAACAAAGTATGCGGGGGCGTTTGTCAAACTGAAGGGCATTACAAGCCACTCATAGAAACCGTCCGGAGTCCTAAAGGCAGTCTTGTCTATGTTGTCCTCAGCCACTCTCGACTGATGGAAACCAGTGGCTAAGTCCAACTACGAAAACACTGAGGCGCCAACTAACTGATCAAAGAGATTGTCAATCCTCGGCAGTGGGTGCCTATTCTTCTTAGTAAGCTTATTAAATTCTCTATAGTCCACACAAAGTCTAAGGGACCCATCCGCCTTCGTGAAAAATACTACTGGAGCACCCCACTCCGATATACTACGTCTTATGAATCCCTTCTCAAGCAACTCCCCTACTTGCTTATTGAGCTCCCTCCTCTCACGAGGAGCCATGTGGCGTACTGGCAGAGATACTGGTTTTGCATTGTCTACAAGATAAATATGAAAGTCTATCTCACGTTTTGGGGGTAGACCCCTCACCTCATCGAAGACGTCAACATATTCACGGACTATACGAACAGAATGTAAATCATTATTGGATGCATCAAGTGACTCAAGATAACTAAGCATCACCGATCCTCTAGGGTCACAAGAAATATCAAGGGTCTTTCGAATACGAGTCAACAATTTTACTACCCTTCGTTAACAATCTAGGATGGCGCCATATCTGGCTAGCCAATCCATCCCTAGAATCAACCCATAGCCCATGAAACCAAGCACAAAAGCATTACATTCAAAACCAACGCCTAAGATCGACAATCTCAAATCCCTACAAACCATGGATAAATGAGCCGACCCACCAATAGGATTTGAGACTACAATGGGATCCATAACAAGACTAGTATTTAAGTGCAATGTTTCAACTAATGATGTAGAGATAAATGAATGTGATGCACCAGAATCGAATAAAGTACGGATAGGATGATCAAACAGAAAAACTAAACTCTCAATGGAAATGTTTCTACCTCGTTCTTGCAGCGGTGGGACCGCGAGAGCCTGGACCTGCTCCCTTGCCTGCCCCGGTGCCATGAGAGCCTGAACCTGTCCTCCAGAAGTTCTTTGCCCTTGTCCCTATTTCCTTGGGCAGTTCTTAACTAGATGACCTGCCTCTCCGCAGTGGAAACAGTCAGTCTTCTTCTTTTTCCTACAGTCTTTACTCAGATGGCCTGGTGTCCCACAATTAAAGCACTTCTTCTTTCCTTTGCCATTATTGTTCTTTCCGCCCTTCTTGTTTTGTTGTTGCTGCTGCGGTTTCTTTTGATCCCCTTTCTTCTTGGGTGCCTTATTAGCACTGGCGCCCTTCTCCTCTTCATGTATAAGCGCCATATCAACCAGTCTCTCAAAGGTGGCCCCCATAGGGATGTGGGTCATAGCTAACCCATGTAGCGGTTCGTTCAAACCCTTAACAAATCTCAGGGCCTTCTTTTCGGGTGTATTCACCAAGTCCAAGCCAAATCTCGCCAACTGATTGAACTTGTTGACGCATTCTTTCACCGATAGATTCCCTTGCTTCAACGCCAAAAATCTTTCCATATATAAATTCTCTTCAGCCCGTGAGAGAAACTTTGCCTCAAACCGACGCCTAAAATCCAGCCATGTATCGACTGGACGCTCTCCATTAGTGACCTCCTACCAAAACAAAGCTTCGTCCTTCATCAACCAAGCAGCCAATTGGACCTTCTTACAATTGTCCAAATCGAAAATGCCAAACAGATCCTCCACTTCTTTCAACCAATTTCTAGCTTCGATGAACGTTTCAGTCCCACTAAAAGATTTTCCACCCATCGAACGAAAGTCTTTACATATCTTGGAGAAAGTATCTCCACGCGGAGGAATGACTGGAGTTGGGGGAGGAGGAGGAGAAACGTTGGTCGGACCCGCGGCAGCGGCCCTAGCCTTGAGATATTGACGAAACCAACTGGGTACATGAACACCCTCTGGTATCTCAGATGCTCCAGACATGCTGAAAAGAAAAAGAAAGAGTTTTAAAACAAGGGAAGCGAAAGAGAGATGTATGGCTTGCAGGGATTATGCCCTTTGAAGTAAACTTTCCTTGAAAATAACTTCTTTAAAACAAGTTTTGAAAATACTTTCTAGGAAATTAATACTTTTGAAAACACTTTTCAAAACTTTTTATCTGTTCTTGTAACCATAGCTCTGATACCACGTTTAACAACCCATGTCCATTATTATCACTCACAAAGGGAATGCATCAATGTCCACGAAGCGTTATTGTTGTATAGAACAGATTAATTACAAGAATAAATAAATAAAAGAACATAGCGGAAGATAAAACTTATTTCATTTCATCATAACTCAAAACGAGTTTACATAAGTAGTCTCCAAAACCATTACAACAGGATCAATATCCAAAAACTTCAAAGCACATAAAGAAGCAAATACTTAAATAACATAAATGCATAAATCCCCACTGAGCATAAGCAAAGCCATAAAGATGAGAGAGTCCCAAGCGATACATCTACTCTCTTCAAGCAACTGAAAGAAATCGGCACTAAGCTGTAGTATTCCCTCCTTGCAAACCTGACGGGGGGGAGGGGGGAAGGAAGAAAAGAGGTGGAAAGAAAAGGGGGTCAGACATAAAGTCTGGCGAGTGTGATAACTTTAACAACATAATTATCAAAATAACTAGGATAAGGCATAAGCTGGAAAATAAGGAAATGACTGTGAACAATTGGGTATGACAGAGCAGACAAGGAAATAAGACGAACAAAGATAACGTTAAAGGCGCCCCTAATCACTATAGGATAATTACTATACTGCACCACCACTAGTCACCCTAAAGGTTGATCCCGCCTATAGAACTTAATACTGCTAATGGTAGTTTCGTGTACCCCTAGCTACCTCTATAGGTGTCGTCTGCCCCTATCTCCACTAGGTGTACCCACTACCCCCATTCGATCAGCTCCCTAACTCGTAAATACCCGTGCTGGCCCCACAGTGGGGTGTATCACTCCCCAAAGTGGCAACCTGATACAACCAAAAATGCACGGCTTATATCTACACGATGCAACAACGTCTTACCTACCAGCCCGGGCCCATACACGCATATGAACCCGTTGGACTTGCGTTGCCACCGCTGACCCATTTTGACCTCTTACAATCAAATCCAGTACGCATGTCCCGTCCTCGACTTGGGTCGAGCCCACAAAGATACTTAATGGGTTACTGGTTTGAAAAGGGCCCCCATGCATGACATAAGCTTTCCACCTATGCTTGGTCCCCTCTAAGGTTTTTCCCCACTTAACCCCATTCATATTCATGATTCTTACATGTTTCAATCTTGGTTAAGTGCATCTAATCTTATTTCAAATGCCACCCAAGGCACCCTCTAAATTACACATGCTACCCAAGGCACCCACTTAACCCCCTCATGTCCCACTACATGTTTATCTGGTTAAGTGTTTCTTAATTAATTAAGACCGCAACCTTATAAAGACCTCCCACATTAGGCCGGCATTTGTGGCAGCTGGATTTTTCGGGCGGGTCCGGGCAGTCTTACACCACAAACGAGCCTATCCTCGTGTCTTTACAATTGTTACGCATTTAATTTATGCCTAAGACCTCTCACATTAGACTGGCATTTGTGGCAGCTGGATTTGCCGGGCGGGTTCGAGCAGTCTTACACCACAAACGAGTCTAACCTCATGTCTTAGGCGGTTTATTATTACACATAATTAATTACCCCCAATTTGAATTAATTTCCCTATTCAAATTGCCGATCAATTACAAATTTAACTATGTCCATAATTAACACCTTAATTATGTCCATCTATTTATGGTATATAAAAATTATACCAATTAACATCACATTAAGGCATTTATGCCAATTCTAAGTATGAAATCTTTTAATATTATCTCATTGCCCCAAGTTGTACGTTCGTTCGTTTAACGTGAAATATACGTTAGACTCGAATAGTCTAACTTATGGAATAAAGAGAAAACATCACAACATGCATAGAATATAAATTAGATCTAACTTACGAACAAAAGTCATAACATGAATTGGCATATAGATCTAAACATAAGGGGTGAACTTGCATGTGTGAATAAGGTGTTTCATCTAAACTTGCATAGACAATAGGTGTATGACACATGTACTTTCATGACTTATGTAGTTTTAACATAAAGGTTTGAACTTGCATAGGAATCTCAAACTTTCATTACATGATTCATGCCACCAAACATATATATGTACTTACATATGTGATTTATGCAACATAAATTATGATGTAAACTTGCATCTAACTCACACCTGTCATAGCCTAAACTTTAGATCCAATCTTACACATAAAATAGATGTCATGAAACATGTAAGGTGATATATGATTCTCATTAACTTGCATATGATTCATATCTAATTTAACATCCAAACTTGCATATAGAATTATCAAGTTAAACTTACATATGATTTAACATATGAATTAGTTCCAACAACATAACCAAACTAGCATATGAAGCATCATTATGAATTGATTGTACATAAGCCAACAATTAACATAGATTTACAACATAGATAATAACATCACAGCTTTACAACATAGATAATAACATCATAGATTTACAACATAGATAATAACATAACGGTCAATGATTCACAACATAACCATATAACCCAAATCATAACTCAACCTAATTAATTTGTTAATTGTCTTATTAAAGAAATCGAACTCACTACCCAAAGAAAGTCTTGAGTTCTGAAATCTGAGTTCTGAAATTGATTTAGCTCTCCTTTGAAGAAGACAAATTCGTTGTTTAGATTTTGAGTTGAATAGAATTGAGTTGATTAGCTTTTCTTCCTCTCTAATTGGTGGCGGCTACTCTAGGTTGCAAGGTGACAGCATAGAGGCCATGGTTCTAAATTTTTATTTGATTTTAGGGTTTGAGTGTACATGTGTTTATATAGAATTTAGAATTAATTTTGGCCATCCGATCAACCAAGGATAAACCATATCCATTCAGTCATGATAGGGTGACAAGTCAGCCTTAATGACTCAGCTAAGAGTCAGAAAAACGTCATCAAACAAATCTACCCGGGGGAGGGGGGTAGGTCGACCCCCTGGTCGACTTGTGTGGGTAGGTCGACCCCCTGGTCGACCTGGCCCTGGCGGGAATTTTCCCGCCTAGCCCATTCTGAGTCTGATTTTGAATTTTTGAAATCTGTTTGAATTTTTCTGAAACTTCCGATCGCCATAACTTCTTCATACGAAGTCCAATTCACGCAAACTCGGACTCTATCTCAACTAGAATTCCGAGACGAACACAATGGCGCAACTCGTTTCCTTTAATTCTCACATTTAAAATTTAATATTCTTTAATTCATTACTTTAGTGTTAACTGAAATACGGTGTGTTACAATGACTAACACTGGTGCACATGTCAAATTATCCTTTAGACTCTTAAATGCATTCTCGCACTTTTCGTCCCAGACGAAAGCTTGATTCTTCTTGGTCAACTGAGTCAACGGTGCTGCTATCTTGGAGACGCCTTGAATGAACTTCCGATAATACCCAGCTAATCACAGGAAACTTCTTACGTCTGTTGCATTCTTGGGCATAGACCAATCCTGTACCGTTGCCACCTTCGCAGGATTGATGGCAATACCATTCTTTGAAACAACATGGCCCAAGAATCTCACCTTCCTCCGCCAGAAGTGACACTTAGAAAACTTTGCTTTCAATTGGTGTTTTCTCAACACCTCCATCACTGTCCTCAAGTGTTCCTTGTGTTCTTCCTCTGTCCTTGAATAAACAAGTATATCGTCCACGAACACAAGAACAAACTTATTCAACTGATCTCTGAATACTCTATTCATAAGATCCACAAAATATGTTGGTGCATTGGTTAACCCGAATGGCATGACTAACCACTCATAAAATCCAGACGGCGTCCGAAATGCTGTTTTAGCTATACTTTCAGCTTCCACTCTAAGCTGATGGAAACCTATCGCGAGATCATCTGGGAGAACACTCTTGCGTCACTCAACTGATCAAACAAATCATCTATCCGCGGTAGAGGATACTTATTCTTCCTCATCACCTTATTCAATTCGCGGTAGTCTATACACAATCGAAGGGAACCATCTGCCTTGGTAACAAACACAACTGGTGATCCCCACTCAGAAACACTTCTTCTAATAAATCCCTTCTTCAAAAGATCTCTCACTTGCACCCCAAGCTCTCGCTGCTCCCTTAGTGCCATACGACGAAGTGGCATCATTATAGGTCTGGCATCATTCACTAAATCAATACGGAACTCAATCTCTCGGTGTGGTGGAAGTCCGGTCACTTCCTCGAAGACGTCCGAATACTGGCTAGCTATGGGCACATCTGACAACTCATCATGCGGGATGTCGAGGGAATTTAGAAAACTAGCCATTACCCCATCACTAGGTAGACCACCAAACACTACCCTCCGCCCATCATTTGCTCTAACTGTCACCAAAAAGCCCTCACAGTCTACCACCACCCCGTATCTTTGGAGCCAGTCGACTCCGAAAATAATGCCAAACCCAGTAAAGCCCAAAACAAAGCAATCACAAACAAACATGCATCCATGACTCGATAAGACCACATTACGACAAATCATACCAAGGCTAGTCGAACCACCAATCGGGTTTGTCACTGCTAAAGGTTTATCGACTATCTCGGGTTCCAATCCCAACCTACCTACCAGGACACTAGATATGAAGGAACGGGAAGCTCCGGTATCGAACAATACTCGAACAGGAACATCATAAACATAAAGCATACCTTGAATGACGACATTCTTTCCTTTTTCCGCCGTAGTTGGGGCATTCGACGAAGAAGGAACAGCATTGACAGCATATGATTTCAAAATCTGCTTTTCTTTAGGGGGTTGCGGACACTTATCCTTGTAATGTCCCACTTGGCCAGAGTTGAAGCACTTCCTATTCGCTGGCTTGGCCCGACATTCTTTGGCATAGTGGACCTTCTTACCACAGCTGAAGCACTCAACATCTTTCTTATTCTTTTTCTTTTGGCCATCCTTGGTCTGATTCTGGTTTCTCTTATTCTGAGAACCATTCTTGCCTCCACCGCTTGCTTGCGGCTTTGGCTTCTCTGCAGATGCAACTTCAGTTTTCGTCTTAGGGTAAAGACTCTCTGACCTCAATGCTTTCCCCACAATTGATTCAAACGTCTCATCGATGTGGTTAATAAGCCTTTCCCCCAAGTATCCTTCCAAACCAGTTATGAACTTCTTGTTCTTCTTCTCGGGAGTGTCGATAAGAGATAATCCATACTTCGATAAAGTATCGAAATCTGCAATGTACTCCGAGACTGCCCCACCATTCTGCTTAAGCTCCAGAAATTTCCTAAACAACTCTGGCTTCTGGGCAGCTGGGATGAACTTATCACTGAATCGGGCCTTAAACTGATCCCATGTAACTTGATCGTCTGGAGTAGCTGCCTTAATATCATTCCACCAATTCATTGCCCTTCCGTGCAGCTGATGGGATGCTAACTTCCTCTTCATCGCACCCTCGATACCCAAGTCTTCGAAGATACGCTCACAACTATCCAACCAATCTTGAACATCCGTGGCCGATTCCGTTCCGTGGAACGACTTTCCACCAAGACTAGTGTAATCCTTGCATAGCTTGGCGTAATCGGCCCTAGGCGCCTGCACCACCACCATTAGCAGCATTAGGAACTGCCCTCTGAACGTCCCTAAGCATCTCTCTCATGAATTCGGTGAACATAGTCCTCATGCCAGGAGAATTCCCATTATTGGCTCCTCTACCTGCACCCCTCGTATATCGGCTGATCGTTCAATCTGTTAAGAGAAACGATTAACCATCCTCTTTGTGGTGTCAGTGCAGTGCGACTTCATCCTTAGCTATACTAATAGTATATATATAGCTTTTGAAAACCAAAATAATCACAAATACGCGCTCTCATATACATATTATCTCTCTTTGGTGTCTTTCCCTAGGTTAACTACGCAACCTAGAGCTCTAATACCAATTGTGACGGCCTGCCCTGCACCAGCCGACATTTCCAATGAAAGTGCATTGTGCCGATGTCTAACCAGCACGAGACGGTCGTCAAAGAAAGGAAAGGTAAGGAATTTGAACTAACAAGGTACCTGTAGAATGTCTCACAGCGCATGGAATAAAATATAATAATAACATACTTGACATAAAATAGGCAAGACAGTGCATAAGCTGAAAACTAAACCATAATCATCATAGCAGCGGAAATCCGAAATACAGCTTATTATCCATAACCATTATTACAACTTCAAAATACTATCTCTAAAGCAAAAGAAAGGAGAGGTACACTACTAAAGCCCAAAGCTGTGACCATCAACAACACAGGGAGAATATATGTAGATAATGCGTAGGAGCCTCATGCTCGTCTCTGGATCAGCTACTCGTGCATAACCAGCTAACCTATCTCTAGTCTGCCCGCACCCAGAGTAATAAGAAGAGACATAAAACTCTGGGTCAGAAAAAAGTCTGGTATGAGCGATAAGCAGCAAAACAGAACAATAACAGGTATACTAAACCATACCTGAACCTGGACCTGCAACCAAAGAGTTAGCACTATATAATGTACAATACACTAAGGTGACACTAACATATGGTGTAAAGAATACGGGGGTGGGGGTGTGCATGACATAGTGATGGCAAACAATCAATCATAGAAACCATCCTCACATCTCTCACTCAGTGCGTAAAGTATACGATATCTACCGCTTTAACCACCCAATTCCTTGCTACGATCACTCTGCCCTATGGAGTCGTAATGACACCACTGCACTGATCCATAGCCAATAATCCTTTGCTATGTCCACTCTGCCCCATGGAGTCATGATGGCTCCACTGCACTGGCTCATAGCCTTGCTACGATCACTCTGCCCCATGGAGTAGTAACTATCCCACTGCAATGATACATAGCCTAAGATCCGTCTTGGTGGTGAATCAAAGCTATAGACGTCGATAACCCCTTAGCACACATCCCGCTGCAAAGCCTAACTCATGAAGTTAACTCGTTGGTTCCCAACTGGAACCTGAGTTCTACTTCCTATTTGGACTACCTTTGCGTTTCGGGATTTGGTCAACATCTCCGGATCGGTTCGGAACAAGCTTCTATGCAGATCAGCTCTCTTCTTCTCATTCAGTCCATTGTCATCAACCTCATTCGGTTCGTGATCGTCAAGTCTCAAGTCCCAGCTCCTCGGTTCAGGTCTTGGTTAACCCTATCGAGTCGGTTCGTACCCAATCACCAGCTTGTGGCACAACAGTTCGGCTCATGACATCCTTCCTCCATCGGTTCGGATCGTGAGCTCCTCTCCAGGTCGGGTCGCACTCCTCCAATGACTCGTGGATTAGGCCTTCATTGGATCGGTTCGTGATGGAGCTCCGGATCGGGTCGGGGGCTTCAGTTGTGAGCTGTTCGTGAGCTCCTGGTCGGATCGGGTTGTGAGCTCCTGGTCGGATCGGGATCTCCAAGCGGTTCGGGGTCATGAGCTATTATCTTATGGCGACTCGTGGTGCAACAGTTTAGGGGAAACGGTTCGGTTCATGCTTCCCCTCTGATCTGATCCGGTTCGGTTGATTTCCTGCACTTCTTTCCAGCGACTGTTTTACGCCATTCGACGGCATTTTCGACCAGATCTAATTTTCTAATCAATCACAAAGCATACCATACAGTCATAGCAACATATAGAATTGACCACTAACACCAAAACGACATTTGATAGGTTAAAACGGATCAAACATAGCCAAAATCCCATATTTTCCCTTAAGCATGTTTAAGCAAAACTAATGATATGATTAGTAAAACTTAACCAAATTTTCTAACAGAGGCCTAAAACAATATTTCGAAATTTATAAATATTTTTCCAAAATTTAATCATGATTAAATTCGCTAATTAACAATAATTACCCTTAATTAACCATAATTAGTGAGGAACTATGCAAATCACTCACCTTAGCCACAAACAAAATACCAATTCTGAAATTATCTTCTGTTTGGCGCTGTCCCCAAGGCTATACGGTAGTTCTGACCTTGATTTGGTGCTATTTCCCATTGATTTAATGAAGATTAGGCTAATGCTTGATTAGAAAGTGATTAGAGGTGATTCTAAATGTTGGAGGCCATTACTAGGGTTCCAAGAATGAAAGTGGCGGCTGAAAAAGTGTCTAAAGAAATGTTTTATAACCCTAATCAGCCCCTATATACCCCTAATCCCGAAATCCCTCAATGGGCCTAGCTGTTAACCACCCATAAGCCCGGTTAAGTTGTTTTTCACCTCCTAAACCTTGTTTCAGCCATATCTCCCAAACAGTAAGTCCGTTTTTCACAAATGACCACTCTACGGAAAGGTAAACCATCATCCGAATCTAATGGAAGTGGTTTCAGGTCAAAACTCCTTTCCAACCAAAAGTTATGGCCAAAACAAGATCAGCTATGGGCAAAACGGTCATTTAAAAATCGGCAAAAATCATGTACATGGGATATGACCCCAATAGTCGTCTCCCAAAGTTACATGACTATACGACTTCGCATGAGAAAGAAATAAATATTCTACGATCCTTTGATGCGAAGAATGCGGGTCGTTACAAATTTAATTTTCAAATTTCACTTAATTAGATATGTAAATCATGAGAGAAATTGGATCTCACCTTGCGTGGCATCTATGGAGATGAACAAAAATGGATATGGATATATCACCAAGCTTGCTACTGTGTATCTCGTCAAATGAAGGCTGAGGTTTTCAAATCCGGAGTATACACATTCCAAAGCCATATTGTAACACCCCGAATTTCAGTTAATGCTAAAATGCACTAATTACAGAATAAATAATCTCAGATGTGAGAATTGGGGGAAACGGGCTGCGTCATTGCGTTCATCTCGGAAAAATACGCAAAATAGAGTCCGAAATTTTGTAAATCGGAGTCCGTATGGCCCAATGAAGTTTGCGGAAAATTCAAAGTTCAAAACAGATTTAAAATTCAGGTTTAAATTTCGAAATTGGAGCCATTGGGCGCAGGAGGGAAAAATTCCCGCCTACCTACCCAAGTCGACAGCCCTGTCGACTGGGCAGTCGACTTGGCTAGGACCAAGTCGACAGCCCTGTCGACTTGGGTGTCGACAGGGGGTGCTCGGCCAGTTTAACCTGGTGCACCATTTTAGGGTTTGGCTGTGTTTTGGGCTATTCTCTAGAAGCTTCCGAGATCTGATGGTCCTAATCTAATTTAGGGTTAATCTAATGGCCTAAAACACTTGCCTAATCTATAAATACACCCTAACACTACCCTAATTCATACTAAAAATAGATTCAAGGGCCTCATGCCGTCAAATCAAAACTAGAAGGAGCCTCCACCAAATTTGAGAGGAAGTTGGCATCTCAAATCAACTCTAATCAAGTTCTAATCCACTCTAGCAACTTAATCTTCCTCATTGGAGTGCTAATTAGTTATTTGTGAGTTCCTATGCCTTTAGCAAGCAATTGCTAAACTAATTAGGATAGGATATTAGGAGGCTATGGATGTAAATGAGGATCTATGCATGTTGTGGTTGTCATATGTTATAAGTTCATATGCAAGTTTGTTTCTTTTTATGATATGACATGTTACGCAAGTTCATATGCAAGTTTATATGCAAGTTCATATGCAAGTTTGTCTCTTTTTATGATATGCATAACATATGCAAGGTTGCCTCTATGTATGACATGATATGCAAGTTCATATGCAAGTTTATATGCAAGTTTATATGCAAGTTCATATGCAAGTTTGTCTCTTTTTATGATATGCATAACATATGCAAGGTTGCCTCTATGTATGACATGTTATGCAAGCTCATATGCAAGTTTATATGCAAGTTCATATGCAAGTTTATATGCAAGCTCATATGCAAGTTTATATGCAAGTTCATATGCAAGTTTATATGCAAGTTCATATGAAAGTTTGGGTTAATGATTTATGCTAGTTGGGTTTAATGTTATGATGCAAGTGGACACCTTTTAAACCCATGTAAATGCCAACGTTGTGCTAAGATTGAACCCATTACATTTATAATGAAACTCCCCATTTATATGACATGTCATGAGAACGAATTACGTGGGAAACGATGGGGTTAATATGCATGTTAATAGAAATGTGTAAAATTGGTATGCTTAAGCATAACATAAAATGAATGGACATAATTGGGAATTTACCTATTAAGTTAGGTCTACCCATATTATGGAGTTGGGAATTTACCTATTAAGTTAGGTCTACCCATACTATGGAATTGGGAATTTACCTATTGAGTTAGGTCTACCCATATTCTTAAAAATGTGTAATTAATTAGGGATAATTAATACAAATTATGGGGGTGATTAATTAGGTGTAATTAATCAACTAAGACACGAGGTTGGACCCTTTTGTAGCGGAAGTCTGCCCGGAACCGACCGGCAATCCAGCAGCTACAAATGATTGGCCCAATGTGAGAGGTCTTAGTCATAAATTAAATACGTGATTAAAGTAAAGACACGAGGTTAGACCCTTTTTATGACGGAAGTCTGCCCGGACCCAACCGGCATATCCAGCAGTCATAAAAGATGGTCTAATGTGAGAGGTCTTTATGAGGTCATGATCTTAATTAATTAATTAATTAAGAAACACTTAACCATATTAGCATGTAGAGGGACATGAGGGGTTAAGTGGGTGCCCTGGGGTGGCATGTGGAAATCTAGTGGTTGCCTTGGGTGGCAATAGAAAATACGATTAGAATACTTAACCAAAGTGGAACATGTAATTAAAACATGATTAAAGGGTTAAGTGGTATACACTAGAAATGACAAGCTTAGGTGGGTAGCTTGTGGGGGCCCATTTCAACCAATATCCCAAACGTATCTTTGTGAGCTCGACCCAAGTCGAGGACGGGACACGCATATTGGGCTTGACTATAAGAGGCCAAAACGGGGTAGCGGTGGCAACGCGAGTCCAACGGGTTTCATATGCGTGTGTGGACCCGGGCTGGTAGGTAAGACGTTGTTGCATCGTGTAGATATAAGCCGTGCACCATTTGTTGTATCGGGTTGCCACTATGGGGAGTGATACACCCCATTGTGGGGCCAGCACGGGTATCTACGGTAGGGAGCCGATCGCTTGGGAGTAGTGGGTACACCTAGTGGAGATAGGGGCAGGCGGCACCTATGTAGTCAGCTAGGGGTACACGAAACTACTGGGTAAATTTACTAAGTCCTTGGGAGGGATCAACCTTTAAGTAGGAAATGACTGGTGTGGTGCAGTGTAGTAATTATCCTTGGGTGGGTAAATGCGTCTTTATCGTTATCTTAGTTCATTCTAAGTCTGATTGGCTACTGAGTGTAGTCATTTATCCCCAGTCACACCGTACCAAGTTATATCATACCCTAATTACTTTAATGATTGCATTGTTAAAGTTATAGGACTCGCTCAGACTTATGTCTGACCCCGTTGTTTTTATCTTTTTCCCAACCCTCAGGTTCTCAGAGTGGGCCCAGCATGAGTGGGCTTTGATCAGGCTGCTTTTATTACTCTCTTGTAGCTTGGACCCTAGATGTAGAGCTCAGCTTACCCTTTTCTTTTATGGCTATCAGTTCATGTATTAGGGATTATGTATTCTTATTTATCAGGATGGATATTTTGTACTTGACTCTTATTATGGTTTTGTGATGTAACCAAACATGTTTTACTTTCCGCTGCAATGAAATGATGTTTTAAATTTTCAAGTATTACTTATATCTGTCTTGCTGTAATTTCTCTGTTCTATATTCACTTAAAATACTCCACCGATGCTATGGCATTCCCTTAGCGAGTGTCCATAGCGGGAGTGGGGTGTTACACATATGCAAACTAACATGTACACGTTAGTATATGTTATACTTTATACACATCAAAGGAATATTATTGCAAATGTATACACAACTGGATAAGGTGTGTAGATATTGCTGCATATATACATAATCAACAGACAAAGGCTATATACAGCAGTGTATATATATACACAACATGAGAAGATGTATATATCACTATATATATACACAACAAACAAAGGTTATATGTATATTACTGTATATATACACACCAGAAGAGTTTCTATATACATTAATGTATACATACACAACAAAAGGAGATTTTAATTACTGCAACATGATTTATGTATTACATGAATAGTATACATATACATTAACATATATATATAGCATACGTATAACATAATATATATATAGCCTAACGTACATAAACAATACATATAAACATGAATGACAAGTTATTGTATATATCAAACATGTGTTCTACGCAACAACATCAAATATATATTTTTCCTTTTAGTAGTAGATTTCCTTGATCATCAATTTTAAAACTGCACCCCTCAACTTACTGAATCTTTTCAAAGATCCTTTGGAGGAATTTATCTTCTTTCTGCTTACTAGCGATCTTGTCAACAAGGGTAGTTTTCCATATGCCTTAGATTCTCCTGAATCAAATTAAGAAACTATCCTGATGGTTAAAGATTTTCCAGATGTATGCGAAGAAGTTAAGTGCCTTCCTCCACTTAGAGGAATCGAATTTGGAATGTTAAAATCTAGAATTTTCGATTAAATAAGTAATTAATTTATAACTTGAGAAATATATATTGTTTTATAAGCTAAATAAATAGTAAAATGAATTGGTAGCATTTTTTGTTAAGAGTTGTCTTTAGTTCTCATAGCATTTGAAAGAAATGTTACTAAAAACTCCCCTCTCTATGTCTAAACAAGTGTAAGGACATGTGTCCTTATGCATGAAACCAAGCATGCATGAGTTATATGTGTATCATTAGGTGTCACTCTCATAAGCACCTTTTTTCCTATAAAAGGAGCCCTCCGCGTTCATTCCTATTCATCATCTCATCTCTTCTTTCCTTACTTCTTCTTTCTTCTCTAATCCATGGCTTCCTAGCCATTTTCTTCTCCTCCTCTCCCGCCTTCTTTCCTCCCTCTTCCTCCCTAACTTCAGCCAAAATTACCTCCTCTCTCTTCCTACAAAACCCGACTTCCCCTACGACCCCACCGAATTTGCCCCCTCTACCCCAAACAGCCACCACCAACTCAGTCCTCCTTCACCTCCTATTAATGCCTACCTCCTCCCACCCCTTGCACCACCTAGCACCACCAACACCCACCTACCTTATGCCTCCATCACCCTACCTCGGCCACCGTACCCCACGGCCCTAAGCCACATCCCCACCTCCTCCTCCTATATATAAAAAAAGTATATATTATGTAAATATATATACAATATTATAAGGAAGTCGGTAAAACAAACTAGGTGGTTCAGGGTAGTAACGGGTAGTTAGGAAGTCCTACTGTAAAGATTGGTGGAGTGGAACCCTCGGTAAGAAACTCTTCACTTGTGTTGATTTTATATGGATGTTATGTTGGTTGTTGTGAAACTATGCTTAATTAGTTAATTATTTGAATATAAGTGCTAATTACCAAACGCTTACACATATATACTGTGATATACTTGTTATGTGATGGTTGAATGAATGTTATGGATGTTATAATGATTGTTAGTAGTGATACTATGTCATACTGCACATGTTACACCCACCTATATGGAGATATTTGGGTATTGATTAAGTCGTATGCTTATAGGATAAAATAAATGAATATATTATATTCAATTAAATATAGTACAAAAATAAAAAGTAGAATTTTCTATGCGAATCCACATAGAAACGAAATTGAAGTCATTATAAAATACTTTTGTAAAAGTGGCATTATATTTAAACAAGGTTTTGATATAAAACGTTATGTTTAAGTTAAATCGGGTTAATTGATTTCGCTTTGAAATTTAAGTTTGCTTTGGCTATACAGAAGATGTTTAAACACAAATTGAATGTTCCATTATGTTTATATAATACTTAATCTGGGTTTTGAAAAGCTTGGGTTTCAAAAGATTAATTTTTTAAAATATCAATATTTTATTAATTAAATAATATTATAATGTTTTTGGCAAAGCAATTTTTTTTGGAAAAGCCATAATATTATAATACTCATTAAAAACAAATATTTAAATTTAAAGTTGAAATTTTGAAATATTGTTTTGAAATAGTCTTATATATGTTTTAAATGGAATCATAACCTATTTTGAAGTTAAACTGATTATTTTTAACGTAAAGTTAAACTACGGTTAGAATATAGCTTGTCGCACAATGACTGTTTATCCGTCAAAAGACCGAGCCTGGGATGGAACCACAAAGCAAGCGCTCGCAACATCTTATGTGACCATGTCTCCAACCAAAGTTAGACGTGAATCGTGATTCAGGCGCAGAAGCAAAGGTCGGTCGTCCATATTGGGATAAAGCCGCTCAAACACCGAAACAAAGCAGTCGTCCATTCAACATAGGCGGAAGCGACTTCATAGCATAGTCTTAAGGACAAACAACGCCATACAAAGGCAGCAAAAGGACGAGCGCCCTTGAACTAAGAAGGTCGGTCGCACAAGGAACAAGGGAGAATCGAGTCCAGACCTGCGTTCTACTCTTATAAAAGTTTCCAAGTTTCCCAAAGCATTCACTCTTACGGGGGCGGCTGCTCCTATGGACCCGCTCGCACATGATAAGTAAGTACAGCCGCAGACAGCTGGCTACAGCTAGCCAGTGGCATGACTGTAATTAACAGAATGAGCGATCCGTAGCCTGCATAAATGGATTTCAAGTCATTTCCCGAAGGAGGCTCACCTATAAATACACCACGACTGCCAACATAAGGGGGATCGATTCTTTGAAACCACGAAGTGCTGCTAAATTCTATCCTCAACTACTGATTCGGCCATGGCGTCAAGTACAATCTTGTGATTAAGGAAAACGAAGGCATCCTCCTTCTCAATCATTCATCCATCCTTCTTCTCCTCAAATTCTACCATTCTCTTGTATAATTCCAAGATTGAAATATTTAAACGAGGGTATATTGAGTGAATATAGAGATGTATGAAAAGAGAGAATTGATGTACTTTGTAATCCTCATTATAAGACTGGAAATCACCTTCATAGTGGACGTAGGCCTAATTAACGGCTGAACCACTCTAAATCTTGTCTCTACTTTACCTTTCTTACATTTTTTCTTTTTAATTGCTGATTAAACATGGTTCCATTTATTTCTTACTGTATTGGTGAAGTACATTTTTAGTAGCTTGGGTGTTTAGACCAATTTTGGTGTAAACATTTTGGCCCCCACCGTGTGGCCATGATTGCCTCTTTCCCCATTTCAGATCCGATAAGATTTTCTAAGAGGCACTGTGTTTGAAATCATGAGCACGCCGAAGGAAATCACTAACAAAATCGATGGCGTCTTCGGTGTTGCCACTTTGCCTACCATCCATCCCGGAGAAAAGGAACCGTTAAAAGTTGAGGCGGCCGTAACCAGGAGGGAGTTGGAAGAAGCAATGACAGGGTTAACGAGTCAAATAACTATTGCAAATGACGTGGTGATAAAAAAGATCAAGTCGATGCTCGTTGTTCAAGCCTCTATCGTAACAGCCACACCAAGTGTTGTTGACCTTCCGTTCGCTCGAACAAGTCATGCAAGTGAAATAGAGTTTTTTACTGAACAAGGAAATTCTACTCAGAAAACTGCGTGTCGTGACTATGGGTCCTGGCGAAGACCCGGCAGGGAGAAAAGCGCTCATTCCATAAATCAAAATGAAAAGAGCAAATATATCTAAGGTGCAAGAGGTGGAGTTTCGGAAAGAAGCGACAAGGGAAGAACCAAACAGCCTAAAAGGAAACCACGCTTTTTCAAGGATTCTGAATTCACCTCCATCAATGACATCATAAGGAATATCTTTAGGGCAACTAAGAACACAGAAAAGTATCCAGTCCCAGATCAGATGCAAGTCAGAGATGCTGCCATAAAATCGGGAAGGTTCGGTCAATTCCATGACTAACCAGGACACGACACTAATGAGTGTAGGCACTTAAAATCGTTAATCAAGGGGCTGGTCAGGGAGAAACATTTACAACAATATGTGCAAGGCCATTCTCTTATTTCTCCGCAAACAAGGGGCAGCAAACTCTGTGAGGAAAGGACCTAAACTAGCCCTGAACTAATTCTTGGCTAAGGATCAGTAGTTGGTGTCTCAATCATGGAAGTTTTGAACTAAAATTCTCGTTACTATGCTCTATTACTCCGTTTCATACTCTGTTTGCTTAATAAATAGTAGTCGTTTTACCTTGTTGTGCCACTTGCTATATTCATGATAATATTTGACAATGAATTACTTATAAGTGCCTTGTACAAAGGAAATAATCATGCGCTTATTTGAGTACCATACTTATCGCTTCATGTTAAAAACTGATTTTTCAAAATGTAGGCAAGATAGAAGCAATTAATCATAAGCATCCTAGTCGCGTAGGGATGGTTCTCTAAGCACATTTTGAGCAAAACGGCTTGAAAGCACTATAAAAAGCATGCGAATCAAATTGGATTATAAGCACATCGCTTCAACAACACATGCTGTTCTAAGGCAAACAACAAGCTGAAAGGTGGTACTTCCTCTTGCAAACATTTGCTGGAGAAACTGACATCAGGCTTCAAAAAAAAGGTACAAGGGAAATAATAAAAACGTCCCACGGATAAATACCTAGGCTGGAAACATCAGTCCCAGTGTCGGAAGGACCGACAAAACATGCTGGAATGACCAGCGCAAATCGGAAATTCTAGCCGAATGGGGATATCCAACAAGGTCTATCAGTCCTAGAAAAATAAGGGCTGACAAGGCCGAACTTGGGTCGAAATTGAAACCCAAGACCTCCTATGGAGGCACCCAAAAGAAAACACACATAATAACCACACGTTGTTTTAAAAAAAATCATGTTTTAATCAAATGAAATCATGATTCAAATTAACAGAATCGATGGAATTAAAAAAAGCTTTGGTATGGGGACATAACCATTGTGTAAAAAATCACTAATGCCCACTCAAAACATACCACAGACTAGTTATAACTTCATTGCGAGAACTATTCGAACGATAATATTCGCGCGAACAACAAACTAAAAGTGCGACCACTCATAAGAATAAAGTAATAAAACTATGATAACGTTTAAACGATACAGACGTAAGCGCGCAAAAATGAAATATTAAGCGAGGGTCGGCACTCGCACAAACAACTGGTTTAGGTACGTAATAGGTAAAAGAAAATAGGCTGGAATCAGACCATAAAGGTCACAAATGCTATTTCTTATACAGGGGAGGATGAACCAATTGTTCAGGCATTTACTGGTCTATCTATATAAAAGAACTATCGAAGGAAAAAAGCTTATGATCTTGGACTATTAATCAATTAACTTCCTTTTGTGTTTCAGGGTGGACACACCCTTGGTATTCCAAAACTAGTCTCCATCTTCCGGATCGGACACATCTGGTAAAGATGGGTCGTCTGATGAAGGTGTGATGAGAGGGTTAGTGCTGGTAGATATTAGGACAGAGTCAACGGCGGTAGGTTAAGCAATAGTGCCACTAACAGATGAAGGAGGTGGTGAAAGCACACCTGATGCAAACGAATAACAAGCACTAAACTCAGCAATCCCAGGTAAAGAAATAAGGAAATCCAAATCCAGGGTAGATTGGTAAATATCAATTATACCTGGAGTTTTTGGGTATACGAAATCAGCCCCGTAATCGTTCACGTTAAAAGAAGTATTGCCATGACTCACGCACTATTTAACAACATTTTCTTGAGCTGGATACTTGATAGTGGGTCGAGTTCTTGCAACATCTAAGGCAGAGCGATCTGCAGGGGGAATAGGAGAGCTCACAATATCAATCCTGACGGAATCAGGTGGGGCACAAGAAATGGTAGTGTCTGAACGTTCCCTCCTAAACGATTGAGCTCGCTCGTTCGCCAATATCCTCCTACCTTCAACCAGAGCCTTGCGGTCTTCTTCTTCTAAAAGTTGTTCTTGAACGAACTCGTCATCAACATCATTGGAATATGAAAGTACCTGTTCCCAAACAAGAGCCAGAGTTCGCGGAAAATCCTTGTTCAAATAGCTTAAACTTCCACGACTCATGACACTGCAAACATAGAATTGAAACAAAGTATTGTTAGTATCGATTCTGGTTTCATCAAGATCTCTATGCAACCTGATTTTATTCTCTTCAAAGGCTCTAAGGGTTTCGTTCTGAAAAGCAATTTTGCCATTGAGAGCCATGTTCACCTATTTTAGAGAAATTGAAACCTACTTTTCTAAGGCTAAATAGTGCTCAGCAAGTTCTTGAGCTGACTGAGCTTCTAAAAGCTGCGCTAACACATCCTCCAGCTCCTTCCTAAGCTCGACATCTCTGGCCTCTAATCTATTCACTTTAATGCTTCCGTTATTTAAATAAGAAATCTCAGAGTCTTGGGATCTAATCAAGTGGATCATGCCAGCTTTGTCGTTTTCTAAGGTTTCAATATGGTCAATGTGCCGAGCGTTCAATTTTTGGAATTCATAACCAAATTTGGCCCAATGTTCCAGTCTCCTATCAACATCCTTTGTGGCCAGATTCAATTGTGTCTCAAATTGATTCTTAACGATACTAAGCTGATTGGTCATGCTACGTTTTATAGCATCCGAACTTTTCACAGTATCTCGCCTATCATTGGGATGTAAATCTAGGTCAAAATGCATTCCCCTTAAGTCCCAACCGCTAAAGCAATCCTTAAGCGTTGAGTTTCTAGGAGGAATCCTATAAGGTGGACGATCACGTATTATTTGAACCTGAGCAGGGGTCGGGACAATAGATCTTGCAGAAGATTCAATCTATGCAAGCACCTTAGCCTGATCAAGTCCCCCATGCCTTAAAGAATCGACTATTGGAAGTTCAGAGGTATGTTGGACCTGAGAACTTGAAGATAGTTGGGAGTGCTTCAAATAACAGGAAAGGTGAGACTATAAGAGGCTTCGTGGATCAATAAGATCGGCTTGTTAAGAAAAGCTATCCGATAACGAATAGTTCGCATTCACACCTAAAAATAAAGCATGAGTTCAGCAAGCGTTCAGAGATTATTAGATTTATGGGAAATTATGCCACAAGTATGATGATTTCAAAAATGGTTCCAGGGTAAGTTATGAAGGCAGAAGCTTTCCCAGGACGCTGAGCAGGTCCTCGGATTCTTCCCATATCAGATGCAACGGGATCAGATGTCACAACGTCACCATGGTTCAAATATTTGTCAGAGTCCAAATCCCCCAGGTCTCCAAAAGTCCCTGAGGTACCTTCCACCTGAGTAATAGGGCGAGCAGACTTTCAAAGGTCATTCCAGAAATTACATCGACCATCAAACCGACCGTGTTCTCATCGACTCTTTTGTCACTTCCTTTGGTAATTAAAGACGAAGGTCGACCACCTACATCGGGGATTAGACGTTTCTTTTTGGTAAAAGACTTACCAGCGGAGCATTGAGAGTGAACTAAAGTCTTTTTAAAAGATCATGTAGAATGAATCAGCTGATACTTGCGGAGGTTTTCCTCTGAAAGCAACACCTCTCTGCTCCTTTCTTTTTTGTCAACAGAAATTAAATAATTGAGGAGGGTTTGATCTAAAGTAAGACCCACAACTGAAGGACTCACTACAAGAATCGGAAAGAAAGCCAAATGAGAAAGAGAAAAGGAGTAAGAATTCTAAGAGCAAAGGTGCAGTTACCTCCTTCTGCCAATCGACCATAGAATCTACCAGGACATCGGATGAAGAAATATTGATTTGGGAATCCTTTAGTGCCATCCGTCAGACCAGTAATAATCCTACCCTGCATATCTTCCATAAAAAGGAAAGAAGGACCATCTACTTTCCTTTTCTTAAAATTATACAAAGAAAAAATATCCTTAAACGTGGGTTCGTGCTGCCGGACTTTCATGAATATTATGTATAGCCCAAGCAAAATTTGATACCCACTAGGATGCAACTGATATGTGGCAATGGCCAAGTGCCGCAAAATGGACTCTAGGTTAGGATAAAAAGGAGGAACCGCCCCACTAGACAGCATATGATAATTAACCGTCACAAATCCAGAGGGCGGATGATCGGCCAATTCTTCCTTTCTGGAGAATCTGGCTTCGTATTTCGAAAACCCGAAGCAGTTGCACATTTGCAAATATTGATCAAAAGAAAGTGTCGATTTACGGCAACTGGTCGCCACCCTATCAGAAAAGCAAGGTCGAGGATAGATCTGGCTAATGATCAAATTGGAACCAGTAGCCGGGGCAACCTCAGTTGCCCGATCCAGGTCCTCTCGTTCCCCAGACATGATGAGTTAACTGGGATTAAGATGAATTAGCGGTTAATTACATGTAAGCGCAGATAAGCATGATTAAAAAAAATATTGAGTTGCTAGTAACTAAAAGGAGGCAACTCTGGATAGATACACCTTCCAAATGAATTGTCAGTCATACCCGACAATAAGGGCTTACTAGCAGTATAATCACATAAAAGAAGGATTGAAAATTCAAAGGTATAAGAAACACAGGCTCTGATTTGTTCGGTTGCAACTATTAATCGCACATGCCAAGAGAATAGTGAGAGGGGGGAAGCAGAAGTATCGCTATGATATAAGTATCCCATCATACATCAGGTGAAGGCAAGATGAATTAGGAAATGAAGTTTCATAGGCATTTCAGTAAGCAACTTGCCAGCATAAAAAGGGCTAAAAGTTTATCGTACAAATCGGGACCGCCGGAAGATTCTACGTGAAATCCAAGTACATACCAAGCCAAATCAATACTTCTCAAACATTACAACCATGTGTGTTCAAGCAACTCGATGTTACCAGCTGGGAACCCTCTTTTACAAAAATGAGAGAATTAACCCGGAGTCAGAGTAAGGGGAATAAAATTCACTTACAAGAAAAATTCAATTCGAAGAAAGAAGCGTTATAGTCGGAAACACAACTAAAGTAAACCTTCGACCAAAAAAGGGTCAGGCAAAACGATCAATCAAACAAAGAAAATTGAAGTTTCAAGAAGCAAAAGCGAGGTCTTCTATAGTGAAATCACCACTGAAGTAAGTTTATTGGAGAAATATAAAAGCGAGAAAATGAAGAGAAAATGTTTAAAGAAGACTAGAAGGCCCCTTTTAACGATATGACAGCTCAATTAAAATCTAGTGATCCGGTTTTGCATACCCGAAAAATATCACGCCAAGTCTCTATAGAGCAACGATTGTCGAAATATTCAAATTTTGAAAACATAAGCTATCTATGAGGGCACCTATTTTGCAGAAGCGTTGAACTTAATCCATCCAGCGGTATTGCATCTCATTACTTCGAAGCTCGTAGTTTTGGATGTTTTAAAAACTATGAACTTCGAGGGGCAAATGTTAATCCGTCAAAAGACCGACCCTGGGATGGAACTACAAAACAAACACTCACAACATCTTATATGACCATGTCTCCAACCAAAGTTAGATGTGAATCGTGATTCAGGCGCAGAAGCAAAGGTCAGTCGTTCATATTGGGATAAAGCCGCTCAAACACCGAAGCAAAGCAAGTCGTCCATTCAACATAGGCAGAAGCGACTTCATAGCATAGTCGTAAGCAAAAACAGCACCATACAAAGGCAACAAAAGGACGAGCGCCCTTGAATTAAGAATGTCGGTCGCGTAAGGAACAAGGGAGAATCGTGTCCAGTCCTGCACTCTACTCTTATAAAAGTTTCCAAGTTTCCCAAAGCATTCACTCTTAATGGGACGCCCGCTCCTATGGACCCGCTCGCACATGATAACTAAGTATAGCCGCAAACAGCTGGCTACAACTAGACAGTGGCATGACTGTAATTAACAGAATAAGAGATCCATAGCCTGCACAAATGGATTTCAAGTCATTTCCCGAAGGAGGCTCACCTATAAATACACCATGGCTGCCAACATAAGGGGGATCGATTCTTTGAAACCACGAAGTGCTGCTAAATTATATCCTCAACTACTGACTCGGTCATGGCGTCAAGTACAATCTTATGATCAAGGAAAACGATGGCATCCTCCTTCTCAATCACTCATCCATCATTCTTATTTTCAAATTATACCATTCCCTTGTATAATTCCAAGATTAAAATATATAAACGAGGATGTATTGAGTGAATATAGCGATGTATGAAAAGAGAGAATTGATGTACTTTGTAGTCCTCATTATAAGACTGGAAATCACCTTCACAGTAGACATAGGCCTAATTAATGGATGAACCACTCTAAATCTCGTCTCTACTTTACCTTTCTCGCATTTTTCCTTTTTAATTGTTGATTAAACACGGTTCCATTTATTTCTTATCGTATTGGTGAAGTACAGTTTTAGTACCTTGAGTGCTTAGACCAATTTTGGTGTAAACTTTTTGGCCCCCACCAGGGGGCCGTGTTTTCCTCTTTCCCCATTTCAGATCCGATAAGATTTTCTAAGAGGCACTATGTTTGAAATCATGAGCACGCCGAAGGAAATCACTGACAAAATCGACGGCGTCTTCGACGTTGCCACTTTGCCTACGATCCATCCCGGAGAAAAGGAACGGTTAAAAGTTGAGGCGGCCGTAAACAAGAAGGAATTAGAAGAAGCAATGACAGGGTTAACGAGTCAAATAACTATTGCAAACGATGCAATGATAAAGAAGATTGAGTCGATGCTCGTTGTTCAAGCCTCTATCGTAAAAGCCACTCCAAGTGTCACTGACCTACCGTTCGCTCGAACAAGTCATGCAAGTGAAATAGAGTTTTTTACTGAACAAAGAAATTCTACTCAGAAAACTGCCATGACTATGGGTCCTGGCGAAGACCCGGCAGGGAGAAAAGCGCTCGTTCCATAAATCAGAATGAAAAGCGCAAATATATCTTAGGTGTAAGAGGTGGGAGTTTCAGAAAGAAGCGACAAGGGAAGAACCAAATAGCATAAAAGGAGACCACACTTTTTCAAGGATTCTGAATTCACCTCCCTCAATGACACCATAGAGAATGTCTTCAAGGCAACTAAGAATACAGAAAAGTATCCAGTCCCAGAACGGATGCAAGTCAGAGAGGCTGCCATAAAATCAGGAAGGTTCTGTCAGTTCCATGACTAACCAGGACACGACATTAATGAGTGTAGGTACTTAAAATCGTTAATCGAGGGGCTGGTCAGGAAGACCCATTTACAACAATATGTGCAAGGCCATTCTCCTATTACTCCGCAAACAAGGGGCAGCAAACTCTATGAGGAAAGGACCTAAACTGGCCCGAAACTAATGCTTGGCTAAGGATCAGTGGGTGGTGTCTCAATCATGGAAATTTTGAACTAAAATTCCCATTACTATGCTCTATTACTCTGTTTCTTACCCTGTTTGCTTAATAGATAGTAGTCGTTTTACCTTGTTGTTCCACTTGCTATATTCATGATAATATTTGACAATGAATTACTTATAAGTGCCTTGTACAAAGGAAATTATTATGCGCTTATCTAAGTACCATACTCATTGCTTCATGCTAAAAACTGATTTTTCAAAATGTAGGCATGATAGAAGCAATTAATCATACCTATCCTAGTCGCGAAGGGAGGGTTCTCAAAGTACATTTTGAGTAAAACGGCTTGAAAGCACTATAAAAAGCATGTTGAATCAAATTGGATGTATAAGCACATCACCTCAACAAGACATGTTGTTCTAAGGAAAACAACAAGCCGAAAGGTGGTACTTCCTTTAGCAAGCATTTGCTGGAGAAACTGACATCAGGCTTCAAAAAAAAGGTACAAGGGAAATAATTAAAATGTCCCACGGATAAATACCTAGGCTAGAAACATCAGTCCTAGTGTCGGAAGGACCGAAAAAACATGCTGGAAGGACCAGCACAAATCAGAAATCCTAGCCAAAAGGGTGTATCCAACAATGTCTGTCAGTCCTAGAAAAATAAGGGCTGACAAGGACAAACTTAGGTCGAAATTGAAACCCAAGACCTCCCATGGGGACACCCAAAAGAAAACACTTATAATAACCACGCGTTGTTTTAAAAAAATCATGAATTAATCAAATGAAATCATGATTCTAACAGAATCTACGGAATTAAAAAGAGCTTTGGTATGGGGACATCACCATTGTGTAAAAAAATCACCAACGTCCACTCAAAACATACCACAGACTAGTTATAACTTCATTGCAAGAACTATTCTAATGATAAGATTCGCGCGAACAACAAACTAAAGGTGCGACTACTCATAAGAATAAAGTAATAAAACTATGATAGCATTTAAACGATACAAACATAAGTGCGCAAACATAAAATATTAAGCGACGGTCGGCACTCGGAAAAACAACCGGTCTAGGTACGTAACAGGTAAAAGAAAATGGGCTGGAAACAGACCATAAAGGTCACAAATGCTATTTCTTGTACAAGGGAGGATGAACCAATTGCTCAGGCATTTACTGATCTATCTATACAAAAGAACCATCGAAGGAAAAAAGCTTATGATCTTGGACTATTAATCAGCTAACTTCCTTTCGCGTTTTAGGGTGGACACAGCCTTGGTATTCCAAAACTCGTCTTCATCTTCCATATCGGACACATCTGGTAAAGTTGGGTCGTCTGATAAAGGTGTGCTGAGAGGATTAGTGCTAGTAGATATTAGCACAAAGTCAACGGCGGCAGGTTGAGCAGTAATGCTACAAACAGATGAAGGAGGTGGTTAAAGCACACCTGATGCAAACGAATAACAAGCGCTAAACTCAGCAATCCCAGGCGAAGAAATAAGGAAATCCAAATCTAGGGTAGATTGGTAAATATCAATTTTAC
Source organism: Allium sativum (assembly GCA_030737875.1). NCBI lineage: Eukaryota > Viridiplantae > Streptophyta > Magnoliopsida > Asparagales > Amaryllidaceae > Allium > Allium sativum. The sequence continues at coordinate 34,940,835 of CM060919.1, forward strand.
CTGGAGTTTCTGGGTATACAAAATCAGCTCCGTAATCGTTCTTGTTAAAAGAAGTATTGTCATGACTCACGCACTGTTTAACAACATTTTCTTGAGCTGGATACTCGATAGTGGGTTGATTTCTTGCAACATCTAAGACAGAGCGATCTGCGGGGGGAATAGGAGAGCTCAACATATCAATCTTGACGGAATCAGGTGGGGCACAAGAAATGGTAGCCTCTGAACATTCCCTCCTAAACGATTGAGCTCGCTCGTTCACCAATATCCTCATACCTTCAACCAGAGCCTTGCGGTCTTCTTCTTCTAAATGCTATTCTTGAATGAACTCGTCATCAATATCATTGGAATATGATAGTACATGTTCCCAAACAAGAGCCAGAGTTCGTGGAAAATCCTTGTTCAAATAGCTTAAACTTCCACGACTCATGACACTACAAACATAGAATTGACACAAAATATTGTCAGTCCCGATTCTGGCTTAATCAAGATCTCTATGCAACCTGATTTTATCCCCTTCAAAGGCGCTAAGGGTTTCGTTCTGAAAAGCAATTTTGCCTTTGAGAGCCATGTTTTCCTGTTTTAGAGAAATTGAAACCTTCTTTTTTAAGGCCAAACGGCGCTCAGCAAGTTCTTGAGCAGACTGAGTTTCTAAAAGCTACGCTCGCACACCCTCCAAATCCTTCCTAAGCTCGACATTTCTGGCCTCTAAGCTATTCACTTTAATGCTTCTGTTCTTTAAAGAAGAAATCTCAGATTCTGGGATCTAACAAAGTGGATCAGGCTAGCTTTGTCATTTACTAAGGTTTCAATACGGTCAAGGTGTCGAGCGTTCAATTTCTAGAATTCATAACCAAATTTGGCCCAATGTTCCAGTCGCCTATCAACATCCTTCACGACCAGATTCAATTGTTTCTTAAATTGATTCTTAACAATAATATGCTGATAGGTCATGCTACTTTTTACGGCATCCACACTTTTCACAGCATCTCGCCTATCATTGGGATGTAAATGCAGGTCAAAATGCATTCTCCTTAAGTTCCAACAGCTAAAGTGATCCTTAAGCGTTGAGTTTCCAGGAGGAATCCTATAAGGTGGACGATCACGTATTATTTGAACCTGAGTAGGGGTCTGGACAATAGATCTTGAGAAGATTCAATCGGTGCAAGCACCTTAGCCTGATCAAGTCCCCCACGTCTTATAGAATCGACCATTGGAAGTTCAGAGGTATGTTGGACCTGAGAACTTGAAGACAGTTGGGAGTGCTTCAAATAATAGGAAAGGTGGGACTGTAAGAAGCTTCATGGATCAGTAAGATCGGCTTGTTGAGAAAACCTATCCGATAATGAATAGTTTGCATTTACACCTGAAAAATAAAGCATGAGTTCAGCAAGTATTCAGAGATTATCAGATTTATGGGAAATTATGCCACAAGTAAGATGATATCAAAACCAATTCTAGGGTAAGTTATGAAGGAAGAAGCTTTCACAGGACGCTTAGCAGGCCCTCGGATTCTTCCTATATCAGATACAACGAGGTCAGACATCACAACGTCACCCTGGTTCAAGTATTTGGCTGAGTCTGAATCCCCCAGGTCTCCAAAAGTCCCTGAGGAACCTTCTGCCTGAGTAATCGGGTGAGCAGAACTTTCGGAGGTCATTCCATAAATTACATGACCCTCAGATCGACCGTGTTCTCATCGACTCTTCTGTCACATCCTTCGGTAATCAAAGACGAAGTTCGACCACTTACATCAGGGATTAGACGTTTCTTTTTGGTAAAAGACTTACCAGCGGAGCGTTGAGAGTGAACCAAAGTCTTTTTAAAAGATCGGGTAGAATGAATCAGCTTATACGTGCGGAGGTTCTCTTTTGAAAACAACACCTCTCTGCTTCTTTCTTTGTTGTCAACAGAAATTAAGGAATTGAGGAGGGGTTGATCTAAAGTAAGACCCACAACTGAAGGAATCACTATAAGAATTGGAAAGAAAGCCAAACGAGAAAGAGAAAAGGAGTAAGAATTCTAAGAGAAAAGGTGCAATTACCTCCTTCTGCCCATCGACCATAGAATCTACCAGGACATCGGATGAAGAAATATTGATCTGGGAATCCTTTAGCACCATCCGTCAAACCAGTAATAATCCTACCATGCATATCTTCCATAAAAAGGAAAGAAGGACCATATACTTCCCTTCTCTTAAAAGTATACAAAGAACAAATATCCTTAAACGTGGGTTCGTGCTGCCGGACTTTCATGAAGAGTATGTATAGCCCAAGCAAAATTTGATACCCACTAGGAAGCAACTGATATAGGGCAATGGCCAGGTGCCGCAAAATGGACTCTAGGTAAGGATTAAAAGGAGGAATCACATCATATGATAATTAACCGTCACATATCCAGAGGGCGGATGATTGGCCAATTCTTCCTTTTAAACGAATATAATGAATTCATTTTAAATCAGATTTTCCTGAAATGAAAAATATTTCTTTCTAATAATAATAGTTTCCAAATGAAAAGGGAATTTTCATATTTCAATGTATAATTTTCAAGGCATGTTCAAAATAATTTTTAATAAAAATCACGGTAGTGCAATTTGATGATTATAAATTATTACAAATACGGAAATTTTTTGATAAATCATATTTAATAGTTTGAAAGTTATCTGGGTTGAAGTTATTAAGTTTTGAGGTTATTTTCATCAAACTAGTTAAATAAGCCAAATTTTAACACTTTTAACGGCGCTTTTGAAACGCTTTCTATTCAATAAAGAGACTTGGAAGGTGTAAACATATTAATATTCATTTGAACCTTGTTAAACCTTTTTAACTGAATAATGATGTGTTTTTAATGATAAATGAGGGTTTAAATATTTAAGATGAGTTGAGTCTTAATTGAGATCCTATATATATCCATATCGTTTTGAAAAAAGCTTATTATTTGGAAAGTCTGGGATCCGAATTTCTATTCGAAAATCATCCGAATAATAATATGATGAAATGGAGCATCTAAAGATGTTAAAGGAAAAAGTGTTGAAGACCGGAAACCTCCACATCGAACGGACTGCTCACTGATGGTCTCAACTGTGCTGCTCCAATCTTGAGATTTATTATCTATATTATAGCAGTGGTCCGAACGTACTTGAAGAATTTTAGGATTTGCAAGAGCTTCTCTCCTTTATTGGACAGGGAATAAAGCACATTCGGTTTCGTTCAGACCTAAAACAAACTTGTATAGATGTGTGTCTAGAATTGTATTTTGTAATGTATTGATTGATCTTTACTAAACATATTTCTGTTAGTGGCAGATAATATGTTCTCTTAGCTTAACACCCTTCTTTAAGACGTACGAGCTCATAGGTGATATGGTTATTGATTATCAATTATATGTAATGAAAGGACAGTGTGACATATTAAATGATTGAGTTGTAGATGATCAAAGCATAACTTTATGGTAAAAGCATAGCTTTGTGCAATGAGACTTCGTCAAGCCTCACAATTCGGTAATGACCTAAAACAAGATGAATACGGGAAGGTTATGTGGGTCATTCCAATTAGGGTATAGTCATTCCCTTCTAGATAAAAAGTTGTACCATGGTATAAAGCCCAGGTATTTACTTAGGTGGAAAATTCTACTTTATGTGGATGATGTGAGGAGAACTCTTAATTAAAAGTCATTTACGATTGGAGAACTTTATATTCGAACTACTATATATCTAGTATATAGACATGGTCCGGTCTTGTGTTGGCAAGATATTCATCAGTTATTTCTCAGGGAACACCCCTCTAGAGGTATTTCCATTGGTTAAGGAAGATCCTTTGCCTTGGTCATTGTTGGCATCCAATTCCCAATACGAGCCTTTACATTTTGGTTTGTCTAGGCATTAGCTGTAAGCAAAATATAATGGTACCTATGCTAGCTAATATTGATACATTTATTTGCGAAAGTTTTTCCACACTATGCATCAATAATAATATCATATTGTTTTCACGTATCAAGCATTTTTGGTTATCATAAGGACAAAACTCATCCACATGTGGGTGCTTGCATTGTGTGTTTTGTGGCAAGCCTTATGATAGATTCATTTTGTAAATAGCATTATGAATTTTATGCACTGGAATTCATAAGGGAAAACCCGTTCCATGTCTATACGACATGTTCTTATGTGTTACCTAACTTTGAAATAAACAATTGTTCACACCGGTCCCATGACTGACTCGGAGTTTATTGTTTTTCCCTCTAAACTCTTGTTGCCCTTTTTTTCCACACGGGTAGCCTGGTAGTTAGGTAGTTATCGATTGGAGCAATATATTGGAGAAATACTAGATTTAAGCTCAAGTTGGATTGGAGCATTTTGGACCCTTTGTAGATTTAGTTTTTCCGCTTTGTACTCTGATATGTACTCTGATAAATAATTGTATATGATGTAAATTATTGTGAAGTAATAAAAGTTCATTTGGTTTCTACTCTAATGCGTTATTACCCCTAACAATCTGTCTTTGAGAACACTTCGAGTTGGTTTAATTACCGAATTAAAACTGTCGAAAAGGCCTGTCCTTAGAATATATAATGTGGAAAAAGACCTACAGTCAAGGAATCATGGAGAAGAAGGACTTGGCTGTGCAGAGTTCGGTGGATCTCAGGTAGCTCGTGGGTGGAGTGACTCTCCACGCAGTGTTTGCACTCGGCTGCATCTACTTGCATTTGTAGATTTTTTTTATTTTAAAAAAAAGTGAAAACAATTGACTTTGAGAAGAGGGAAAGTCGAAGGAGAGAGGGAAGGAGGAGCTTGGTAGCGGGATTAGGTGGAGAAGCACGATGCGGTGGTGGAAGTTTTAGGGCAGAGCTTAATATGGAGGTAAAGGAGTATGGTGGAAGGAAAAACTGACTACAGCAAGGATGTTGAAAAATTGAAATGGAACGAACAATGAATGAGTAAATATCAATATCACACAAGAAAGGGAAAACATGCATGTAAAGTGGATCTCCAATTTGAAATTTGAAATTTCATGAAACTGGTAATGATCGTGGGCTGAAAGAGTGGTAGAGAAAGAGTAGGGCACGTCACCATTCCAAAAACATACACGTTGGGATATAAAACTCAAAAATGACACAAAATTGGGTTGCTATAACACGTCGTTTTCGTGATTCCAGCATCCTACGAACACCAAAATGCACAAAAGAATATAATGCGGTGATAAGTGCAACGAGACATACGCGATGGTACATAGATATTAGTGTCATGACACCCCTATCAAAACTCAAATTTTTAACGATGGTACACTGCTGATAATTTGTATGGAAAAATCCGATGGACATATAAATTTCCGAATTTTACAAAACGAATTGCGCCGTTGAATTCAAAAGGAGAAAAGTATTTTTTTCTTATGCTGGGACATTTAGGTTTTGAAAACATTTTATTCCATTCAAATTTTAGAGTTCAAATCTAATTAACTTAATTGAATACTAACACAACTATAAAAATTGCATATTTTTCAGATGCTTTTCCACTTATTATGTTTCGATGGACGCATCACAAATATCAAGTTTCCGTTGTGAAATTTTATTGTTTTCTTTAAGAAAAATTATAGTTGATTATGTTATAAAGCCGTCAATTCTGTTATAAAAACCGTTAATTGAATGCCGAAAATTACGAGTCAGTACACTCTCCCCCACTCAAACCTTTCTTCCTTTAAAAGGAACGAGGCAAGAGAATAAAATAACTAGGAAGATAAACGGATTAAAAAAAATATTCAAAAGGAATAATATTATATATAAACAATCAATTCGAAATGACGAAATTATTTCGATTCTAAATGTTAATATCTAATTTATAAAATTTCATTATTTACAAATATCTATGTTTATTCACATACCAAATTAACTCACTTTCATCTTAATTTATATTTCATTCAATAAATTACATTCATATCCTTTACAATCAATATATCATTTTAAATCGAAAATCATTTTGATTAACTTATTTAATAAGTTCGCTCCAATAACTTAATCAGTTCCGATAATTTTACTTAAGAAAATATATTTCATAATTTGACTTCAAGCCTTTATTCTTAACAGTATATTTAACAGAACATGAATTTTTTTATTTTAACTTACATTCATTAAATTATAGACATTAAATCCTATAATTTCAATTCAACCAAAATACTTGCATTACCATTTTTTTCTTCATTCATTTAACTAGTATTATAATAATAACATACTTTCAAACTATTTGCATTTAATAGTTTAAATTTATTATATTCAAATTCAGTAATACTAATTTACATTCATTTCAACGTCAGTTCCAATTTTACTTCAAATTATGTTCCAGTCCATTAAAAATTTATTTTATAATGCAAATTTCAATTTCTTTAATTTACCTATCTATTCAACAAATTTCAAAAAAAATTAACTTAATACTTTAACTTTATGGTTTCCTGAACTTTTATTCAAAATATTCATACTTTATTTCCATTAATTTAGATAAATTAATAAAATGTTTTTCAAGATAGGACCTAAAAACTTTACATTAATTTTTTATTTTAAAATTTATTTGACACATAATTTATTAGCAAACAATTTGTTTATTTGGTTCGAAATCGTTTCATTAAGTATCACTTAATGTGTACCATATATTTCCAATTATAATTCCTCAAAATGACTAATTAATTTAGAAATATTCTTTTCAAATTTCATTTTATTTACCACAAATTTACATATTAACCCAAGTGAAACACTTATTATAGCAATTTACATTTATATTTTAAAATATCTGTTCAAAACTATTTTAGTTTGAAATAACATATTACTTAATTCTTATCATTTATGTTTATTATTTGCACAATATTCCATTGCATATTCAGATTGACATTTCAGCTTAAAAGCAGTAAGTTATATATATATATATACATACATACATATACATATATACATGTTAAATAATAAAAATTAACTATTACACAATTATTTCTCTTCAACTTATTAAATTTTAATATTCAAAAGTTTGTAGTTTTATTTCAAATTTTTAGCTTTCAATTTTCCATTTTATTTATCACTAGACTTAATTCCCTATTCCAAATTCTTTAGTTTAGTAACAGAAAATCCTTAATTATTAGAGAATAAGACCAAGTTCGTGACAAATATATTTAAAATAATATATATATATATATTCTTTATATATCAAATCAAAACCAGTTCACAAAATAATTTCTTAAAGAACCTATTAAGTGGTCTCCTCCACTTTGAGACTCAAAATGAACATCGATGATGTTGCAGTCATCACCAAAATTATTTCCCAACAACAGAAGAGTGGAGTAATGAATTTAGCTTTTTCTAAATCCTTTGAAACAATTTATACCTGGAAACACTTTCAAATACTTATTTCTTTGCAAAAAAAATTTAAAAATAATTTCTACTTGAAAATAGTATACAAAAAATATTGTTTTTTCATAACTTTATAATTCCAAATTCTACATTCACCTGGTCATTCAATTCTCAGCTTAAAACCATTTAAAATTATAATCTCATTTAATTAATCAATGATTTGGGAATATTGACCGATCAGAAAATAGATGGTGATAATCAAATAAAATGAACAATATCAATTTTCAAAAATGATACTTATATATATATTTATATATCAAATCCTTGGAAAAAATTCATATATCGATTTGAAAAAAAAATTATGTTGGTTAGTCCTACTCGAATGTTTAGAAATCCCTATCGATAAATTAGCTCATCGAACAGAATTCAAAAGTACTCAACAAAAATAATTAACATGCAATATAAAATAGAATTAAATTCTTATATACAAGATAGAGATTTGAATTTAAAGAAATGCCCGTCAATGGAAAATTCTAAGGATAAGGTAGGGTCGGAAGATAGGCTCGCGACGAGGGATGATTCTATAATTGATTGAACTCATTCAAGGGTATAACTATCCTATTTCTAAGGAGTTTCTACTCCGTATGCAAAGATTTTCCAAAACTAGAACTTTGTTACCTATTCATCTTAAATATTCTTCTGTTATTCCTAAAATGAACCTTGATCGCCCTCTAGACCTTACCTGTTCTTTTCCTATCTCATTTAATGGTTCTTATGTTAATGATGAAGGATTTCATATGGTTTTCAAATAGAATAAAATTGGATTTAATTTCTTGAAACCTGTTCAGGAGTGGAGCCACATGCCAATTTGGGTAAAATCAAGGGGCAAGTTGATAATAGAAGGGATCCAAGATCCCAAACCCCGAAAACTGTAGCATTTGATAGAAGAAAATCAGATTTACCTAGAAAGCTTGCTATCATATCACTAAACAGGAAGCAGGGAGTAAAAACATGAAAAGATATTAACAGGGGAACAATTTGTGAATGAAGATCAAGAATCAAAACAATGAAATTTAGGAAGTATTCCTCTTAAAGAAGCAGTTTGCAAACGATTTATAGAAGGCTAGAAGAACGTTATCCAAGCCTACGTGGTAGGTGCTAGGCCTTATTTCCTTTATTTTAAAGCTTATATACAATGGGATTGGAAACTAATAGGAAATTTTAAATTAAATTTGAGAGAAAATGGTTTTTTCTTGATCGATTTCGAAGAAGCTTCAGACTATGCAAGAAATATAAAAAGAAACCCTAATGTCTATGATGGAAGATTAATTATTATGAGAAAGTGGACAAATACAATCAAGTTGGATCAAGATCTTCCCTCACCAATGGCTATTTGGGTTAGATTACCTAATGTTAATCTAAATTTGTGGGATCTAGAGGCATTTAGCATCGTGGGAAGCATTATTGGAAAACTGATTAAATATGATGCAGTTACCACAAAGAAAACAAGAGTAAACTATCCTCGCATTATGGTTGAGGTAGCTATTAATGAAGAATTACCAAAAGAGCTAAATCTTACACTGTATAATGGAGAGAAATATGTGATGACCCAAAAACTCATACCCTTTAAACCGAAAATATCAACCATGGTCCAATTCATATTGTAGAAGTCCTTGGATTATCAGGGGGTAGTATAAGAAAATAGAACAGAACAAAATTTTATAATGGTGAGACAATATATGTTATTAAATAATATTTTTACAGTGGAAAACTTTTAAAATACATATCGGAGTCTAACCTACATTCAGCTTAGACAGTTATAATACTTGATCTTATAATTGCTGTCAACCTTCAATCACAATACACAAACACAGTGGAAAATAGAATACGTATCTGGTGAAGATCTCCAGCTCTTCTTTGGAAAACTTCATCTGCCTTCAACTAATCCTGAAATAACTCGGATCTGGCCTGAGTATTGAAAACATCCGGATCAGGTTTAGATAAATTAGCATGAGAAATTCTCAATAATAAATGATAGTGTCATATATATATATATATATATATATATATTAGTTTTAGGGTGAATGAAAATTATTTTAAAAGAAAGAGTATCTCACAAGACCAAGTCCATAAATAGAATAAGTTTATACATCTAGTGAAGATCTCCAACTCTTCTTTAGAAAACTTCATTTGTCTTCATCTAATCCTGAGATAACTAGGATCTGGCCCGAGTATTAAAAACACCCGGATCGGGCCTGGATATACTAGCATGAGAAAATATCAATAATAAATGATTGTGTCACATATATCAGTTTTGGGGTGAATGAAAATTCTTTTGAAAGAAAGCGCATCTCATAAGACGACGTCCACAAATAAACACATACGAGTTTTTCCCTCATGGTAACTAAAACATTTTTATAGAAACGTTTGATATTAGTACTCATGTCTAATCTTTGAAATAATTTTTGAATTTAAATATTCAAGTACCTAAAATTGTTACCATTATTATGTTCTGGGGCTACTATGTCGTATGATATAAAATGTTGGTTCTTATTGGAGAATTGGACTTCCATACAAATGACTAGGCTAAAGATTTTCCTTTTCGACGATTCAGAACACCCCTAGAAGGATAAACTGAGAATCTGATACATCCATAGATTCTCTACTAACACAAAATCGACCCATATCTATGTCCTGCACTTAGATGGTACCAAATAATATCATCCTTGATTGTAACCGACCTTTAAACTGAGCCCCCGGAATTTCCATACACCACATATAAAACATATCAGGCTTCATACCATAGTACTTTTATTTAGAAGGAAATGATAATACTCTTTTTCCAGGAGCAACCCAGATAGCCTTGCTGCATCTATCTTGTTATGGTCATTTCCGATGTGTGAGGCTCAATAGAGGTAATGATTCATCTTTCACAAATCATCTTCATTTTCTTAAGTTATCCACATTGCCATAATCTAATGACTAATGCCTAACTTTTTCACAAAGTGTACTATCCCTTAAGCTCCTACATCTTAGGGAATAGTGTTAAGCTAAGAGAAGTTGCATTCTACGCCACCGTGATGTACAATTGTTAAAAGCTCGAGGTCTAGAAATGCAATCGTTAGAAAATCATCCATACAAGTTCATTCTGGATCTGAAAGAAATCGAAGGCGCTTTATTCCTCGATCGTTAATAGGTGAGAAAGCCCTTGTAATCCAGTAATTCCTCAAATACGTCCGGACTTACTGCTTAATTGGGTAATCTCAATATTGGAGCAACCAAGTGAAGAGAAGATCAGTTAGCAGTCCTTTTGATGTAAAGATCTCTGATATTTAATAATCATTGTCCTCATATGTCTTTACTTCGTCATTCTATATTTTGCAATGTAAATTGGTTCGAAGTGGTTTTTGGATAGATATATATCAAATGTGATAATGGTCCTTCAAATTCGATTATTGATTAAAATAAAAGAGTATGGATTATAATCAGATTTTGAATAACCCTTCTTTTCTTAATTAAAAGAAATTTCTCTTTACATTTCTTAAAAATCTTAATTTTATCCATATTGATAAATCTTCCATCTAAGAAACTCATTTAATAAATCCAATTCAATTGGTCTTATTCAACTAATCCCATTTATAAGTAGCTTGCCTTTAAATAACATTTTCATTTTATATTCACTATCCAAAATCATGATAAATATATATCTACTAGATTTCTATCTTTGATTTGTTCAAATCTAAAGGGTAATCCAATATCCAAAATAGTGAATATAATCCCATATAAAATCTAATTTAATTAGACTAATTCATTCTTTTGTATAGCCACAAAATCTCATATTTTCAACTTCAAGTAATTCTACATAAATTCATCTTTTCTCATTGATTAATTTAAAACTAATTTTCTTGTTTTCTCCTGATCCGAATTAACCAACTTCTTAACGGGTTAAAAATAATGTTATTTAAGACATCGTTTACTACAAACTCTAAAAAAAATCTTAGTTAATGTTATTGAGCATATAGGATCACAAAGACTATCTAATTTTACTCAATCTCAAATTCTGTATTAAAGAGTATAATGGGCAGAATAACGGTGAGACCACGTTTTAATTCCACGAACATGACAAGTTCCCTCTGTGGATTTTAACACCAAGTATAAGAAGATTATCTGTAACAACCCGTATTTTCAATAACCTGTTATAACGTAAATCGAGGCAGAATTTAATTCAAAAATCTGAATCAAGGGAAACGGGCTATGCCATTGCGTTCGTCTCGGAAAAATACGCGAAATAGAGTCCGAGTTTTCGAAAACCGGAGTCCGTATGACCCGATTAAGGCCCAACGAAGTTTTCAGAAAATTTCAAAGTAAAAACAGATTTCAAATTCAAGTTTGAATTTGGAAAATTGGGTAAGATTGGGCCAGGCGGGAAAATTCCCGCCAGAGTACCCAAGTCGACAGCCCTGTCGACTTGGTTGGACCCAAGTCGACAGCCCTGTCGACTTGGCTGTCGACTTGGTCCAGCCGAGCAGTTCTGCCTGGTGCACCATTTTGGGTTTGTGTTGAGCTTGGGGGCCAGATTCGGTTTTGAGGGCTGAGATTGGAACTAGGGTTTAATCCTAGGGTTGAAACTAGTCCTAATCTCTATAAATAAGGCCTTAACCTAACCCTAAATCATCATTAATCAATCCTACAACTAAACTATGGCAAAATCAATCCTCTCATGGCCTCCACTCTCTTCATAAAATTCCTAAATAAATTTCTATGAGATTTTCCATGCATACAAGTGTTTTCAAGCTTGTATGAGTGTCATTAGCTTGCATTCAAGTCAAGTTTCTATATTTGCATCATAAAGCAAGGGGTTTGATCATTATGTTATGATATGCAAGTTTGTTATGATATGCAAGTTTACTATGATGTGTTATGCAAGTTCATCATGTTATGTTATGCAAGTTTATTATGATATGCAAGTTTGTTATGATATGCAAGTTTACTATGATGTGTTATGCAAGTTCATCATGTTATGTTATGCAAGTTTGATATGCAAGTTTGTCATATGATATGCAAGTTGTGTTATGCAAGTTTGGGTTGATCCTTTTGTTCATGTTATCATGTTATGCAAGCTTATCTTGGGTTTATGAGCCTAAAGCTTCAAGCTTTATGCTAAAGGTTGCATTTTGGCAACATGTAAGTTATCATATCTCTTATGATAACTTGCATGTGAGGCTAAATGCGAACTTATGGCCATTTCTACATGTCATTTATCACCATGTATCACCAATATGCTAAGTTTGGTTTTATGCATGCTTTTGAGGCCTAAAAATGTAATATGCAAGTATATGAACATATGTACATTTCATATGCCACCATGTTAAACTTGTGGCTTCAACACCTTTATGTCATGATTATGCCAAGTTCCCTCTTTCTATCCTTTATGCGCTATTGCGATATGTAAGCGATGGGATTGCGTTTGGGGTTGGGTAAACTTAAAAGACATAAAAACATAAGCTTGGGAATTTACCTATTAAGTTAGGTCTACCCTTTGGGAATTTACCTATTAAGTTAGGTCTACCCAAATGCTTGAAAACTTGTAACATGTTTTGGAAACATGATGGACATGACACTTAGAAAAGATAAGTGTGACCAACTCGAGGTTGGGTTGAGTTTGTAGCGTAAACCTACCCAGAACCGACCGGCTTAACTAGTTGCTACAAACAATAGGACCCAATGTGAGAAGTTGGCCATGTTGTACCTTGGACCCGAGGTTAGACCAAGTTGTGGTGTAAAGCTACCCGGACCCGCCCGGCTTAACTAGTAACCACAACAAGGTCTAATGTGAGAGGTTAAGGCACATTAATTAATTAATGCCTCGTGATTAGGGTTAAGTCATGGTCCACTTAATACTTAACCAATTTAGGCTTGGTAGATTAATCAGGGTTAAGTCGTGAACTCATCGTTACACTTAACCAAGTTAATCCATGATTAGCAAGAGGGTTAAACCGTACTTAACCCACTAGAAAAATCCTAGCAATGGGGGTCCACTCTAGCAGTAATCCCAAGTTCGTATCATTATGGCCCTAGGGTCTAGGCTAGGGTGTGGGGCACGAATTACTGAACTGGAGGTAAGTGACCAAAAACGACGGCAGAGTGGTACGCCGGTGTAGTTCCGGGCGGACCATGGTCGTGCACATAGTCCGAAGCCGGGGAAAACATGCACGGGTACCAGTAGATCGAGACTGTGCACGCATGATTATGGTGTCCAGGGGTTGACACCCTAGGGCTTGATACACCCGACGGGAGACCCGGCACAGTCTGACTACAATTATGTTTGGGCCGTATTGACACCAACACGTGACGAGTTAAGCTTATAGGGAGCCGATCGACTAGACCGTTTGGTTGGACCGCGTATTAGGGTCACTTCATGTTATTGGGCCAAAGCTTGGGCCAAGGGATCAATACTTGTTTATTCAAGTCATGTTAGTTTGCTAGTACACCTGTGGTGCAAAACCTTAAAACCTGATTATGCGATGACACCTTTATCTACCTTGTTAGTTAATCATCATGCCAGTATGTAGTTATCCATATGTTCATCTCAGCTTTCATCATGTCAGTTAACTTTATCAGTTTACATTGATTGTAGTAGGGCTTACTCAGTCTTTTTGACTGACCTGTTTTCTTTCGCCTCTTTTCTTCCGTTTCCCCCCCCCCTAGGTTCTCAGGGTGGGAACGTTGGAGCTTAGCTTGGATTTCGGATTGTTTGCTTGTGGGATTTCAGCTCATGTACGGTTTCGACATGAAGCTAGCTATGGTTATCACTTATTTGGGATAGTACTTATGTATTTCAGTTTTTCAGTTGATGTTGTTTTTATCTAGACTTGTTTATTTGGAAAGCTATGTTGTACCAGACTTGTTTTGAAATAGTATGAAATCTTCCGCTGTTTTATCTATGTTATTTACTCTGTTTACATATATACATATGTTCTTGTTCTGCCTTGATATGTCATTATGCATGTTTACCTGATTCAAACGCCCCTCCAAAGTCAGAGTGCTTGCAAGAGCCACCCTGGCGGAGGCGGGGTGTTACATTTGGTATCAGAGCATATGGTTTACGAGAAGGAACAAAAAGGTTTTTAGAAAACTTTTGGAAAACTATTTTCAAAACCAAGTATAAAGTATTTTCCAAAGAAAAGTCTAGTTTATTTTAAAGGCTATTCCCCAAAAAGCCATTAGCAAAATTCCTTCGTTCTTCTCCATTCTGAATCTGTCTTTTTCTTCGTTTCAGTATGGCCGATAACTTTGCTATTCCGGAGGGAGTACACGTACCTGTTTGGTATAGGAGACTTTTGGAGGCTAGGGCGACCGAAGCCGGCCCCGCAGATGTCCCTCCTTCTCCTCCTCCAGTAGTTAATGTTCCTCCTCCTCCGGTAGTTAATGTTCCTCCTCCACCTGTCGCTGAGGTTCCTCTTTCTCCTCCCCCTCAGCATCCTCAAGCTGACTTCGCAAAGACTTGCAAAGATTTCAAAGCAATGGGTGGCAAGAACTTTCAAGGCACTGAGACTTTTGTAGAGGCTAGAAATTGGTTGAAAGAGACCGAGGATTTGTTTGCTATCTTTGGGTTAGACGATCAGAGGAAAATCTTGTTGGCGGTTTGGCTTATGAAGGATGAAGCCGCTTATTGGTGGGAAGTCACCAATGGTACTAGGCCTGTTGAGACTTGGGCCGATTTCAGGGCAAGGTTCGTGCTTAAGTTTCTATCTTCTGCTGAGGAGAATCTGCAAATGGAGAGGTTCATAACTTTGAAACAAGGAGATATGTCGGTCAAAGAATATGTGAACAAGTTCAATCAGTTAGCACGTTTTGGCTTGGATATGGTGAATACTCCTCAGAAGAAGGCTCTCCGTTTTGCTAGAGGATTGAATGAGCCGTTGCAGGGATTGGCTATGTCACATATTCCCCATGGGGCCACGTTTGAGAGCTTGGTTGATATGGCGTTACTTCAGGGAGATGTCAAGAAAGAGATCAAGATGAATGATACTCAAGCCAAGAAGACTGATTCCCAGGGGAATGGAAATCAAGGAAATCCAAGTGGTCAGAGCAGTCAAGGCAATCAGAACAAGAACAAGAGTCAAGGCAACAAGGGGAACAACAACAAGGGCAAGAACAACAAGGGGAAGTGCCATTATTGCGGTTCAGTTGGGCATCTTATTAAGGATTGTAAGAAGAGGAAAAGGAAGAATGGTGAATGCTTTTTCTGCGGTGAGACTGGACATTTCAGTAAGGATTGCCCAAAGAAGCAAGGGCAAGGCCAGGGTCAGACTCAGCGTGCTGGACCTTCAGGAGGGCAAGTTCATGCTCTCAATACCGCTCCAGTTCCCGATCGAGGTAGTATTTCTGTTGAGAGCCTTGTATATATTTCTGATTTTCCAGTTCGTACCTTGTTTGATTCTGGTGCATCACATAGCTTTATCTCATCTGATCTTGTTGATAGTTTGCACCTTAGTACTAGCTTGGTAGATGATCCCGTCTGTGTCTCAAATCCTATTGGGGGTTCCGCCCATCTGTCTATGCTATGTGGGGATTTGAGGATCTCTATACTGAGTGTAGAGTTCTTGTGTAGTGCTTATGTTCTTGGTTTTAGGGGATACGGATTGATATTGGGAATGGATTGGTTGTCCAGATATGGAGCCATCCTTGATTGTGAGCATAGGGTTGTGAGGCTCGTGACTCGCCTCGGAAACACCCTAGAGATTTCTTGTGATCCGAGAGGTCCCGTCATGTTGTGCTATCTTGAATCACTCGACTCGTCAATGGAAACTCTTCAGTCTATGAGAGTGGTTCGAGAGTATCCGGATGTTTTTGATGAAGTTAGGGGGTTGCCCCCTAAGCGAGAGATTGATTTCCGCATTTATCTGGTGGATAATGCAAAGCCGGTTTCTTTGCCCGTTCGGCACATGGCTCCGCGTGAAAGGCGGGAGCTAAATAAGCAAGTGAAAGAGTTGCTTGAGAAGAACTTCATTAGACGAAGTATATCTGAATGGGGAGCGCCTGTGGTATTTGCTACCAAGGCAGATGGTTCTCTCCGACTTTGTGTTGACTATCGAGAGTTGAATAAGCTGACTAAGAAGAACAGACACCCGTTACTGAGGATTGATGATCTCTTTGACCAGCTTATCGGTGCTTCTGTTTTCTCTCAGCTTGATCTTGCTACTGGATTCCATCAGCTCAGGGTAGCTGAAGATAGTCTAGACAAGACTGCGTTCAGAACGCCAGATGGATTCTTCGAATGGCTTGTCATGCCGTTCGGCTTGACTAGTGCACCCGCATATTTCGTGGACTTGATGAGTAGGGTGTTCAGGGAGTTCTTGAACAAGTTTGTCGTGGTCTTCGTAGATGATATTCTGATCTTCTCTAAGGATGAGGAAGAGCACGCAAGGCATCTCATGGAGGTGATGGATACGCTTAGAGCGCATCAGTTGAAGGCCAAGTTCTCCAAGTGTCACTTTTGGAGAAGGGAAGTTAGATTCCTTGGGCATATAGTATCTAAGCAAGGCTTAGCAGTGGATCCCGCTAAGGTAGTTGCAGTTCAGGATTGGAAGACTCCAAGGAATGCAACCGAAGTGAGAAGTTTTCTAGGTCTTGCAGGCTTTTACCGGAAGTTCATCAAGGACTTCGCGAAGATTTCCGCTCCTCTCACTAAGTTGACGAAGAAGAATTTAGTTTTTGCTTGGAGCATAGAATGCGAGCTTGCTTTTCAGAAGCTCAAGAGAGCCCTCACATCAGCACCTGTTCTAGCTTTGCCCGATGGAGGGAAGTTATTTACAGTATACACCGATGCATGTGGCACGGGGTTAGGAGCTGTTTTGATGCAAGAAGGAAGAGTGATATGCTTTGGCCGTAGACAACTCAAAGTGCATGAGAAGAATTATCCCACTCATGACTTAGAGTTGGCAGCAATAGTATATGCACTCAAGGCTTGGCGCCATTATCTTCTGGGAGAAAGATTTGAGCTTTATACCGATCACAAGTCATTGAAGTATCTCTTTTCTCAGAAGGATCTGAATCTGAGGCAACAAAGATGGATGGAATTCTTGGCGTCCTACGATTTTGAGATAGCTTATACCCCTGGCAAGGGGAATGTGGTAGCAGATGCATTGAGTAGAAGAAGGTTGACCCTAAGTCCTCTATTCGTTGAGATGAAGAATTTAGAGTATGTGGCAACCTTTGATTTCTCTTTGGCGGTTGAGTCGATGACCGGTTCTTTAGCATCTCTGGAACTCAGACCTACCCTTCTTGATTAAGTTGGGGCTTCGCAGAGAGAAGACCCTCAGATAGTTGAGATTATGGATAAGCTGATTCGAGGAGAGGCGTCTAGTCATCTCGCTCGATATTCTATTGATGACAAGGGTTGGCTGAGGAGAGACGGAAGGCTATGTGTTCCAATGGTAGAAGATTTAGTAAGAAAAGTTCTAGAGGAAGCGCATCGCTCTAAGTTGACTATACATCCGGGCGGAGATAAGATGTATAAAGATATGAAGCGCATTTTCTTTTGGCCTGGGATGAAGAAGGATGTGGCAGAGTTTGTCTCTAGATGTATCATTTGCCAGCAAGTTAAGGCCGAGTCGAAGAAGCCCGGTGGGCTATTGCATCCTCTAGACGTTCCACTTTGGAAGTGGGAGAGTATTTCCTTGGATTTTATCGATGGGCTACCAAGGTCAAGAAAAGGGAATACGAGCATTTGGGTTATTGTGGATAGACTTACGAAGAGTGCTCATTTCATTCCGGTGAAGAGCAAGAGGACCGCATCTTGGCTAGCATCTGTATATCTTCGTGAGATTGTGAGACTACATGGAGTCCCTTCTAGTATAGTCAGTGACCGTGACCCAATCTTTACAAGTCAATTCTGGAATAGCTTGCAAGAAGCTATGGGCACGAGGTTGAATCTAAGTACGGCTTATCACCCACAGACGGACGGTCAAACCGAAAGGGTGAATAGGGTACTCGAGGATCTGTTGAGGCTTTGTATTCTGGATTTTGGTGGTACTTGGGAAGACCATCTTCCTCTTGTTGAGTTTGCATATAATAACAGTTATCAGGCAAGCATAGTGATGGCACCATTAGAAGCTTTATATGGGAGGCCGTGCAAGTCGCCAACATGTTGGTGGGAGACTACAGATGAGCTTATACTTGGGCCTGACATGATCAGAGATACATCCGAGAAGGTCGAGTTGATTCGGAGACGGATGAAAGTGGCCCAAGACCGACAGAAATCCTATGCTGATAAGCGAAGAACTGATTTGGAGTTTGATGTTGGGGATATGGTTTTCGTGAAGGTTTCTCCTTTGCGGAATGTGGTCCGATTTGGAGCCGTTGGGAAGTTGGCACCGAGGTTTGTTGGACCATTCCCTATTATAGAGAGGATCGGGCAGATGGCTTATAGAGTGGAGTTGCCCGAGAAGCTTGCCGGAGTACACGATGTTTTTCATGTCTCGCATCTCCGGAAGTGTTTACATGAATCAACAGAGGTTGTTGAGCCAAGTGTTCTGAAAGATGTGGAAGTGGAGAAAGAGGCTACCTTGAGGAGAGCTCCGATTCGTATCTTGGGTACGGAGACCAAGAAGCTAAGGAATCGAGAGGTCAAGTTGGTGAAGGTTCAATGGGGTGAAGCCGAAGAAGACGCAACTTGGGAAACCGAGGAGAAGATGCGTGGGCTTTATCCATTCCTTTTTGAGGGTACACTCTCAATCTCTTTTCTTTGTTAGCATATTTTTCTCTTTGCTATCCATGTTTATCTAGTTTATCGTGTTAATCTTGTCATGAGAACCTTAGGTAGAAACCCTTTGGATGAAACATGTGTTTGAAACATGTTATGCTTGATGTTTGCAAGTGGTTGCAAGTGTTTGCAAGTGGTTACTAGTGGATGCATTATACACGTTAGGCACTAGATCGGCTCACACACTCCTCATATTGCATATGCATGAGTGTTTATGCTTATTCATGGATGAAAATTTTTGTGTTATCACATGGATGTTGCATATGGATGTATGTGATGTGCACACATATAGATGTTATACATTATGTTAGGAATTGCATACATATGGATTCATTTCACTAACATAATTTGCATTGATGATATTTGCATTAGATAAGTACATATACACACACCTTTGCATATGTTCATACAACATTTAGAATCTTGTAAGGACAATGATTGCTCGTGGATGATGTTTTGAGTAGATGGATGTTGGATGGTAGGATACGTTCTTCCTAACTTGAAGATTTCGGGGGCGAAATCCTTTAAGGAGGGGAGAATGTAACAACCCGTATTTTCAATAACCTGTTATAACGTAAATCGAGGCAGAATTTAATTCAAAAATCTGAATCAAGGGAAACGGGCTATGCCATTTCGTTCGTCTCGGAAAAATACGCGAAATAGAGTCCGAGTTTTCAAAAATCGGAGTCCGTATGACCCGATTAATGCCCAACGAAGTTTTCAGAAAATTTGAAAGTAAAAACAGATTTCAAAATCAAGTTTGAATTTGGAAAATTGGGTAAGATTGGGCCAGGTGGGAAAATTCCCGCCAGAGTACCCAAGTCGACAGCCCTGTCGACTTGGGAGTCGACTTGGTTGGACCCAAGTCGACAGCCCTGTCGACTTGGCTGTCGACTTGGTCCAGCCGGGCAGTTCTGCCTGGTGCACCATTTTGGGTTTGTGTTGAGCTTGGGGGCCAGATTCGGTTTTGAGGGCTGAGATTGGAACTAGGGTTTAATCCTAGGGTTGAAACTAGTCCTAATCTCTATAAATAAGGCCCTAACCTAACCCTAAATCATCATTAATCAATCCTACAACTAAACTATGGCAAAATCAATCCTCTCATGGCCTCCACTCTCTTCATAAAATTCCTAAATAAATTTCTATGAGATTTTCCATGCATACAAGTGTTTTCAAGCTTGTATGAGTGTCATTAGCTTGCATTCAAGTCAAGTTTCTATATTTGCATCATAAAGCAAGGGGTTTGATCATTATGTTATGATATGCAAGTTTGTTATGATATGCAAGTTTACTATGATGTGTTATGCAAGTTCATCATGTTATGTTATGCAAGTTTATTATGATATGCAAGTTTGTTATGATATGCAAGTTTACTATGATGTGTTATGCAAGTTCATCATGTTATGTTATGCAAGTTTGATATGCAAGTTTGTCATATGATATGCAAGTTGTGTTATGCAAGTTTGGGTTGATCCTTTTGTTCATGTTATCATGTTATGCAAGCTTATCTTGGGTTTATGAGCCTAAAGCTTCAAGCTTTATGCTAAAGGTTGCATTTTGGCAACATGTAAGTTATCATATCTCTTATGATAACTTGCATGTGAGGCTAAATGCGAACTTATGGCCATTTCTACATGTCATTTATCACCATGTATCACCAATATGCTAAGTTTGGTTTTATGCATGCTTTTGAGGCCTAAAAATGTAATATGCAAGTATATGAACATATGTACATTTCATATGCCACCATGTTAAACTTGTGGCTTCAACACCTTTATGTCATGATTATGCCAAGTTCCCTCTTTCTATCCTTTATGTGCTATTGCGATATGTAAGCGATGGGATTGCGTTTGGGGTTGGGTAAACTTAAAAGACATAAAAACATAAGCTTGGGAATTTACCTATTAAGTTAGGTCTACCCTTTGGGAATTTACCTATTAAGTTAGGTCTACCCAAATGCTTGAAAACTTGTAACATGTTTTGGAAACATGATGGACATGACACTTAGAAAAGATAAGTGTGACCAACTCGAGGTTGGGTTGAGTTTGTAGCGTAAACCTACCCGGAACCGACCGGCTTAACTAGTTGCTACAAACAATAGGACCCAATGTGAGAAGTTGGCCATGTTGTACCTTGGACCCGAGGTTAGACCAAGTTGTGGTGTAAAGCTACCCGGACCCGCCCGGCTTAACTAGTAACCACAACAAGGTCTAATGTGAGAGGTTAAGGCACATTAATTAATTAATGCCTCGTGATTAGGGTTAAGTCATGGTCCACTTAATACTTAACCAATTTGGGCTTGGTATATTAATCAGGGTTAAGTCGTGAACTCATCGTTACACTTAATCAAGTTAATCCATGATTAGCAAGAGGGTTAAACCGTACTTAACCCACTAGAAAAATCCTAGCAATGGGGGTCCACTCCAGCAGTAATCCCAAGTTCGTATCATTATGGCCCTAGGGTCTAGGCTAGGGTGTGGGGCACGAATTACTGAACTGGAGGTAAGTGACCAAAAACGACGGAAGAGTGGTACGCCGGTGTAGTTCCGGGCGGACCATGGTCGTGCACATAGTCCGAAGCCGGGGAAAACATGCACGGGTACCAGTAGATCGAGACTGTGCACGCATGATTATGGTGTCCAGGGGTTGACACCCTAGGGCTTGATACACCCGACGGGAGACCCGGCACAGTCTGACTACAATTATGTTTGGGCCGTATGGACACCAACACGTGACGAGTTAGGCTTATAGGGAGCCGATTGACTAGACCGTTTGGTTGGACCGCGTATTAGGGTCACTTCATGTTATTGGGCCAAAGCTTGGGCCAAGGGATCAATACTTGTTTATTCAAGTCATGTTAGTTTGCTAGTACACCTGTGGTGCAAAACCTTAAAACCTGATTATGCGATGACACCTTTATCTACCTTGTTAGTTAATCATCATGCCAGTATGTAGTTATCCATATGTTCATCTCAGCTTTCATCATGCCAGTTAACTTTATCAGTTTACATTGATTGTAGTAGGGCTTACTCAGTCTTTTTGACTGACCTGTTTTCTTTCGCCTCTTTTCTTCCGTCCCCCCCCCCCCCCCCCAGGTTCTCAGGGTGGGAACGTTGGAGCTTAGCTTGGATTTCGGATTGCTTGCTTGTGGGATTTCAGCTCATGTACGGTTTCGACATGAAGCTAGCTATGGTTATCACTTATTTGGGGATAGTACTTATGTATTTCAGTTTTTCAGTTGATGTTGTTTTTATCTAGACTTGTTTATTTGGAAAGCTATGTTGTACCAGACTTGTTTTGAAATAGTATGAAATCTTCCGCTGTTTTATCTATGTTATTTACTCTGTTTACATATATACATATGTTCTTGTTCTGCCTTGATATATCATTATGCATGTTTACCTGATTCAAACGCCCCTCCAAAGTCAGAGTGCTTGCAAGAGCCACCCTGGCGGAGGCGGGGTGTTACATTATCTTTATGAAATCCAAAATTTATATCGTTTCAATTTGTAAATCTTTTGTACTTAACTTGTTTACGATATTTCAGATTTATTTCCTTATTCGATAATTATTCTGAGTTCAATTCTTAAAATTTCTTGATCGGAATAAATCAAATTCACAATCCTCTCCATCGAGCCAGTTCGGATAGCCAGGGAGATGTAATAATCCGGAAATCTGGGCCAATTTAAAATTTTTATTTTGGCAATTTTAGCGAATTTTGATTATTTAAAATGAATTATTTTTGATAATAACGATGAGAAATTTATTTTGAATAGAATTCGAACGTATATATTATATAGATCGTCGTTAGAATATAAATAATTATTTATAATTATAAAAGGAATTGAAAACGGCGCGGTAGTTCGATAATTTGATTTCAAATTTCAAATGGATGTACAGGATTCAAAATAAACCGGATTTTAGTGAAACCAAAAATATTTGAATCTAATTGAGAATATCTTTACAACGAATCCGAAAAATAAAAATTTCATAGCGGGGGTCAAAAGATATGTCCAGTTGAAAATTCTGAATAGTCGCTATGGAATTCTAGCCCTTAAAAATAGCCATTTTTCAAACGACCTCGGATTTCGACGAAACCATTTTTGTTGGATCTGGGATGTCAAATTATTGCTAGGTTTCAAATTTCATAATTTTTCGAGTCAATATGTGAGCGTGGCAAAGTAAAACGCGTTTGACCAGTTTCAGTTGATTTTAATCGACTGGAAAATGGCCATTTTTCCAACGGTCTCAGAATTCAATGAAATTAGGTTTGTTAGGACCTTATCGTCAATACGAAGCTAGAAAATATTTTTCGGAAATTTTTCGAGTTAGTATGTGGCCCCGGTAAATAGAAATGTGCGTTCAAATTCAATATATAGAGTATATGTTGATTTTGACGAGAACTGATCGTAATAGTCGAATCAGCTTACGATACATATTCCATTGTGTTCGGAATGGGGGTAATTAGTTATGGACGACAGGCGGTGGGCCTCGTTTAGAGGTCAAATGAAAAAGTCAACTTTTTGAAAATAAATTAATTAAAAAATAAAATATACCACTCTCCTCTCCTTACCTTCCCTCTGCCCCCCCCCCCCCGGTCGTTATTCATTCAGGAAAAAGAGCTTTCTAACGAATATTAGAAATTTGAAATCTAACGGTTGGATTTGGAATTATGTCCAAATCAAATTTGGAAAAGGTCGCTGTAAGTGCAGTTCGATGGCCGTTGATGAAAATCGACTGTACGGGCCTTGATAAAATTATTAAAAATATCAATAATTTGTGTAAAATCATAAGAAATGATTTGGGAAGAATTGGGATGAAAAACTCCATATTTGAAAAGATAAAAATAGATTTTTATCGAAATGAACTAGTTCTGAACTAGAATTATAATTCTATTTATTTTTAAATATATAAATTGAATTTAAAAAGGGTTTTTAAAAGTAACCAGAATTTCCAGTAATTGAATTGGAATGGATTTGAATCGAAATTGTCTTCGAAGTATTTCGATGTTGGATTTCGTGATTATACAGATATTGTTATGGAAATTTGAAAGATATATATATCGTTATTTCCAACACGATATTTGTTGGTCGTAGAATTTGATATTGAATATAAGCCGGTATATTTTCTATTCAGAGCCTTGTATTTAGTATCAAATGTGATTTGGGTTTGTCGTGAATGGTGTCTTCATTAACACTGCTCTTAAGCCCAGTTGAGAAAAAGATTGAATCTTTTTATTTAGATTTAATGAAGTGAACCAATTAAATAATATTTAATTGGAATTGAATTGGTATTGATCTTTGGGTTTATCGTGAACGGTGTTTTAAATAACACTTGTTCTTTAACCCGATAATTAATGGAACGTGATTTTGGGTTGTCGTGAACGGTATCTTCAATAATATTGTTCTTAGACCTAAAGGAGTTAAGAAAATCAGAAACTAACTGGAGATTAATTAAGTTGAATGGTTTCAGAGGTATTGATCTGATGTTGGTTTCGGCCTTCGGGGTTAATACTTAGGGAATTGCTCACTTGCTACTTTACGGTTAGGAACTGATTGAAATGTGATGTGATTTTGGGTTTATCGTGAACCGTGTTTTAAATGACACTGATTCTTTAACCCAGTCAAAGATTAAAACTAAGTGGAGTTTTAATGAATCTTTAATTATATTTGAACGTGAAATGGTAATTGAATTTACCGATAACACCGTGGTGTTAGATATGAATTATTACCAGTTTTACTTCATGGGATGAATAGGTTGGGATTGAGAAATTAAAACAAATGATTACTTCGGTAAGGTTCGTTAATCCCGACTAGTTGAATCGAAATTCAAAAGAAGATTAAAGAATAAATTCAAGGAATTTATCTTTGATAAAACTAATGGGAACCTTTCCCTATGAATGTGAAATTTAGAAACTAACTGTCGGTTAGCTAAGTAGAATGGTTTTCTGGATATTGATCTGATGTTGGTTCCGGCCTTCGGGGTTAATAT
Source organism: Allium sativum (assembly GCA_030737875.1). Taxonomy (NCBI): domain Eukaryota; kingdom Viridiplantae; phylum Streptophyta; class Magnoliopsida; order Asparagales; family Amaryllidaceae; genus Allium; species Allium sativum. The sequence continues at coordinate 34,965,913 of CM060919.1, forward strand.
TTGGGGAATTATTCTCTTGATTAATTTACAGTTAGTGACTGATGAATTGGAATGAGGCATATGTTGTGTTTGTGTAACACTTATTTAAAATATACGCGAGTCATTCGGAAAGACCGGGTTTATCCCATTCTGAATAACTGATACGACGATAAGTCGAAGATGAAGACGGTGGTCGAAGACCGGAGGTCTTCATGTCGTTTGGGTGGTTACTGATAATCTTGATTGGGTTGTACACCCAAGAAGATGGAAATAGTTAGTGATCGTCCAGACGTATTTGGAGATCGATGGATATGCGGGGTACTAGGTGCCTCCGGTTTCGTTCAGACCCAGAACGGACTTGTAAATGGACTGTGTGTCTGACATTTGATTTCATTCTATGTGATTGATATCGGTTGCATGGAGTGGTTTGCCTGTGTGGCAAGCTAAGATGCAAATGAGAAAGGCTTCTGTTGAAAAGCAAAGTCTTGTGGTTGATGATCAAAGCACGGCCTTTGTGGCGTAGCTTTGTGTAACGTTTACTTCGCGAGTTTCACACCCGGTATGAACCAAAAAGGGAGACGGACCTCAGGGAGGACTTGCGTTTCTTCCTAGCTAGAAGCGGCGTCAGTGGTTTTACACGCCCTGACGAGTTTGACTTATGTGGATGTTGCTGTTGCGAGGCGCCTCGGTTAGATCGGACAATCAGGGTCCGATGGAGCCATTCGTTAGCTCATTTACGCCCCAAAGGGCGGGGAAACGTAGTGTTCAGGCATAATAATCCACATCGGTGGACCGACCCTGATGATCCAAAGGGTTGATGCGTTATGATCCTGAGGCTCGGGCTAAGTAGTCTCGAATCGGTTGAGGACTATCTTTTGCCTCGGTTCATAGATGGAAATCCAATTTCCAAATACGTGACATTTATGGTTTTAATTGTAGAACTAGTATGGCGACATGATATATGGTACCCATGTCGTCTATGATTTGCGTTGCATTGTGTGATAGGACCTGGGTCTTATAATAGCTTCATTTTTATTTATTTAGCATTACGCTGTTTGTTTTATGCACTGGTATTCTTGGGAGGAAACCCGTTCCGTGTTATACGGCGGGGTCCCTTGATTTACCTAACTTTAAAAATAAAGATTAATAACTGTTTTAGTTCTCACACCAGTCCCATGACTGACCTGGAGTTTATTGTTTTAACCTAAACTTTGGGTGCCCTTATTTTCGACACGGGCAGCTAGTAGTTTTGGTTTTGCAGATTTATATTCACAGGATCCTGGTTTACAGCTGGAACAATATCCGGAAAGCTTTGTATCCGTATATCTCTTCTAGTTGTGTATTGTATTATTTTCCGCTGCGATGTATTTAAATGTAATTTAAATCTCTGATATTTCTGTGTAATATTGATTCGTGTATACTCTGTATATTCTTGTATCTGATGGAATTGTTGTAGTTAACAATGAAAAGTTCTTCCGTCTGCGTTCTATTTTGTCGTGTTCTCGAAACAATTCGTTCTTTCTTTTCTCTTCGGAGACCGGGGAAGTTCGGTTCGTTTCAGGAGAGCAGGAAACTTATTTTTCCAAACCCAAGACTAGACACTATCGTTCTACCACCTTAAGATGGTCAAGTTATTTGATCGACTCTAAACACTTTTTTCGTCTATTTAATTTATAGAATATCTGGGCTTTCCCTTTAATCAGTTCCATTCCTCGGTCAATAAATTGACTCGTAAATGGTACCTGATGTACTAGTCATTTCCGTATACTCAATTAATGATTTAACAAAATTAAATTTGAAATAAGTTATAGATCTTTTAAATCATCTTTATAATATTTAGATAAGTAGTTAAATCATTCTTGATTGATTTGGAGAAAAACTGTTAAGTTTAAATTGTTATTTCAAGAACGACAGTACTTGCAGCATTTCAAAAGTGCGGTGGAAAGTGCTAATATGACTTAGCCAAATAAAATATCTTTTAATAATTCAAAATTCATATTTTCTAATTCAAAACTGTAACACCCACCTCTATTCTCTGTATTATCTGATAGTATTGCCTAGTAATACTCTTGTATAATATGGGTATAGAGGTGGGGTGTTCTATACCCATATTATCCAAGAGTATTACTAAGTACTACTGTCAGATAATACAAATAATGAGGATGTATGGGCACATACATGCAAATTCTCTTGGACTAACACTAACATGTATTAAAATTTCTAAAATATCACTTACTCTTACGTACTCAATGTCGGTACAAAACAATTACATGTGTGCCTCTACAACCTCATTCTTTGTATTATCTGATAGTATTACTTAGTAATACTCTTGGATAATATGGGTATAGAGGTAGGGTGTTACAAAAACTCTTTTAAATCAATTTAAATGATTTATCAATTTTATTCCAAAATTTTATATATTAAAATATCCGTTTATAAATATTTTCGACATTTGAATTAACTTTTCAAATTGATTATAAATACTTATAATAACTTTATAAATCACTTAAAAACAAAGGTTTAACTTTTCATATAGGCGTGTTAAACCAAATCTGAATATATATGTATATATTCCATAATGTAACTTGAGTAATTACTCAAAATTGTATATGATTATGATAAAATCAATATTCATAACCAATCATATAACATTCACTATAAGTGAGCATATCAAATTGGGGTATAATTTGCTTATTCAAGCAAATGGTCAATATTGGTTTTTACTTGTGATTAATCCAATCGCTATTTATCTAAAATACCAAACATATATCTAATTCAACATACATATAATGATTTTATTAATTATTCATCAATTTGCATTACTTGGCGATTATCAATATATTAGCATAGCTAATTATCCAATATTTCAACAATCATTTCAAAACATAATCCATCATATAAGCAATCAATCAACTTAATAGCATATGAACATAAATAAATTATGGTGTCATTTTTACCTAACATATCATATGTTCAAATAATTAGATTTAACAAAAAATTATGAGATGTCTTTCTCACTTTTATTAATCAAAACTACGAGATAAATTTCTCACCTTTGATTTTAGTTCCTCCGTTCATTAAGGTCAGAAAGCGCTTTCTTCAAAACACCTCGAAATCTTCGAACTAGCATCTTCCTCTCCTCTTTCGCTCCTCTCTTTCTCCGTTTCCAATTTATCTTATTATTTGGAGAAAGATAAGATCGGTTGGGTGTAGAAGGATATGGACTTGAGTGGGGGTTCGAACATAAAATTATACAGGAAAACCATGTCAAGTTAACTCGTATTTTTGGACATTCTACACTCAGAATTGAAAAAGTTGTAAACAACAAAGTTGTAGATTATTCTTTTCTCTACTGTTTAAAAAAAGGAATTCTAAATTTGGTTCATTTTTGAGGAAGTTATGACCAAAAGAACAGAGAGTATTTTCTGGGTGAACTGAAAATTCAAACCAGAAATGGTGTTCAAATAACTGATTTTTGAACAAGCTAGGTTCAGAACTTTGTGAAGTGCTCAACATGAAAGTTGTAGCCACTAGAATTGTACAAGATTTAAGAAGAAGAATTTTGGATTTTGATTTTGTTTTGACAGAGTTGTGATAGTTTGAAAATGGGGTATTTTTGGACTATATTTCAAGCTCGAAAATTACAGTGGAGAAATTGGTGATTTTGGGTTAACTAGCTTGAAACTAGAAAAAGTGGTGAACTAGAAAGTTGTTGCTCTTGAAATTTTGTATGGTTTGAATAAAAGAATTTTTTGAATTTGTTGTTCGGGACATAAAATTATGACAGATTGAAGTTGGGAGAAAATTGAGTGGATTTTGTGTTTTGATCATGGTTTTGAGTGGTGGAGTTTTGGTTGTAAGTGGTAAACGTTGCGGCCATGGTTAATGGAACTTAAAGACGGAAGTAAGGTAGCTATTTGGAAGCCATTAAAATAATGAAGAAGTGAGGAAGAAGAAGATGATTTTGATTTCTAAATGAAGTGGTGAAAATGTAGGAAGAGGTAGGGTATTTGTAGAAAAAGATTACTTAAGAGTTAAATTATTTAAGGAGGGAACAAAGAAGTGATGGGTCATGTGATGTGGTGCTAATATCTATATTAAGATGTTGATGTAAGGTAATGATGGTTTTAATGTGCTTTGTTTCTAGGTATGAAATGATGGCTAATGGTACTTTTGTTAGGAGTGTATTAGATTTTTAGTAATGATGATTTTTATTTTGCTTATTTTCCATGTAAACTTGTCACATCACCAAAAAGTGTAGTTATTACTAACTTTATGTCACTTCTTGTTTTGTTTTATTTACTTAGCTTAATTAATTACTTCATTAACTAAACTAGTCTTTTTCCATTAACTTAAAAGTGGTTATTATATAGGTTTCTAATTTCATATAACACTATCGACGTTGCAAAACGTTCGTACAACTTATTCAGATTAAACCGTTGATTTTTGATATAAATAATTAACAATCATATTTTGACGTTTTATTTAATAAACTCATTTATGTAAATAAATCTGCAAAACATATTTCCTACTTCCGTATATAAATTAAAACATGTCTATTCATATCTAAAAATAATACAACCTAAATTTCAATTTCTACGGTTTTGGACCAAATTGACAAAATCGACCAAATACGTCAATTCTGGTTTTCTAGCATAATACGATAAAAACTTTAACTGATAAGTTGATAAAACTAATAAAAATAATTTATCTGATCGTTATACTTTTTGAAATCATAGTGAAAAATGAGCGTGTGTATCCAGAACCATGCGCGGTTATTCTAAATTCTTAAAAACTCGAATTTTCAAATATCGAAATTTATGGGTCGTTATATTATCCTCTACTTAAAAAAATTTCAAGCTTGAAATTACCAGCACTCAAACTCGAATAGTTTGCTTATAACTTTACCCCCCAATTTAATTTTGTATATTATACATAGATTATCTATATGAAATATTTCTTCCGATCTATTTTCCGAATCCACAACTTTTAATGTCGAACTAATAATGATTCCCTGGTTTTCTAGTGCGAACTCTGATCAGTCTTTTTGATTAGATACATTTGCTTTCCTTGCTAAGTTCTCAACTATAGTAAAAAACTCAAGTAACCAAACAAAAATCCTCATCAAAATTCACTCTTTCAAATTCAAGTGATAAATCCTTTTTCGGATATGTGTAAACATCTTAAAATTATGCACTTGAATATACATAAATTTTTTTTCTGAGGAAATGATCTATGTACAACCTACGTATTTATTCTTATGGTTTTAACATTACTATTCTTACTATTCATATTAATTTCCTATCATCAAATTCAGTTCCATTTAGATTCATTTTACTTGAATTTAATCGCTTAGATTTCAATTCTTTAATTAAACATTAATTGAATTTAATTCAACTAATCTAACATCCAACTCAATACACATTTATTATAACCAAGTTGATATGACTCAACTTTTATATTTATTTTCATTGTATTAAATTTTGTTTAACACTTCTATAGATTCATTTGTCTTTGACTGATTAACAAAAACATTTTATTTATTCTAAATTTATCCAATATAGTTTCTTAAATCAAAACTCTGGTTTTTTATTTCACAAACTATTTCCTTAAGTTTTTATAACCATCTTAAACACTTTACTTTTGTTTATCTCTTTCAAACCTAAATTTACCAAACTTAATTAAATAACATCACAACTATTTTAAATTTATTAATTAATCTTCTCATTAGTTTTATCTTATTCGTTTACTCAAGTTAACCTCCTTTCTATTCTCTTTTCCAACAACTTATTTTATAAGTTTAATTCAATTTTACTTAAGCTGAATTCCTATACAACTTCATTTTATTCTAGACAATTAGCTCTTCGATATTTCCTTTAGTGGAAACTATCTTCTTATCAATATTAAAATCAGATGGTTCTCTGAATCAGATTTTACTCCTGAAGTCCCCCTTACTTAGGAATTCTCATCCTCGTCACTCGAGTTTACTTCTGAACTAATTTTAATTTCCCATTACCAACATTAGTACTTATCTTTATCACTTAGGTATGAAAAAATTATTTAAACCTGCCTTTTCTTCCTAAAGGCAAAAATTCAATAATTCATTTTACCAAATTTTCTGTAAGGTCTTAACCACTTGGATTACATATGGAAATTTTCTAATTGTTTAACTTTTCTTGTTTCTAAGTGCATGATTATCTAATAAACTACCTAATTAACTTTTTTTCTTTTCAAATTTCTTATTCAGTTAAATACCTTATAATAAAATCATGAAACTAAATTCACAAGGCATTGATATTTTAGATTATATCCTAATTAGGTTCCAAAGTCAAATTTATTTTTTTGAATCTCATTCTAAGATAGCTTGTATAAACTAACAGATTATTTTTATTAAATATATTATAGTAAAAATGTGAGATTCTAATCACAAGATGTTCAAATCTTAGATTTAAACCAAATTTCAAACAATCCTTAATTTATACCTATATGATTTTTCAAAATATATATTATATATCTAAAACATAATCCTAGGTAAAATTATTTCATTTACCATATTTTCCAAAATAAAATCTTTTACATATAAATTAACAAATATGCGCTTATATATAATACTCTCAAATCTCATTCTATGACGTTGCTAACACTATCTCTAATGAGTTATGGGACGACCTCCCATGACTCTACACTTACCAAGAGGAATAATGTGATGAAAGATGTGCCAGGCAGCTATGGATGATCACCAAGGTAGGATAATACAAGCGGAACCTGCCATATAACTCACAGCGCAAGGATAAAATATAATAGAAAATATACAACATGCAATAATAGTGAAGCAGAATCTTAAACTTTTCATATCACCATGAAAAATCCATACAACACTGGAGTATACCACAAAAATCTGTATAATTTCTCACTGCAAGACACTCAGAGAATCATACAGCAAATATAACAGTGGAAACAGCAACCAATAGATAGTAGCAAATAATCCGTAAGCCTTCTACTCGTCGTCACTCAGCAACATTGTCTAATCAAGATCTATCACCTATCTCCTATTTCATAGTCTGTCCATACACAGCACAATAGATGAATAACCCAAGGTAATAAGAGGAACATAAAACCTTGAGTCAGACAACAGTAATAATGAGCGATAAAACAGCTATCTAACATCATCAATAAAGTATATGAGAAATAGGTAGACAAATCAACCAATCTACCAACTCAACAATAGAGATGAACTCAAACTGGTCTCCCCCACATCTGATAGTGATAGCCTTTACAACAATTAGGATAGAAAACGTAGAAGACATAGCAACCAGTTATCCAGCATAGACCATCCTAATCAAGATCGATATCCTTAAAGCACAAGCCCTGAAGGCCTCAACCAACATCAAACAAGCACTCAAGAGATGTATCCTTTAACGTTGAACAATCTACGCAAGATGATATAAGCAAATCAACCAACATCCATGACTTTGGCTATCACCGCCTATCCTACTTTGAAACCATTATTAATCGCATGACTAACCGACCTTGCCATCTGTCAAGGGCTAATGGTAACCCGGTTCTAGCAAAACTCTATACGCCATCATAACTCATATCTCGGCCTTTCAACGATGCCCAGAGTACTCGACAAACTAACTTCTAGTCTTTTGGACATCCCCATTATACCCCTGCTTTGAGTCCGCTAGAACCTACGACAACGATAATCTCTTAGCCCTCAATACCTCTAGCCATCTAATTTGATGACCTTTCATAAGCTCATGCGACTTCTAGAAAACCTATTATCCATGAACTCTCTACTTTGAGTCGTCTTCACATTCGTTGCATTTTGATGATCAATGAATACTGCAAAATACTTCGAACATTCCGTCTTGAATAAGCTTTGAAGCCACGACCACCATTGAACCAAAAACACACTTCGTTTGGTCGATATGTAGTTCATAGCTTTTCAGCCTTGGCTACGAATAACATAGCACATCGTCCATTTCCTCTATCCACAACGTTTATAAATGCCGTCGTCCCTGTCCTATCCACCATGGATTGGCATGCCCGATCCATCAGATCTGCCTCTAGAACTCAGCTGATCCATCAAATATCACATGCCCAATCCATGCTTCGTATTGCCCGATCCATCCCACAAAAATAACGCTATAAAGCGTTACCGATCCATGTATTTTGCTAACCGATCCATCCAAGTTGTGCACGCGATTCATTAGGAAATAGTTGCTTGATCCAACGTTTTGAAGTGGTCGATCCATATATATTTGCCTTGACCGATCCATTGGTAGACTTCCGATCCATAGCGTATAACTGCTACCGATCCATCAAAAATGTTTTCGGTCCATGCTATTTCCTATCATCAAAATCCCGAGCCCGATCCATGTTTTGTACATGCCCGATCCATACACTCGGCTGATGGCTGGTCTATACCTATTGCCCAATGTCAATCCATGCCATGTCACCACTCATGTGCAACCGATCCATCTAGTTCGTGTACTCCATCAATAACAGAATCACTCACAACTCCAATCATAACCAATTAATTCAACAATGAATCGCTAGTAATCACCAACACACATTAACACAATGATAAATCATCATACAATCATATAAATTTCACCCAAATCATGATTAAACAATATTGTATCAATAAATAGATCTAAACTTGCAAAAATGTAGAATTAACATAAAAAATTTATCGTTATAAGTTGCTAGATTAGATCCTATGGTGATCCGAGTTCAAAATATACTTACATCGATTGGATCTTGGAGAAATTAAGTTGAAATGATGAAAACAAGATCAAACAACCTATATACTTGATTGAATCCATGCGAGAGATGCTTATCACTCACCAAATCCACTAAATAGCTTTAAGACAATGATCTACAAATCCAGACAGCGAAGAACGATCTCTGAATCTCTTAATTTGATGCGATCTACTCTCTCTTGATGTTGATCTTCAATCTTCTAATCTAGATCTAAGAAATTAATGGTGGAGAGATGTATTTGATTGGAGTAAGGAGAATCTCAAACCCCAACCAAATAAGAAATGAAGAAATTAAACCATTATACATGCATTTACCTCCTATTTATAGCTATCTAACAAGCCCACTAATGGGACCATACCAAATTAGCCCACTAATGACTAGTTAACTTGTCCAAAAATTTTGTAACACTAAAACAGCGATTCCTCCGAAGCCGTTGAACAAACCTTCTATGTAACCACTCTGCGGAATTGACAATACCTCCAATGAAATCGATTCTAGCACCTGATTCGATCCTATTCAAAAGTTTTTCCCTGTACAAAACTGATAAGGGCAAAATGGTCACAAATAAAATTGGTAAAAATTATGGACGTGTCTCATATCCCCATAACCAACATATGAAAAAATGAAAATGATCCAACCCTCAAGGAATTAAATAGAAATATTTTAGATCCTCCGACACATAAAATGCGGGTCGTTGCATTCTTCCCTCCTTAGGAATTTCGTCCTTGAAATTCCAAGCAAACACAAGCAACCAAAATAACTCTGCATGCCTATCATCCACAAGTAGTGAGTTTACCATTCATACTAGCATCCATCAAGCCATGCATCCATAGCCTTGACCTAGCACGTGGAATTCTAACAACAATAGTATAAGTTACAATGATGTAAGGGTGACACGACATTAATAAGTCATACCAACAAAGAGTTTTGGATGGATTGTCTTCATACTCTCTTCCATTTCCTACGTGCAATCATCATCATCATCCTCACTCTATTGCACCTTGACTAGCTTAACCGTCTTCCTTCAAAGATGTTTCGTGTCATTCCCCACAACGCAGAGCGGCTTCTGAGGTCTTGTAACTATAGACTCGACTTCTGCGTCTTCGTATTGTTCCGGAGATACGACCACATTCGAATCATGCAAATACTTCTATAGAAAAGACACATGAAACACATTGTGCACACTCGACATCTTCTCAGGTAAATACAATCTACAAGCCTCTGTTTTGGGCTAGTCAAAAGGGGGAGCCAACGTGATGGACAGTTGAGTAACCTAGCTGCCTTCAATTTCATCAGGCAGTTTATCAAAAAAATCCAATCTATAAGTGAGCTTCCAATCCGCTTGACTATCGGAAACGGTCCAACGAAGCTTGGAGCTAAGTTTCCTTTACTTCCAAACTGAACAACATTCTTCAACAGAGATATCTTCAGGAGAACCATGTCACCAACATCGAACTCCAAATCATTTCGACATATATCAGAGTAACTTTTCTAACGATCTTGGGCTGGCTTCATTTGTTGTTGAACGATCTAGATACAATCCGATGTCTATCTGATCATTTTTGGCCAAGTATCAACTTATCTCCAGTCTCTAACCAACATGCCGTAGAATTACATGGTCTACCATACAACACCTCGTATGGTGTCATTCCGATGCTCGATTGGTAGTTGTTGTTATATGCAAACTTAACCAAATGTAGATGGTCTTCCCATGATCCCCCGAAGTCCATTACATAAGCTCTTAGGAGATCTTCCAAAACTCTTGTTAACCCTCTCGGTTTGACCATTAGTCTAGGGATGATAAGCTTGATCAAACACAACTTGGTTCCCAAAGTCTCTTGCAAACTCTTTAAAAATCCACTTATGAACAATGGATCTCGATCACTCGCTATGCTCTTCGGGATACCATGGAATTGAACTATCCATTTAATATATAGCTCAGCCAACTTTAATGATGTCCTAGTCGATCTGACAAGAATAAACCTTGCGCCCTTGGTCAAGCGATCCATGATGACCCAAATCCCTTCAATTTCTGCCCTAATTCTAGGTAATCCATGGAAACTTGCTCTCATTTCCACGTAGGAACTTCTAATGAATGAAGCAATCAACTTGGCTTCCTCTGTTCATCTTTCACTAACTGACAGCTCATACACTCAGAAATGAACTTTCCAACATCCCTGTTCATTCCAACCCAGTAGTAAGCTCACTTCATGTCCTGATACATCTTATTACCACCAGGTTGAATCGTCAAATTTGAGTGATGATATTCCCTTAAAACCTTATCTCTCAATCCATCAATATTAGGAACAACCAGTTATCCTTTCTTTCGAAGCCAACCATCTCAATCAACTTCGAATTCCTTGTCTTCTACTTCCAACTTTTGGATGATATCGACAAGCTTTCCATCACATTTTTGGCTTTTTCCAATCCTTTCGATGAGAGTAGGACTTATCGATAAGCTTGTCAACATTTCAAGTTCCAACTCACACTATGGTCTAAAATCAAATCCTCCTAAGTACTCGAGGTTCTTCCATTTCGAAAACATAGCTCCCAATCCTGCATGTCTTTGACTTAACGCAGCAGCAACTGCGCTACCTTTCCTAAGAGTATAGGCTATATCAAAATCGTAAGATGCCAAGAACTATAACCACCGTTGCTGCCAAAGATTCAACTCATTTTGGGAGAAAAGATACTTCAATGACTTGTGATCCGTAAACAACTCGAATCGAACTCCCAACAGGTAATGTCTCCACATCTTCAGAAAAAACACGATTGCCGCTAACTCCAAATCGCGAGTCAGATAATTTCTTTCATGTGGCTTCAGCTTTCGACTTGCATATGCCACAACTCTATCTTTATACATCAGCACTGCTCTAAGTCCAGTACCACATGCATCGGTATACACCATCATCTTTTCATTCCCACTCGGAATGGTCAAAACAGGAGCACTCATTAGTCTCTCTTTTAGGATTCCAAAATTTTTCTCACACTTTGCATCCTATGTGAACCCTTGGTTCTCCTTCGTCAATCTTGTTAATCGTGTAGCTATCTTGGAGAAATCCTTGATGAACCGGCTATAATATCCCGCCAATCTAAGGAAACTTTTCACGTCCTTTACATCTTAGGTCTATAGCAATCTTGGATTGCTGCCACCTTAGCGAGGTCAACCGCTATTTCATTTCCACAAATTACATGGCTAAAGAACCTCGCTTCACTCTTCCAGAAGTGACACTTCAAAAAATTAGCTCTCAATTGATGCTTTCGCAAGATTTCCAAAACAACTCGCAAGTGCGTCTTATGCTCTTCCTCATTTCGGGAGTAAACCAAGATATCATCCACGAACACAAGTACAAACTTGTTCAACTAATCTCTGAAAACCTTATTAATAAGATTCACGAAATACGCTAGCGCGTTAGTCATCCCAAATGGCATCACCAGCCATTCGAAGGAACCGTATGGTGTCCTAAAAGCTTTCTTCCGCACACTATCCTTTGCCACTCTCAACTGGTGATATCCCATTGCCAAATCCATTTGAAAAATACATTGGCCTCGTGAAGCTGATCAAACAAGTCATATATCCTTGGCAACGAATATTTATTTTTCTTGATCACCCTGTTCAGCTCACGATAATCCACACACATTCTCAAAGATCCACCAGCCTTGGTTGCAAACACAACTGGTGCACCCCATTCGAACGTACTCCTCCAAATGAATCCTTTTCCCAAAAGGTCACGAACCTGCACCTCTAACTCTCGTTATTCTCTAGGCGCCATCAGCCTAAGGACTGTAACGATAGATCTAACGTCTTTGACCAAATCGATCCTGAACTCAATCACGCGATGCGGCGGCAACCTTTTGACCTCGTCAAAGACATCATCAAACTCACTAGCGATCGGCATAGATGACAAGTCTTCCCGTAGAATCATAAGAGAATTCAAAAAGCTTACGAAGACCCTGTCTTTGGGCTTACACCGAATCACAACAATTCTCCCTTCCACATTCTCGACTGTCACCTCGAGCTTCTCGCAATCCACTTTTGCCGCATACCTCTTGAGCCAACGAAGTTCAACACAAAGAAATCACAGACAAAGGAGCAACCATGACTCGACAACACTAGACCACAACAAATCATACACAATTTGGAAGAACCCCCGACTAGATTAGTCACGATCAATGATCTATCACAAATCTTGGGTTCCAAACCCAAGCGGCACACAAACTCATTACAAATGAAAGAATGTGATGCTCCAGTATAAAATAGCACTCCAACTGAAACATCTCTAACGGAAAGAATACCTTGAACGACGACACTCTTCCCTTTCTCCTTTGTCGTAGGAGCTCTTGAAGAAGATGGCACGACCTCCAAAGTATACGTCTTCACTATCTGCTTTACTTTTTCCTGTTCTACACAATCCTTTTTGCCATGCCCAGGATTTCCACACTTAAAGCACTTCCTTTCATCTTTCAGATTCTTGCAATCCCTGGAATAACGGCCCTTCTGTTGGTAGTTATAGCAAGTCACCTCGATTTTTTGCTTCTTCTGACCATCTTTTCCATTCTGTTGTTGTTGCTTCCTCATTTTGTTATTACCACCTTGTTGTGGTTTCAATTCCTCTTTGGCTGCAATAACAACAGCTTCTTCCTTAGGAAAAAAAACTCTAATACCATAGAGCTTTTTCCACGATCTTCTCATAAGTATTATCTAGATGATCAACCAAATGGTTCCCAAGATACTTATCGAAGCCCATCACAAACTTCTCATTCTTCTAGTAAGGAGAGTAGATATACGAATGAGCATACTTGGACAAAGATTCAAAATATGAAACATACTCAAACACTAGTCTGCCATTCTGTTTTAGCTCAACAAACTTCTTAAACAAAACTGATTTCTGAGCGGCTAAAATGAACTTCGTCTCGAACTTGACTCGGAACTTATCCTATGTGATCTCATCTTCAGGAGTCTCTAGAGTGACAGAGTTCCACCAATCCAGAGCGTTTCCCTGTAGTTGTCTAAATTCAAGCTTCCTCTTAGTTGCACCATCAGTACCCAAGTCTTCGAAAATCCGAATGCAAGTGTCTAGCTACCCTTGAGTCTCTATAGTCGGCTCTGTCCCTTTGACGACTTTTCTCCTAGAGAAGTGAAGTCCTTGCATAGCTTTGTGAAGTCCACAACCCTTGGTACCTACACCTGAACACTAACATCTCCCGCGACTGCTCTTGGAGTTGTTACCCTCCTAATGATCGCTGCCATCATAGCCTCGAACAAAGTTGGGTAATCTGGTATACCGCTAGCACCTCCTCTAGGAACATTCTTCTCGCTAACAGTGTGTCTCGACGATCGACAACTCATTCTAAATCTGAAAAATAGAATGATTAGTCCACATCCGAGAAAGACTGCAATGGAGTTCAAGTGTTACCATACCATACACTAATATATAGTATACATCCATCAGAAATCTACAAATACGTCTCTCATACGTTATTACGTCTTTAAGCATTGGCTAAAATCGATTAACTAGAGCTGTAATACCAAATGTGACGACCGCCCATAACTCTGCACTTACCAATAGAATAATGCACTAAAAGATGTGCCAGGCAGCTATGGACGATCATTAGGGTAGAATAATATAAGCAGAACCTGCCGTATAACTCACAGCAGAAGGATAAATATAATAGAACATATATAACAGACAATAAAATTAAAGCAGAATTGAGCAGAATCTTAAACTTTTTCATATCACCATGAAAAATCCATACAACACTGGAATATACCATAAGAATATGTACAAAATTCCTTACGACAAGACACTCAGAGAATCATACAACAAACATAACAGTGGAAACAACAACTAGTAGATAATAGCAAATAATACATAAGCCTCATGTTCATCATCACACAGCAGCATTGTCTCATTGAGATCTATTACCTATCACCTGCTACCTAGTCTACCCATCCACAACACGATGGATGAACAACCCAAGGTAATAAGAGGAGCATAAAACCTTGAGACAATCAAAAGTCTTAATGAGCAATAAAACATCTATCTAACATGATCAATAAAGTATATGAGAAATAGATAGATAAATCAACCAATCTACTAACTCAACAACAGAGAAGAATCCAAACCCGTCTCCCCCCATCTGATAGTGATATCCTTTACAACAATTAAGATAGAAAACATAACAAACATAGCAACTAGTTATCCATCATAGACCATACTAATTGAGATCAACATCCCCTAAGCACAATCCCCGAAGGCCTAAACTAACATCAGACAAGCACCCAAGAGATGTCTCCTTCGACGTTGAACAATCTACGCAAGATGATTCAAGCTAATCAACCAACATCCATGACTCTGGCTATCACTTCCTATCCTACTTTGAAACCATCGTTAATCGTATGACTGGTCGACCTTGCCATCCGTCAAGGGCTAATGGTAACCCTAGTTCTGGAAAAACTCCATACTTCATCATGACTTATATCTATGTCTTTCAACAATACCTAGGGTACTTGACCAGCTAACTTCTGGTCTTTTGGTCATCTTCATTATACCCCTGCTTTGAGTCCGCTAGAACCTACGACAACGATAATCTCTCAGCCTTCAATAACTCTAGCCATCCAACTTGATGACCTTTCATAAGCTCAAGCAATTTCTCGAGCAACCATTATCCACGAACTCACCACTTTGAGTCGTCTTCACATTCGTTGTATTTCAATGTCAACGAACACTTCAAAATACTTCGAACATTCTGTCTTGAATTAGCTTCGAAGCCACAACTACCATCGAACCAAAAACACACTTCGTTTGTTCAATATGCGATTCACATCATTTCAAACTTGACTATGAATAACATACTACAACATTCATTTCCTTCATCCCCAGCATTTATGAATGTTGTCGTCCCTGTTTGATCCACCATGGATCGGCCTGCCCGATCCATCAGATCCGCCTCCAGAACTCGGCCGATCCATCAAATATCACATGCCTGATCCATGCTTCGTATTTCCCGATCCATCCCTCAAACATAGCGCTTTAAAGCGCTACCGATCCATGTATTTTGCCAACCGATCCATCCAAGTTGCCGCACGCCGATCCATCTGGAAATACTTGCCCGATCCAGCGTTTTGAAATGGTCGATCCATACACATTTGCCTTGACCGATTAATCAGTAGCCTTCCGATTGTAGCATATAACTGCTACCGATCCATCATAATTGTTGCCGATCCATTCTATTGCCTATCAATCGAAATCCCGAGCCCGATCCATAATTTGTGTGTGCCCAATCCATACACTCGGCTGATGGTCGATACATGTCTATTGCCCAACATCGATCCATGCCACGTCACCACTCATGTGCAACCGATCTATCTAGTTCGTGTACTCCATCAATAATCGAATCACTCCTAGCTCCGATCTAAACCAATTAATTCAACAATCAATCACTAGTAATCACCAACACACATTAACACAATGATAAATCATCATACAACCATATAAATTTCACCCAAATCATGATTAAATAATAATTGGATCAACAAATAGATCTAATCTTGCAAAAACCAAGAATTAACATAAAAAAATTATCGTTATAAGTTGCTAGATTATATCCTTTGCTGATCCAAATTCAAAATATACTTACATCGATTAGATCTTGATGAAATTAACTTGAAATAATGAAACAAGATCAAACAACCTATATACTTGATTGAATCCGTGCGAGAGATGCTTATCACTCATAAAATCCGCGAAATATATTTAAAACGATGATCTACAAATCCATACAATGAAGAACGATCTCTGAATCTCTTAATTTGATGCGATCTACTCTCTCTTGATGTTGATATTCAATCTTCTAATCTAGATCTAAGAAATGGTGGAGAGATGTATTTGATTGGAGTAGGGAGAATCTCAAACCCCAACCAAATAAGAAATGAAGAAATTAAACCATTCTCCATGCCTTTACCCCCTATTTATAGCCATCTAACCAGCCCACTAATGGGCCACACCAAATCTGCCTACTAATGACTAGTTAACCTATCCAAAAAGTATGTAACACTAAAACATCAATTCCTCCCAGGCCACTAAACCAAATCTTTAACATGACCACTCTATGGAATTGGCAACACCATTTCCTTTCCAATGAAATCAATTCCAGCACCTGATTCGATATCATTCACAAGTTCTTCCCTATACAAAACTGACGGGGGGAATGATCACAAGTAAAATTGGTAAAAATTATGAACATGTCTCACATCCCCATAACCAACATATGAAAATATGAGAATGATCCAATCCTTAAAGAATTAAACAGAAATATTTTACGATCCTCTGATACGTAAAATGCAGGTCATTACAAGCTACTCATCCTAAGATATTACTAATTTTATCTATGATGTGTTTTTACCCAAACAAAACCAAGGTTCTTGCTTAACTTTCAGCTCCGATAACAGGCTTTGCTATTCGCAAACCAAAGCTCTGATACCAAATGTGACGACCAGAAAACTCATATCCTTTAAATCGACAGTAATGAGACAATATATTTTAGTGGCAATATTTTTACAGTAGAATACTTTTAAAATACATACCAGAGTGTAACCTTAATTCAGCTTGGACAGTTATAATACATGCCCTTACAATTGAAGACAACTATCAATTACAATATACAAATGCAGCGAAAATAGAATATATTTATATGTCTGGCGAAGATCTCCCGCTCTTTTCTAGAAAAAATCATATGTTTTCAGCTAAACCTTAAATAACTTGGATCTGACCCAAGTATTGAAAACACCTGGATCGGACTTGGATAATCTAGCATGAGAATATCTCAACAATAAATGACAGTGTCATATACATCAGTTTTGGGGTGAATGGAAATTCTTTTGAAAGAAAGAGTATCTGATAAGACCACGTCCACAAATAAATACAGATGGGTTTTTCCCCTATGATAACTAAAACATTTTTATAGGAACATTTGATATTATAACTAATGTTTGATCATTGAAATCATTTTCGAATATAAATATTCAAATACCCGAAATTGTTACCATTATTAAATTCCAGGGCTACTATGCCGTATAATCTGAAACGTTATTGCAGAATTGGATTTCCATAAAAATGACCAAGCTAGATATTTTCCTTTTCCACAATTGGGAACATCTCTAGAAGGATGCCCTGAGAATCCGATACATCCATAGATTCTCTGCTAACATAAGACCGGCCGACCTCTGTCTCTTGCACTTAAATGATACCGAATACTATAATCCATAGTTGTAACCACCCTTTAGACAAAGCGCTCAGAATTTCCATACACCACATTTAAAATATACTAGGACCCCATACCATAGTACTTTTATCTAGAATGAAATGATAATACCCTTTTGCCAGGAATGACCCGTGTAGCCTTGCCGCATCTATCTTGTTTTGGTCATTTCCAATGTGTGAGGCTCAATAAAGGTAACGATCTACCTCTAACAAATCATCTTTATTTTCTTTGATTGTTGACATTGCCATACTCTAATGACTACTACCCCTACTTTATCACAAAGTGTACAACCCCTTAAGCTCATACATCTTAGGGAATAGTGTTAAGTTAAGTGTAACGACCGAAATTTTCAGTAAATTAAAAATATGAATTTTAGTGGATTTTAGGTGGTCAAATATTGAATTTGGAATTTAAATAATTATAATAAATTCTAAAATTGGTTTTATATTTTATTAGGATTAAAACAAGGTTAGTAAACTTTTAAAATCAATTGCAAAGGTAAATATTGGAAATCAATAATTTAATATTATTTTGATAAGTCTAAAAAGAGACATTTTGCAAACAACCTAGGATTTTGATGAAACCACTTTCATCAGATCCGAAATAGTAATTATAGTTAGGTTTCAAGTTTTAGGTCAATAGGAATTAGTGTGTAAGCATACGTAATATAAACACGTGTTGAAAAACAAGTCAAAATTCAATAAGAGCTAAAAATAAGGCAATTTTTCAAATGGTCTCAAAATACGATGAAACTAATTTTATCGCATCTAGAACATCAAATAATGTTAAGGTTTCAAATTCCATAATTTTTAGAGTTAGTATGTGAGCGTATGAAAAATAAACGCATATCAGAAATTTAGTTGAAATTAAAAAATAATGTCATAGAATAATAAGACAAGCGGTCAAACGGACCACAAATTCGACGAGATCTATTTCATTGGATCCGCAACTATGAAATATAGTAGGGTTCAAAATTTCATAATAGCCAGATTCATCATTTGATCATACGAGCGATAAACCCATGAAAAGACATAAACGAGCTTCACTTTTAAAGAAGTAAAGAAACACAAGTGTTCTTCTTTGAGGTATGAAGCTATGGAACACCTAAATTGTGTTCTCTCCCCTCTCACCAACCATCAACACCTTTTCTATCCAACACCCTGCCTTCCTTATAAAACTAATCCCTTTTTTACTAGTTTCCACTTAATTTTCCACACTTCACTTCCACTTCTTCTCCTCTTGGCTCCAAACCACGCCCGCAACCCCCTGCACTACCCAGCCCCACTTTCGCACCTTCTTTCCCCTTCCCCACTACTGTGTTAGCCACTCCAGCACCCTCTCCCAAGCCGCGGCCCCACCCTCTTCCAAAACGTCCTAAAATTCTTCTAAAAACCTTAATTTCTACTATCCTAAGCCAATTGCACCAAAATTCACAATCCTCGGACCCACAACAGCCCACACTTGACCTGTACAACCAAACCTCAAACCCATCGGTCCAAAACGTGGACCCCTCCTCAAGGCTGCCAAAGTCGTCTGGAAACAATATGATATCGTCCGATTAAAGGGTTGCAAAGTGGAGTGCTAGGTGAGAATTATTTAACCGATTAAGGGCTAGTTCACTATTGATTGATGTAAGTGAATTGATTTAGTTATATGTTGGCTTGTGATTGATTATTTGTGTTTATGATTTGGTTCAATGATGTTTAACATGATTAAAATGTGAATTTTAAGTGATATACATGTAGTTGCTTGGATATGTGACACTTAAAACTAATAGCTTTGACCTGTAAATTGACTTAAACTTTAAGTGCTTATGGATTGGTAAAATTAACTAGATATGGGTTATTGGGTTTGGGTATGAACACCAGTGGGTATTGAAAGATTTGATTGTGTTGAATGCATATAATTGTTGACGATTGATATTGCGGTTAATCTGTTGATTGACAAACCTATATAAGCATTAATGGTTTAAGGCTTATATGGTACATACCATGATATGTGGATTGTATGTTATTTTGGTTATTGATATGTAGTTAATAAACTGTTTGAAATTATACTGGATTCAATTTTATTTAAAAATTGAAGTTTGGTCAAAATAGAACTAGTCGTGCAGTGGCAGTTCGCGAATTTCGACCATTGACTTCAAATTGACATACCAGAAAACTCGACTATAGGATCTTCAAAAAACTTTGGGTCTGAAATGAAAAGGGTTTGCAAATGATATGTAGATTTTTAAAATCCAATTATTAGATTTTGAGATAAATCAAAATCAAATTTAAATAAAAATAGCGCCAATGTCGTTATTGACTCAGAACTGGATTTTGCTGAAATGAGCTATTTTAATATTACTAAAGATAAGAATAAATTATGATAAATCATAATAAATAAATTGTGAATTGATAAGATGAATTTTAGGATGACTTTAAGTCAATTGACAAGATTAGCTAATATAAGCCTATTCATAGCTCTTTTTGTGATGCTTTGATTTAGCGATTGTGTGTGATTCACTTAAATACGAATGTGAATATGAAATGAAAGTTTGACTTCAAGGAACTAGAACGTATTTTGGAAATAAATATTTTATAGTGATAAATGGTTTATAAAAGATGTTTTTAAATGAAGAGAATTTTGACGGCTTAAATCCCAATGTTTAAATGATTTGGAAAGAAAAAGTACTATGATTTGAAAGTACTTATGATTATTATTGCAATTATCACTTCGGGATACAAATGATTTGATTGTTACCTATAATTCGGGTAACTCATGACTAAAAACCTGGGCAAATGGGTATGCGGACACCCCTTCGAGGAGGACATACCGTCTCTATTGCAGGAGAGAGATATTGTGTATGCAGATGCCTCTATGCGAGGGACTTACATAGAATTATTATCGAGATGGGAAGGCTTAGCCCTAGTTGCCTTATTATCAAGAGAGACTTCCTGACTTGGTTTCATATGTTTTGATATGTTGTATTATATATATTTGGATTTTTCCAAAGTGATTTGTTTTGAAGTCCCAAAGTAAAGTTTGGTTTGATTTGCAAGAAATATCTAGTATTTCAATGGTTTGAAGTGAAATTGGGATTTTAAGTCCGAAGAAATTATTTTCAAAAGAATTGTTTTTGAAAGTAAGTTAGATTTGTTAAATCTAAAAGTAAAGATAAAACTATTTTGGATTTTTGTAATTATGAATCGGTATTCATAGGGGGAAATCCCGTTCTGTGTTATATGGCGTGGTCCCATGAATTGCCTAAGCTTAAAATGTATTACAAATGATTTGAGTTCTCATACCAGTCCTATGACTAACTCGTAGTTTGTTTTCCCCTTGCGAACTCGGGTGCCTTTATTACCATATGGGCAGCAGGGTATTTGTTTTGCAGATACTTAGAGTAGGATTCTGGATTGAAGCTTAAAGCTGCGTCCAGAGCATTTGATAGTCTTCTGTTGAATGTAATTGTGTTTCCACTATGTATTGTATTTGTTATTTTCTGATATATTATGTACTCTGATGTAACATTGTAATGATGTTGATGAAAAGTCCTTTGTTTCTGTTTGATGTGTTGTATGTCCAAGGTTAATGTCTCAAGGGTTTCTGCCATTTGACTTGTGCGGCTCATAGTCGATGCGGGAATTTTCGGGTCGTTAAACTAAGAGAAGTTGCCATATCCACCACCATGATGTACAACTATTAAAAGTTAAAGCACAAGGTATAGAAATGCAATCGTCGGAAAATAATCCATAGAAGTTCGTTTTAGGTCTGAACGAAACCGAAGACGCTTTATTCCTCGACCGTTAATAGGTGATAAAGCCCTTACAATCCAAAATTTCCTCAAATACATCCGTACTTACTGCTTAATTGGGTAATCTCAATACTAGAGCAACCTAGTGAACAGAAGATCAATAGGTAGTCCTTTCGATGTGAAGATCTCCAGTCTTCAATAATCATCGTCTTTATATGTCTTCACTTCATCATTCAATACTACGCAATGTAAATTGGTTTGAAGTGGTTTTCGGATATATAAATCAAATATGATTACGGTTCCTTCAAATCCGATTATCGATTAAAATAAAAGAATATGGATTATAATCAGATTTTGAAATAACCCTTCTTTTCTTAATTAAAAGAATTTTCCCTTTACATTTCTTGAAAATCTTAATTTTATCCATATTGATAAATCTTCCATTTAAGAAACTCATTTAATAAATCCAATTTAGTTAGTCTTATCCAACTAATCTCATATATAATAGCTTGCTTTTAAAAAACATTTTCATTGTATATTCACTGTCCAAAACCGTAAATAATATCATTTTACCAAATTTCTTACTTTGATTTGTTTAAATCTAAAGGGTAATCCACTGTCCAAAATCGTGAATATAATCCCTTATATAATCTAATTTAATTAGACTAGTCATTCTTTTGTATAATTACAGAATCTCATCTTTTTATTAGATGTCCCCGAATTAAATAAATCTCATCTTTTTGACCTAGATTAATTCTAAATACATTCATCTTTTTGCATTTATTAATTTAAAACTAATTTCCTTGCTTGTCTCATGATCTGAATTCTTTAATTTCTTAATGGGTTAAAAACAATGTTATTTAAGGCTTCGTTTACTACAAATCCTAAAACAAATCTTAATTAATATTATTGAGTATATAGGATCACAAAGACTATCTAATTTTACTCAATCTCAAATTTCGTATTCAACAAGTGCTACATGCGGAATAATGGTGAGATAACCTTTTAAATTCCACGAATAGGACAAGTTCACTCTGCGGATTTTAACACCAAGTATAAGAAGATTATCTTTATGAAATCCGAAATTTATTTCATTTCAAATTGTAAAACTTTTATACTTCACTTGTTTACGATATTTCAAATTCATTTCTTTATTCGATAATTATTCTGAATTCAATTATTAGAATTCTTGATCTAACTAAATCAAATTCACAATCCCCTCTGTCAAGCCAGTTTAGATAACCAGTGAGAGCAGGAAACTGGTTTTCCAAACCCAAGCCCAGACACAACCGTTCTGTCACCGTAAGGTGGTCAAGTTATTTGATCTATTCTAAACCCTTTTTAGTCTATTTAATTTATAAAGTATCCGGGCTTTCCCTTTGATCAGTTCCATTCCTCAGTTAATACATTAAAAGTCATAAATGGTACCTGATGTACTAGTCGTTTCCACATACTCAATTAATTATTTAATAAATTTAACTTTGAAATAAGTTTTAAATCTTCTAAATCATCTTTATAATACTTATATAAGTAATTAACTTTTCAAATACGCGGGTTAAACCAAATATGAATATATATTCCATAATGTAACATGGGTAATTACTTAAAATGTTATATGATTATGATAACATCAATATTCATACCAGTCATATAACATTCAACATTCACTATAAGTGAGTCTATCAAATTGGGGTATAATTTGCTTATTCAAGCAAATGGTCAATATTAGTTTTCACTTGTGATTATTCAAATCACTATTTATCTAAACTATCAAACATCAATCCAAGTAACCATACATTTAATGATTTTACTCATTATTCATCCATTTGCATAACTTGGTGGTTATCTGTATATTAGCATAACTAATCATCCAATATTTCAATAATCATTTTAATAACATAATCCATCATATAAGCAATTAATCAACTTAATAACATATGAACATAAAATCAATTAGGGTGTCATTTTTACTTAACATATTATATGTTCAAATAATTATATTTAACCAAAAATTATGAGATGTCTTCACACTTTTATTAACCAAAACTGCGAGATAAATTTCTCACATTTGATCCGCTCCTCTGTTCTTTAAGATTGGAAAGCTCTCTCTTTGAAATGTCTCGATGATCTTTAAACTAGCTTCTTCCTCTCCACTTTTATTTCTCTCTTTCTCTCTTTTTAGTTTATCTTATTATTTGGAGGAAGATATGCTCTGTTGGTTGTAGAAGGATATGTACTTGAGTGGGGATTTAAACATAAAATTATACCAAAAAATAATATCAAATTAAGTCAGATTTTTGGGCATTCTACACTCCGGAATGGACAAAGAGGTGAATAGAAAAGTTGTAGATTTTTATTTTCTATGCTGTTTAAAAAAAAAAGAATTTCTAAATTTGGATATGTATTGGGGAAGTTAAGACCAAAAGAACAGAGAGTATTTTCTGGTTAAACAGATAGTTCAACCAAAAAATGTTGTTCAAAGAATTGGATTTTTGAACAAGCTAGGTTTGGAACTAGATGAAGTGCTCAACATAAAAGTTGTAGCCACTTGAACTGTACACGGTTTAAGAAAAAGAATTTCGGATTTTTGTTATGTTTTGATGGAGTTATGATAGTTTGAAAATGGGGCATTTTCGGACTATATTTCAGGCTCAAAAATTACAGTGGAGAAATTGGTGATTTTGGGTTAACCAGGCTTGGAACTAGAAAAGGTGGTGAACTAGAAAGTTGTTGCTCTTGAAATTTCATATGGTTTGAATAAAAGAAATTTTGGATTTGTTGTTTGGGACAAAAAATCATGACAGATTGAAATTAGGGGAAATATGAGTGGATTTTGCTTTTTGATCTTGGTCTTGAGTGGTGGAGTTTTGGTTGTGAGTGGTAGATGTTGCGGCCATGATTAATGGAACTTAGAGATGGAAGTAAGGTAGCTATTTGGAATCCATTAAAATGATGTAGAAGTGAGGAAGAAGAAGATGTTTTTTATTTGTAAATGAAGTGGTGAAAATAGAGGAAGGGGTAGGGTAATTATAGGAAAAATTACTTAAGGGTTGAGTAATTTAAGGAGGGAACGAAGAAGTGATGGGTGATGTGATGTGGTTCCAATATCTTTGTTAAGTTGTTGATGTAAGGTAATGATGGTGTTTCGTATGTTTGGTTTCTGGGTATGAAATGATAGTTAATGATACTTTTGTTAAGAGTGATTTAATTTTTAGTAATGCTGATTTTTAGTTTTATTTTTGTTATTTTCCATGTAAACTTGTCATGTCATCAAAAAGTGTAATGTTACTTACTTTATGTCACTTCTTGTTGTAATGACCCGCAAATCCGTACCACACATCCAACCAAAATTGCACACAAAAACGAATCATTATGAATAAAGAAGAAAAACATAGAAGAAGAACATAAATAACAACACAAAATCTCACATCGCAGCGGAATAAAATATACTATATATAATAATCTTTGAAATATAAAATTTGTACTTACATACAACATCAGAGTACGTCACATATATAACATAGTGGAATAACTCTCTCTCTCTCTCTCTATATATATATATATATATATAACATTGAAGCCTCCTGCTTTAAGCTCCTCCAAGGATATCTAGAAAAAACGTAAACTACTTGACTGTCCATACAAATTTGGGCACCCAAGAGTTTAGGGTAAAACAACACAAAATAAACTTTGGGTCAGTCATGGGACTGGTGTGACAAAACTCCAACCACTTGGTTTAACTTTAAAAAATCCTTTTTAAAAGAAAGGATGTAACGAATAGGAATTTTCAACTCCGAAAATCGACAGAAAAACGCCATGTCGAACATTCAAGCATCGAGAATATCGGAATATTATTACAAAGAAATTAAAGGGTGAGATAAGAAAGAAAGAAAGAAAGAAAGTTAGAATAGAAGAATAAGAAAACCAATATAACACAGAGTCTTACATCGCAGCGAAACAAAATATAATATATCAATAAACTTTATAGAGAACCTTGAAATAAAAACTTACAGTCATCTGAGTACATTAATACACCGGGACAGTTATAATAATTTGTCCTCATATACATCACATAGCGGAATAATACTAGATAATATCATATGTTTGAACACCTTCAGCTCGTCACTGGACTTCACAGCGTCTAACAACCTGAACCTGTACAACCTGGTCTAACCCGAGCATTACAAATACCGGGTCAGTCTGGTGAACCAGAGTGAGAAAAACTCGCTACGTTTATAATATCATCCAACTTGATTTTAAAGTTAAAATCCCTTTGAAATAAAATGATAATCGTAAGACCAAATCCACACATAAATACGGACGGTTTTTACCTTACGATAACCCAAAACATTTTGAAAGCAATATATTATTTTGATATTATGATAGTGTCTAAATACAAATAACTGGAATCTAGCAAAACGCTTGCATCTCATGCTCCACGTATATATTATACAAACAAAATCGTGGGTGCTTATTGGAGATTGGATTCCGACTATGACAAGGTATGGAACCACCTGCCGATAGTGTATCTTTAGAGGCGAATACACTGAGTTCAACAAGAATGCCTTGCAACCCGACCCACACATGACCGACCACTCATTTCGCTTGAGTGTATCGAATGTATATTACCAACGGTTGGGTGTGACGCACCATTTCCCGAAAAGGGATAGCATCGATAGATTAAAGAAGCAAAAGGAACTTCTCTAGATAGGTGATTATAAACCCTAATGGGTGTGACGCACATAGCCATGCTGCTTGCCCGGTTTTTGTCATTTCCCGGTTGATGAGGCTTGAGGTTATAGTCGACTTTTGGAACATCTGGCCATCATTCACTTTGGAATCCCTCATCGTCCGTACACGTCATCCAGGAACAGGAATAACCGAAGGCACCCTCCTACCACATCCTAGGAATCAACCTATAGATCAGTAGCGAGTAGTCCTTGCAATCCGTAGATTCCAACCACGACAGAATCACAGTATATCTCTAGGGATCAGCCAGAGATTGCAAGTAACTCTTCCGTTTTATGAAGATCTACGGTCTTCAATTGCTCCATCTCGATCAGCATCTTCGACGTATTCGTATTTATTGGTCGGAATGGTTTTCGAATATAAATTCGAACCGGGACATTCCGTACCAATATCGTTGGGTCAGATTTTGATAGCCGGTTATTTAACTATCAAAATAAACAATCATAAAATAAATCCATTGGTTTAGTATACAGCATCACCTGGCCTTTTTAAAGTAATATATCAATTTTTATACAATAATATTCTCTAATCATTTTATTTATATACTTAGAAAAATACCATATCAATTCTTGTTAACTACCATTTTAAACCATTTTCTGCAACATTATTTATTATCTATAATTGGGAAATCGATTCAACTTATTATCATAAACAATCGTTACGTAATCTCCTTTTGTTATCGTTATTTGGACACCATAATCGTCACTTACCCTTTCCAAAATAAACTCATTTCAAATCTCCTTTCCTTACTTTTGAAAATATCGTTATATTTTCACAAATCCTCTTTTATTTCTTTTATTTTAAAGATACCATTCCATATTCTCAAGTCCCTCTTTATTTCCTTTTTATTCTTGGAATCCTACTATAAATTCTCAAACTCTTCAAATAACGTTACATTATTATTTCTCATAATAAAACCTTTCTAACATCCTCACCCTTTTACAATTAATATTATCCTTCGACAATCCCGAAGTCGTTCAAGTTAGGGTATTTTAATTACCTCTCAGACCTTGAACAACAACATTCTTATCTTATGATAGATATGAATTGTAATTCAAAAACCCATATTCATTCTAATACCAATAAATATCACTTCCCTACTTTATTTAAAATACAGTTTTATAAAACCTTCTTGCTTTTGAAATCTTCTTTCCAATATATTATTATTTCTAAATTTATTGATTTAGTAAATGATTAATAAAACACCAACTTTTAAACTTTAACTTCTTTAAACTATTTGTTCCATTATCCGAATTTCTATTACAAATCCTATTTCTCGACCCTTTATCCAATTCAATTACCAGAATCCCTTTGTAAAACTTTCAATCATTTCCTTTAGGAAATTTTATTTCAGAACTCATCCATTTCACTTAATACCAATATTAAGTAACGTTAATTTAAAATTAACGCTTTAACCTCCCATTTCTTTTTAGAAACTTGTTTACACAACTCTGGTTTAATATCAAACCCTATTTCATTTCCATTTTTCGTAATTCAAATCGTATTTGCTTAAAATCACTTTTATAACTTCATTTACCAAACTTAGTTTAAATATAACCCGCTCATAAACTCACTCTAAAAATTCAATTATATTTTAGTACTACTTCGATTACTTAAATGAACTTCATTTAAGAAATAATTCCTTAAATTATTATTAATTAAAAACTATAATTCACGTCATCACTAGCTGGGATTAATATTAGATTTTTTTTAAAATCTTATTAAATTAAGCCAATGTTTGTTAAATTATCTCATTAGATTAATCAGCACAAACTAATTTAATTAAATAATCAATTTTAGTTGAAACAGTTAGCTTGGTCCATTTAAAACATGATTAACTGATTGATCAACCCTAACTCGTCTTTTCATTTAAATTAATAAATAATATTATTAATTTAAATAATCTATTTCAAAATAACCTTATTATAATTATTTCTTAAAAACAATTAATCGCAGTTATTAATCATTTCACAGTTGCTTAACAGTCTTATTAAAACAAGAATTTGCTTTAAAAAAATAAAGCACGTGCTTCACACATGGTAGATTTTGGTACCAAAAATGGTGATCATTGGTTAAACAATTAACATATATGTGGTTAGTTTATTTCCTTTATATAAACTGCGTTTTAAAATAATATATTTAAAAATATATATTTAGTTATAAAATAAATTTCATCACTTCATTTCTATTGATTTACCTAACGGTAAATCAATCTTTATTAAACGGTTTGTATTTCGGCCATCTGCTATAAATTCCTTAACCAATATCAGCCGTTGGTTAATAACCAAACAATTGTTGAATTTGGATTTAACAATCAAATAACAATTCAATAATCCAACCATCTGGGTTCAACACTTCATATAATGACCATATGCAGATAAGTAATCAAATCGACTGATAGCGGTCAACGAATAATTATAATTCAAGCATCCAATTCAATTTAGATACGTTTATATCATTATAAACGTAACCAACAAGGTAAGTTACCTTATTCGGAAATAACCGTTAAAATAACAGTGCCATTTCATTTAAATTAAACAACTGTTTAATTTAAATAAAAGATATAAAAATATTTAACGAACATCCAAACAATCAAATCAACCAACAATTAAGAACCATGGCATGCAAACATTAAAACCCGACTTATAATAGATATAAATGGGGAACTGAGTGAGTTTAACTCACCATGATTTTCATCCATCATTAAAACGGTTTGTTCCCGTTAAATTAAACAAGCGTTTAATTTAATTGGAAATTACACTTGATTCCAATCACATCCAATTCCATTCCAGACTGTAGCGCATCTCGAGACGATTCCAATATCTCTTGTTGTCGAAATCTGACAATAAGTGAACAGATTATAAATACTATATCTAAATGATTTAGTTTTAATTAAAAAACTTCTAATTAGAAACTAATTAAATAAATTACTTAGTTTGCTAAATGGTCTGTACCTTCTCCTAATTGTTGCATCATTCACTTTCAATAACCGCCCAACTCATGCACCATCGTTCTGCCGCAATAAAGTCACTTCTTGCTATATATCACATGTGGCATGTATATTTTGTTTTCTTCCCATTGTACTAGAGACCGAAAACTTAATGCTCACGTCCCCCTTCAAATTCCTTGTAACAACCCAGCTTTTTGACTGGTTTTCCCCAGTAATTAAACCAACTTAAACCGTTTATAAAGACGGATAGTTATGGGTACTTACATATTTGCAAAAAAAATAACATAACTTTTCATTTCACTACCATAATATAATGTAACAACCCGAAAATCTGGGCCAGTTTAAAATTTTTATTTTGGCGAATTTTGATTATTTAAAATGAATTATTTTAAATAATATCGACGAGAAATTTATTTTGAATATAATTTGAACGTATATATTCGTTTGAATCGTCGATAAAATATAAATAATTATTTATATTTTTAAAAGGAATTGAAAATGGCGCGGTAGTTCGATAATTCGATTTCAAACTTCAATTGAATGTACCGGGTGCAAAATAAACCGGATTTTAGCGAAACCAAAAATAATGGAAACTAATTGTGACTATCTTTCCAACGAATCCGAAAAATCAAAATTTCATAGCGGGAATCAAAAGATATGTCCAGTTGAAAATTCTGAATAGTCGCTATGGAATTTCGGCCCTTAAAAATGGAAATTTTGCAAACGACCTCGGATTTCAACGAAACCACTTTTCTTGGGTCCGTGGTGTAAAGTTATTGCTAGATTCCAAATTTCATAATTTTTCGAATCAAAATGTGAGCGTGGCAAAGGAAAACGCGTTTGACCAGTTTTAGTTGATTTTAATCGACTGGAAAATGGCCATTTTTCCAACGGTCTCAGAATTCGACGAAACTAGTTTTATTAGGACCGTATCATCAATACGAAGCTAGAAAATATTTTTCTGCAATTTATAGAGTTAGTATGTGACCCCAGTAAATTGAAATGCGCGTTCAAATTCAATATATAGAGTTATATGTTGATTTTAACGGAAACGGATCGAAACGTTCGAATCAGCGTACGATACATATCCCATTGTGTTCGGAATGGGGGTGAAACGCTATGGACGACAGGCGGTGGGCCTCGTTTAGAGGTCGTATGTAAAAGTTAACTTTTTGAATAAAATAGTTAAATAAAAAAATATCCTTCTCTCTCCTCTCCCCTTATACTCTGGCCCCCACCCCGTTCGATTCATTTCAGAAAGATGAAAAAAAAGCTAATCCAACCGACCGTCGCCCCCCCCCCCCCCTCGTCGACCGCTGCCCCTCTTCTTCCCCCCTCCACCTCAGATCGGCCGACCGCCCCCCCTCTTCATCTCTGCCTCGCGATACCCCCCCTGCCTCGCGATACCCCCCCCTCCTCTGCCTCGCGCCGACACCCCCCCCCCCCTCATCTGACGTGCGCGCAAGTCCTCCTCCCCCTCTTCTGATAACTGTAAGTATTTTATTTTATCAATTTAAAACATTGTTTTTTTTTATTTGATAAATTCAGTTTTAATAACGAATGAAATCAGTTTATTACTTATAAAAGCTAGGATTTTATTTACAAAAGAATTATAATTTTTAAAGTGAAAAGATTATATTTTTCATTCATAAAAAGATATGATTTTTGTTCGCTTAAAAATATATGGTTTGTCATATGAAGTTGCGTTGTACAAATCAAATTTTTATAGTGTAGATTTGAAAAGGAAGTAAGTATAACTTTGCAGAAAAAGTTTTGATTTTTAGAAGAAAGGTCGGATTTTTATTTTTAACAAAGGCGAGCCTAAGGAAAAGATCATATATGAAAGGTGAAATTTTTATAAAGTAAAAATTCGATTTTTATATATTGAATAGCGAAATAAAAATTCGATTTTTATATATTGAATAGCGAAATAAAAATTCGATTTTTATATATTGAATAGCGAAATAAAAATTCGATTTTTATATATTGAATAGCGAAATAAAAATTCGATTTTTATATATTGAATAGCGAAATAAAAATTCGATTTTTATATATTGAATAGCGAAGTAAAAATTCGATTTTTATATATTGAATAGCGAAGTAAAAATTCGATTTTTACATATGTAGAGAATACGGGCAAAGAAAGTGACAAGAGGCAAGAACGGCGAAGATTTCTACAAACGAAGTTTCGTGGAGTTGGGATAGCTATCGGTGAGAACTTCTCACCTTTAAATTATTTTTCTAGTTAAATTATATACTAGGATGCAAACGGTGCTTAGTAGCACCCGACACCCATCATCCATAGACCATAGATGGCTTGTTTGTTTAATTGATGTGTTGTGAAATTTGTTTGTGTTGTTGATGTGAAATCGATAATAAATATAGATGGGTTGAAATAAATTAATTATCGTTAAAAATATATTTTTGAACGTGAAAGTGAATAAATAAAAATAAATAAATCGGACGATTTGTTTATATACACACATTTAACTGATATCGATTGGGACGATAAATTTTACAAATCGCCCAACTGCACAAATAAAATCTGTGTTTGATTATTTGAAACCCCACACGGGTATTGGGATGATATTTGACGTACACTAATCCCGATTGTTTAGTTGTATGTCGATCGATTGATTGACAAACTGTTACAAGCGTTGAATATTTATATTTGATGCTTATACAGTGTGGAATGCACTTTGGATGATGGTTGATTATTCATCGTTGTTATTGTATACAGGTGTTGTAGAAAATCCATATAATTAACATTATATGGTGATTGATTGGGCCTCATTCCAGTTTTAAAATAGAAATATTTGAAAAAGAAATATTTGAAATAGAATATTTGAAAATAGGAATATATGAAGCCGTATTGATTAGATTGACGCCATTTTGACGTGAACGATATTTATATCGATTTTATTCATTTTATAATGAATATCGAGAGTGATTTCAAAATCTGATTTTTCGAAAAGAATTGAAATTCGAATTGAAATTGAATATAAATGAATTCGAATTAAAATTGAATATAAATGAATTCGAATTGAAATTGAATCGAATTAAAATTGAATAGAAATGAATTCGAATTGAAATTGAATCGAATTGAAATTGAATATAATTGAAATTCGAATTGAAATTGAATATAAATGAATTCGAATTGAAATTGAATTGAAAACGAACTGAAACTGAATTAGAAATCAATTTGAATTGAAATCGATTTGAAATGAATTTAAAACGAATTTATATTGGAATATTCAATTTTGATTTGAAATTGGATATGAAGTTGAAACCGTTTTGAAAATGAATTTAAAAACGATTTATAAAGCACGTTTTGAATTGAAATCAACGAAGTATTCATATTATATATATATTATATATATAATATAATGGCCTGAATAGAACGCGTCGCGCCGCGACAGTTCGCGAATTTCGACCATTGACTTCGAACGGATATTACAGGGGATCCGACCGTCGGATTCTCCTAAAACCGGAACCGTTGGGTTCGTGTCGAAAAGAGCTTTCTAACGAATATTAGAAATTAGAAATCTAACGGTTGGATTTGGAATTATGTCCAAATCAAATTTGGAAAAGGTCGTTGTAAGTGCAGTTCGATGGCCATTGATGGAAATCGACTGTACGTGCCTTGATAAAATTATTAAAAATAGTAATAATTTATGTAAAATCATAAGAAATGATTTGTGAAGATTTGGGATGAAAAACTCCATATTTGAAAAGATAAAAATAGATTTTTATCGAAATGAACTAGTTTTGAACTAGAATTATAATTCTATTTATTTCTAAATAAATAAATTGGATTTGAAATGGTTTTGAAAATAACCAGAATTTCCAATAATTATATTGGAATGGATTTGAATTGAAATTGTCTTCGGAATATTTCGATGTTGGATTTCGTGATGATACAGATATTGTTATGGGAATTTGAAAGATATATTTATATCGTTATTTCCAATATGATATTTGTTGGTCGTAGAATTTGATATTGAATATAAGCCGATATATTTTCTATTCAGAGCCTTGTATTTAATATCAAATGTGATTTGGGTTTGTCGTGAATAGTGTCTTCATTAACCCTGTTCTTGAACCCAATTGAGAAAAAGATTAAATCTTTTTTTTAGATTTAATGAAGTATACCAATTAAATAATATTTAATTGGAATTGAATTCGAATTGATTCTTGGGTTTATCGTGAATGGTGTTTTAAATAACACTCGTTCTTTAACCCGATAATAAATAGAATGTGATTTTGGGTTGTCGTGAACGGTATCTTCAATAATACGGTTCTTAGACCCAAAGGAGTTAAGAAAATTTAGAAACTAACTGTTCGTTAGCTAAGTAGAATGGTTTTCTGGATATTGATCTGATGTTGGTTTCGACCTTCGGGGTTAATATTTGGGGAATTATTCTCTTGTTAATTTACGGTTAGTGACTAATGAATTGGAATGAGGCGTATGTTGTGTTTGTGTAACACATGTTTATTATATACGCGATTTATTCGGGAAGACCGGGTTTAGCCTATTTTGAATAACTGAATCGACGATGAGAAATCGAAGATGAAGACGATGGTCGAAGACCGGAGATCTTCACCTCGTCTGGATGGTAACTGATGTCCTGATTGGGAGGCATCCCGAAATATGGATAATGAGTGGTGATCGTCCAGACGTACGTGGTGATCGATGGGTTTGCGAGGTATATAGTGCCTCCGGTTTCGTTCAGACCCAGAACGGACTTGCAAATGGAATGTGTGTCTGACGTTGGAATTCATTCTGTGTGATTGATAGCCATCAGTTGCACGGCGTGAATTGTCTTTGTGGCATGCTAAGATGCAATGATCAGGGCTTCTGTTGAAAAGCAAAGTCTTGTGGTGATGATCAAAGCACCGCCTGTGTAGCATAGCTTTGTGTATAACGTGAAATCGCGAGCCTCACACCCCGGTATGAACCAGAAATGGGAGAAAGGACCTCAGGGAGGGCCTACGTTTCCTCCTAGCTAAAAGTGGCGTCAGTGGTTTTACACGCCCTGACGAGTTTGACTTATGTGGTTGTTGCTGTTGCGAGGTACCTCGGTTAGATCGGACGATCCGAGTCCGATGGAGTCATTCGTTGACTCGCTTACGCCCCAAAGGGCGGCGAAACGTAGTGCTCAGGCATTTTAATCCACATCGGTGGACCGGCCCTGTCGCTCCAAGGGTCGATGCGTTATGATCCTGAGACTCGGGCTAGGCAGTCTCGAATTCGGTAAGGACTATCTTTTGCCTTGGTTCATGACGGAAATCCAATTTCCAATACGTGACGGTTCGATTCTAGTTGTAATCCTATATATGGCGACATAGTGGGATGGGGCGCTTATGCCGCCTATGATTGATACTTATGATTTGAGGTTGTTTTATACACTATGCACTTATAATAGTATCAAATGATTTGTTTTAAACGTATCAAGCATTCTTGGCTATTATAAGGTAAAAACCCTATCCTCCGGCTTGCATTGCATTGTGTGATGGGAACTGGGTCTTGTAATAGCTTCATTTTTCTTTATTTAGCATTGCGTTGTTGTTTTATGCACTGGTGTTCTTGGGAGGAAACCCGTTCCGCGTTAGCGGCGTGGTCCCTTGATTTACCTAACTTTAAAATAAAGATTAATAACTGTTTTAGTTCTCACACCAGTCCCATGACTGACCTGGAGTTTATTGTTTTAACCTAAACTCTGGGTGCCCTTATTTTGGCACGGGCAGCTAGTAGTTTTGGTTTTTGCAGATTTATATTCACAGGATCCTGGTTTACAGCTGGAACGATATCCGGAAAGCTTTGTATCCGTATATCTCTTTCGGTTGTGTATTGTATTATTTTCCGCTGCTATGTAATGTATTGTAATCTCTGATATTTATCGAATATGTAATGTTTATTTGTTTATTCTCTGTATATTCTTGTATTCTGATGAATTGTTGTAATATACAATGAAATGTTCTTCCGTCTGCGTTCTATTTTGTCGTGTTCTCAAAACAATCAGGCGTTTCGAACGGTCTAGATCGATTTAGCGACTGATTCGGATCGAGCGAAATGCCTTTTCGTCACAGTTGGTATCAGAGCTTTGGTTTACAAAGCTCAGAGAACAACACACATTAGAACCATACGAAAGATTTCATCAGATATTGGATTAGTAATATCCAATTAGAATGACTCATTAGAGATGGGATCAGTAGTATCCTAGAACGAGTGTGAAGAGTATATTTTTAAAATGAAAACAATTTTTGTTTTGAAAATTTAAATCAATTATTAGTATTTGATTATTTATTCTATATTGATTTGGACAATCCAATATATAGAGATTTTGCATATATGTCTTGCAAACGTGTATTCGAAGTTTTAATGTACTGGATAGTTATAGAATCATACTCTAGTTGCCCGGGGGTAATTCTGGTGATGGGGCACCATCGTCAGTATTTATTTTCGAGTTTCGAAAGTGAGATTTCTATATATTTCCTATTGACTGGTGTGAGAACCGAAACTAGATAGGATTTATTGTTGTGATTTGGCATAAAAAATCTGATTTTTGACTATATATCCAAGTTATGAATTTCAAAAACTAATCAACTAATTGATTGATGTTTGTATTGATAGTTTATTTGTTTGATAATTTTGAACCATTATGCCTAATTGAATCAAATATTGAATTGTATTGAAATTTGGTCGCATTTGCTTGCATATATATGTACTTACATTGAACAGGTCATAGCAAGGAGGCTAGAGCAGAGAATAAAATTTGTTTGCTCGACAAATAGGTACATGTTTACTACATAATTTACTGTTTTGTTTGGGTGATGATGATTTTATGAGCCTATTGGCTAGCCGCTTGGCTTTTTCATTTTCTTTTTGAGATCAGAAGGCATGTATGGCAATTTCGGGATTTTCCCGTGGCTCCCGGTGCAGGGGAGGTTATGGCGAAATTTTTCAAAAATTTAGGGTGTTAGCCAAATTTTTGAAAATTTTGAAAAGTTCTTAGAAACTGAAAAGTTGAAGAACTTAAGCCATAGTCAAAACACTGGAAGTAGAGTTGATTAATCAAACCACTTTCGACTTCGTTCCTTTTCGGGGACGAAAAGTTTTAAGTGGGGGAGATTGTAACAACCCGAAAATCTGGGCCAGTTTAAAATTTTTATTTTGGCAATTTTGGCGAATTTTGATTATTTAAAATGAATTATTTTAAATAATATCGACGAGAAATTTATTTTGAATATAATTCGAACGTATATATTCGTTTGAATCGTCCTTAGAATATAAATAATTATTTATATTTATAAAAGGAATTGAAAATGGCGCGGTAGTTCGATAATTCGATTTCAAACTTCAATTGAATGTACCAGGTGCAAAATAAACCGGATTTTAGCGAAACCAAAAATAATGGAAACTAATTGTGACTATCTTTCCAACGAATCCGAAAAATCAAAATTTCATAGCGGGAATCAAAAGATATGTCCAGTTGAAAATTCTGAATAGTCGCTATGGAATTTCGGCCCTTAAAAATGGAAATTTTGCAAACGACCTCGGATTTCAACGAAACCACTTTTCTTGGGTCCGTGGTGTAAAGTTATTGCTAGATTCCAAATTTCATAATTTTTCGAATCAATATGTGAGCGTGGCAAAGGAAAACGCGTTTGACCAGTTTCAGTTGATTTTAATCGACTGGAAAATGGCCATTTTTCCAACGGTCTCAGAATTCGACGAAACTAGTTTTATTAGGACCGTATCGTCAATACGAAGCTAGAAAATATTTTTCTGCAATTTATAGAGTTAGTATGTGACCCCAGTAAATTGAAATGCGCGTTCAAATTCAATATATAGAGTTATACGTTGATTTTAACGGAAACGGATAGAAACGTTCGAATCAGTGTATGATACATATCCCATTGTGTTCAGAATGGGGGTGAAACGCTATGGACGATAGGCGGTGGGCCTCGTTTAGAGGTTGTATGTAAAAGTCAACTTTTTGAATTAAATAATTAAATAAAATAAAAAAATCCTTCTCTCTCCTCTCCCCATATACTCTGCCCCCCCCCCCTTGTTCGATTCATTTCAGAAAGATGGAAAAAAACCTAATCCAACCGACCGTCGCCCACCCCTCGTCGACGGCCGCCCCTCTTCTTCCCCCCTCCACCTCAGATCGGCCGACCACCCCCCCCCCCTCTTCATCTCTGCCTCGCGATACCCCCCCCCCCCCGCCTCGCGATACCCCCCCTCCTCTGCCTCGCGCTGACACCCCCCCCCCTCCCCCCTCATCTGACGTGCGCGCAAGTCCTCCTCCCCCTCTTCTGCTAACTGTAAGTATTTTATTTTATCAATTTAAAACATTGTTTTTTTTATTTGATAAATTCAGTTTTAATAACGAATGAAATCAGTTTATTACTTATAAAAGCTAGGATTTTATTTACCAAAGAATTATAATTTTTAAAGTGAAAAGATTATATTTTTCATTCATAAAAAGATATGATTTTTGTTCGCTTAAAAATATATGGTTTGTCATATGAAGTTGCGTTGTACAAATCAAATTTTTATAGTGTAGATTTGAAAAGGAAGTAAGTATAACTTTGCAGAAAAAGTTTTGATTTTTAGAAGAAAGGTCGGATTTTTATTTTTAACAAAGGCGAGACTAAGGAAAAGATCATATATGAAAGGTGAAATTTTTATAAAGTAAAAATTCGATTTTTATATATTGAATAGCGAAATAAAAATTTGATTTTTATATATTGAATAGCGAAATAAAAATTCGATTTTTATATATTGAATAGCGAAATAAAAATTCGATTTTTATATATTGAATAGCGAAATAAAAATTCAATTTTTATATATTGAATAGCGAAATAAAATTTTGATTTTTATATATTGAATAGCGAAATAAAAATTCGATTTTTATATATTGAATAGCGAAGTAAAAATTCGATTTTTATATTAGAATAGCGAAGTAAAAATTCGATTTTTACATATGTAGAGAATACGGGCAAAGAAAGTGACAAGAGGCAAGAACGGCGAAGATTTCTACAAATGAAGTGTCGTGGAGTTGGGATAGCTATCGGTGAGAACTTCTCACCTTTAAATTATTTTTCTAGTTAAATTATATATTAGGATGCAGACGGTGCTTAGTAGCACCCGACACCCGTCATCCACAGACCATGGATGGCTTGTTTGTTTAATTGATGTGTTGTGAAATTTGTTTGTGTTGTTGATGTGAAATCGATAATAAATATAGATGGGTTGAAACAAATTAATTATCGTTAAAAATATAATTTTGAACGTGAAAGTGAATAAATAAAAATAAATAAATCGGACGATTTGTTTATATACACACATTTAACTGATATCGATTGGGACGATAAATTTTACACATCGCCCAACTGCACAAATAAAATCTGTGTTTGATTGTTTGAAACCCCACACGGGTATTGGGATGATATTTGACGTACACTAATCCCGATTGTTTAGTTGTATGTCGATCACTACAACAAAATGACCCTATTACAACGGTGGAACACCGTTGTAATATACATTTTACAATGGTGGGCAAACCGTCGTGTATTAAGAAGTTGTAATAGACTCATATCTTTTACAACGTTTTTACACTGTTGCAACACCGTTGTAATATGTATATTTTACAACTTTTTTCCACCGTTGTAGTAATACATATTACAACATTTTTGCACTGTTGTAGTAGTACATATTACAACTTTTTTTCACCGTTGTAGTAATTCCTGCAACAATTAATTATAACAATACGATTTTTGTTTCGTTATACATTACATTTCATATAAAAATAAATATTTATATTGAATAAAATGATACTACACTTAACTGAAATAATAAATTAAATATTTTATTTCAATATTTGAATTAGTACAACTTTCTGATCCACTATCGTACAACTCACTTTTACATAATACATTCATAACAATACATACATTCCTCACTACAAATTGATCACTCAATACACTCAGTTACATACACACTTTCGTATAAATATACATACACACTGACACACACCGAGTCTTTATGCTCCAGCATCCAATCCAGTTACCTATCACAGAATTTTACACATGTTAATATAGGACGGTTGGTCTTCATAAATTCGCTTCTTAACATCGCAATCCTCAGGTAAAAAGAGGGAGAACATATCATTATACCACGAAATTCCACTCAAAATTATTTGTAATCTAAAATAGATTTGAAATTCAAAACAGCCTTAAAAATGCATCACTAAATGCAACCTATTCTACCATAGACAAAATGCTTCAAATGTCTATTTGGAAAGAAGAAATTAAAAACATTGAAAATGCATCACTAAATGCAGCCATAACCTACCATAATTGAAGGATAAAACTCCAACCAAACCCAAAACAGGGCACGACACAGCGAAGACCAATACTACACAAGCACTCAAGTCGAAACAACTCGTCAAAGACCACACATCAACCAACAAACAGAACACAAACTCACCCAAGATCCAGAAGAGCAGGGAACTCACCCACACGATGAGCACCATATATCAACAAATTTTGCAAACTACTACTAAAGTGTGGTTTCAGAAGAAAAAAAATATGAGTATATCCAAGTGCATTTGATTTCACCTTTTATTTGCACCATCACATAAATCCTCAGGCAATGAATCCAGAGGCTGGTTACTAGCCTCCCAAAATTCAGACTACATCCAACAGAAAATCCAATTAGTAATGAAATGACAAATCAAATTATACATGTGCATATATAGCCAAGTTAATAAAATGCATAAAATTTACAGAAGCCTGATAATTGATGGAAAACGAGGAAACTCACCTCGTTTTCAGGAGTTTGTCTGCTAACAATGTTGTCATCCCCAAGGATATTCTCTCTTAAGTTCTTCTTCCGAATGCATATAGCAAGCCTGCACATCAGAAAGACGGAGAACTGAACAATGGTGTCCATCAATGAACACTTAAATAAAGGGGTATGACAAGCGCAATTATCATTTTTCATGGCGCAATCGTAGAACACAAAATGATGGCTTTCACACTGCAAATT
Source organism: Allium sativum (assembly GCA_030737875.1). Taxonomy (NCBI): domain Eukaryota; kingdom Viridiplantae; phylum Streptophyta; class Magnoliopsida; order Asparagales; family Amaryllidaceae; genus Allium; species Allium sativum. The sequence continues at coordinate 35,006,422 of CM060919.1, forward strand.
AAAACCAAGTAATATTGATCAGTGTGTTAAGTAACCAAACATAAAAATATTATTATGTTGAAATATAGCTACCAAAGAAATGGGTCCTTTTAAAGGTTTCCTACAAATAAGGAGTTGATGATTAGAGATTCTACCATTACGTATGAAATATTGTTGCTTTCTGCTACTTTGATGCCGAGTTTATTATCCTCCATCGTTTAACTTGTCTTTGTGAATGATCTGATGAGATAATAAAGGTGAGTTATCACCTGACCATTATATTATTTATATAGTAGTCTGAATTAAGGAGATAATGGTCAGAATAGAAAGCGTATATCCATTCAACTTATATTTGATACGATGACTTCTTGAATTCCTTGCTTTATTCATTCTCAATTCAGACTTTGGCTCTTCCGATGCATTTATGTTGAAATTTATGTTTTCCAAATTTTACATAGCTCGATGCTGGTTGTTTATTATACCACAATATCTGAATATCAATCCTAATTTCAACATAAATTTCTCCCTGATATGTTGTCGCATAAAATAGAATTGAGAAAATAAGTAGAAACAAGTAAATTCTACCTAAATGAATTGCAAAATAGACCAGATAGCCAAAGATCCAGATAGCCGAACTTAAATTTGATTTTAAATCCAGATTTTTTAAAAAACCAGATGGCGAAGATCGCCAGAACAGATTAGCAAGCCTAACCAAAAATAAAAATGAAACAAATCCTACTAAAAATCCAGAAATTAACAAAATAAAAACTCAAACCTTCTTATTTTCATTTTCAGGGTTCGGCTGGTGGACAGAGCAGCACTAGGATGTTGATCGGCCCACAACGACTGTTGCTAACAGAGGTAGCGGTGGAAACAGTCAGGCGCGGTGAGGGTTTTTGGGTAGCTGGAGATTTGGTGACGAGGTAGGGCTCAGGCGGTCTTCGGGAAGGTGACGCGGTGGCTTCCCAAAAGGCGGAGGGACAACAAATACGCTACTTTGACTGCAGCAGTGGCTGGAGTTGACATCGGAGAGCACGTAACACAGTACAGAGGCGGGTTCCTGGGTAAGGACCGGAAGTGGAGAAGGAAGTTGGATGAGGAACTGGTTAATTGGTAGAGACGGAGAAAGAAGGGGGCGAAAATCAAGTCGCCATGGTAGAATTAAAGAACGCGTTAATTGGTATTGACGAAGAAAGACGGAGAAAGATGGATGAAACCTTATTTAGAGTTAGGGTGCGGTACTGGAGAGTTGGCCTGGAGAGTTGGCCCGCCTAAATTTTCGATTTGCCCGCCTAAATTTTCATTTTAAGGAACACAAGAACACGTGAGCTGCTTTGATTATTTGTATCTAAGAAACGCTGTAATTATTAGCAAAAAAAATGTTTTTGAATCTAAGGAAAGCTTCTAAGCACTTTCTATTAACTAATTTTATTTAACAGCTGTTATTAATGATTATTTGTTAACCATCAATCGTCAGTTAAACAGTTAATACTTATTCATTGATTACTAATTATTAATTTTTTAATTATTAATTAGTAATAGATATAATTTCATATTTTGAATTAATTATCAATTTTATTTTATTTCATATTTTGATCACGTTGGTTAAGTCATCTAAATATTCATTTCGATTTTAAGGTTCAATTGTCATAAGACAAAAAAAACTAACTAGATTTTAAGGTTCAATTGCCGAGCTATTACTTATTTAATATATGTTTTTATCATTAATTTCAATTACTATTTTAGTTAATTATAAATTATTATTATTATTTACTAGTGATTTTTAACTTACAATTGTTACTTAATTAACGATTGTTGTTAAATTTTGAGTAAGATTCAAATTCAACAGTACACAAAATGTACCATTTCGGACGGGGCGCTGCCCCGCACCCCGCCGGGGCGCTGCCCCCTGGACCCCCGCGACCTGACCGGGCAGGTCGAACCCCGTTAGCGGGGGCGTTGCCCCCGCACCCCCACCTAGGGGGGTTGCCACCCCCCCTGGACCCCCCCTTCGTAGGGATCATAATTGACAAAAGATTTTGGAAAAACTTTCAACAACGATTACTTATTAAAAAATATTATATACTAAATATTAATTACTACTAATAGTCATGATTAATTATAAATTAAATATTTATTAATTGTTATTTACTTATTGATTATTAATTAATTGATTATTAACCGCTCATTGGTTATTACTTACTAATTAATTACTAGTACTTAATAATGAAGTAGTTATAAATAATTATTTTTAATTAAATATTTAATATTTATATATTTATTATTATTAAATAATTACTAATTGGTTGTTAATTAGTAATTATTAGTAGGAATTATTTTTTTATTGATGTATTTTTAATTAAATATTTAATATGTATTTATTGATTATTAATTAATAATTACTAATTGGTTGACAATTACTAATTATTAGCATGAATTATTTATTTATTGAAGTATTTTTAATTAAATATTTAATATTAATATATAGGTTATTAATTAGTAATTACTAATTAGTTGTAAATATTAATTATTAAAAATTATTTAATGAAAATAATTAATATTAAAATATAGTCATATATTTCAACAGTCAAAAAATAAAAGTTGTGATAGGCTTTTATTACAACTGTCGAAATAACATAGTTGTTAAAAATAAATTTATTACAACTTTTCTGGAAAAAAGTTGTAAAAAACATTTATTACAACGGTGCTTTAACCACCGTTGTAAAATTAAAGTTGTAATATGGTATTTTTGTTGTAGTTACAACGGTGTTTATACCACCGTTGTAAAAAACCATTTATTACAACGGTGCTTTTACCACCGTTGTAAAAACCCATTTATTACAACGGTGCGTTTACCACCGTTGTAAAATTAAAGTTGTAATATGGTGTTTTTGTTGTAGTGGATCGATTGATTGATAGACTGTTATAAGCGTTGAATATTTATATTTGATGCTTATATAGTGTAAAATGCACTTTGGATGATGGTTGATTATTCATCGTTGTTATTGTATACAGGTGTTGTATAAAATCCATATAATTAACATTATATGGTGATTGATTGGGCCTCATTCTAGTTTTAAAATAGAAATATTTGAAAAAGAAATATTTGAAATAGAATATTTGAAAATAGGAATATATGAAGCCGTATTGATTAGATTGACACCATTTTGACGTGAACGATATTTATATCGATTTTATTCATTTTATAATGAATATCGAGAGTGATTTCAAAATCTGATTTTTCGAAAAGAATTGAAATTCGAATTGAAATTGAATATAAATGAATTCGAATTAAAATTGAATATAAATGAATTCGAATTGAAATTGAATCGAATTAAAATTGAATAGAAATGAATTCGAATTGAAATTGAATCGAATTGAAATTGAATATAATTGAAATTCGAATTGAAATTGAATATAAATGAATTCGAATTGAATTCGAATTGAAAACGAACTGAAACTGAATTAGAAATCAATTTGAATTGAAATCGATTTGAAATGAATTTAAAACGAATTTATGTTGGAATATTCAATTTTGATTTGAAATTGGATATGAAGTTGAAACCGTTTTGAAAATGAATTTAAAAACGATTTATAAAGCACGTTTTGAATTGAAATCGACGAAGTATATATATTATATATATTATATATATAATATAATGGCCTGAATAGAACGCGCCGCGCCGCTACAGTTCGCGAATTTCGACCATTGACTTCGAACGGATATTACGGGAGATCCGACCGTCGGATTCTCCTAAAACCGGAACCGTTGGGTTCGTGTCGAAAAGAGCTTTCTAACGAATATTAGAAATTAGAAATCTAACGGTTGGATTTGGAATTATGTCCAAATCAAATTTGGAAAAGGTCGCTGTAAGTGCAGTTCGATGGCCATTGATGGAAATCGACTGTACGGGCCTTGATAAAATTATTAAAAATAGTAATAATTTGTGTAAAATCATAAGAAATGATTTGTGAAGATTTGGGATGAAAAACTCCATATTTGAAAAGATAAAAATAGATTTTTATCGAAATGAACTAGTTTTGAACTAGAATTATAACTCTATTTATTTCTAAATAAAAAAATTGGATTTGAAAATAACCAGAATTTCCAATAATTATATTGGAATGGATTTGAATCGTAATTGTCTTCGGAATATTTCGATGTTGGATTTCGTGATGATACAGATATTGTTATGGGAATTTGAAAGATATATTTATATCGTTATTTCCAATACGATATTTGTTGGTCGTAGAATTTGATATTGAATATAAGCCGATATAATTTCTATTCAGAGCCTTGTATTTAATATCAAATGTGATTTGGGTTTGTCGTGAATAGTGTCTTCATTAACCCTGTTCTTGAACCCAGTTCAGAAAAAGATTAAATCTTTTATTTTAGATTTAATGAAGTATACCAATTAAATAATATTTAATTGGAATTGAATTCGAATTGATTCTTGGGTTTATCGTGAATGGTGTTTTAAATAACACTCGTTCTTTAACCCGATAATAAATAGAATGTGATTTTGGGTTGTCGTGAACGGTATCTTCAATAATACGGTTCTTAGACCCAAAGGAGTTAAGAAAATTTAGAAACTAACTGTTCGTTAGCTAAGTAGAATGGTTTTCTGGATATTGATCTGATGTTGGTTTCGGCCTTCGGGGTTAATATTTGGGGAATTATTCTCTTGTTAATTTACGGTTAGTGACTAATGAATTGGAATGAGGCGTATGTTGTGTTTGTGTAACACATGTTTATTATATACGCGAGTTATTCGGGAAGACCGGGTTTAGCCCATTCTGAATAACTGAATCGACGATGAGAAATCGAAGATGAAGACGATGGTCGAAGACCGGAGATCTTCACCTCGTCTGGATGGTAACTGATGTCCTGATTGGGAGGCATCCCGAAATATGGATAATGAGTGGTGATCCTCCAGACGTACGTGGTGATCGATGGGTTTGCGAGGTATATAGTGCCTCCGGTTTCGTTCAGACCCAGAACGGACTTGCAAATGGAATGTGTGTCTGATGTTGGAATTCATTCTGTGTGATTGATAGCCATCAGTTGCACGGCGTGAATTGTCTTTGTGGCATGCTAAGATGCAATGATCAGGGCTTCTGTTGAAAAGAAAAGTCTTGTGGTGATGATCAAAGCACCGCCTGTGTGGCACAGCTTTGTGTATAATGTGAAATCGCGAGCCTCACACCCCGGTATGAACCAGAAACGGGGGAAAGGACCTCAGGGAGGGCCTACGTTTCCTCCTAGCTAAAAGTGGCGTCAGTGGTTTTACATGCCCTGACGAGTTTGACTTATGTGGTTGTTGCTGTTGCGAGTTTCCTCGGTTAGATCGGACGATCCGAGTCCGATGGAGTCATTCGTTGGCTCGCTTACGCCCCAAAGGGCGGCGAAACGTAGTGCTCAGGCATTTTAATCCACATCGGTGGACCGGCCCTGTCGCTCCAAGAGTCGATGCGTTCTGATCCTGAGACTCGGGCTAGGCAGTCTCGAATTCGGTAAGGACTATCTTTTGCCTTGGTTCATGATGGAAATCCAATTTCCAATACGTGACGGTTCGATTCTAGTTGTAATCCTATATATGGCGACATAGTGGGATGGGGCGCTTATGCCGCCTATGATTGATACTTATGATTTGAAGTTGTTTTATACACTATGCACTTATAATAGTATCAATTGATTTGTTTTAAACGTATCAAGCATTCTTGGCTATTATAAGGTAAAAACCCTATCCTCCGGCTTGCGTTGCATTGTGTGATGGGAACTGGGTCTTATAATAGCTTCATTTTTCTTTATTTAGCATTGCGTTGTTGTTTTATGCACTGATGTTCTTGGGAGGAAACCCGTTCCGCGTTAGCGGCGTGGTCCCTTGATTTACCTAACTTTAAAATAAAGATTAATAACTGTTTTAGTTCTCACACCAGTCCCATGACTGACCTGGAGTTTATTGTTTTAACCTAAACTCTAGGTGCCCTTATTTTGGCACGGGCAGCTAGTAGTTTTGGTTTTTGCAGATTTATATTCACAGGATCTTGGTTTATAGCTGGAACGATATCCGGAAAGCTTTGTATCCGTATATCTCTTTCGGTTGTGTATTGTATTATTTTCCGCTGCTATGTAATGTATTGTAATCTCTGATATTTATCGAATGTGTAATGTTTATTTGTTTATACTCTGTATATTCTTGTATTCTGATGAATTGTTGTAATATACAATGAAATGTTCTTCCGTCTGCGTTCTATTTTGTCGTGTTCTCAAAACAATCAGGCGTTTCGAACGGTCTAGATCGATTTAGCGACTGATTCGGATCGAGCGAAATGCCTTTTCGTCACATATAACATCAGAGTTACAAGGAATACATCAGAGTACATTGATTTCACAGCGGAGGAGATACTAACTCAGTGGAAGAATGCGAATGCTCCAAGTCATAATAGCTTCAGCTAAAACTAGAATCCTGCTCCAACTAACTCTAAGGCTAAATCTACGAACCAAAAGACTAGGCTACCCATGTAAAAATTATGGGCACCCAGAGTTCAGGTGAGGAAACAATAAACTCCAGGTCAGTCGTGGGACTGGTGTAAGAACTCAAAACATTTGTCTTTAGGGTTTATTTTAAAGTTAGGTAATTCACCGGACCACGCTGCTAATGCAGAACGGGTTTAATCCATGTGAATACTGGTGCATAGAAATCCGCAATGACTTTTTGAAAAATGAAGCTATCATAAGCTCGTCCCAAATCACACAATGCAAGCGCACACCAGATGGGCGAGTTTCGCCTTATGATAACAAAAAATGCATTCATATGTGAAAATCCTCTTTTACTATTATATATAGTATGAAAAACCTTTTCGCAAATAAATGTATTAATCCTAGCCAGCATAATGCCCCATCCCATTATACTGACAATCCTACTGGTAACTAGCAGGCTTTACAATCAAAATCATACGGGCTCGTAGTGGAGATTGGGTTTCGAGAATGATGGTTCCTGGTACGAAAGATCATTCGTGGGCTCACAAACTTTCTTGCGTTCATCATCCCAGTACTCGCGGATAACGTCCAGACTCGGACTCCATTATACTAACCCACTATACATGAATCAGAGTACCCAACAAATAGCGTCCTAGAGTGGGGACTTCGTAGTACCCTTTCATCATCACATCCCAGTCCACCGAACATACGAAACGAACATAAAAATCTGACCACCAGTTTACCATCAATCCGGGGTGTGAGGTTCGTCGAGGTCACGATATACACAAAGCTATGCTTAAATAAGCCATGCTTTGAACATCCATAGCTCATCACATAACTTAAATATGCCACATTGCCCATTCACTACGCATCACTGATTTCTATCAATACATAACCTCTAAGCTCACACGTCTTAGAGAAGGGTGTTAAGCAAGAGAATAAATTCTCTGCCACCAAGCAGATATATATTAATAAAGACAGTGCTACGCAGTCAATTACAATGTCAGACACACAATCCATACATGTCTGTTCTAGTTCTGAACGAAACAACAATCCGGAACTCCTTCACATATGTTTGGGCTTCTTGCCATTTAGCTAATATAAAATCCATCTGCAAATGGGAGCGACCCATTCGAGACATTCAGCAAGTCGTCCTTACGACATGAAGGGTCCCGATCTTCAAAGTCGTCTCCAATGTCTTCAATTCCTCCACAACGTCGTATTATTACCTGGAATGGTTTTCAGACATACATCCGATCCCGATCTTTCCAAATAATAGGCGCAATTTAAAAAAACACAATTATAGAACACACAGGCTTCCTACCAATCTCATTCCATCTTGGATTTTGTCAAAATTAAACTTCTTTAAACCCATTCTCAAATTATTAAAAAATCCATATTTAACCTTTCTCTTTTAAAACACATCCCTTAAATCAAAGATGATTTAGCCTTAAAGCCTTAATTAATTTTCCGTTTGATAACTCGTTATCAAAATCCAGTTTCCTTTGAAGAATCCTTAATCCACATTTCAACCATAGTTTCCAATTAAATTGATTTTCCATCATTCCATTCTTTAATCTTAACTAAAAGATTATACTTTCTTTCCAATTCCTCACTTTTAATTTCCTCAAATCAAACTTCTGATTAAATCCTCAAATTACGATATGAATTTCCATAACTCAATCTCATGGGGTTTCAAGAATGATATTATTGAAGATATGATTCACGACAAAACCCAAATTAATTGATATAGAACATAAGTTACACAGAAACTGTATCTACTTATATTTGATATCAATTCTAATAATCAACGAATATTATAAGTGGAACAACGATATGATAGTATCTTCCAAATTCCTCAAATAGTATACATTTACACCATAGAATTTCATATCAAATATCTAAAGATTATTTCTATCCAACTTATCCCAGTCAACTTAGGAAACTCGTATCTTAATTAAAAGATTTGTCCAACTCTTTGACATTAGATCTGGATAGAAATACCATCAACTTATACATAATATTAATCTCGATATCCAACTCACACTATATACGGAATAATGATGAACTACCTTTTAAATTCCGTAAATAGTAAGAATCATCATCTACCTAATTAATATCAACCATCCGAAGATTTATCTCCAACCATATCCAATTATTTAAAATTGAAATCCCATATTAGTATCAATTTAAATTCCATATAAAATATTTCTAATACTTTTAAACCTCTGAAAACATTCCACAAATCATTACTTATAGTTCAGAAAATAGTTTACGGTTTAAAACTTCAAAATAGATTGTTTTCGAAGGAAGCGTTACAATAGCATTTCAAAAGTGTTACAAAAGCGTTACAAAACAGTTATCTTAACTATTTTGATCAAAATATCGTTTATCTTAGCCAAAACTTAAAATTTACAATTCAAAACTTTTACATAATTTATTATGATTTTACAAAAAAAATCCATATTTTTAAAACATTTAAAAATAGCTGTTTATAGTTATGGTCAACAATTGTTCTTACATCGATCTTTTCCAAAACGGTTTCAAACATAACTTGAAAATTATAACTCGAATTTAAAATCTACTTTCACTCATTTGAAATTTCTTGTTAATGGAAATCAAACGTTTTTCATTTTATGGAAATCCGATTTAGATTGCAGACGTTATAAGCGTTTAAAGTTTGCATCTAAAATATGTAAATTGCCGTTATGCGACAAGCTCTATTTTGACCATAATAACCATTATTCTACGATACTTCAAAATATCTTAGAAAACCAATATATCCTTATATAACCCTTTTAAAATCATTTAAATTTACTTTCCAAATTATTTTGGATCTAAAATTCAACTTTCATAAATTCCAGTTCATTTCTAAATTCAAATAACTTCAAATTAACCTTCCCATTCGTCGGATCAGTTAGGGATAGCCAGGGAGAGCAGGAAACTTCATTTCCAAACCCAAGCCTAGACATTATCCTCTCTGTCATCCTAGAATGTTCCGGTATTTATTTATTCATTTAAAGGACTTTAACAATATATATGAATTCATACATATAGTCTTTTCCAATTATTAACCTTCAATTTCAATAATGATATTGCTTTTAATTATGAAGGAGAATTTTTCGATCACCAATGTGATATCATCATTGTTGTGTCATAGTGTGTGCAAAACAACATCCATAGCAACCATCTTCAACATGATTCCATAAATCATAATTGTGCACAAGCGTTATAACACTAACGCTTAATAGTGTGTTCTAAACATCGCATCCATCATCCATCACAACAAATGTCAATCATCATTAACCAATAATAATTCATCACTATTTTTAAATTAGTCTAGCTACTAATTAAACATATAAACTGTGGTTAAAGAGTTCTCACCTAACAGCTTTCCAAATCTTCACGGTAGAGCCTAGCTAAACGAATCGCCGGGCAGTATTTTAGCGCAACGTCTTCTTCGCCAAAATATATATAATATTATATACACTAATCTCTCTTTATATTATAAGAGGAGGAGGAGAATGACGAACTTTAGCAAGGTGGTGGTGGCAAAGAGGAAGACTTATGCCATGGAAACCATGGCCATAAGCTTTAAGAAGAAGAGAGAAAGAAAAGAAGTGAGAACGAACGAAAAAGTGGAAGGAAATGGTGGTATTTATAGGAAAAGAGGAGTAAGGAGAGAGTGACACATCATAGGACATGTGTATTTTATGCATGGAATGTTGCATGCAAAATTACAAGTGTCTTAACACTTGTAAAAAGGAGAAGGAATGTGTTTTTGGTAGCATTTACCTTAAACGTTATGAAAACAAAGAGCAACGCATAATACTAATGCTATTAATTTATGTTATCTTTTGACAAATCCGATCGAACGACAAATAATATCAGTAAATCCAAACTTATTAATAATCCTTTCCATTTATAAATGTTATAATTCAAATAAAACCTATTGTTTAACCTATCAAAATTATTAAATGTTCTCAAACTTATTTTATGTTCAGAAAATTTAAATTAAGTATTAAAAATTCCAATATTCACCCCCCTCCCTTAAAACTTTTCGTCCTCGAAAAGGAAAGGGAATCGTAACTACTCATTCAACAAATTCAAGATTAAGATTCTTTATACCAAAGCTCCCTGTTCTTATAATGGATATACCAGGTAAAATATTATAACACACATATTTACGGACAACCATATCTACATGTCCTTCGACAATAACCTCCAGTTACCCATTATATTCGATTCATCGTTTACTGGGCCAATTGCTTATACTCAACCATTTACTTCTTTCAAAAAAATTCAGGGTTATAAATTTATTCTCTTAGTTCTTATCTTGCAAATACAAAGGTTATGAAACTTATTTCTTTTCAGTTCTCCAAAATTACGATTATTCTTTACATGGAAAACTCGATCATCTCTGCAACACCCCGTATTTTCTGAGAATATTAAAATAACTAATTAAAGAATAATTAATTTGAAAAAGAAGAAATAGTTGAAACGCGTTGCGCCATTGCGTTCATCTCGGAATTCTGCTTGAGATAGAGTCCGAGTTTGCGTAAATCGGACTCCATATGAAGAAGATATCTTTAAATTAAATATTGCAGCAATACATGAAAAAGAAGAATGAGAAAAGAATAATGTTTAGCATTGTTCTAAGGTTTGTAAGCAAAAGACTTAGTAGCTCATTTAGTTAGAACATTTGACTAGCATACAAGAGGTACAGAGTTCGATCCCCGCCAGCATCATATTTTTGTTTTAGTGGAATGGCTAAAAAGTGGCTTAGTATGAACGCAGTTCAAAAAGTGGTTTAGTGTGAAAATGGTTAATTGGGCCGATAGAAAGAATATATATATATATAATATATACATATATATATATATGACGTGTATGCATAATATGGCGCACGTGGCGCATTTTTTATTGGTCAAGGATTGCCTTTTTTACGTGGCCTTCTCTGATTGGCTTTGTGACAAATTCTGAAGTCATAAGGCTTATGTGTCATGCTATGATTGGATGAGTGACACATTGCTTTAGTTGGATGGCTCTGATTGCTCCTAAAACAATCTAATGGCTCACATAAGGTTTAACTTCTATAAAAGCAGCCATAATCCTCAAACCCTAAATCACACAAATTCGTTCCAAGGAGCCACCATGCCATCCATGATCGTTCTAGTTTAGCCACCATTCCTTCTTCAACTTGACAGAAAGATTAAAACTACGAATCAAAAATAACTTAGAGAATTGATAGTCTTCTTCAAGGGATTGCTTTCCAATTTCAGAAAACAGATCCCAGAAAACAAGACTTTCTTTTCTTTGTAAGTCCAGTTATTGTTTAGATGTGAACGATTAAAAGTTGTGATTTGTAATAAAATGAAAACTAGAGTAATTCCTAGCTGTAAGATAATGACGATGCTGATTTATGCCTATTCTTGTAATGATTCTATCGTATATGCTTGTGAGATTATTGTGGTTATTATGTTGATGTTAAACCAATCGTATATTATGTAAATTTGGTGACTTTTTCATGTTATGTAACATGCAAGTTGTTTAGATCTACATTTAGATCTATGTTTATTAAATCATGCAAGTTATTAGGCTAAGACATGTATTATGTTTAGATCTACATTTAGATCAATGTTTATTGAATCATGCAAGTTGTTTAGATCTACATTTAGATCTATGGTTATTAAATCATGCAAGTTATTAGGCTATGACATGTATTATGCTTAGATCAACATTTAGATCTATGTTTATTGAATCATACAAGTTGTTTGGCTAAGACGTGTAATATGTTTAGATTCACATTTAGATCTATGAAAAGTGGATCCAAAATTAAAGCTCATATTTACATGTCTTGTTAAACTTGTGTAAAACCATATGCTTAAGATTCATGTTTGTTGGATCCAAGATAAAAGTTTATATTTACATGCCTTGTTAAACATGTGTAATTCCATATGTTTAAGATTCATGATTATTGGATCCAAATTAAAGTTTACATTCACATGTCTAGTTGAACTTGTGCAATTCCGTATGCTTAATGTTTATGTTCATTAGACCCAAAATAAAATTTTACATTTACATGCCTAGTTGGATTTGGGAAATCTCATATGCTTAAAGACTCATAACTGGATCCAAAAATGCAAGTTCATTATATTATGCCACGTTTACATGACACATGTTTAGTTAGTTCCTTATTATTTTATGTTGTGTGAATGGTACATGCTCCCTTCTTTCCCCTTTTGTATATAAGTTAGGCTAAGCTACGAGCCTAACATTCTAAGTGAATTGTGCGAACGTATGACGGGGGTAACGTTGGGAAAACCTTAAATTCATATTAATGGCATAATTTGGCCCGTAAATATATGAATGATTAGTGGCATAAAATTGGCATAATCTATATACCTAAAATTATGAATATGATTTAGAGAGGAATTGGGCATGACTTGAATGACAATAATTTACATATAAATTTAAAAGATAAATACGTAAATTAAGAAAAAGACGAACATGCCTAACCCGAGGTTAGATTGAGTTGTGGTGTAAAACTGCCCGGAACTGTCCAGCACTTCCTGTAACCACAACAACTTCTATCTAATGTGAGAGGTTAGTGCACTATGCCCAAAAAAACCCGAGGTTAGATTGAGTTGTAGTGTAAAACTGCCTGGAACTGCCCGGCACATCCAGTAACCACAACAACACATATCTAATGTGAGAGGTTGGTGCATTAATAAATCAATTAATGCTAATGAACATGATGAATGACTAGGGTTAAGTTAATGAGAAACACTTAACCAATATAACAAGATGAATGACTAGGGTTAAGTTAATGAGAAACACTTAACCAATATAACAAGATGAATGACTAGGGTTAAGTTAATAGGAAACACTTAACCAATCCAACATGATAAGTGAGGAGGGTTAAGTTAATAAGAAACACTTAACCAACATGACATGATGAATGGGTGGGTTAAGTTAACATGAATATACAACACTTAACCAATTTGGCATAATGTGCGGGAGGGTTAAGTACATATCAAGTTGGGTGGGTAATATTAGTGAATATAGGCCCACAGACTTAACCATTAAATAAACATGCTTGAATCAGTAGGAAGGTTAAGTACATATCGGGTTGATGGGTAATATTAGTACATATAGGCCCACAAACTTAACCATTAAATAAACATGCTTGAATCGATGGGAGGGTTAAGTACATCTCGTGTAGGTCGGTAATATTTGTATATATGCCCACAAACTTAACCAATAGGAAACCCTAGTAACGGGGACCCATTTCAACAGTAACCCACATTGATGTATCATGATACCCTGAACTAGGCAGGGTGGGGCACGATTACTGGGCTGATTATAAGCGGTCAAAACAGCGGCAGGGGGTACCTCAGTGTAGGTTCTGACGGTTTACGGGCGTGCACGTACTCCGGAGTGGGAAAAAGCAGGCACTGGGTACCAGTAGTTATACACTGTGCATCTTGAATCGTGTCGGATTGCTATCATAAGGATTGATACACCTTATGGTGGGACCAGCACAGGGTATCTACATGCAAGAGAGGGCCGATTGACACAGACACAAGGAAAAATTAATACGAGTAAGGATCCAATCGATAGGGTAGTAAGGGTACTTCTAACATGTTCATGGCAATTAGGCAGATTGGGGTGGAATCCTCACGATAGATGTACACCTGAAGGCTACCACAATTGCGGGGATTGGGATCACATTACAATATGATCATTTTATATAGATTACTAGTTGGGACACTAGTTAGGTGGTGCAGAGAAGTGAAATGAGTTTGATAGCATATTCAGCCTTATTATCTTATTTCTAGGGTGTTGGCCTAGATTCAGTTTATTCCTGTCATAACCCTTTTCTTCTTGTTTACATGCTAAATAGTCACTGGACTTACCAGACACATGTCTGACTCATTTTCTTTCGTCTTCTTTTCTTCTGTCCCCCCCCCCCTTCCCGGTCCGCAGGGAGGTAATACTTCATCTTAGATCGGATCGTTTCCAGCTTGAAGAGAGTAGATGTGTTGCTTGGAATCTTTTTCCTTGGGTTATGGCTTTGGATACTCTCTTATTGGGGATTTATGTCGCCAAACTGTTGTTTTAATGCTTCTTTATGTTTTAATTCAAGACAGAGATTTTGTAGTAATAATTTGGAAGTTGGTTTGAGACAATTGTTGTAATGTTTTAATTGAATCACGTACTTATGAAATAAATTTAGTTTTTCCGCTGTTTATTTGTCTGTCTTGTAATTTATCTGCATCTTTTACCTAAAATGCTCCACCGAAGTTAAGGCATTCCCTTTGTGAGTGACCTTAACGGAGGTGGGGTGTTTCACTTGGTATCAGAGCTGAAGGTTACCGGATCAGATAAAAGATTTGAAAAATTATTTTCAAAACGGTTTTAAAAGAAGCATTTTCTAAAGAAAAATTTTGTTTTTGAAGGCATATTCCCCAAAGCTATATGCACTATCTTTTTGATCTTCTGTTTGAATCCTTGTTTCCTTCTTTCCTGAGTCTCCGAGGCTGCTGGCTTTTTGGGAGGTAACCTCATCGTGGCATAGTTCCGTAGGCTTGATGAAACTACAACACCTGTCAAAGGGCGGAGAAGTGCCCAACTTCCATCTATAGCCGCTGTAGTTTCACCTGCGGCTAATTTTCTTTCGAGCTTTGTAGGATTTTCCGTGCGATGGAGGCAGCTTTCAAGAGACCTGTCAACAAGTTACATAAGGATGGCAATGATGAGAATGAGGGAGTTTGGTTAAGGAGCACAACCCAAGGATGAAGAACTCACGGATATAGACTTGGTTCACAAAGGAGGGGAGGAAAGAATAGTAAAACCTAAAACAAGAGGAAGTATCTTTATTATGGTATAACGGGGCGTATAATTAAGGACAAGGGCAAGAACAAATGACAGGATTTTCAAGAGGGCAAATGCATGCTCTCACTACCAGTGTACCTGAGAGAGAGGTAGTAAGGTTTCTATTGAGAGAGTTCAGTTTTTCCTCTTTGATCATCCTGTTAGTACTCTTTTGATTTTAGCGCTTCACATTCGTTTATATCTGCTTCCATAGTTGAGTCTCTGCACCTTAGAAATTGTATAGTAGAAGATCCCATTATTGTCTCAAATCCAATTTGTGTTTCGGCTCATTTATCTTTGGTTTGTAAGGATTTGGTATACTTTTGTTTTTGGTTTCATGGGTTATGGGTTGACTCTAGGCATGGATTGGTTAGCTAGTAATTGTGAAAGGAGGGTAGTTAGACTTTCGACTTGCCTTGGGAATACCCTCGAGATTTCGTGCGATCCTAAGGAATCAGTTTGTCTTAGCTACCTAGAATCACTTTATGTATCTATCGACGATTTTCGATCCGATGTAGTAGTCCATGAGTATGCAAGATGTTTTGATTAGGTTAGGGATTTCCCCCCTAAAACTCGAGATAGACTTCCACATATATCTAGTTGACAATGCAAAGCCAGTTATGCGATCAACGATAGTTTTGGAGCAAGATTGGCAAGGATAGCCAGAGTCGGTTAAGTGCTCAATTGTTTGGTTGTTTTACTAGTATCATCTCACATAAATCGTCCAAATTCGGAGGAGGTATTCCTTGGGTGCTTGTCTGAAATTGATTTAGGCCTTTGGGGCTTGTACTTGAGGGATGTCAAGTTCGACTAGGATGGTTTGCTTGAGAGATATCGACCCTCGGATTTTTGATATAATGGATAAGCTAAGTAGAAGAGAGACCTCTAATCATCTTAGTATATACACTTGGTATCATGGCTCACACCTGTTTATCATGGAAAGATAGCTCGACTACATTGGATACCCTCTAGCATAGTAAGTGATCGAGGACCTATCTTTACTAGTGAATTTTGGAAATGGAGGTCAAGAAGATTTGCAACTGTGAAGTTAAATTATTTAAGGTACAGTGGAGTGAAGCTCAAGAAGATGCGACGTGGGAGACTGAAGATAAGACACGCGCCCTTTTTCTTGAAGGTATATCCTTGATCTCTTCTTCTAGAAATTATATGCATGTTTGTTTCTATCTTTTTAGGAATATCCTCTAGGTCATATTTTCAATCCTTAGGTAGAAGCCAATGGATGTAAACATGTGTTTGAAACATGTTATGATTGGTGATTGCAAGTGGTTGCTAGTGGTTGCTTGTGGATGCATATACACACATTAGGCACTAGATCAGCTCAGTCACTTTCATATTGCAGATGCATGAGTGAATTTTTATACATATGAACTAAAACTTGATGTGTTATCATATGGATGTTGCATTTGTATGAATGATTGTGCACTCAAGTAGAAGTTATAAAGTACGATTATGAATAATTACATACATGATGGACTCATGGCACTGACATAATTCGCATTGAGGAGGTCAACTGAATCAGTAGACCGCCTGATTTTGCATTATATAAGGACATGTACACACACTATGCATATGATCATGAAGGCATTAGAAATATTTTTAAGGATAATGGATTCTTGTGTTTGATGGTTGAGTAGATGGATGATTGGATGGTAGGATATATGTTCTTCTTAACTTGAAGATTTCAGGGACGAAATCCTTTAAGGAGGGGAGAATGTAACACCCCGTATTTTCTGAGAATATTAAAATAACAAATTAAAGAATAATTAATTTGAAAAAGAAGAAATAGGTGAAACGGGTTGCGCCATTGCGTTCATCTCGGAATTCTGCTTGAGATAGAGTCCGAGTTTGCATAAATCGGACTCCGTATGAAGAAGATATTTTTAAATTAAATATTGCAGCAAAACATGAAAAAGAATAATGAGAAAAGAATAATGTTTAACATTGTTCTAAGGTTTGTACGCCAAAGACTTAGTAGCTAATTTGGTTATAACATGTGACTTGCATACAAGAGGTACAAAGTTCGATCCCCGCCAGCTCCATATTTTTGTTTTAGCAGAATGGCTAAAAAGTGGCTTAGTGTGAACGCAGTTCAAAAAGTGGTTTGGTGTGAAAATGGTTAATTGGGAAGATAGAAAATATATATATATACATATATATACATATATATATATATGACGTGTATGCATCATGTGGCGCACATGGCGCACTTTTTATTGGTCAAGGATTGTCTTTTTTACGTGGCCTTCTCTGATTGGCTTTGTGACAAATTCTGAGGTGCTAGGGCTTATGTGTCATGCTATGATTGGCTGAGTGACACACTGCTTTAGTTGGATGGCTCTGATTGCTCCTAAAAGATCTAACGGCTCACATAAGATTTAACTTCTATAAAAGCAATCATAATCCTCAAACCCAAAATCACACAAATTCATTCCAAGGAGCCACCATGTCATCCATGATCGTTCAAGTTTAGCCACCATTCCTTCTTCAACTTGAAAGCTAGATTAAAGCTACGAATCAAAACTAACTTAGAGAATTGGTAGTATTCTTCAAGGGATTGCTTTCCAATTTCAGAAAACAGATCCTAGAAAACAAGACTTTCTTTTCTTTGTAAGTCTTGTTATTGTTTAGATGTGAATGATTAAAAGTTGTGATTTGTAATAAAATGAAAACTAGAGTAATTCCTAGCTGTAAGATAATGACGATGCTGATTTATGCCTATTTTTGTAACGATTCTATCTTGTATGCTTGTGAGATTATTGTGGTTATTATGTTGATGTTAAACCAATCGTATATTATGTAAATTTGGTGACTTTTTCATGTTATGTAACATGCAAGTTGTTTAGATCTACATTTAGATCTATGTTTATTAAATCATGCAAGTTATTAGGCTAAGACATGTATTATGGTTAGATCTACATTTAGATCTATGTTTATTGAATCATGCAAGTTGTTTAGTTCTACATTTAGATCTATATATGTTTATTAAATCATGCAAGTTATTAGGCTAAGACATGTATTATGTTTAGATCTACATTTAGATCTATGTTTATTGAATCATGCAAGTTGTTAGGCTAAGACGTGTATTATGTTTAGATTCACATTTAGATCTATGAAAAGTGGATCCAAAATTAAAGCTCATATTTACATGTCTTGTTAAACTTGTGTAAAACCATATGCTTAAGATTCATGTTTGTTAGATCCAAGATAAAAGTTCATATTTACGTGCCTTGTTAAACCTGTGTAAATCCATATGTTTAAGATTCATGATTATTGGGTCCAAATTAAAGTTTACATTCACATGTCTAGTTGAACTTGTGCAATTCTACATGCTTAAGGTTTATGTTCATTAGACCCAAAATAAAAGTTTACATTTACATGCCTAGTTGGATTTGGGTACTCCCATATGCTTAAAGACTCATAGTTGGATCCAAAAATGCAAGTTCATTATATTATGCCACGTTTACATGACACATGTTTAGTTAGTTCCTTATTATTTTATGTTGTGTGAATGGTACATCCTCCCTTCTTTCCCCTTTTGTATATAAGTTAGGCTAAGCTACGAGCCTAACATTCTATGTGAATTGTGCGAACGTATGACGGGGGTAACGTTGGGAAAACCTTAAATTCATATTAATGGCATAATTTGGCCCATAAATATATGAATGATTAGTGGCATAAAATTGACATAATCTATATACCTAAAATTATGAGTTTGATTTAGAGAGGAATTGGGCATGACTTGAATGACAATAATTTACATATAAATTTGAAAGATAAATATGTAAATTAAGAAAAAGATGAACATGCCTAACCCGAGGTTAGATAGAGTTGTGGTGTAAAACTGCCCGGAACCGCCCGGCACATCCAGTAACCACAACAACACCTATCTAACGTGAGAGGTTAGTGCACTATGCCCAAGAAAAACCCGAGGTTAGATTGAGTTGTGGTGTAAAACTGCCCGGAACCGCCCGGCACATCCAGTAACCACAACAACACATATCTATTGTAAGAGACTAGTGCATTAATAAATCAATTAATGCTAATGAACAAGATGAATGACTAGGGTTAAGTTAATGAGAAACACTTAACCAATATAACAAGATGAATGACTAGGGTTAAGTTAATGAGAAACACTTAACCAATATAACAAGATGAATGATTAGGGTTAAGTTAATAGGAAACACTTAACCAATCCAACATGATAAGTGAGGAGGGTTAAGTTAATAAGAAACACTTAACCAACATGACATGATGAATGGGTGGGTTAAGTTAACATGAATGGACAACACTTAACCAATATGGCATAATGTGCGGGAGGGTTAAGTACATATCAAGTTGAGTGGGTAATATTAGTGAATATAGGCCCACAAACTTAACCATTAAATAAACATGCTTGAATCAGTAGGAAGGTTAAGTACATATCGGTTTGATGGGTAATATTAGTACATATATGCCCACAAACTTAACCGTTAAATAAACATGCTTGAATCGATGGGAGGGTTAAGTACATCTCGTGTAGGTGGGTAATATTTGTATATATAGGCCCACAAACTTAACCAATAGGAAACCCTAGTGACGGGGACCCATTTCAGCAGTAACCCACATAGATGTATCATGGTACCCTGAACTAGGCAAGGTGGGGTATGATTACTGGGCTGATTATAAGTGGTCAAAACAGCGGCAGGGGGTACGTCAGTGTAGGTTCCGACGGTTTACGGGCGTGCACGTACTCCGGAGTGGGAAAATGCAGGCACTGGGTACCAGTAGTTATACACTGTGCATCTTGAATCATGTCAGGTTGCTATCATAAGGATTGATACACCTTATGGTGGGACCAGCACAGGGTATCTACATCCAAGAGAGGGCTGATTGACACAGACACAAGGAAAAATTAATACGAGTAAGGAGCCGATAGATAGGGTAGTTCGGGTACATCTAACATGTTCATGGCAATTAGGCGGACTGAGATGGAATCCTCACGATAGATGTACACCTGAAGGCTACCACAATTGCGGGGATTGGGATCACATTACTATATGATCATTTTATATAGATTACTAGTTTGGACACTAGTTAGGTGGTGCAGAGAAGTGAAATGAGTGTGATAGCATATTCAGCCTGATTATCTTATTTCTAGGGTGTTGACCTAGATTCAGTTTATTCCTGTCATAACCCTTTTCTTGTTTACATGCTAAATAGTCACTGGACTTACCAGACTCATGTCTAACCCATTTTCTTTCGTCTTCTTTTCTTCCGTTCCCTCCCCCCTCCCCTCAGGTCCGCAGGGAGGTAATACTTTAGCTTAGATCGGATCATTTCCAGCTTGAAGAGAGTAGATGTATTGCTTGGAATCTTTTTCCTTAGGCTATGGCTTTGGATACTCTCTTATTGGGGATTTATGCTGCCTTACTATTGTTTTAATGCTTCTTTATGTTTTAATTCAAGACAGAGATTTTGTTGTAATAATTTGAAAGTTGGTTTGAGACAATTGTTGTAATGTTTTAACTGAATCACGTACTTATGAAATAAATTTAGTTTTTCTGCTGTTTGTTTGTCTATCTTGTAATTTATCTGCATCTTTTACCTAAAATGCTCCACCGAAGTTAAGGCATTCCCTTTGTGAGTGGCCTTAACGGAGGTGGGGTATTTCAATCTCTGAACTCATCTTATCTAAACATTTTATTTAGGTAATATCTTCTTAATACTCCCACTTTCCAAATATCCTTTGATCAAATTGTGAAACTTAATTCATAAGGTATTCTTGCTAACTTAAATAGTTCCTTTTGTTGTCACAATATACTTAAAACTTATCAACTGTCCAAAATTCGCCGATAATTCCAGATTTTAATTCCTTATATTGTTTAAGTTTGGCTATCCTCATTAATTATTCTAAATTCAAGATTACAAAAATTATTTCCTTCAAACTTTAGACAAACTGCATTAACTAATGTAGTCCTTAACCAAAATATCATCAAATATCATATTGTCATTTTGAATTCTCAAGATATTTGCATTTTAAATTTAATTAGTTGGGGAGGACTAATTATAAAAAATCTTGATTTATTAATTCCAACTTAGCCTTTAAATCGTTTCCCAAACTACTTGGATTGCTTATGCAAATTACATCTTTACGTAGACGTCTTTTAATCAACCGAGAAATTCCAATCACAAGATGTCCATGCTCAAGTTTTTAATTTTCAAATATTTTCAAAGATCTTTTTCCTTTATATTCGAAATATATTCTTTCAAAATCAATTCCAAAGTAACTGCCAATTCTTACTCAAAATTTTGATTTGAGTTTTCAAATTATACATCATTTCAAAACCTTTAAATATATATATATATATCACAAATGCGCTTTCTCATATACTTTTTACTGGCTTATCCTTATTACAGGTTTACCTGATATAATTCTTACAACTTATCAAATTTTCACTTTTTATTTAAGTTCATATCAATTTACCAAACAATTTCAAACACTTATCTAAATTGGTTTAAGTATGTATTGATATTTTAATCGGAATCATATAGTCATCCCATTTTCAAAACTCGAAAATACATACTGATGACGCTGCAGTCATCAACAGAATCATCTTCAAGCGACTAGACTGTAATAGTATATCTATTTAGTATACTTAAGACTTTGTATATACGTTCATCAGACGTATATGCAAAATCTTCTTATACTCGATAGTCCAACCTAAACATCAAATTCTAATTTTTAATTTCTAACCATATTGATTAGTTACCTTAACAAATTTGACACAAGTTTATCGATATTTCGAAATGTTACCCAATAGTGAAATTAAATCCAAAAGGCATTTGTACTTGGATCATTTTCCTGATCAGTGGAAGGGGCTTAATTACCATGCCATAAGAATTATTTTATGTGTAATTATAATCACAAAATGTAAAGTTAACCTTAATCATGTGATTAAGTATCCAGTTTATAATTAACCATATATTTCCAAATATGTTTCTTTCTTAAAATATAACTTTTCAAAACTCATTTCAAATTTTCAAATAAGCTCTCTCAAATATAATACTCCAAACTCTCATTCTAAGGCATTACTAACCCTATCTCTAATGAGATATATAACTCTGATGGGTCTTTCCTTTTGTTCAAACGTGTCGTATCCCATTGCTTTGTATAAACCAAAGCTCTGATACCAAAAATGTAACGACCCAGTTTTTGACTGGTTTTCGCCAGTAATTAAACCAACTTAAACCGTTCATAAACACGAATAGTTATGGGTACTTACATATTTGCACAAAAAATAACAGAACTTTTCATTTCACTACCATAATATAACATCAGAGTTACAAGGAATACATCATAGTACATTGATTTCACAGCGGAGGGGATACTAACTCAGCGGAAGAATGCGAATACTCCAAGTCATAATATCTTCAGCTAAAAACAGAATCCTGCTCCAACTGACTCCAAGGCTAAATCTGCGAACCAAACTACTAGGCTGCCCATGTAAAAATTATGGGCACCCAGAGTTCAAGTGAGCGAACAATAAACTCCAGGTCAGTCGTGGGACTGGTGTGAGAACTCAAAACATTTGTCTTTAGGGTTTATTTTAAAGTTAGGTAATTCACCGGACCACGCCGCTAATGCGGAACGGGTTTACTCCATGTGGATACCAGTGCATAGAAATTCGCAATGACTTTTTGAAAAATGAAGCTATCATAAGCTTGTCCCATATCACACAATGCAAGCGCACACCAGATGGGTGATTTTTGCCTTATGATAACGAAAAATGCATTCATACGTGAAAATCCTCTTTTACTATTATATATAGTGTGAAAAACCTTTTCGCAAATAAATGTATTAATCCTAGCCAACATAATGCCCCATCCCATTATACTGACAATCCTACTGGTAACTAGCAGGTTATACAATCAAAATCGTACGGGCTCGTAGTGGAGATTGGGTTTCGAGCATGATGGTTCCTGGTACGAAAGATCATTCATGGGATCACAAACTTTCTTGCGCGCAGCATCCCAGTACTCACGGATAACGTCCAGACTCGGACTCTGTTATACTAACCCACCATACATGAATCAGAGTACCCAACAAATAGCGTCCCAGACTGGGGACTTCATAGTACCCTTTCATCATCACATCCTGGTGCACCGAACATATGAAACGAACGTAAAAATATGACCACTAGTTTACCATCAATCCGGGGTGTGAGATTCGTCGAGTCACGATATACACAAAGCCACGCTTAAATAAGCCATGCTTTGATCATCCATAGCTCATCACATAACTTAAGTATGCCACATTGTCCATTCACTATGCATCACTGATTTCTATCAATATATAACCTCTAAGCTCATACGTCTTAGAGAAGGGTGTTAAGCAAGGGAATAAATTCTCCGCCACCAAGTAGATAAATATTAATAAAGAACAGTGCCACGCACTCAATTACAATGTCAGACACACAATCCATACATGTCCGTTCTAGGTCTGAACGAAACAACAATCCGTAATTCTTTCACATACGTTCGGGCTTCTTGCCAGTTAGCTGAAATAAAATCCATCTGCAAATAGGAGCGACCCATTCGAGACATTCAACAAGTTGTCCTTACGACATGAAGGGTCCCGGTCTTCCATGTCGTCTCTAATGTCTTCAGTTGCTCCACAACGCCGTATTATTAGTTGGAATGGTTTTCAGACATACATCTGATCCCGGTCTTTCCAAATAATAGGCGCAATTTAAAAAAAACACAATTATAGAACACACAGGCTTTTTACCAATCTCCTTCCGTCTTGGATTTTGCCAAAACTAAACTTCTTTAAACCCATTCTCAAATAATTACAAAATCCATATTTAACCTTTCTCTTTTAAAACACATCCCTTAAATCAAAGATGATTTAGCCTTAAAGCCTTAATTAATTTTCCGTTTGATAACTCGTTATCAAAATCCAGTTTCCTTTGAAAATCCTTAATCCACATTTCAACCATATTTTCCAATTAAATTGATTTTCCAACATTCCATTCTTTAATCTCAACTAAAAGATTATACTTTCTTTCCAATTCCTCTCTTTTAATTTCCTCAAACCAAAGATCTGATTAAATCCTCAAATTATGATATGAATTTACATAACTCGATCTCATGGGGTTTGAAGAATGATATTATTGAAGATATGATTCATGACAAAACCCAAATCAATTGATATTAAACATAAGTTACACAGAAATTGTATCTACTTATATTCGATATCAATTCTCATAATCAACGAATACTATAAGTGGAAAAACGATATGATAATATCTTCCAAATTCATTAAATAGTATACATTTACACCACAGAATTTCATATCAAATATCTGAAAATAATTTCTATCCAACTTATCCCAGTCAACTTAGGAAACTCGTACCTTAACTAAAAGATTTATCCAACTCTTTGACATTAGATCTGTATAGAAATACCATCAACTTATACTTAATATTAATCTCGATATCTAACTCACACTATAAGCAGAATAATGGTGAACTACCTTTTAAATTCCTCAAATAGTAAGAATCATCATCTATCGAATAAAAATCAACCTTCCGAAGATTTATCTCCAACCATATCCAATTAATTAAAATTGAAAACCCATATTAATATCAATTTAAATTCCATATAAAATATTTCTAATACTTTTAAACCTTTGAAACGATTCCATAAATCATTACTTATAGTTCAGAAAATAGTTTACGGTTTAAAACTTCAAAATAGATTGTTTTCGAAGGAAGAGTTACAATAGCATTTCAAAAGTGTTACAAAATCGTTACAAAACAGTTATCTTAACTATTTTGATCAAAATATCGTTTATCTTAGCCAAAACTTAAAATTTACAATTCAAAACCTTTTACATAATTTATTATGATTTTACAAAAAAATTCCATATTTTTAAAATGTTTAAAAATAGATGTTTATAGTTATGGTCAACAATTGTTCTTACATAGATCTTTTCCAAAACGGTTTCAAACATAACTTGAAAATTATAACTCTATTTAAAATCTTCTTTCACTCATTTGAAAGTTCTTGTTAATGGAAATCAAACGCTTTTCATTTTATGGAAGTCCGATTTAGATTGCAAAAGTTATAAGCGTTTAAAGTTTGCATCTAAAATACGTAAATTGCCGTTATGCGACAAGCTCTATTTTGACCATAATAACCATTATTCTACGATAATTCAAAATATCTTAGAAAACCATTATATCCTTATATAACCCTTTTAAAATCATTTAAATTTACTTTCCAAATTATTTTGGATCTAAAATTCAACTTTCATAAATTCCAATTCATTTCTAAATTCAAATAACTTCAAATTAACCTTCCCATTCGTCGGATCAGTTAGGGAAAGCAGGAAACTTCATTTCCAAACCCAAGCCTAGACACTATCCTCTCTCCCATCCTAGAATGTTCTGGTATTTATTTATTCATTTAAAGGACTTTAACAATATATATGAATTCGTACATATGGTCTTTTCCAATTATTAACCTTCAATTTCAATAATGATATTGCTTTTAATTATGAAGGAGATTTTTTGATCACCAATATGAAATCATAATTGTTGTGTCATAGTGTGTGCAAAACAACATCAACAACCATTTAAACATCCATAGCAACCATCATCAACATGATTCAATAAATCATAATTGTGCACAAGCGTTATAAAACTAACGCTTAATAGTGTGTGTTCTAAACTTCGCATCCATCATCCATCACAACAAATGTCAATCATCATTAACCAATAATAATTCATCACTATATTTAAATAAGTCTAGTTACTAATTAAATATATAAATTGTGGTTAAAGAGTTCTCACCTAACAGCTTTCCAAATCTTCACGGTAGGCGAGCCTAGCTAAACAAATCGTCAGGCAGTATTTCAGCGCAACGTCTTCTTCACCAAAATATATATAATATAATATACGCTAATATCTCTTTATATTATAAGAGGAGGAGAATGATGAACTTTAGCAAGTTGGTGGTGGAAAAGAGGAAGACTTATGCCATGGAAACCATGGCCATAAGCTTTAAGAAGAAGAGAGAAAGAAAAGAAGTGAGAATGAATGAAAAAG
The DNA here is from genome assembly GCA_030737875.1 of Allium sativum. Classification (NCBI taxonomy): domain Eukaryota; kingdom Viridiplantae; phylum Streptophyta; class Magnoliopsida; order Asparagales; family Amaryllidaceae; genus Allium; species Allium sativum. Next base: position 35,032,876 of record CM060919.1, read on the forward strand.
TGGAAGGAAATGGTGGTATTTATAGGAAAAGAGGATTAAGGAGAGAGTGACACATCATAGGATATGTGTATTTTATGCATGGAATGTTGCATGCAAAATTACAAGTGTCTTAACACTTGTAAAAAGGAGAAGGAATGTGTTTTTGGTAGCATTTACCTTAAAAGTTATGAAAACAAAGAGCAACGCATAATACTAATGCTATTAATTTATGTTATCTTTTTACAAATCCGATCGAACGACAAATAATATCAGTAAATCCAAACTTATTAATAATCCTTTCCATTTATAAATGTTATAATTCAAATAAAACCTAGTGTTTAACCTATCAAAATATTAAATGTTCTAAAACTTATTTTATGTTCAGAAAATTTAAATTAAGTATTAAAAATTCCAATTTTAAATTGGTTCAAGATTCTGGATCATTACATTCCTTGTGTCATTCCATCCCCACGTTTTGTTCCGTCCCCTTCACTCTATACAGCAACCTTTAACTCCTCCCCATATTATATGCTCCCTTCCCAAAACAACTTCATCCACCTTACTTTAGCTTTCCACCCCCCTCCCCTCCCCCGCATATTGAAAACTGAACCATTTCCCACCTACTTGTATATATATGCCCATTTCAAGCATCCCACATGCAACAAGTCTCTAGTCTTCCTCAACATTTATTTTTATACTTCTCATTTTAGATCTGCCAAGTTTATTTATTTTTTTATTTTATTTTTTTCATTTTTGATGGCCTGTAAGCCCAGCAACGAGAAGTGACAGTCAACCAATGCTTCCGAACCCGCACAGTAATGATCACCTTTCCCATTTCAAATAAAAAGAACACGCTGCGTCTACTAGCGTCCATTCACCATTTCTATTCGTTTTCCTTCTCTCTTTTTTCACGCAACTTATTTACTGAACTCACCAGAACATTCTACCTTCCCTAGACTTACTTCCTTCTTCTATCACTCCATAGCTTCATCTCGCACCCGAAAGAACTGGACAGCAGCTCATAAGAACTCTCCACTTCCTAAAGTTATTTACTCCTTCCCCAAACTGTATTTACTTCCTTCTACTACTTCACTTTCTTTGTATCTCCATTCCCAGTCCCTTGTGTTTTCTCTATAAATTCTTTCTTTTCCGAAACCATGCACTCACGCTGCTACTCCCAAACTTCCGAACTCCAGCAGGCCTTCATCAAAACTCTTGCCGCGCGCACAGGTGGTCGGAACACCATTAAACTCCATATTGTTTCAGCCCAGTGCAAACAAATGCATTTCTGTACGCAAAAAGCCTCTTCCGTCGATTACCAGAAACCTTGCTGCCACCATACGCTTTGCTGACCAACGCCGACTTGTCGGCACCCGTCTTCCCCGCGCACTACATTCCCACTTCAGTAAGCGCCACTACCTCACAACGACCTCACTTAGACTAAAACGCACTGGATAGGAGCTTGGTCTCTTCTTATATATATATATATATATATATATATATATATATATATATATATATGTACTGTAATGAAGTTTCGGTTGCAAAGAAGCTGAAAAGGGAAACGTTTGGGTTGGATTTTTACTATTTCACACGTGTTTTGATTTATTTTTCTTTGCTGTTGAGAGTAAAAAGAATGGGATAATACAGAAGAAAGAAGTGAAGTGGTGAGAGGGGATGAAGGGAATAGTTTATATAGAGAAGAAACCGTGGTCCTCAAGTTTACGTGGAAAGCACGCTTGAGAAAGTTTGGCCGTCAAGAAAAACGCAGCAGCGTGCCTTGAAAGGAAATGAAAATATAGCGTGCCTTGGGACTTAGCCTTACAGAAGAAAAATAGGTAGCTTACCTGAAGGCACTATGAAAAGAAAGCACATAGGTTAGGCAAGTACATTTTAGATGGTAGGAAATATAGCTGATGCGCAAAGGTTGATAGAGAGGATAGGTTTGGGTACATTTACATGTGGAAAAGTTAATTCAAAAAGAAGTGTTCGTACGGACTCTCTTTTGTACTTGGTTCAGAACGTACCCTGTATAGACTATTCACGGCATATATAGGGCGTGCTGGTTGCTTAGAAATTTAGTTTATATGATTCATTTATAGGGTTACTGTCATTTAACGTCGTCCGTTAAGTTTGCACCGATAGACCCAATCTTTAAAAATTACGAAAATGAACGCTATGGTATAATTTGACGTTTCGGTCCTAATGGAACCAGTTTCGTTGAAAATGGTCTCCATTTGCAAAAACTACGTTATTCGGATCCCAATTTATCCATTGGTTCTCTTTTAAATTCCGTCTACTGACAAAACAACTTTGTTTGGCTCCAAACTGGAAATATAGCAATAATTAATTATGCATATCTTAATAAAATTCATTTCGTCGAAAACGGAGGTCGTTTGGAAAATTAATTATTTATACAGCTTATATAATATTGAAAATATATGTAAAAATTATAAAACAATTAAATTAAATAAAAATAAATTATTATTACCATATATATCCAAAAATAATATATCACTTCAAATATTAACCAGTATTGAAGTTTAACTCAGTATTAACATTTTCGACTTGAATGATATTCGAATATATAAAAATTCCTTATTAAATCATTAAATGAACGTTAAAATATATAATCGAACTTCATAGCGACTATTTTAAAATTTGAATTGGACATAACTTACAATATATAAGCTGAAATTCCGATTTTTCTCTTTCACAAGAAAATTATAATCAAATCGATTTAAATGTTTCTTGTTTTACAGAATTCCAATTTAAAATGGATTATGTATGTTCAGTTGAAGTTCAAATCGTAAATTACGAGCTGCCGTGCTATTTCGAGTTCATTTTATAATTATATATAAATTATAAGCTCGAACTTAGTGATATAAACGATATATATAATAAATCCATTTAAAATCCAAACCAATGTTTTAAAATGATAAAATATATTAAATACTTGACTACCAAAAATACGGGATGTTTACAAAGGATAATCGGAAGACTAATCCATACATAACACAAATGGTATTTACCTTACGATAACCAAAAACATTCTTTGAAATCAATACTATTATGATATTATAACAGTGTCTAAATCATGTAAATAGCAATCTAGCAGCATGATTGCATCTCACGCTCTACATACATAGTAAACAATCAAAACCGCGAGCGCTTATTGGAGAATGGATTCCAACTGGTAACGTATGGAACCACCTTCCAACGGTGCATCTCTAAAGAGAAATATAACGGGTTCAACAAGAACATCTTGCAACCAGGGCTAAACATGACCGGCCACTCACTTCGCTTGGGTGTTCCGAATGTATTGTCACTTACGGTAGGGATCAGCAATCGTTACCCGAAAGGGATAACATCAAAAGATTAAAGAAGCAAATGGATTTTCTCTATATCAGGTGACAATACACCCTAATTGGGAGCTATCCACTTAGCCATGAGACCTACCCGATTTTATACCATTTCCTGGTTGTGAGGCTTGAGGCCACCCTTATCTTTTGACATGCCATATCGTCAAACCCCCAAAAATCAGTTATTGATTTCCCCAAAAATATCACGGGCATAAAGCTAAGAGAAACGAATTCCTCCACCACCAACGTACTACGTTTGAAGAAATCAATATAGATGATCTATTAGGCATACTCTGTCAAAAATTCGTTCATACAAGTTGTCCTGGGACTGGAAAAACCGAAGGTACTATTCCATTAATCCATCTTAGGATATTTCTGCCAAGGATTAACAGGACAGCCCTTGAGTTTTACTCCACCTTCAATTATCTTCAGCATAATCTAATTCGCAACACTTATGCCTATACAGAGCAGTTTTTCAGATAATAATCCAACTGGTCTCTCCGTATTGACAACGATGGTATTTTAATTAGACAATACTTCGATTGAAGTTCGAAACGTCAAACGGCGAACTACTACGCTGCGGTGAGCTCGTTTTAATTAAATCTAAATATAAATGTTTAAACTTCGTTTATTAATAAATTCCAATCTCATTTTAATATGTTAATATGAATTAAACCCATTTTACAAATCTAACGAAACAACTGTGATTATACAAAATCATCGATTATTTTATTCAAAAGTCGTAACTTAGTTATAATTTCATTTACAATTTAAATTCCAATTCCCTTGGAAATAAATTATTTTATTTTATAAAGTCCGATATAATCAGATTTCAACTTTTAATCCCTTGGATTTATCTCAATTCATTTTATATTCCGAATTCCAGAATAAAATCTATCGTCTCCTTTTTGAAATGTTTTCTAATTTCCTTTTCGAATTCATAATTGAATTTAAGCTTCCAAATTATATGATGATAATTTCTTTGCTGCATTTACAAACATTGTTTATAAATTACTCCCTTGTTTATATATTAAACAAACTTCCATTTCAACACCTATTTCAAACCCAAATCTTATTTTTGAGTATTTTATTTACTATAACTTATATAAATATATATATATATATATAACATAGAATTTATTTTCATATTCAATCATAGTTACTACCTAATACAGTCCCAATATCTTTTTTGGAAATAATTTATTTATTTATAAATTTGACTTAGTCGAATTGAAATCATAAATACATATGGATTTGTTTTAATCCAATTTACATTTCGAAAGTTGGAATAGATTTCCTCATTTTCTATTTAAAACAATTCCTAATTCCCATTTTAAATTCACATTTGAATTTAAACTCCCCAGTTGTCCAATGATAATTGTTTCTCTTCATTTATAAACATCGTTTATAAATTCACTTTTTTTTATACAAACAAATTAATATTTCTTAACCCATTCGAAATTATAATTTTATTTTGGAAAAATAAAATCTTCTTTTAAAAAATCTCAAATCACTTTCCATGATATTTTTAAATATCAATATTAAGGGTCATCGACATTCAACATCCAAATCACACAATCACCAATCATAGATTTGCTAACACATCATATATTACAATATATATATATATATGAAACAAAAAATAATAAATTTTGAGGAATCCAGTTGGATCCCTCCAACCAGTTTTTCCTGCATCTACAGATGTTAGACAATATAAATAATCCCATCTTGCTTCAAGGCAAGATATCGCGGTATAGAAGGTCGTCCACTATATATATTGTGGGGGCGCATAGGATCATCCACTAATAATATTGCAGAAAATATCTAATATATATATATATACACACACACACATATATATAATTGCCACAACCACCAAGCCTATATAACGAATATATATATGCGTCAATAATATTTCAATACATCCAAACAACCAAGAAACAAGATATAAAAATGATTCAAAATAAAATTCATTTATAATAAATTATAAACGAATGAAGAGAGTGTATTTACTCATCTTGATTTTTAGTTGTCGATATAGCGATCTATTTCCGACTAAATTAAACAAGTGTTAAATTTAATCAAAAATTCTGACTAGCTCCATATCGCTCTAAATCAGTACATATGCGAAGCTTTTATCAACTTGAATCCAATGTAATTAGTTTTGTTTGATTCTGGAAATGTATACGAAGGATATATGTTTATATAAGTTTAATACAATTTAAATAATCCTACCTTGTTAATTAAAAATTAAATTAAAAAAATACCTTAATCCACTTCTGCCCTTCTTCCACTTTGAATCCCTTCACACTATACCATACAAGCCTCACAAAAGCCATTACTACTGCCCAAATCTATCCCTGCCCTAAACATCAAGCAACATCCGTCAACAACTGATCATCAATAGCTACTAACTCAAACCTGATCGCCATTACAATATCTAATAAACCGACCATACCCAAAAGAGCAGTTCACCAACCACTTGCTTCACCAACTGCTGGCATACTTCACAAAAGAAAACTACCTCAAGCATACCGACTGTCGTAACCATCCTCATATCTGACCTCTACCCATCACTCAACGTCACTCCTCCATCCAACTTCATCTCAATCATCACTCCATTTTCAAGAAATGGATTGCGACTTCAAACTCGACCGTGCATCAGAAAAATTCGTGCGACCATATTTTGTTTGAAAACCCTCAAACTCCCATTATTAAAGCACCTCTACCTCCTAAGCAACGTGCCACCATCGAACCAACCCACCTCCGCCTATTTCTCCAACCCTAACCTTGACTACCACTTCGAATGGACTCTACCGCACGACAAACAATACTGGAGTGAAGAGGAGGTTATCACGATTTCTATGGATTCGTTTTTGTGAAATTTTGTTGAATATTTGAAATTAGAAATTTATAGGAAGAATTTAGGGAGTACGGGACCGATTTCATTCGGTCTAAAGAGATGGAATGAAAAATAAAAGGAGAGATGGAAGGAGGTATTCGCGATTTATAGAAAGGAAGAGCATAGGGTAGGTCGACTTTAGGGTAGCTTAGGTACGAATGAAGTACAAGCGTGTCAAATTCGATTTGATTTTTATTTAATTTGATTCGATATAAAGAGATTTTTTTTAATTTAAATAGATTCTGATTTGATTTCGAGCTTATCCACTAATTTTATAATCAAATATCCTGGGGTTCATAACTTGAGAACATGACCCCTTATTTTAACATAATAATCAACGTTCCAATGTTATAATGCTATTCTGAACTCAACAGAATAGAATATGAATTATAATTCGAACTGTATATATAAAATAATCATATTAAATCGATATAATAATATTTTAAATTCAAAACAAATAACTCCCCAATAATAAATTATTATTACTTATATTCAAATAGAATTTACATGGATCATTTGAATCGTTTCGATTCAGTTTTTAATTCAGAATTTAACTATTTATCGTTTTCGTATTACGATAATTCGATATAATCGAAATTAAACTATATTCGATTATTAAATCGATAAATTCCATATAAAAATCTATTTATATTATCAAATCAACATTTAAAATAAAATTTAAATGTTTAAAATTAATCGACCAAAAAAATTCCTGGTTACGCTTGTTTTGTTTTATTTACTTAACTTAATAAATTATTTCATTAACTAAATTAATCTTTTTTCATTAACTTAAAAGTGGTTAGTATATAGGTTACTAATTTCATATGACACTATTGACATTGCAAAGCATTCGTACAACTTATTCGGGTTGAACCATTGATTTTTAACAAAAATAATTAACACTTATACTTTGACATTTTATTTAATGAACTCATTTATGTAAACAAATTGCAAAATAGATTTCCTACTTCATTATATGAATTAAAACATGTCTATTCATATCAAAAAATCGCATAGCCTAAATTTCAATTTATATGGTTTTAGACCTAACTGACAAATCGACCAAATACATCAAATTCTGATTTTCTAGCAATATACAATAAATTATTCGAATCGTTAAGTTCATAAAACTGGTAAAAATATCTGATCTAATTGTTATACTTTTTGAAATCATAATAAGAACAAGTATATGTATCCATAACCATACGCAATTATTCTAAATTCTTAAAAACTCGAATTTTCAAAATATTGAAATTTCTAGGTCGTTACAAAATAGTGTAAAAGGTGGAGTATGAATGGGCTCCATCAAAATGTGATATATATGTCTATTTTAGGGACAACCGAAACCAGTACAAATCGAAAAAAGAATCGATTCCCAAAGATCCAAGAGTTCAAGAAAATCAAGATCAAAGAAATTCTCAAAGCTTAAATGAAAATGCTGATCAGAGTAAAGTTCAAAGCCAAAAGTGTGAAAATTCTCAAATGGATTTTCAGCCAACTCAACCTCAAGAAGTTCCAAACAAAACTCTTAAACTGTTCTGAAAAATCAGTAAATTAGAGCTTGCAACTCTCGACTAAATAAACAAAATGTCCATCTCAATGTCGAGGCACTAGCTGGTAATAAGAAGGATCAAGCAATCAATTGTAAAAAGAAAGAAAATTAGGGTAAAAATATGAAGTAGGTCACTGAATCAGAAGTACCCCCAACATATAATCCATGTTTAGTTACAATTCACAATTACAAAGAATCAACTCAATTCTATAAAATTAACTATTTTGCATCGGATCTGAGCATGGAATATCCTAATCTCCCTCCTGAAATTGTTGCACAATCATCAGATGACAAATTTTCAACCATCAATGAAGATCTGCCCCGCAATTCAGATAAAAGTGCTTTGGTCCTTTACATTGCAAATCAAAGAACATAACCAACCAGTAAAAGAAAGGAACCAAAAAGATTTAAAGAAAAATACATCATGGACAATCCAAAATGGGATGACTTATCAGGTAAAATCAAATGTTCTAGATCTGAGAAGAGTAAAAGAGGTAAGGTAAATTTGCCAAGTATGAATTCTAAAAATGCTCTTTATTTATCATTATAACGACGATTCTAGCTTCGAATATTAGCGGTACTGAATGCTCCTTTCAAATAATATGAAGTTATCGATATGATTAAGAAATATAGAGCTACTATTGTAGTTATTCTTCAAAATAAACCCAATAGAAGTAACTTTGATAATTTTTATCATAAATTAGCTTGTAATTGAATGAGTGTTAACAACAATATTAGTGGGGGGAAAGGAAAAATTATATTTTTATGGGACACTAATATTTGAAAAGTTAATAACATATCCTATGATTTTAAATTTGTAAATTGTGATATCCATAACACTGGTGGTATTACTATTACTGGCATTTATGCTGGTAACTTTTAATCTAAAAGGGATGATTTATGGAATAAGTTATCTAAATTTTGCAACAATTGTAACCTGTCTTGGGTTCTTATTGGCGACTTTAATATTGTTATAAATTTTAAAGAAAAAAACTGGGGATAACCCTATTCCAGTTAAAAAGTTAGACAAAATTGAGAAACTTTTTCATAAAAATGGTTTTTTGAACCTAGTTTAAAAGGTAATAAATTCACTTGGAGATCAAGAGAATTTAGAAATATCCAATGCAAATTGGATAGAGTGCTTGTTAATGATAATTTTATTAATAAACTTCCCAATTTGTCTTGTTGTACTGTTAAACAAAATACTAGTAACCATACCCCCATTGTCTTAAATTTAAAAGGTGTAAATAAAAGTAGTAATATTCCTTTTAGATATAAGAACGGTTGAACTCAAGATGCTAAGTACAATGTGCTTATTAAGATAGCTTAACTTTTCAAAGTCAAGGTGCTAATCAGTTTTAGTTTAGTACGTTACTTAAACATACTAAACATCTTCTTTAGCAGTGGAATAAATTCAATGTTAAACATTCTTATTTGGTTGCTAGTATTAAAAAGAAAGGTAAAAGATTACAGGACCTTTTAGATACCAATCTTGATAATATTGACATAGCCTCTGATTTCTTCAGCAACCAAGTTTACATGTCCAAAGAAACTCAAATTGAGGTTAGTAATTTAACACAAAAAGCTAAAATTAATTGGCTTACGAAAGGGGATGAAGCCACTAAGCTTGGAGTTAGTGATTAACCTTATCTCATGATGTGTAACTAAATAGAAAAATATTAAAACATATTTACTCTTATGTGTTAAAACATTAAGGGTGCGTTCGGGGGTTCAAGGTGGACCATTATCGGTTCCGATGCATCAGACCCGATAACGGTCCATCTTGGGACATTATCCCAACGACTATATTCTGGCTCTTCCTCCCCCCATTACTCCATCCTCTCCCTTCTTCTCCTTCACCATATTCTTCTACTCTCCACTCTTCTCCATTTTCTTCTTTAACACTTTCTTCAAGGGCTAGTTCATTCTCTAACTCAGACGATTCAGATTCTGAAGATATGGAATATATCGTTATTATTGGATCATATTTACGTGAAAGACGTAATGAAATAGGCCGTCGGTTACGCACGTTGGATTATATCGGTTTAATGTGGGTAAACGATATATTAAGCGGTCATCAAGAACGACGTCAAAGAAATTTCCGTTCAATTATTAGCTATTGATATTATAAAGCCTATTGATCCACAATTTAAACACAATTCCAGATGAAATTAGAACATCTAACCATTACTAACCTAACTTTAAAAACTGTGTTGGTGCCATCGACGAAACACACGTAATGACACACTTTGTAACGACCCGTATTTTTGGCAGTCAAATATTTTATTTAATTTATTATTTTAAATAATTTGTTTGGAATATTAATGGATTTTAATATTTAATTCGTTATTAAAAATGAAGTTAGAACGTTATATATTTATATAAATATAAAACGAGCTCGAAATGGCACGGCAGTTCGTAGTATGAAGTTTTGAACTTCAATTGAATATACAGGATCCGATATAAGTCGGATTTCTGTGAAACAAGAAACATTGGAATCGTGTTGATGATAATTTTCATATGGAAGAGAAAAATCCAGATTTTGTGTTATAGATTGTTAGTTATGTCCAAATCCAAATTTAAAGTAGTCGCTATGGAAATCGTTATTATATTATAACGTTTATTTAATATATTTAAAGGATTTTAATATAAACTTGACATCGTTTAACTCGAAATTGATGATATTGAGTTGTATAATTTATATTTGAAGCAATAAGATATTTCTATTTGGGTATTTACGATAATAATAATTTATTTTATTGAATAAAATTTGGATTTTTATAATATTTTAATCGATATTTATAAGCCTTGGAAATAGCCAATTTTTGAATGATCTCCATTTCCGACGAAACGTATTTTATTAGAATACGTATGTCAAATTATTACTAGATTTTCAGTTTGGAGTCAATTCGAGTTGTTTTGTCGGGACATTGAATTTAATTGTGAACCGATAAATATATTGAAAATAAATGTTGTTTTTGCAAACGGAGCCAGTTTTCGACTAAACAAAATTCATTTAGACCGGAATGTCATGATGTAGCTGTACGTCCAATTTCATTGCATTTGGAGTTCATGAATGTTGGTAAAAATATAGGACGTGCGACGTAATCAGTGGTAAAATAAATTTAGCTGCATAAATTTAGAAGCTTCTATCCTAAGAAATAAATAAAATATGTGCCAGTCTATGTCTGTAATGTGCTTATGCCTACCCTATATTTTCTATTTCCTAGCGCAATGTCCTATTCATCCACCTAACGTGTGTCTTCATTGAGAAGTCTCTAGTCACGTACACTGAAGGAAGCACATGCTATATCTAAGATATGTGGACCTAGGACTCATTTCAGCATATGTAAAAAGGGAGGCCTACACTAGTTTTCTAATACGCTACACAAATTGGGGCATACTGCATGAATCGACGTTGTGTTTATCCTACTTCCTTCACATTTATAATACGTGCGCATTTACCTAAGCTAATGAAAGGAGTCTTCCACATTTTTATGTACAATTCGTTCAGCCTATTTAAACTTTTTTCAACCCCTATATTTCCAGCTACTTTGTACATGTGAAATAACGTTAAGCATATCCTATCCTTCCCGTATATATATATATATATATATATATATATATATATATATTCACGTCAGTGCAAAATTCCTTCGAGTGGTCAAGACCTCTTACAGTCGCCATTTATAACACGAACGGTCCCAAAACCCCAATCTTCATCCTTAAAATTCTTGAAATCCACTCACCCATCTCGAATTATCCCAACTGCAATACCGTTCATCTCAACGAGAAGTAGAATCTAAGCTAATATGATTGGATCTGGTGCGATGGGTGGTCGGGATCTCGACTTGAAGCTGCTGCGGCCTTGGATTTACTACGACTTGTCGAAGGTGCGACGCACGTTCTGGTGGCCACTGATAAAGCTCCGAGAGTCAGTCCGGTCAATGGATGTGGCGAGACAGTGGCATGCTAGTTGTTCGATGTTTGCCAGTGCGTGATGATTAGTGGGATACAATGAGATGCGAAACAAAGAAGATATGGGAACAAGTAGTGGGGAGGTAGCAGTAATATGGAAATGGAAGGGGAAGCACGGGTCGTTCTCGTTGTAGCAAGCAAGTGGCGAGGGTCTGAGGCGTTCCAGCGTGAATAAGTGGAAAAAGTCGGGCAATGTTTAATGTGAATAGTTAAATGAATTGCCTTCGAGCGTGTTTCTGGAATGAGATAAGGATGGGTTTGAAATTCGAAGTTGTGTTGTTTATCGTGAGGAACATGAAGTAATATATATTAAAAAAAATGGGAATGAGATACACAGTAAGGGGGGAGGACGTGAGATCGGGGGTGTGTTGACAGAAGTATAGAAGCGGGGGTGGAAAAGCTACGTGAGGGAGAAGCAAAGTGGACAAGGTCTTTGATAACAAGTTTGGGTGGAAAAAGTTTGCATGATGGAAAGAGCATAACAACAGAATAAATGGAGTATGAAGGAATAAAAGACTGGTAGGAGGAAAGTCATGCAGGACTGGGCAGTCTCCAAGATGCGGTGCAACAGTAATAAGTTTATATTAACTAATGATTTAGGATTTATTAGATTATTTAATTTATGTAAGTATAAACGTTAATAATGCTCTCAATCATTGCCAGGTTGGCACGTGACATTAGGTTTGGACACATTACTGAAGCGAGAATAACAAAGGGAGTCGGCCAGTTTTCTTCCAACAGATGTAATACGAGATCAAACACTGATTTAATAAAGTTAATATGTGATTAGTACTGAATTAACTAATTAATTAAATTTATATATTCAATACAGATGGAATCAAAAGCGGAGAACGAACAAAGGATTGGATCCAACATTATACATATGTCGGGCCGGAAATGGTATTTAACAAGCGTAATTAGTGGAATGACTTTACTATTAAGTGATTTAATTTTGTTCCATTAAAATCATACTAATATGAATAAATCTTGACCAGGAGAAGAGCAAGAAGCCGAGAGCAGGAGGAATTAAACGATGAACAACAGAAAGAAACAAGTGCGGCCTTAATTCATTAATTAAATGATTAGAAATTGAATTACTTAGTTAAATTATATAACATAAATGGTTAACAACTAACTTATATAATTACACAATAGAACGAAACGAATTGTGTTATGGTCATGGCAACAAATGGAACATTATAGAACTGTTCTGGACAAGATTGGAATCAGCAGGAAATCTTTGTTGAATTAAACGATCATTTAACTTAACTAAATCGAATCGCTTCAACTACGAAGCAAATCAAGGTGAGTTAAACTCGCTCGGTTCTTCCCATTTATATTTTTTGTAAATTGGTTTTTTATTTTGTGTGCTCTAATTGCTAATGGTTGACTATTCACTAGTTATATATTTATTGTTCATTTAACCAATGAAATTAAACCGTTGTTTAATTTCAGCGAAATACCAAATCGTTATTTTAACGATTGGATCCAATGGAGGTAACTTACCTTGTTGGTCACGTTTATAAAATAAATGTGTTTAATTGTTTGAATTGTTTTTTTAATTGGTTGATGTTATACAGTCGTTATTTGCTTTTATAGAAATTATCAGTTAAAATGAATTGAATGATCTTATTTGAGATAACCAAATTTGGATGCAGGGAAGAACAGGTTGGAGGGATCCAACGGGATTCCTCAAATGTGTTAGATATTATTTATTTTCATATATTATCAATATATGAATTTTCCTGATTGGGTGATTGGTTTAATTATTGATAGTTGACTGGAAATTTAACCTGGGTTTGGTTTTAAACAATGGGCAATATTGGTTGAGTAATCGGCAGTAAATGGCCTAAAAATAAATTGTTTTGTTTATATTAATTTACCGTCAGGTGGATCAATAGAACTGAAGTTATAAAATTTATTTTATAACTGGAAATAGATATTGAAATATATTATTTTGAATAAAAGTTTATAAAAAAGAAATAGATATTTGTTATTTATTTAATTAATTTATAATTGATTATTAATTGATTTTATGAAGTAAATTTTGATGTTAATCAGATTTATAAACAAATGAATAGAAATTTATTTAACGGTTGAAATTTGGATAATTGTTCTGTTTAAGAAACAGTTAAATGGAATTGTTTAAATTAATTATATTATTAGTTAATTTAAAGGAAGAATGAATTAGAGCCGGTTAATGAAATAACCGCGTTTTGAATTGACTAAATCGACCGTTGTAATTGGGATTGATTATTAAATTAGTCTGTTTTGAATAAAATAGTTTAATGTATATTATTTTAATTTTAATAAGATTTTGGAAATAAAAAGGGTTTTATGAATGGGTTTTATATTTAGACCCGACTTTTTATAATGAAGTTATAAAGAGAATTTTAAGCAAATACGATAGCTTAAATTAAATGATACTTGAATTAAGTAAAAGGAGAAAAAGATGAAAGGGGTTTATAATAAACCAGTGTTATATAAAAGAGGTTTGACGTGTTATATCGTTAATTTTAAATTAACGTTACTTAAAAATAGGATTAAGTAAAATTGGGGAATTGAAATAAGAATTCCAAGCAGGAAATGATTAAATGAATTTAAAAAGAAATTGGTGAAAGTGACTTGGGTAAAAGAAGTGGGTCATCGGATTTTGTTAACAAATCCGAATTATAAAATGAAATTGTTTGAAAAGGTAAAGGTTAAAAAGTAGTGTTTTATAAGAAATTACTTAATTATAAATTAATGAATAGTGATTATATCCGAGAAAGGCATTTTTAAAAAGTAAGAAGGTTTTATGAAACCGTATTTGAATAAAATAGTTAAATGGAATTTGTGTGGATATTGGAATGAATTATTGGGTTACAGCTCATATCTATCTGAAGATAAGAACGTTGTTGATCAAGGTCTGAGAGGTAATTAAAATACCCCAACTTGAACGACTTCAGGATTATCTAAGGATGATATTAGTTGTAATGGTAAAAGAGGTTAGTAATAATTTATTATTTCATTAAAGAAATAATAATAATAACGCAACATTTTTTACGCAAATTTGGAAAAATATATAATGAGGATTCCAAAGTGAAAAGGGAAATAAAAATGGGTTGCGTGAAATTATAATGATATTATCGAGTTAGAAAAGGAAACGTAAAGTTGAGTTCTATTCTATAAGAGTAAGCATGGATTATTGTTGTCAAGTAATGAAATAAAAGATATTTCGTAATGTTGTTTTACGAGTAATAAGTTGAATGGATTTCCTAATATTAGATAATAATGTGGCTAATGTTATGAAAATGAAAATAGAAAACTGGATATGATATAGAATTTTTCTAAGTATTAAAATGAATTTGTTTAAAGAAAAATCTTATGTTAAATAAGAAGCGAAAAGCTATATTCATAATATCGAAATATTTAAGAGTTTTAAATTTACATTTGTTTTTAATTAAAAGGCCAATTGATGCTAGATACCGAACTAGTGAACTCATTGGATTTCATGATTGAATCACTGTTTATTTTGATAGTTAAATAACCGACTATCAAATCTGCATAATACGATTGTTGGTACGGAAAGACCAGGATTGAATTTATATTCGAAAAGCATTCCGACCAACAAATACGTCAGGATATCAAAAGGTGATCGAGACGGAGCATTGAAGACCGTGGATCTTCATAAACGGAAGAACCACTAACATTCTCTGCCTTGCAAGTAGAAATAAGGTGTGATTCTGTGGTGGTTGGAATCTACGGATTGCAAGGACTTCTCGCTACTGATCTATAGGGTGATTCCTTGGATGTGGTAGGAGAGTACCTTTGGTTCATCCTATTCCTGGATGACTTGTATGGACGGATGTCTGACAGAGTATTTCCAATGGGGTCACATACGTTGATTTCTTCAAACGTGTCATAGTTGGGTAGCTCCCAACTAGGGTATTTTTGTGGACGTCATTTAGTGATCGCTGGAAGATCTGACGATGTGACATTCAAGTGAATGGTGACCAGATATTCTAAAGATAAATTCTGACCTTAAGCCTCATCAACTGGGAAATGACAAAAATCGGGCAGGCAGCATGGCTATGTGGGTCGCTCCCATTAGGGTGTATAATCAGCTATCTAGAGAAATTCCTTTTGCTTCTTTAATCTATTTCGATGTTGCCCCTTTCGGGAAATGGTGGTTTGAGCCCAACCATTGGTGATATACATTCGATACACTCAAGCGGAATGAGTGGTCGGTCATGTGTGGGCTGGGTTGCAAGACGTTCTTGTTGAACCCAGTGTATTCCCCTCTAGAGATACACTATCGGCAGGTGGTTCCATACCTTGTCATAGTCGGAATCCTATCTCCAATAAGCACCCGCGGTTTTGATTATACTATATATGTAAAGCGTGAGATGCAAGCGTTTCGCTAGATTGATATCTACTTGTATTTAGATACTATTATGATATTGATTTCAAAAATGTTTTGGGTTATCGTAAGGTAAAAATCATCCGTATTTATGTGTGGATTTGGTCTTACGATTATCCTTTTCTTTAAAAAAGATCTTTGAACTTTAAAATCAAGTTGGATGATTCCCCTTTAAACTTAGTTTGTGTTTTCTCACTCTGGTTCACCAGACTGACCCGATGTTTAGTAAATGCTCGGGTTAGACCGGGTTGTACAGGTTCAGGTTGTCGAATGCTATGAAGAGACGAGCTGGAAGAGTTCAGACGTATGATATTATATAGCTGTTATTCCGCTGAGTGTTGTATATGAGGACATGCTATTATAACTGTCCAAATATGTGATGTACTCTGATATTGTAAGTATTTTTAAAAGCTCTCGGTAAAGATTTATTTATGTATTATATTTTGTTCCGCAGCGATGTGAGACTCTGTGTTGTGTTGGTTCTTCTTCTTCTATTCTTATATTTCTTTCTTTCTTATCCCACCCTCTAATTTCTTTCTAATAATTATCTAGTGTTTTCGGTGTTTGGAAGATCAGCATGAGATACAGAATTGTATTTATGTGGATTTCCGGGGTTGAAATCCGTTGGGTCGTTACAGTGGTATCAGAACTATTGGTTTACTAATAACCTTGGCTCTATGGTGTAACTCAATAGAGATAGGGTCAGTAATACCCTAGATTGAGTTGAGTGTATATATGTGAGAGCGTATTTGTAAATTTTATATACAAATGTTTTGTATTGCGTTGTTTGATCGGTTCAAGTGTTGAGAAGCATTGAACTGGCAATGGATACAGTATTGTTTTGAAAAGAAGGTAAATGAAATAATTTTACCCAAATTATATTTTTGTATAGAAAAGAAATAATTTTATCAAATTATTGAGATAAGTGTGATTGATTGATTTGAATGGAATTCAAATTGGATTGAAAATTTGAATTGAAAACTTAGCTTGGTTAAGTCTGATGTAATTAATAATGATTTCAAAATTAAATAAAACAAATTTGGAATTTTGAAATTTGATGAATAAATAATAATCAAATAGAAATCAATCAGGTATTAATAGATTGATGTTCAAACTTGTAAAACCCTAATTAAATATTAATATTGAATGTAAATTCAAATTGTTTAGTTGTGTAATGGTTGTTGATTGTGAATTGTTTGTTATTGGATGATAATTTGCTTCAATGGAAGAATCAACAATTTAATGGAGCTAAATGAATTATAAACTAGAGAATAAATTTCCGGTATAATTAAACTGGAATGAAAGTACATATCGATTGGAATCTATGATTTAACCCTGTATTTACAAGTGAAATGATGCTCATGTTAGATTTTTGGGAATTGGTGTAGTTACTTGTTAATAAACGACGTGGTGTTTAATAATTTCATGTATTTGTGACTTACATATTAAATGAGTTATATACATGTGCCAGAAGGATAGAGATTAGATTTTGCTTGAATATTTGCACGTTTGATCAATAAAACTTACATATTAAATGAGTTATATACCCGTTTGATCAATAAAACTTTGTCCCCACATTCTCTTTCCATCCATTTAACAATTACTATAATAACTTTACATTTTAATGCAATTTTTAAATGCAGCACTAACTTTTTAAATGCAATTTTTAAACTTGGCCAAACTTATTTCCAGACTAAACACGCTTCCTCTTTCATGTTTGTATAATTAATTGACATGCTCTGCACTTTTTTAGGCTGCTTTCCTTTTCTACTTATAAAACAACATAAAAATTCACTGAACATACATAAAAGAATCATACATTGAACAAATTCCTCATTGAATATACATAAAACGAATGCACCTGATAATACAATCATACATTGAACAGCATAGTGAGCAAACCGAATCATACATTTACACATCGAAACATAGTGAGCATAGTGGTAATACAGTTAACCATTTGTACATTGAACATACAAAAAGAATCATACATTGAACAACATAAAGAATCATACAGCAAAAGTTATACATCCATGCATAAAGAATAAAAGTGAGCTAACTAACTAACTTCATACAGCATAAAAGTTATACATCCATAAAAATCATCCATGCATTCAGCATAAAAGTTATACATACAGCATAAAAATCATACAACATAAAGAATCATAGTGAGCTAACTAACTTCACAACAAAAGTTATACATCCATGCATTCAGCAAAAAATACACAGTACATTTAACATCAATGAACATCATTAGCCTAGAATGAACATCATTGCGAGAAGGATCAAAATACCCTCAACTGAGAATGCTACATGCCAAATTAACAAAACACGGTACATTTAACAGCCAAATGCTACATGCAGTACATTTAACAAAACACAGTACAATTAAAAAAACATATGGTTCAGTCCCTAAACATATTTCATTTAACAAAACATACTACGTGCCAAATTGTCATGCAATCAAAAGAAGATGCTGTGGCCACCTCCACATATGTAGTAAGGCTTCATGGCAAAAACTTACATAATAACGGCCTGAAAAGTATTAAAAACAAATAAAAACAAATATTAGAACCTAAACTATGTTGAACAAGAATATTCCAATACAAGCTAAATCGAAAACTGCTTACCGAACACTACATCTATAATGTTAGAAAATCTTTGAATTCGGATGTAGATTGACTTGTATAATTTTTGCTTTTTTGTGCATTTGGAGGATCATTAGGAAGTGTATACATATGAGACGAGGAAACCTGCATATATGTATATATACCATGAGAAATTTTAGCATATAACTTGAATAACATAGTTGTTATGACTGTATAATTTTTATCTAAAATATATATGTTGAACTTGAATACCATATTTTGTGCATTTGAAGGATCATTAGGCACTGTATACATATGACAAGAGGAACCCTACATATATATACACGATGAGAAAATGCAGCATATAACATGAACAACATTATCGCTATGACCATATAATTTATATCTATAAATATATGTACATCTTGCGACATAAAGAAGTTGTTTGATGAAAAACCATATCTTGTTGAGGTGTTTCATAAGTCAATGGTTGGAACAAGCTTTGAGAATGTTTTCCAAACTGTAAATTTACATGTTGATGCATGGATTTGGAATCATTGGTGTACCGATTAGAGTTTAAAGCTCTTGCCAGATTTCTTTTTTGATATTTCTTCTCCAACGGACCTTTAATTCTTTTAGTTGGTTGACCCTTAAGGCGCCGTTTTGCTGGATTTCGCAATTGAGGGTCCTCTTGCATGTTCAATATTGTGTCGTGACCGAGATTAGTTGACATACTCCCTTTGAAATTTGGCATATTCCCATCCTGGGAGGCTGCAAAAGCCTCAATCTTTTCCTCTACTTCTAGTAACAATGATTTGCTCAGTGCATAAATATCAAAACATCTTGAACCTTTGCATACAATTTTTTGTGAAATATGAGATAGCTCGCTATAATAATTTATTAGCCGTGGATCGTTGTCATTTGGAATAATATCTCCAGTCGAATCATATATAACTTCATCAACAATTTCACATGTCCATCTCTTTAAATAATATTTTGGAGGCAAACTTTTATACTCCAAGTGACGAAAGACTTTTAATGCATGCGAACAAAGAATTCCATCAAACTCAAATTTTCTACAGGAGCAAGATATCGATTGTTCCGAATGATTATATATAATTTTGCGAGTTCTTTTCCAACCTTCAATTTCATTAACCTTGTACATGCGAATAGTTCCATCATCATTCTCCAACTCGAGTGATAAATCAATGGTCTGCTTAATACACTCTTGGAAACAATAAAATAATTTTTTTGTGTATATTTTTGCTGCTTCATATTCTATAGACCAACTAGATATAAAATTAGGTGCTGTTTGTTGAGTCCGATAATCAGCCTCCTTTTCCTTTTCACGTCGATTCTCCATGGCTTTAGAGTAAAGACTTACAAACTCTCGAAGAAAAATTCTACCATTGTTAAAATAATCTTTTAAGAACTTATTTATGCTCTCACTCCTTTGAGATGTGGTCAAGCCAGCACAAAAATGAGAACGACTATAGACTTGTGCCCATTTCCTTCTTAGGTCGTATGTTTTTTTGTAACCATTCATTATTTTCAAGCCCATTAACTTCAAGAAAGTTATTCCAACTTTTTTCAAATTCTTCAACGGTTTCCGGATTGTATATGCAATCTCTAAATTGTGCTGAAAAAGACTTATATCCACTATTACTTAAGTTCTTTGCAGCATTTTGACACAAATGCCACAAACATAGACCATGATGAGATTCAGGATATAAATTATTAACAACATTTGATATTGCCGATGACTGATCAGTAAATATACTTTTGGGTCTTTTACCTCCCATTGTCTCCAAGAAAGTGTTGAACAACCACATTACTGCATCAATTGTTTCACCATCTAATAGGCCGCATCCGAAAAGTGTCGTTTGTCCATGATGATTGATGCCAATAATTGGTGCACATAACATGTCATAATTATTTGTTCGAAATGTTGTATCAAAGCACACCACATCGCCAAATAAACCATAATCCCTTCTTGATTTAGCATCACAAAAGAATACACCACGTATCTCACCATTTTCATGTGTTTGAAAAGAGTAAAAAAACTGTTTGTTTTCTTCTTTTTTTTGCTTGAAGTATTCAAGAAGACACTCTGCATCACCTTTTTTAAGAAACTCGCTTCGTGCTCTTTGTATCAAATTATTGCTGTCTGACCTTGTGAAATTTAAATTTTTAGCCGCACCTGCTTCTTCACACATGTAGGAGAAAATCTGGCCTTGCTTTATTCCGGAAGAATGCATTTTCTTCATAAGTTCGGTTTGTGAAAAATCAATTTTTCTCTGCGACTTTAAATAATGAGAAAGCTCTAATGGAACTAGATCATGAGAATGCTCCGAGTTAAATTCAATTAGTCTAAATTTATCACCAAATATACGATTGACTGTGAATTTTGCTTTACAATTAAACTGTCGATTGTCTTTTTTTTTTGAGGTGTCTTGATTTTCTTATAAGTTCCTTCGCATGAGCAAACTAATTCTTGTCTTTGAACAATTGATCTTTTACTATTTGTTCTAAATATCCTTACGCTGAATCCAACATGTCTTGCATATGTGTTATAAAATTGGTACGCTTCTTTTGTCGAGTCAAATATCATACCAAGCTTAGGCTCTTCAAACTTATTGCTTGAATCTCCACACCCATCATCAGCCATGTGCGGTATCTCATCATTTAAATCAATGTCAATGGTATTCATTTTTTTTTTAGAATTACTACAATCATCATCCATGGTTGACCAATAAAGACCTACAAATAACCATTACATTTCATCATTTCTACATGTAAAAGCTCATTACAAAAACACTTAGTTTGTTATGTTTTAAAAAACATAAAAATGAAGTTCAGTATGTAAGAATCAGCAGAATAATGAACATAAATGAACATGTACGACACAAAATAGCATAAAAATGAACCCAGCTGGAAAATGACCAATAAAAATGAACCCAGCTGGAAAATGAACATGGAAAATGAGCATAAAAATGAACATGTACGACACAAAATAGTTTCATGTATGAAGAAGCTGGAAAATGAGCATAAAAATTCAAGCATGTTTACTTTCTTCTCTACCAGATGAAAAAAGCGAGTCTACAGTCTTTTCTTCTTTGTTCTTTCTTTATTCTTTTTTACTTAACGATGAATTTTACCAAAGAAGTGGTTTGTTTAATTTTTTGATTAATCTGGTAAGTAAGAGAAAAACTATTTGTATTCTAAAGTTTGTCTTGTTCTTGAAAAAGTGGCTGTTTAATTTTTCTAAAAGGCACGTATGAATTTAATCAATAAAATAAAGAGACAGAGAAACTTAATGTGGGTCATAGAAATGATTGTTTGTACAACAAATAAAAATATGCAAACGGTGTTAAAGATGTTAACGTAACATCTGTTAAATGAAGGTGAACAAAATTGTTCTCACAAAATTGTTCTCTAGATGATGAGCTCAGTCGATGCAAAGTCAACCTGTCTTCGTGAGCAAGCTTTCCTGGATTGAAGTTTAAGATGGAACAAAATTTTAAGAAACCCCTCGTAATTTTCATCATCACACTCCTGTTTTTCTCCCAATCAAACTCTCAAACCCCAAAGTCTGTATAATTGGAAGCGGAATCGCAGGTTCTTCTCTCGCATATTTCCTTAAAATTTCTGCTTGCACCACAAATAAACAAAATTGCATCGAAAACATCCATATTTTCGAGCGGAACACCGTACCAGGCGGCCGCTTGCGTACCGTTATCGTCGGTGAGGATACTTTCGAAGCGGGAGGTTCAATTATGCACCCTAAAAATTTGCACGTTTTGGGATTTGCAAAATTGCTAAACTTAAGTGTTAACAGTAAGAGTGATGATGATTCTTGGTTTGGGATTTGGGATGGGAGTAAGTTCATTTTTAAGGGGTTGAAACCTGCTGATGGCGAAAGTTCGTATTTCTACAGAAAATTATATGGCTTGTTGGATGATTTGAGAATTTTTTGGAGATATGGTCTTTCTTTGTTTCGGATGAATAGATTTGTTCAGGTTTGTTTGTATGGTTGACCTTTTGAGGTGTAGGTTCATTAATGGGGGGAGGGGGGTGTTCTTCTACCTGCACTCTATGCCGTCAATCTCATCAGAATGATAACTAAATAAGAATTGATAACTTCCTCCACCTCCGGAAATTTAGAAGATTTGAAAACTAAATGCATTTTAAGAAAATAGCAATGTCAGTATGCATAAGAAAAATGGAAATCAGTAACGAACAGTAACCAGTCTTCGAAATTTCAAATTATTTTGATTCATGTTAATTGATCAGTTCAACAAATTAGTAATTAAACTAAATTAGTAATTCATTTCAACTAATCTGTTACTATAGATATAGATGAGTGAGTGCGATAACTTGTCTTCATCGTTTCTTTTTCAGCCAACGACATCAGCTGCACCATGTCATCGCTAACCAGCAACCTCGCTTTTACATCCCTGCCTCTGCATTCGTTGTCGGCAGTCCAAGTTGTGCGAATAAGCATGCACTTCCAGCCGTCATTGATTCCAACCCTATCGCATGATCATATTTACTGTCCAAATCAATTTTCTTAAAAAATAAATAAATTGCGCAACGTTTTTTTCCAGAATCTGTTCGTAAGCTAGAACTTTTATCCATGTTATGAACCCTTCTAGCACTAGCAAGATCATTGCCTTTTATAAACAATGCCTCCCAGTTTGGCAACTAGACCACCTGACATGCCTAAGACATCCCCTCCTGCTACCAAGCCATCATTCATATTTTGCACCTTAGGCACAACATAATGCCCCTCACAAAGATCACCGTTTTCCTCATCCTGGTACTCAACTTCTAAATCATCATTTTCCAAACCATTTTCACCTTTCAAATTTATTATGTGTTTGAGCAACGAAACATACCATAGCTTTTTATTTGGAACTGTGTTTGGTTCCCAGCCATACAAAAATGGGGGCTGGATTCAAAATTGCATAGTCATAGGTCCACAACATGATTTAGAAAATTAGATTTGTCCAAACATGAAATTTTCTACATTCATAGTGATAATAACAAGAATACAAGAAAACATGAAACATGGAAATACGGTGCTTTTATTTGCTACAGCACCATGAGTTTGCTGAGACGCATTATTGCTCCATCTCCACAAAGCGTCATCAACTAATATTGGTAGCTCGATAACCAGAGTTTCAACTCTGACGCGACTTATGAAGCCAATCGAACTCTCTCCAAAACCATCGTTGTTTTGATAACCCTAATTGATATGGTGCATTCATGCAATTGGTCATCGTGATGGACAAAGAAGTAGGGTTTTTTGGGATTCAATGATCGATAATGAAATCTATCGAAAGTGAAGATTTGATATGATGATCAAGAATACGAGATTGAGATTGTAAATTTTAAACGGGTTGAGAAAAGGAGACGGGGAAGGGTAATTACGACAAGTTAGAAAATATAACCCCGACCGGAAACTAATCAAAACCGAAAATGAAGCCCTTGATTAGGATGGAAGATGCATTTTTGTCCTTAGAACT
This sequence comes from Allium sativum, assembly GCA_030737875.1. Taxonomy (NCBI): domain Eukaryota; kingdom Viridiplantae; phylum Streptophyta; class Magnoliopsida; order Asparagales; family Amaryllidaceae; genus Allium; species Allium sativum. The sequence goes on from CM060919.1 coordinate 35,057,167, forward strand.
TAAAAATCCAAGTCGCTATCCTGCAAAATAATTCAAGCCAAGGGAAAGGTACTGAAACCTAATTTCCAGCTCAACAAAATTTGTCAATAGATAATGAGCTCAGTGGATGCAAAATCAACCTGTCTTCGTGAGCAAGCTTGCCTGGATTAAAGTTTAGGATGGAACAAAATTTCAAGAAACCCCTCGTAATTTTCATCATCACATTCCTGTTTTTCTCCCAATCAAACTCCTCAAACCCCAAGGTCTGTATAATTGGAAGCGGAATCGCAGGTTCTTCTCTCTCATATTTCCTCAAAAACTCTACTTGCACCACAAATAAACAAAAATGCATCAAAAACATCCATATTTTCGAGCGGAACACCGTACCAGGCGGCCGCTTGCGTACCGTTATCGTCGGTGAGGATACTTTCGAAGCGGGAGGTTCAATTATGCACCCTAAAAATTTGCACGTTTTGGGATTTGCAAAGTTGCTAAACTTAAGTGTTAACAGTAAGAGAGATGATGATTCTTGGTTTGGGATTTGGGATGGGAGTAAGTTCATTTTTAAGGGGTTGAAACCTGCTGATGGCGAAAGTTCGTATTTCTACAGAAACTTATATGGCTTGTTGAATGATTTGAGATTTTTTTGGAGATATGGTCTTTCTTTGTTTCGGATGAATAGATTTGTTCAGGTTTGTTTGCATGGTTGACCTTTTGAGCTGTAGGTTCATTAAAAGGTTTATTGATATCGTATGAAATATTTGTGCTGGTCAGAAAATGTTGGACCGATTCATGCTTTATTATAAGGAAGACACAAGCAGGCCAGTGTTTGACTCGGTGGCTGAAATGCTCAAGTGGTCCGGATTATATGAACTCACTCAACGGACGTTGGACGCAGAGTTGAAAGATGCCGGGCTTTCTTCTTCGCTGATTTCAGAGCTAGTAACCGTAAGTTTATTTTATTTATCAACCAACAAAATGTTGGTAGGAAGGATTCTCAAATTATGACCATAAAACTTAAAACATAACCGTAATAACTAATTATATTGTTCCACCTATTCAATCCCTAGCGTTAATTGTTCGAAATCTCTTCACCAACAATATCCTCATTGTCTATTATAACCCGAAAAACTAAAAAATGAAACACATCGTCGCAGCAAGCAGCTGTTTTCTTTAATTATTTATGAAGCCTAAGGTTGCGTTTGATTTTTTAACAGGAAGGGGTGTAATTGAAAAGGGTTGGAGAAGGGGATAATCGGTGAAAGGGGAATGTGTTTTTATTTTATCTGGAAGGGGCACACGAAGGGGGCAAATGGGTGGAAACGGGGAGAAAACTGAACTGTTCAGCTGAAAGGATCAAAAGGAAACGTTCAGTTGAAAGGGGCAGATGTGGTGGGTCCCGCGTTGGACGCGGATGCCAATGTGGAATGCCCATTTTAGAAATCAAATGGTACCTAAGAGTCTCTTTGAGAGCCTTTCTTTTAACAACTTAAATTAGTTTAGATGCGTAATATTTATACCGATTTTAAGTTAACAGTATCAAGTTTAAAGGTAAATGCCTTACCACCTCAGGTAATTATTATTGGGAATATGTATTGATATCTTGAAATATACCTACCATTAAACTAGCTTTTGCCCACCTTTTTCCTCTTAAGAGGCATGGTCTAACAGCATCTAAGCTTATTGTGATTCTATGGTTAATGGTTCCAAGTTTTCTTAATGCACTATCTTAGGCTTATAAGCCTTACAGTCTGTAGAAGCGCCGTTCTTTCGTTGGTTACTTGAACCAAGAAGTGGAAGCAGAATTACAGAGGAAGTGGAAATAATTAAACTAACGTGTGAAGTGTGAAGTGGAAGCAATTTTGGGGTTCAAATGGTAAATCAAAACAAGATACATGAGATTTTTGAGATTTACAGAGGAAGAACGAATTAAGATGGGATGAAAAGAAAATTACAGGAGGTGGGATAATTGTAGTAAAGAATAAAGAGCAATCACCAATGCATGTTTTGTTTGTCTGTAAAATAAAATAACTTCCCTTGTAGATCGGCTTAAGTCGGACAAAAAAGTTTTTAGAGGCCTCTTGTCATCGATTTAATTTGACTATTGTTCGTATCAGTACGGTTCTTCAAGTCTTGTCTATGTACAACCATGAATGTTGACTCTGATATAAGCATTACTTGTTATTTGTAACGATCATAGAAGCTAATTCTTCCTTGTTACATGGTTTTCATCTGTCATCGTGTATTTCTTTGGCGAATCGTAGGAGATTAATTCAAGCATATCAAATGCGATCATGATTTAGTCTAAAACCGTTTCAGTTGAAGCATTTGAGCTTGTTATAGTCTGTCGGCTTATGGACCCAAAGAGCGTACCTTACGACAATATATGATTTCCAGCATCTGAAGGTGAGTTTCAGCATTCTGATCTTTAATATATATTATTTGAAGCAGAAATCTTAATAGCTTGCTGAACCTCTGTAAGCTTGTTTGAATCTTGCATTATGCTGTCTTTTAAACTGGAACAAATTGCTTAGGTACATTTATGCCTTCTTGTAACGTGCTTTAATTCTCTTTTGCTGTGTAAATATGCTGTGAGTTGCAGTGAATAACATTCTGCTCATCTTCTAACGCTCCAACACTATATTTGACCCTTTTTTTTTTCCTGAAAACACGTATGTGCATGCACCGTTTTTGATGAACGCTCAACGATGCAATACTGATCATTTTGTTCTCAAAAACGTAGAAGAGGATTGTGCAACCACACTTAGCGGTCGTACAAAACCTGCACAATAAAAAGGCAAACGAAATATATAAGATCAAGAATCAAAAGAGAGTAGTACAAACAAATTTGGAGTAGTTTGCCGAATTCAATGTCATACATTCACACTATTAGCAAGTACAATCATCGCCAAGATTTAAACCTTCCCGGCAATGGTTTTTATGTAAAAAGCGGTAAACTAAAAGAAGCTTCTTTCTCATAGCATTAACCAATATTATTAATATTGGTCATTATGGACCAGTACCAATATATTTATGTTATGTAACGACGGTCGAAACAAAGTCCCCCTTCCTTACACGCATATGAACTGACACACAACTCTCATATAACAAAAGGAATCACTAATGTTACGTGTCTACCAGCTCATATTTGTACACAACTCCTTCAATTTATTTCGTGATTTGGGACTATTTATTCAAACCGTCATTCCTATCTTAACAACATGCGAGACAATCCTAACAATTTGTGCTATATCGAACATTTTCTTTGATTTGGTCTTCGCCTTCAACGAACCAATGGTGGCCCACATCTGTATCCAATAAGATTTGGTATAATCCTTGTTGATTGGTAATGATCTTTTGATTTTGTAATTTCTATTCTTTTCCTCTCGCTCTTCATGCATTAGCTTGGTTACTAGCTAAATGTATTGTCTCTACATAAGAATCTACATGGATCCGTTTGGTCTCCTTCGCACTTGGTCATTTTTTATGCTTTCAGTTTGATATCTCTTGTTCTTCTCCGTACACTTCATGACCACTTGGTAGTCTTGATTCATGGAGATATGACTTGGTTTAAATGTGGTAACACCTAACTCCCAATGTTTACTTTGATATCTTTTGGATCGAAATAAGCCATTAAACTCGAATTTTGCTCTACAAAGATGTTTCTACATTCTAAACGGTCCTCGTGAAATGTTGTATCTTTTCTAGATATATTGGTACGTCGTTTCAAACATTCGTAGAGTCATATTTATTTAGCATATATAGAAGTTAAAGTTGCCCACTTAAATTCATAGCTCGATTTCAAGATTCCCAAAAGTTTCTCTCCTCTTTTAGTAAGGTAGATTTCTATCTTTTCTCATTTCAATCCCATCCATTGTCGTCATTCATTTCTTTTTAAAATGAGAAGCTCAAATGGATCAGTATTGATGTTAAGAATATTTATGTAAATATCTGCGTTATAGGCAGGATAAGGATAATGCTGACTCATACATTCGCAGGATATGGATCATGATGACTCATACATTAGCAGGATATGGATCATGCTGACTCATACACTTAATGTTTTCCTCTTATATTATTTTTCCTTTATATCTTATTAAAGGGAAATTGTTATTGTTTGTTTTAACCGCATGTACTCCATCTATATAAAACACTGTAATGTAAATCAATGGATCAAGGAGTAAGATTACAAAATTTCATTTTTTCTACAATCTCTCATACTATTAGAAATTCTATCATGGTATCAAAGCCAAGTTAAAAAAGAGGGGAGAAAATGAAAAAAAAAGTTTTTCTTTCAATTTTTTTTCCGTTTGCCCTTGTTGTTGTTCAAGTCTTAGTTGTCTGCCTTGGTTTCGTTGCATTGGTCGCTGCACTCTTGGTTGTAATTCTTGTTATGAGATTTTCCTTGACAACTGCTATGTATTATTTTCTTTCGGTCCTTTTAAGAAAATAGTTTAGTAATATTACACCCTACGTGGTGTGTGTAGTGGTTGATCCACTTTAAAAACTATTAATGTGGTCGGTTCACTATAAAAACCGTTTGTTATGGTGTGTGTGTGTAATGGTTCATCCACTTTAAAAAACCAATAATGTGGTCGGTTCACTATAAAAAACTGTTTGTTATGGCGTATGTAGTGGGTGGTCCACTTTAATAACCATTAATGTGCTTGGTTCACCATAAAAACTGTAGTGGTTGGTCCACTTTAAAAACCATTAATGTGGTTGGTTCACCATAAAAACCGTAGTGGTTGGTCCACTTTAAAAACCATTAATGTGGTTGGTTCACCATAAAAACCATTTGTAAAAAGTGAAGTTGTTGAAGACTTGAGGTGAATGTAGTGTGTCAAGTTTCAAGTTTTCAGTTTCCAAGATTCAAGTTTCAAGTTTCTCTGTCACATGTTTCAACATCTTCACAATTGGGAGATATTTCTACGGCATATGTTCTGACCGGTCATCAATTGGCAGATATATTGACAAAATGCTCTTGGACGTCAGCAATTTACATTTTTATTGCGCAAGTTGGGCATTTGTGATTTACATGCTCCAACTTGAGGGGGAGTGTTAAGAATATTTATGTAAACTAGTGCGAACCCGTGCTACGCACACGGAGTTCGTCCAAAAGCAACACTTATGTTTGATACCCAAGTTTGTCACTACTGCAGTGCTTTTGTTGAATTTTAAAAGCAAAAATTAAATATGGGTAGAACTAAATCAATATGTGCCTTGTTTATTTAACAGTAAAGCTATATCTCCTATTTCACTTTTAAGTTTGTAATCATGTTAAATCCATCAAAATCTTCCTGGTTAATCCTCAATTTGAGAAGCATTCGACTTGTTCTCTTTTAAATTTTGTACTGATGTTTATGAACTATTGTGCTGTTAACTCTCACTTTGCACATATAGCAATGAAGCTTCCTGGAAGTCAATGCACATCAGATACAATGAGAAATGCTGTGCTCACTCATATTGAACAAAATGTAAATGTATTATCAATCATTACCTTAATGAGAGGAGTAGAAGTGAAACATCGTTTAACATTTTCTTTTTGGGTATGCTTGCTAGTAAATCATAAAACATGTTTCAAAAATAACCACATAACTCGTTCAAAGTTTTAAAGCAATATGACAGAAAGACTGTTTGTAATCACTTAGAAAATAAGAGAACATAGCGGTGTCATCTACTAAAAAGTCCATTTGTGTACATATAAAAATATAAAAATACTACTCTATATCAAACCACAAACAAACATTAATCGGACATCTTCAGCTGGAAAATAAATTATAAAATCAAATGACTGTGGAGTCTAACAGCGGAGAGAAAGAACTGATATAGTGAACTAAATATAAAATATAACATGAATATTCTATGAAGTACAAAACCTCTGAAGCAGACAGACTCAAAATTCTTAAACTTCCATCATTGATGATAACTGTGTGGAACATAGACAATACTTCTGTATGATTGTATATCCTTATTGCTTAATGGAATCAAGGATTTTGTGCTTATACGACGTCACCTAGCCACCGCTGCAACAACAAACAGATGCATCAAATTATAAGAACAATAAAAATGTTTACACACTTCCTGCTAAAGAGCAAGAATAATATATAAGAATAATGTTGTCAAGCGTAGACCCATTTATTGTGAGATCATGGACGTAAAGGATAAAAATATAACCCTGTTTATAAAAGCATAGTCAAAAAGTACACTAAGTTCAGTGGGTATCTAAGAGTGAGGTCTCAAGTTTGACACCAAGAACTATATCCCCAAACAAAACATCAAATAATCCCGAGCATCCCAATTTCCCTATTGTATTGTTAAACTTCCCACTCCCTAATGGTACATTGCAAAAACACCACAACTCAATCATAAAGAGCAGTAAACGGTTAGCAATGCTTAAGGAACCTATGAATTATTATCTATCTACTGTAGGATGACTTGTACTCAATTCCTTTTTTTCACTAATAATCATAACTATCGAAAAAATGATAGGCGTGAATATTATCTTGAACGAAACAATAAATTCTAAAAAGGATGCTCACCACCTAGTGCTCTTTGAGATTAGTGATGTAGTATCACTACTACAAAAGTGGGCATATTCGACACTATTTTACTGTGGCCTTAGATCAGAAAAGTGTTGCCGTAGGCCATTTTTTCAAATAGGCAACACCAAGGGGGCGTGGCATCCGCGGCCGTTGCATTAGGCCTCTAAGGCAACGCTTTTGCCCATCTACGGCCACGGAAAGAAAGTATTGCATTATAATCCTATATAACCCTATTGCAACAGCATATGCATGTAATGCAACAGCATACAGCGTTGCCTTAAGCAGAAGCCAGAGCCTGACTTCCAGGTCATGGTAGCGGGGCCCACATGAACTTTCCATGTCAGCAGCCAACGTGTCACATGCCACGTCAGCTCTCCACGTCAGCTGCACATGTGTCACATGCCATGTCAGCTAACCACGTCAGTTGCCAACGTGTCACACGCCACGTCAACAGTGGGGTCCACATGCCATGTGGAATTAATAATATTTTATTTAATGCAACATCACTGTATTATGTAATGCAACACCATTATCTTTAAATGCAACATCAGAAAAAAAGTAAATGCAACAGCAGAAGACGACAAATGCTACATTAAAAAAAGCAAATACAACGGTTTAATTAAATATTCTGCAATACCAGTTTTGTACATAAAATAAACTCATCTGAAACATTCATCATCACATTCAAACCATCTAAAATATTCTACATATCATTCTTCGGTTGCATCCAATACATACCGTCAAAAATATTCATTCTTCGGTTGTAGGAGTACCAGTGTCATGAATGATGAAATATCAGATCCAAAGTATTCGCTCATTCTTCAGTAGCAAGAGTACCGACACATCAAATACAGCATGTCCCTTTCCTCACTTGGCTCCATTTGGCATTCTGCGCTACCGTCATTATAGCAAATACAGCCTATGCGCTACGATCATTACTCGTAAGTGATTATTTTTGGCATTCTGCGTCTTTAGAGTTGCAAGCATCTTAAGTGACTGGAAATGCACTTTGGGGTTTTTATCTCTACTGCTTGATTTAGTGATACTGCCAATCATTGAACAAACGGACTAAATGAGCAACTGTTGAATAGAGTTATTTCTGATGGAAATGCGGTTATATCATCCCGAAGTAAAAGAGACATTTGTTTTACTGGATAATGGATATATGCAAATGGAAAAAAGTAAAGAAACATTAAGATTAGATGAATTCATGTTTTTATCTTACGTGATGATTGCTTGTTTGAACCCTCCCCTGAATCCAATAAACCAAATTCTGATTGGAGTCGTCTTCGGTGACTTGCAACTTTCTTCTTTATATCATCCGGATTTCTATTACCTTGTTCAAGCATATCACGGTATTCCATTATCGCGGCCTCTAAGCATCTGAGTTTTTGTCTGCACGAAAAACCACAGATTAAACGGTATTTCTAATAACAGAATGAGCTGTGAACTTCGGATCCCCAGATATAAGAAAGTTTGCTTAAAGTAGACGTGTTGACAGAATGGGAAGACTGTTATGGTCCATTCTACTTGGGTTTACACGCTAATGTATCTTCCTCTTCCATCAAATTAATTAAAAGCTACAATAAGAGTAAACATCCTACAGCGAGTTTCCATTAAATTAAAGAAAGAGTTATAGTATGAACCTATGTTCTTCATTCATGCTACTCTCTGGATGAGGAAGACTGGTAGCGTTAGCTGACACCTCAAGTTCATCGACCTTGTTAGGACTGCCACCAGCATTTTCGCATACTGCAGACTTGTTAGGACCTTTAGATTCAGCATCTTTACTGGCTTGGTCATGGACCTGGAAAGAACAACATCTTAAGTGATGTAATTTAAAGCATGGAACACAAGCATGGAAAGGCTTGTTAGGAAGAGCAAATGCTACTTACAGACACTTAGCAAACCATGACTGTGTTAATTAATTCACTTAGCAACCCATCAGTAGTAAGACATCCAAATAAACAGAGATGTACATAAGGGCATTGAGCAAAAGGAACGAACCAAGTGGAAAATCTCACTGCTTGCAACAATTGTCGTCGGCATATGCTTGCAGCAGTATCGGACAAGGCCTGAAGCACCAAGTGCATCTCTAAATAATGCCAGATCAACATGATAAATCATTATATGATTAAAGGCAAATGAAAATAAACAAATGATGGTGTATGTCCACCCTTATAATGCTGGAAAAATAGTGCTATAAAATCAGCACTGACACCTCATTTCTAATTGTCTCAAGTAGCCTTAAACATTTAATAGAAATAGAACTAATGTTAACAACACTTTTCCTTAATTAAGGAGAAAACAACAACAGCAAAATCCACAAACCGATAAAAGGAGTGAAGTAACATTTGTGTAACCATTTATCTATTCAACTGCACAGATCAAATCTTACTTGCAATTAAGATTTACTTAACATGTACATATATCTTACCAAGTCAAGTAAAATAATAACTCAGCATGTCATCTATAAACATCTTGCTTACGAGGGCACAAGTTGCTGTACATTTCCAATAAAACTTCTAAAAAAATGATCACAGTCGACAAACATGGTTAATTATATAACCTAAAACTCCCAGTTGTATTTTGTGCGTCACTGGTGATTGCAAAAAAATAACAATTTTGGCACTGGAATGCTCCAATTTCTTATGAGCAGTAATTCAAGGACATAATAACAACAATACCTGCCATACTAAAAGCATGTAATCACAATACCAAAGCTTCTCCCCTTCCTTCCTCGCAGCTCCAGAATGCTCCAATTTCTCAGAAAAACCATTTTCCGATAGTCCTATAAACATGTATAAAGACATCATTTTGGACACATGCAACATTTATTATAAAAGAATCCTATTTTATACAAATGGGAACATAATCTGTAACCAAATTAGTTGGACACAATTATTCGTCTGACGCATTACATGGTATTGACTCGTTAGTTTAGAATAACATGCTTAATTGGTTGTAAAACAAGTTCTTTTAATTGCAGTTAATATGCTAAAACAGCATTGCTTTAGTTTTTGTTACAAGCACAATCTCAAAGGAATCATGTCTTGAGCACATGCAAAGATGATTATATCCATGTCTTGAGCACAAGCACAATATCATTTAGAAGTCCAACTCAAGTTCAATATATTTGTAAGAGCACAGAAGCATTTGTTTGCTAATAATCAAATTGATTCTTTTTCTCTAGTTGTTTGAAAAAGACGCAGCAGGCAAAAAAAGCATAGCAAAAATTCAAGTGTCAATTCAGGATGTTGAATACCTTTAGCTTATTTAACTGTTATAATACTTCAGTCTAACTAGACAGTATAAAACTGATTCAATAACCCCAAAAGAATACACAAATTTAGCAGGAACATCGCAGGCTATGAAAACTGCATTAATAATTATAATAAAGATGCGAGCAAAACTTATAAACAAAAAATAATGGAACAGATAAAAAGAATATATATAACATAATGAACAGTCAAGAAATAAAATCTCACCTTAAAGACTGAAGTAGTCTTTGTGTCACTGATCATCTTTCTGACTTAAAAGGAAGAACCCGTTTGTCTTCTGATTTGTGCTGAAAGAGTTTTGCAATCTTCCGCCTTTCACAATCCTGCAATTAACCAAAAAAGAAGAAGGATAATATAACTGAATTGCAAAATGTAATCAAATGATTCACCGAAGAAAACAACATGTTAGACCCTGTACCTTGAACATATGAAGGTGAAAAGGTTTGTCAGGATTCATTCTAAGTTTCATATAAGTGTAGGCAAAACTTAGCTGATCTCGAGGAGTAAAACGATTCTACCTCATTGAACCATTTTTTTGGCCTTCTTTTAACTAATACTTCTGTTGTAATTTCATCGACAAACATAATAAAATATACACCTTTCTTTGAATGGTGGGAAATCTGCAATTACAAGAAGAAAAGAATTAGTCTAAAAATGTATTTCATGTTAATTTTCAAGAAAATGGTTAGGGTGAAAATATTAACATATATGTTCTACTTACTCAAATAATAACATTTATATTTTTAAATAGTACAAGTCCAGACCTGATAAATTTCTAAAGAACAACCATACTCGTTTATCCTTTAATATATCTCCCATTTACACTTTAAAATTTAGAGCATCCACTCAAACAAACCGATAATCTTACCATACATAAAACTGGATACGAATATTATTTAAAATACATTTAAATCCTATTTTTGCTGTACATGGCAAAAGGGCATAAACATGCATCACTTACATGCCACCTCTTCTGCTGCTAACAGACCAACTTATTATCGTTTATGCAGGTAAATAAATATAAACACCCTTGCTGAGGATTATAAAAGATATATGCACTTATCATTTAAGTGTCATCTCTTTCACCTCCTAGCAACCCAAGTTTTCCATAGAAAACTTGACCAATTCAATATAATGATCGAAATTCATAAAACAGGTTCACACATACAAGCATTGCTCTGTTTAATTATTTACAACATACATAAGTCTTATATTTGACAAGGATATATCTATAAACAGCATGGTCTAAACCACCTTTTCATGCAGCACTAGACTTTTCTACCCATACAGGAACACGACAAACTAACAAATTAACAGTATGATTTGAGGCCTACCCAGGAACACGGCAAAATTAACAGTTATGTATTATGGCAAAATAACTAATTAACAGTATGATTTGAGACCTATCCAGGAACACGGCAAACTCTTCCCTATATTTAAATCTCTCCATCTATTCGTTTCCACTATCTACTTGTAATTTTTGAGTTTGAGTATTTTTTGAATTAAGGTGAAATGGCAGAAGAGGATTATAAAGTTACCGTGCATGTTTATGATCTTAGCAATAAGCTTGCTCGACAGCTGAAAGCAGATATCAACACCGAGATGAGATTGAACCCAGAATGCTTTTCTATGATCACTCTCATCTGATTATAGTTTCCCCATTCGATTTCAAGCACGAATCAAACTTGCCCTAGTTTTAACATAGAATATGAGATGATTGTGGAGGCGTCGAACAGAAGAGGAAATCGAATTGGGAAAGTGAAAGAGGAGCAGAATTTAGGTTTAAATTTCGGTGAAATTAGGTTTAAATTTTGTTCAATAAAGGGGAAAGTGAATAGAAAATGTCCGAAAAAGAAAAGAACAATTAGAATTTTGTGAATTGGAAAATATCGCGCTAAAATTTGGCGGAAGGATAGAGTGAGGTGGTTGTCACTGATTGGATGATGGAGTAAAGTTTTAGATAACAAAGAGGAATTGGTTTCAACCGTTGGATTAAATCATCATCTACGGTTATTTATTTGTTTATTCTGACAACATGGATCGCTGATATGGATTGTATTTTTATAAAGCAACGCTTTGAAGTGGTGTTGCTTGTCACAGTTCTAGAATTCCAACCGCAACAGTGCATTCACGTCTAATGTAACAACATATGAATATTGTGGTAGAAGATCAAAGAAAGCATAGCTTTCGCCACACTTTTCATGCAACGCACACAAATTAGTGTCGAATATGCCCACTTTTGTAGTAATGTATATTTAATACAATGACTACAGCAAAAAAATATAACCAAAAAGACACCAAAATATTACAAATTTGAAACATGTGTGCATGTAAATTTGCATGCTATATACAAAGTTATGAATTATTGATTCCACGTAAGTTCAAATTTTGTTTATAGGTCTAAGTGACATGTAGAATTTCACAAATAAAACATAGCAAACTGTAATATGAATTGCAGAACAAAATCATGACAAAATTATTAAAAAATAATGGTTTGAAAATTGAAAATCTAAAAAACTAAATATTTTAGTTGTTTACGACATTCCTTATAAAGGGAAGACAACAAATCGAGTCCTTTATATGTCGCCTCCTTATTGGTTTTCGATTAAGAGGTATGCATGACAAAAAGATCCATGTGACATGTAAGTCATATTTGTTCACCATATTAGTCAAGTGGTTTAGTGACACATCGTATAGTACCACCAAAGAACGGGAACCAATATATTCACCATGCGACAACATCTCAGTTATTGAAGAACAATCTTTAGCCAATGATGAAAATCAATGTTGAGAAATATACAACAAAGCGATGGCAGACTAAAACACAACAGAATTAATAAATAGGTACCTTCTCCTTTTCTTTATTACATAAGCGTTATCTACCAAATTACTCTAGCTCTCGTGCAAACTGCAAAATAACAGCTAATATAGTAAAGATAGAAATATATATATATATATATATATATATATATATATATATATATATATATATATATAAGAATGTTAGATTAAACGAAGTGCCATTGTCGGACTAATATAGTAAAGCAATATATAAAAGCATAATACATAACAAACAAATGTATATCCAAAGAAACAGAAACCAATAATATATGACCAGCTTAAAAACAGTCAATAGAGTATGAGTCAATGATTACTTTATTGTTTACTGTAAAATAGTTCGAAATTCTTGTTGTAATCAATATCTTTAAATTAGACTGCATGTTTGCAATTAAAAAGTAAAAAATGTTATCATTTGGCAAACTTATAAACGCAATGACTAATGTATCATTTAGCATAGACGTTTTCTTCAGCTTGACCAGTACAGGCTATTTTACCTATGATAAAACTGCCATTTCAAGATTATTATATGCATTATAAAAGCATTTATATTAATGTAAATTAAAACTATTATATTTACTCAAAATAAACTTAATATAGCAAATTAACTTGTATTCTGCTCATATGATACAAAATATAAGTTGCATAATTGACTGCCTTGCTTATGTTGATGCTTCTAGGTCAGTCTATCATTTTCAATAAAAAGTCTAAAAACTTATAGTCAAATTACATGAATAAATTGTGGTCTTTCCTACATGCATTAGGAAGAACTTCCATTAAGTCATTCAGTGCTTTATCTAACACATTCGTAGATTGTCAACATATGTGGCACACCAAAAAGGACAACAAACATATATAAATGCATATCCAGAAACTTGCATCAAGCATAGTTTCACAAAACTATGCCATATACTCTAATGAAATATATTCAAATTCGGTATACACAATACCTATTTGGCATTGCTTATTAGCATTAGTTTTCTATTTCACTAGTAATCCCATCATTACTGATCATCATTACTGATGTCAAAGAGCCATCATTATTGACATCTTCATCATGTTCATAAAACAGGTCTTTGAAATTTTTGACATATTCATCATTTGTACTATTATTTGCACTAAATACTTCATCTATGAAATCTAAACACCAAGCAAGACGTTGCAAATCCTAGTATGAAAATCTTTGTTTAGCAAAATGCAATGATATTGGAAGCGTTGGAATAAGTTTTCCGTTGACATGATTCATTCATCTATTTTTAATGTTAAAATAACTTTGCATTAGCAGATGGCTGCATACAGTTCTAAGGAGAAAAACATATCAACGAAATATGGAACACCCTACTTGCACTCATTTTCATTCTTTCTTTATAATGTACAACAAAAAACCCAACTCATGTTCTCGAACATATCATTCAGTTAATGACAACGGTAAATATTGAATGAATTCTAAAGTTATTTGGACCACCTCATTCAGAAGTCGTAGAAGGATAGCAGCTATGTTGATGAGAAACACAAGAGTTACGTGTCCATTGCAAGGATTGGTTCTTTCACGTCAGTTTTAAACCAAGATTCTTTGTCAATGAGAAGTTTTTGTTTCTCTCTATAATTCATGATTTTTATTACTTTTTTGATTTTTATATATACTTCAAGTTTCCATTCATACACAACACCACAAACAAATGTGTGTGTGTGTTTGTGCGTGTGTGTGCATATAGTTATCCAAACAGTGAATTTTTTTTGTTGTAAATTAAATATTTAAAATTTTAATATAAGCATAGATGAGGTTCACAAAAGTTAAAAATCATCATAATTGCTATCATTGATCATTTTAAACCATGAGCAATGTGCTACAATAGTTTCTCTGACAAACTTCCCTGGACATTCATTGATCATAATTGCAAAAGGGGTGCTCTTGATCCTATCCCATAAATATATATATATATATATATATAGTGACTATAATATTAATTTAAATATGATGATGAGTTCTGATGACAACTATCTGCATCTTACACAGGATTAACATAAAATCATATTTATATTTGTGTTGATATTTAATTTTACATAAAGAGAATGTAAATACTGGTAGCTTGGAACATTCGCATCATTTATGCTTAGATCAGATAAATGGTTTGAATAATACCTTTAGATAGTACCAAATTGCTGTTTTTCTTAATTTAAAAGAAAAAAACTATTTCAAAAATAAACATGTGATACAGTCAGAAGAACTAGTCATTTAGCATAAAGACTGTTAACTTGAGCCTAAATCTATCTAGATTCATATTTGTAATTAGCCAAGATAAAATAAATATGAGAAATATTAAAAAAAGGAAGAGAGACATATAAGTTGAAATGAAAATAAACGTAAGATTATTACAAATGCCCCAATAAAGCACAACCGCAACATCTGTTAATTCACAAATATAGCAGTCAAAGGACATGTGGTGGAAATGGGAGGAAGAATTAACAGACAGTTAAGATAACATCAAAAATATTTCCTAAAGGTGAATCTAAAATACGTGATGAAGAGATGTAGTGGAACGGTATAATTTTTTCAGTGTACTTCTGGTGAGATAAAACTGAATGGTTATGGTGACAGTCCAATTCCCATTTCCTTAACCAATGATCAACACTGTACTTCCCATATAAGCCCATCAATACATAAATTTATTTTAGTGATTCATGAGATAAAATATATCGAGCGGTAACTTAACAAAATTGAAAGGTTATAAAAATTGTCTTAAGCATTAAGAAACTAATAATAACATAATATTTATATTGAACATGTTGTAGCAGAAAGTAATCGTGTTAATGAATAGATGGATTGATAATTACTGCATTATGTTTATATGATTTCATTACTTGAATGCACTCACGTGTTCATTTATACATACTTATGTATGTTACATGCATGTCGCCAATCCGTTATTTTATTAGAAAGAAAAAGAGTCATTAAAAGAAAATTTTGTTTTGAAATAGCAACATACTAATCATTACAAACTTTTTTTTTTCTTTTTCCAAATATTAAATATTGCTCTACTATTCACTATCCAACAACTGTAGCATATAATAAAGGTGTGCTATTGTATCTACATGTTAAGTAAAGATCATCTGACTCACATTGTAGTGTCTAAGTTATATATGATCTGAAGTTTTTACTGATTTCTTTCCTTCATGATGCATAATTGATTATTGCTAAATACTTCATGAAAGTCTTATAACAACAGGTCACATCAGCACATCTAAATATGTAACTCGTTCATTGAGGAGGCGAACTTTGAATGATTCTTTAAACTAAGAGATATCGATCTATCGTATTGTTGGCGAGGTATTATATTTTACGGTACTATATAGCAAGAAGACTAACATATTTAATACATAAACATTAGTCCACTAATCAACATGGAATATTATTTATAACATGAAAATTGATTTCAAAATTGGTAGCGCACCTTCAGGGTATAGTCTAGGTGAAAAAAAAATTAAAATATCAAGAATGAAGCAAATAATGTCTTCTCATTGACATTTCTTCCCTTGAGAAGATATTCTACTGCTTGTGCATATCATCTAAGTATATACAGTGCAATCAGAAATGTAAACAATGACCAATATATTGTCAACCGCAAATGTTGTAGGGCTAAGTAGGCTTGAAAAGAAATATTGGTACAATATATATCGATTCAACTGTGCAAAAAGAAACAATGCATGGTTACGGTGAAATGCCAATTTATGACATGCTCACCAATCATATGAAATAATCGTATTCTAGAAAACCTCTGTGTTAATACCATCTTGTAGAATGATTTCCCAATATCTACTACCTTAATACATTTGAAATGTATACTTTGGAAAGTTCATTAACATTTACGACATGTGTAATGTATTCCTCTGATTGTCATTTTATATAGAGTATGTATAATAATTTAGCAATATATGCTCCTAGTTTTATTACGACGATATAATGGAACATGTAAAAGTATTAAAATAGAAAAATAATATCGAAATATATGATCATGGAAACAAATATTATATTAAAATAAAATAAAATAACAAAATCATATAATTTAATAACTTATTATTGACCACCAAACTATTTGTGGATAGTTCCTCTCTAAGTTAAACAAAAGTAAAAGGAAAATTTTTTTTGACCGCGTGTTCATAAGCAATTCAATGCAAACATAATAATACTTGAAATTGAATACATCTTTCATTTAAATGTTGAAAATTTGATACTTATGTCACTTACATATGGAAAACAAAAAACACGCAGCAAATTGAAAACAGCAGCATAAATGAAGCCGTTAAACACAAAATTAATCCATAGGTTCGGTAAATTAGAAATGTAAAATAGAACACAAATAAATGTGAGATTCATCCTTCGTAGATGGAACTGTAGATTCATTCATATGATACTCTTAGTTGAATTTTTCTTCCCTTTTCAACCGAAGGAATAAAAATTAAGCCTTTTCACAAAAAAAGAAAAAAGAAAAAAAAAAGAACCAGAATTAGGAAACATATCAGTAATTGGTAAAGCATTCAAATAAAAATGAAAGCAAATTAAGTATTTTATTTCTATTTCTATAAGAAGTCTTAATTTGCTATACAGTGGAATTTTCATGTTCTGATGTATAGAGAAACATACATCAGATACCACTTACGTGTTAATTTTCTTCTAACTTCAAAGAACCCTCGACGTACATACTAAATATCATTGACATAAAGTATAACTAAATAGAAATGACCTGGAATATTTTCAAAAAAAAAAAAAAAGCCAACAAAGCTGAATATTACGAAAGAAAGAAAAATCTAAAGTACTAACCATGGGAGTGGTCAAGTAGGACTATTATTTACCAGCACAAAATAAAATCAATAGTAGCATAGAATTAGTTAAGGAAAGCATGTATATATGTGTGTTGATGAACCAAACTCTGAAACATTCAGGTAAACAAATATGAAATTGCATGTGCCAAATAGAAAACATAACATAAATCTGAATTTCGAACAAAGAATATAATACATAAATAATTAGAATAACGTCCACCAAGTTCAAAACGTACCTCAATTCAAGAATGGAAAAATAACGAGCTATTGAAATTGATACCAAAAGCCAACTAACAAAATGAACAATTTTCTTTTAAAGAAAATTTTCTAATTACCACATTAATAAGATGCTCTGAATTCTGAGTATCAAAACACTTTAGTAGAAATCAAACATATTTTTTGTTCATGTAATTACTGTTTACATGGAATCCGGATCGACTGCTACAATTATTAAGTGTTCTCATACTTCCTCTAGTGGAAAAAAGATATAGACTGCTCCCAATTAAAAAAAATAGTTCAACCATGTTAATTTTGCAACATAAATCGTCAATATGATCTAGTCGATATCGTTGAACTGAGCTGACATATCTTAATCTCAATTAACCGCAAATGACCCATAGAAATTTGATTTGCGGAATAAAACACTTTCAAAAAAGAAAAATTAGAAAGGCTAATTATATTGCATGTATTTCATCCAAAATTTGAAGATCGTTTGAGTTGAGATGAAAACTATGATAACCATATTAATCGATTTGTTTTCACAGAGGACAACTCTATTGATATGATGCCATTGTCCGATTCCGAAGTCTAAAGTAGAAAAAAATCTACCCCTTTTTTGTTTATGCAATGAATTACGAATATGGTTGCTAAAGTAATTTTACTAAATAAAGTTCGGTAGGAAGGCACAAGTTCTTGTTAGCAAAAATAAATAATTGAAAATAAAGTGGCGACATAAGAAAGCAAAAACATGAAGACTTCAAAACTCATTTTACGTATAACATATAAAATATCAAATAGATAGCAAACAGCTGCAATTTTACAAACTGAATGATGTTGTGACAATTTAAGGGGGAAAAAGAATTGAGTAGATAACTGAAAATGAATAAGGAATTGACTTAGAAGTATAAATGGAATCCATTTTAAATAGTAGGAACGAAAAGTTGTACAAATCTTCTAACAATCAATAGTAAATCTTATGATACCAGAGTCACAGCTTGGGGTTGGTAAAATGGCTATTCTGATATTTCTTGCTTTGTATTAAAATTGTATTCATAATAGTACAACTGTCAGATCCAAGCTTGCACACCAGTAGGGAAACTTAAAAAACTCATGGCAAATTAAAATAGGGATGAAATGTGAGGAAAGCAAATACTTCATGGGTTACTGCTTGCTTACCAGGCAGCTGAAAGTTGAATTATTTTTACAATTTTGCATAAGGTAATACATTTTTTGTTCTAAAATAGGCGGTAGTAGCATAGATCTAAATGGATTTTCATATTACATGATTTTAAGTAGCGTTAGGAAGAACTGAAATCCGACAATTAACAAATGAATCATCAAATTTAATTTCGAAATTAAAATTAAGCACTATCGGTTAAAATTAAGCACTATCAAATTAAGCACTATCAATTAGAATTAAAATTAAGCACTATCGTCAAATCTACAGAGTAATAATTTCATTCACACAAAGTGTATAAAAATTAAATTTGATGATAAAACAGCCTTACCCAAAATCACAATAGCGAAAGCGAAGAGGCAACCCTAGGTTATGAAACGGTATATGCAAGATGAAACCTGAGACGAAGCAGCGCTTGTATAAACACCCGACCGCAGCAAGTAGAAAAAGGTGCAGCGCTGGGTTAATAGGAACAGGTAAAGATCAGAAGGAAAAAAAAGCAGAAATGGAAAGCGGCGAAGAGAGAAAAGTGGAAGTTACCCACTGTGCATCCATACGGCGCGTCAGTGGACTGTGTAAGCTATGCGAAGGTGAGAGAGCGACAGCTAAAATGGAGGAGCGTGGGAAGTCGGGTGGGTGTAGTCGTGTAGGAGAATGTTGAGATGTGAAAGATTGAACGATCAGGGTTAAATGGGGCACGTTTTGTTCGATTTGTTTTCTACCGGCAAAAGTGGATTCAACGGCAGGGATTTGCCTCAAGACAGGTGTCACGAGGACGATTTTTTAAGTAGATTGGAACTGAAAAGTCATTGCAGGAGGATTGTGCTTTCATATAATATAATAGATATCTGCGTCATAGGCAGGATAAGGATAATGCACTCATACGTTCGCAGGATATGAATCATGTTGACTCATACACTTAATGATATCTGCGTCATAGGCAGGATAAGGATAATGCTGACTCATACATTCGCGGGATATGGATCATGCTGACTCATACATTCGCTTGTTATGGATCATGCTGACTCATACATTTAATGCTTTCCTCTTATATTATTTTTCCTTTATATCTTATTAAAGGGAAATTGTTATTGCTTGATTTAACCGCATGTACTCCATCTATATAAAACACTGTAATTTAAATCAATGGATCAAGGAATAAGATTACAAAATTTCATCTTTTCTACAATCTCTCATACTATTATAAATTCTATCAATTGATCGTTTGAAATGTGTTACCATTTAAATAACACTTGGAGAAATTTGAACTCCCACATTATTTCATCTATTAAGCTCTTACCTTTTGTTTTATTCCAAGCTCTTGCAACATCTTCCTCCATGAGGATCAATGCATTCACCATCACTTCCAAGCTCTGAAGTTCATCTTTCTTCTCTTGGATTAAACCAGTCCATAACGAAGTAATTAGGTTTTTTTTTGTTAGACCAAAAAGTGGTCCTAACACCCAATTGAATATGATTTGTGAAGAATAATAATCTAAAACATAGAAAATCAAGCAGAGACACAAGATTTATAGTGGTTCGGCATTAACTAGCCTACGTCCACTTCATAGTTTCTCATTTCATTCCAGAATTACAATTACAATGAATACATTCACACAATCACTCGAATACAATGAATTATTCTCTCCGAATTCATTGATTTTTATTGGAGAAGAAGGTGGTTGTTGATTGAGAAATTCGGCCATGGATGCCATTAATGAATTAAGTGTCTGAACCCCCATCAAATGATGCACTGCATGTTTATTTATAGGTGTAAAATCGGTTGGGAAGTGTGGCCACGTGGCAACATCATGGAGGATTTCGAAAATGATGGAGAAAGTGGGGAGCGTGGCTTCGTTCGTGGACTTACAAGTGTCAATCGGTCCGGGTAAATAGGCACAAGAATAGGTCTCCAATGAAGGGAAGTTGCGTGTTTCAGGCAGTTCGGTTAGGAGGCTTAGATCTGATCCGAACCGATGTTGTTGTACCCATCCGATCCGACTCGAGCTATTCCATCTGAACCGATCCGAGCTATCTCAATCTGATCCGATCCGGAGAGGGGGATCCGATCCGATCCAATCCGAAAGGAAGGATCCGATCCGATCCGAAAGGGGGATCCGATCCAGTGACATTTGCATGTACAATTCAAGTTTTTCAACCTTCTATCACTCCATCTAAATGATCATCAATCAATGTAAGTTCATACTCAAATTCCTGGCTTTGGGTAGCCTGGTCACAAAGCAGGCTAACAATTTTTTATTTTTTATTTTTGGACATTTTTGAATCTTTATAGGGCATGTGTGGTCTAAATTCATTTAGAAATTTCCTAAATTCCTTTTAAATAAAAAATATTTTATTTTAACATATAAATATAGTTTTTATTGTTGAATTTGTATTGCATTATATGATATATGTATCATATGCACATGTATATACATGCTTGTGCAATACAAAAAGGTGTATATGGTTTGACATGCCCATGTATATATGTTGAGATTTACGTTGCACTAGACATGCTAGCCTCTCTATGTACATGGTATTGTCAATGTACACGCGTGTGCATATGCATGTAAAGTTCATGTATATGTAATTGCTTATCTTACAAATATTAATTATAAAATAAAATGTATTGTAAAATTATATACACACACGTACAAACATGCACAAACATACATTGATTAACACTATTTAATATAATAAAATTATTTTAAATGTTTATATGTATTTGAGTTAATTCCAAGTTCATTGCTATAAATTAATTTAATATACATACGTACATATGTGTGTGTGTAATGTATGTGTGTGTGTATGTGTAGCATCTCTATGTAGATGAGTGTTGTTAACACGTGTGCGTGTGTGTGTGTGTGTGTGTGTGTGTGTGCGCGCGCATGCAAAGTTTATGTAAATATAATTTTATATCTTGCAAATATTAATTATAAATGGAAGCGGCTATTAGAACATAAAATATGACACAAATTGGAAGATAAAATCTAAGCTATTGGATTAGTTTGTCCTTATGAGAAGTGGAAATTAGGGAACAATCAAATAGTGGAGATTCATTATTTCACCATTTGTATCTAATTTTTTTGTTCATATAGACTTACCCTCGTAAAATACAATGTATTGTAAAATTTTATATGAATATATACACATGCATACATAAATACATACATACATACATGAACATTTTTTAACATAATAAAGTTAACTTTAATTGTTTATGTGTATTTTGAAATAATTCCAAGTTCATTGCTATAATTTAGTGTGGTGCTAAGGGCACCCCAAAATATTCTTCCTAATACCGCTACTAAAAAATACCACAATAATTATCATTACACCCTTCTTAATACCATACAAAAAAATATGGGCTACCATGCCACCGTTAACTTGTTTCCCTCTTGTCGTTTATTTGTGGTTCCTTCATTTCATTCTGAAACCCTAGTTTTTCAATCGATCGATCAATGATAACGCGCCGCAACAATGCCGAGAAAGAAGAATGCGTGTCTAAATATACAAAAGCCGTGAATAAGATTTGAATTAAGCAAACTAGAAGAGGAAGTGAGAGATTAGAGTTTCAAACGGTAAGAATTTGAATTTTCCTGTGGGAAAGACGAAGTAGACAACGATATTCTTGAATAGGGTTTTTATATTAGGGCTTACTACGTGATTAGTTCAACAAATACTTGTTCAGTGAGAGATTAGAATGAATGGAAAATGTGGTATTAGGAAGCATACAAAATTTAATGAGTTTTCTTTTTTTAATTGCGGTATTAGGAAGAGTATTTTAGGGTGCCCTTAGCACCACACATAATTTAATATATGTATGTGATATATATATATATATATATATATATGTGTGTGTGTGTGTGTAGCATTGAATGACACCCTAAATAGTGTAGCACCTCAACTCTTGAATTTCACCGCAAGTTCCTAGTAGGAACTTGTGGTGATGTTGCACTATTTAGGGTGTCGTGGAATGCTCCTCTATATCTATTTTATTAAATATAAAGCTCAATAACTAATCATTTGAATTCTATTATGTATTTAATCTCATGTCATATATTAATCTTTCAGTGATTTCATAATTTATTTCTGCTTCCCCCTTCCAATTCATGCCAATTAATTTTCAAGTTTTAACAGCTATAAAAGTTGTCCATTCCATTTCTAATTCCATGGATCATTTATTTTCTTATGCATATGATTTCATTTCTATTCTTCTTATTCACTTTCAGTTGCAAAACAGAAAAGCATGTGCTAGTTTCGAAATGCATCATTTTCTTTCTACTAATTAACCTATTCTTCAATTATATTTCCTATTCAAAGCATCAACCATAAGCTAAAGCTAAACTATATATTATTTAGTATAATACTATAAAATTCGACTTTAATTTAGTGTGCCTTTTCATTTTTGTTCTTGTAAAGAATCTGAACACTGGCCACATATCCACATAATATAATTCTACAAGTGAAAGAGTTTTTGAAGCCTCTTTCACTATAAGTTTTTAAGGCCTTTCATTTTCAATTTTTCCCTCAAAATCCACGGTGCTATCATTTCTTAGGTATTCAATACTTCGAACTTTTCATCGTCTTTCATAAATATTTTCTTATTTGTATGAAGAATGTTTTTTTTTCCTTATTTATTAAAACAAAAAGTTTAGCTTGCTATTATAAAGGTATGAAATATCCCGAGCATTTTAATTCAACTTTATCATGAGAACATTTGAAAGTAATGAAATCTATCTCTCTTCACGTAGACTCCTACCCCTCATCCCCATAGAAATAAGAAACCTCATATTAAAGTTCTCATAGTCTTATCTTTATCAAGCTCCAATCACAATACTCCCTCTACATCCTCCTATTTGTGAGGACAAATAAATTAGTCGAATGTTTTAGATTGTTTCGTAAGAAGAATATTCGATTTAGAGGTATGATAAAGGTGCGATGTTTACCCATCATTTATACTTTTACAATAACGTTGTTACTTTGGAAAGCCTTTCTAACAAAAAATCTACCATAGAGAATATACTTTAAAGTATAATAATTTACTTATTGATATTGAATTATAATTTTCCTTTTATATATTCAGCGTACTCATTACGCATGTATATGTGGTTATTACATTAATGGTGTATTATAGAAGTTGATCCGTGTAAGGTAGCTTGTGCATGGAATTAATTTGGTGAAAATATGTCCAGGTTCATTTTTCTATTTCAATTTTGATTTTATTTTCCTCACTTTAGACTTGCCTTATGCGACTCTTATAAATTTATTAAATCCATAGTAATTCTTTCTCACTATATATTGCATGCCTTTATATGTCGTTTAAATTAAGATAAGGAATTAGTTTAAGTAAATATATCTATTCCTATAAGTGCATTATTATTAAAAAAATTGCAAATGCACTATTGGCATTTGCGCTATACATAAATTGTTTCCTGATCTGAAATATATCTATAAGATTTAAAGGAGCACAAATAAATTTTAATTCAAACAAAATGAAATAAGTGGGTGAAGTTTATGTTTTTATGTGGTGCTATAAAGATGTTATTAGATTAAAAAAATGACCTTTTATTAAAAGCAATGAGTGCGTCCAAGTTTTTATGTTTAACCACAAATGTTTGGGAATAAAAATTACTCCTGCATGGACGGAAGTTAAGAAATTGAACCATCACTTCTATACATACAATTAAATAAATAAGGCTCATAACCGTGATTAGTTAGTGCTTTATTTCCCTGCATTTTAGGAATGGTGAAGAAAAAAAATGATTACCTATTGTTTTTGCTTTCAGAAATAGCCATTGATTATGTAGTTAAGATATTTTTGATCAAAATAATAAAATGCATGTATTTTTTTCATCTAAACTGTTATTTGAATGTTTAAGATATGCGAGTGGCTTCGGGGATGGAAAATAAAATATAAATTAACACAAAAATTCGGATATAATTCCCACTTAAAAAGTAAAACATAAAATTTGACACAGCAATCTTGGAAAACTCTATCATTTAAGATTTGTAAATAATTTTTAAGAGAAATCAATCCGAGAAGATTACAATCTAAAAGCTTAGTTTCAACATTTACATAATCAAAATATTTAAAAAAAAATGCTAAGTTAAATTTTTTTGAAAACTCTGTATGTACAGCACAGGTTCACACTTGTATATTTCTGTTTTGAAATTATAATGTTATATACATTATCAGCAAATTGCTTCATTAATGCTTCGAATAAGCAGTGCGAAGCCAAAATAAAGAAGTCTTATGTTCAAGGTTCCAAGTGTCGCATTTTAAAGAAAATTTCGGTTGGAGTGAAAGAGTTTTAAAACATTGGTTAATAACAATGCCATTGAATCTCAGATTTCTATCTCGGACGAGATAAGCGGGATTTAAAACTTTGCATATTTTAACTAGAGATACTAACTTCTAGGTCTGTAACGACCTGCATTTTTGACCGTTCAAGTTGACAATAATCTACACATGTTGAGTCAAACAAATCCAAAATACATATAGTTATTGGGGTAAAAATAAAAAAGAAAAGAAAAACAATCACAGAATCTCGTAGGGGAAGGACAAAATATAATAAACAAATAACAGTTCATGAAGCTGTTAAAAAAATAAATTTGATTATTACAATAATTATTAAAGTTATACATACTTAGACATAATACAATAATGCAACAGAACTGAAATAATGTAGTGGGAATATATAATTGATAATATACCAAAACTCCGTCTACATCCTCCAATATAATGTGGCCTTTATTAACTAAAAAACTCAGGCTGAACCGAGCATAAATGAAAAGACAAAAAGACTCGAATCAGAACTAAAATATTATCATATCATACAAATCAAAACCACGTAATAATACGAGTGTCAGAGCGTTAGAGATGCTTACGGTAATCCACACCTTATATCCAATTTGTTCATGTGTGCAGTAAATTAAGAGATGTTATGGGAATTTCCTTCTCCTAAGATTCCATTAAACTAGATACTATACAATATAATGTGCTATTATAATAGTGTCTATTCAACAAATAAAATATTAAAATAGCGTAAGCAGGATTACAATTTTACCTTTACATCGTTTATAATACCGTAGTCTATACGTATACCGTAAAGTCCAGCATAAACTAGTGGCTATCAGATGGCACTTCATAGGTACAAGTCAAAATCGTAGAGTGCTCAATCAAGATAATATGATAATTAAGGCACCGAGGCTATACCCAGCGGTAGTATTTTACCGGATTGCGGACCTAGGCTGGTGGTAACGTGTAGCTGTGACTATCGTTCACCTTAGACAATACTCCCAAAATCAAAGACGCAATCAATCACAAAGTAAGAGATATGGTATTGAAAAAGCATGTCTGCTAAGAGGAGCCAACTCAATTGGTCTGGGTTTGGCTCTTGTTTTAGTCATTTTAAATTATGACCTGAAGATTAAGACTATCCATCATCGTTCTCTTACTTCATTTTGGATTCATCCACCATGTACACAGTTGTTCATGTGGTTCCCGGTATTGACAGAGAGTATTACAATATCCGCCCCGGTCTCTTTAACAACCAAACACCTTACATTTTTGGCACAGTTTGATCTTTTACATTTCAAAATGGTTCATATTTCATACCAAAATATCAAATTATGCTTTATAATTATTTCATATCGAAAATAGATTATATCTTCATATTGGAACTCTCTCTTTAAATCCGATTTTATAAACTTGAAACAATTCCGAATTTAAACAGTTTGAATATTTAAAATAGTCGAATTTGTTTATGTATTAAAATAATTTAGATACATTTGAAATAGTCCAAAAAATAAATAGTTGGTACATTTAAAAGTTATATATATCTAAGTGGAATTTAAAATATAATTTATTAAATTTAGTTAATATATATAGTTAAATATTAAAATGTTGCAATATGTAGAAGTATTGGCGGTGAATATGATAATATGCTGAGGGACTTTACTGCAATTTACATGGTATATAGACTTTATAAATAGATGGATTATTTACATTATAAGCTGCAACTGAATCAATATATATATATATATATATATATATATATATATAAGATCTCTCCCTTATCTCTTCTGTTTTCTCTAATGGATTCTCCTATTTTATCTGTTTTGTTTTATTTTATAACACGTTATCTGCACGAGATTCTATTAGAGCTATGTTTTTGAAATCTTCTAGATCTATATCTATGGATTTGTCATGTATGTAATTTTTATTTGAGAATTCTTAATCCATGGATTTCTAGATTTGTTCTGTAATTATTTCCTATTTGAGAATCTATGATTAATGGATTTATGAATTTGTTATATCTTATATTCTTCTAGATCTGATTCAAACTTGTAGATCTGTTTTTCTATTATTATTATTTTCGATCTAGATTTGGTTCTAATGGATCTATTTTTTATATCTAATTACTTTTATTGATCCAATATATGTATCTAGATTTTTTTCTCTCAACCCTTTGCAGATCTAATTTTGAGTTTTTCAAATCCAATTTGATGAATCCTTGATTTTATATGTTGTTTATATTATGGGTGACATTGAGGTGTATCTAATTTTATCTTTCCCAATCTACTATTATTTGTAATTCTTTTGAAAAGACTGACGATAGAATATCTCTTGAAAAAAATGATTTTTTTATGTATACCCAACAAAGTTATGGGTATAAAATATATTGATGTAGCGTTTAAATTCAATCGCAATATTGATTTATTATTGGAAATGAAATTAAAAACGGAAAAAATTGAAACATGATGTAAACAAATCCTTTTAAATGAAAAAAAAAGAGGAACCTGAAGTTCATATGCAAAAGGCTGAAAAGTCAAAGCCTTCAAAAGCTAAAATAAAGCCTCAAAGTATATAAATGTATTTAATATATGCTTATAGCAAAGGATCTTGAATTCAATAATAGGAAAGGTGATGGACACTTTTCTATGAATTAGAAAAGCGCAAATTTTGAAATAAATTACTGCAAGCGCATAGGTGTGTAGTATGCAGTTTGAACACAAGGAGAAAAAATTAAATCAAATTATTTATATAATTTCTTGGGTGAGCTAGACGAAATTTAGAGATTGATTTTAAAAACAAAAAAAATTAAACTGCAAGTAAAACTTATATTGAATTGAATACAGATCTAAATCTAATCAAATCTATATTTAATCCAATATGACCTAGGAAAGCAAATAAAGAACAGAAATTAACATTGCAGAAATAAAATAACAAACAGAGAATAAAATTAGGATTACCGCTGAATCTAATCCGACTGTCAATCACTAATGAAAATAAGTGCAAAAGACAACTAGTACTCTACCAAACCTAATTGTGTAGGTGGCACTAGTTGCTAATAAAATAAAAACCCAGAAAAGTAAAAGAAAACCCTCAATTCATGGATCATGATTTACAATGAGAATGCAGAGGTATTTATATGATTGATAGCCAACCTAAACCCTAATACAATCACCAATGGGTCTTAGTTAATTCTATTAAAATTGGGCCTTTCCTCTTTTCCTCTTACTTCTTTGATCATTCTTCATTGATTTATGATATGCGTAGCCTTTCTACAAAATATTTTCTTGTCCAACAAGCATCTTGATGTGAGATCCTCATCTGCAAGTCTTTATATATATATATATATATATATATATATATATATATATAGACACACACAACAAATTGATGTTTATTTTCTATTTTTCTGACTGCATGTGGCTTAGTCGGCTTATCTGTAAAAGTGGCAAAATAATACCCAAGTAGTATTTATTTATATATAAAAGATAAGATATAAGAGCACAAAATAAACACATTTTCATGTTAATCAAATATCCCTACACTTATCTTTTACTCGTCCTCGGGTAAAACAAAAATGAAAAACTAAACTATATAGGTCACAGTTTCAGAGGAAGCACGATTGCATTGAGCGTATGGAACAAGCCGTTAAACCTCTAGGTGTCCTAGTAGGACGAGTGGTACCTCGTGAGAGTTTTCGGCGGATACGACCCATAAAATCCAAAAGTAGTATGTTTTGGTTCTAACGAAATGAATGCAATGAACATATGCAAATGAAAACAAAAAATGAACACACAACTTGTTTCAGGAAAGTGGTACAACAAATTATGTTAACAATATTTAGTAAGTTGATCTTATTTTAAGTACCTCAACTTATCACACATTTTCAATATAATTCAAGTTTTCAAATGTTATGTTCTAGTTTGGCCAGTTTATTCAGTTGATAACATAGTGCAACCATGAAATAAATTCTCAGTTTGCTTGTCACAATTCGCAAAGTGGTATTCTAATTTACTTGTGTATGACTAGTCAAATCAATAAGGTCAAGAAGTGCTTAGGCTTCATCGCTTATTCTCCATCTCTATAAAAATTGAAATTTATGATTAATTACATACATCTAACTTAAAAGACCAAGGCATACCACCCATGACAGATAGAACAGAGCTTGGCGGATTGTGCAGACCGACACCGACTTTGTCAACAATATGTCGGTAATCCTTAGGTATCCAAGTCATAACATGAGGCCAAGATATACCAATGCTGACAACAACATGTCGGAGAGAGCTTGGCATGTTTGCACACCAACGCTAGATTTACAAGCAATGTTGGATACACTTGGATTATTATTGTTATTATTATTATTATTATTATTGAAAATATAAGAACAAGAGAGAGTTACGCAAATTCAGCTTAACACAACTTAGTTTTAAGATTCGAAAATCCAATATAAGTATTTTTAAGTCCTCCACTCATTTAACAAAGACTACAATTCAGAATATACTTCATGGCCATCACCTAAGAATCTCACTATGTACCGGTTACACTATTATCCCTCAAAATTCAACTTTTCGTCATATTTCTTATTCGATCTTAGTTGAGAGAAAAAATACTATCAACTGACTAATAGTTGTTAACTTATTTTGTTGTATCACTCTAAAATAAGTTGTATTTCCCAAAAAAAATTGACATGTCACTACGACCTACGATGCATGATGATCCTAAATGAAAAGAAAGGGAAGAAAAAAAATTAAAGAAAAATTGACATGTTACTACGACCTATGATGCATGATGGTCCTAATTGAAAAGAAAGGAAATAATTTTTTTAAAAAAGAAAAATGAAAAGAATGTTATACAGACTCACCCCTACACTAGATCTAAACAGTGTCCACACGGTAAACTTTTCCTAAATTTGAAAGATCGTACCAAAAGTTGAATGATTTGCAAAATTATTTGTAAAATGAAATGAAGTTTAACCACTATATGCGAATGAAAATCATATGTAGAATGAAATCTACGATGATGAGTATTATGTGAAAAATGAGACTTCTTTTTCCTCTCACACCTGCCTCTATCGAAAATGATGTATGATGATTTCGCATATGATTTTTGAGGAATAAGAGGCATGTCGATATCTTCTGAAATAAAAATCTTTCCTATAAATTTGGTTGTGACAGTGATTTATACCATTAAGATGAAGATTACCATAATCCCATAAATTTGAGTGTTTAACCACAATTTTTTCAATGATATGGAATTACGGTTATCTTTGAGACGTTCCATATATTCATCCTTGTCATTTAAAAGTTTAAGTTCATCTTTAAAAAGTTCTTCAAAAGATATTGAGATAGGATATCATAGTGGCTTTCATTCATCATAATCAGATGCAAACAATGAAAATGCTTGACTTGAGGTTGTCAAAATGAGCTCCTATTCAAAATAAATAACGTCCTCTAGTATATCTTATTAGTTGATAATCTCAATTTGAAGTGGGAAGAGGGTCTTATGGTCGTTCACGTATAGTATAAATACTAAGATATGCGTCCAACGTTTTACGGGTAGTATGCAACCTCTTTTGCTAGAAGTTCAAAAAATTGAACTAATATATATCTACGATCAAACCCATGAGAAAATCAATTTCATAAAATACACTCTTATGGTTAAATATTTTGAAAATCAAATTTTGTTGTTGAAAAATGATGAGAGTGATGGTTGTAATTATGGAAATTCGTTCTCACAAATTGATTTAGAAATTATGGTCACACAACAATCAGACAATAACTGCAGAAAATTAAAATATTGTACAAGCAAGCAGCTGCCTCTGCAGAAGATTTTTACAAGCAATTTCTATATTTTATTATAAGCAACTGCAACACTTGTAGAGTTTAAAAGATTTTACAGTGGGGTATGGTTGTCCGTCCACAAAATTTGAGTAGTGCTCACGTTTCAAATTCCACTATATGCAAATTGGTTGACCTTTGAATTTCTTGTTCCTTTGGTTGACTGTGTTTGTTTGCCTCTTGTTTCTTTTTCTTTGAGTTTCTTAATAAAAGAAAAGAAAAAAAATGGAAGGAAAAAAGAAAAAAAACTAAACTCAACAACTAAAAAAACTAGGATTTTAAAATAAACAGAAAGAAACAAAAAAAAATGAACCAAGTTTTAAAAAATAAAGAGAAAAAAAGGCCAGTTCACTTTAAAAAAAACAAAAACTAGCTCAACCCTAAGTTAAAACAACCAGGGCCACACATAATTATATTCACTCAATAACACGCAATTATAAACACCCCAAAACCCCAATTATCACGATACCCAAATCAAAACAATTACCACGAAACTCAAGAACTCTTCCCTTTTTTTTCTCTCTTTCAGAATTGATTTAGTTTGAAGGTTGAGTTTTGAATCGGCGCTTCTAGGGATTCAGATTGGGTGTGAATGGGGGAATTCAATTTTCAGATTGCATTCTGGGGTTTCGAAGCTCGTGATTTCCGAGATGGCTTTGGTTTGTGATTATGGAATTCGAATTGGGTTTCAGGTGTTGAGTGGCTATGGATGCGTGGCAGTTTTGATGGTTGATGGGGTCGTGATTTGCGATGATGTTGTTCAGCGACTTGAGGAGTGTTGGTCCAGATTTGCTAGGTTGTTAAATAGGTTAGGGTGAAGAACTCTTGATTGTGGTGATGAGGCTCTAATGGTTTGTTGTAGTTGATAGTTGGCAGACGGCAAGAAGATGCACTGATGTACCGGGGAAACAGCAGTTTGTGATTGCGTGGTTATGGATTGTGAATGGCAGCAGATGTGCTTGTCGAACAAGGATTGTTTATTGTGTGAGATGATCTGTATGTGTGATGATGGTGAACTTGTAGGTGGTTTGTTGAAAGGGCAGCAGGAAGGTTGGTTTTTGCTGTTGGACTGTGATAATGCTAACTTGATAGATGGTGAAAAATCGTGGTAGATGGTGGATTAGGTTCAACAAGAACTTTTTTGCTGATTCTTCAAATCGATTTCAGGTGTTTGTAGGAAGATGAAGGTTGAGTGGTGATGTAAGGAAGATCTGTGGTTGATGGTCAGGTGGGAGGTAGTTGTTTGGGTAGAGTTTAGAGCAGGGAACGTGGAGATTGAGATGATAAGAGGACTGTAATGTGACAATGAAGAGTGGTTATGGGGTATTGAAAGAGAGACATAAGGCAAGAAATCAAGCGGGGAAAAAAATCAAAATAAGAATCTTCTTGTAAAATAAAACAGAATAGATAATAAACAGAAGCCATTAGAGAGAACAAAAGAGATAGGGGAGAGACCTTTTTATTTATATTGATTATAGTGTATATTATTTATATTACATTGGCTCCTTTATATATAGGCTTTGGAGCTGATGTTAAACTTATCCCCATAATGTGGGACTAAATAGAATATTACAAAAGAATATTCACTCTAATATATTACAACACTCCTCCCTTGAATATGTGTCTTCAAAATCTTGAATGCTCTGCTAACTTGAAGTTGTCTCTTTTAAACTATATTGATGATTGCTCCCCTTATTATTATCTTGCTTGCATATGTCCGTTCAGTCGATATAACTATTGTATGTTTCCTTCAAAACTCTGTCAGGAAAACCCTATGGGATAAACCTTGAACGAGAAAAAGAGTACACAACATACGACATTATGGATATCATATTAAAATGATATTCCTTAAAAGAGTTTGATGCTTTAGGATCAAAACAACGCCTCATTAAAAACCTTTTTATGAAAAACCTTATGGGAAAAATCATAAACAAGGAAAAGAGTGCAATTTATTTCATCTTTAGGTAACATGTTGTTTGAATCAAAAATGGTTCAAACACCAAAGGTGTGAAATCACACTTCACTAAATGGTATGCAAAATGAAAATGGGAACCACAAATGCAAATACAAGTAAAAAGCGAGAAAAAGCAAGTAAGAGACACGGTTTTTTTTATAGTGGTTCGATCTTAGAAAAGATCTACGTCCACTTTTGAAGTGCTATTCACTATTATGGAGAGAATTACATATAGCATCATCTCAAGCATCTCATTCATTACACTTGGTCGCTTTTACAATGGTTCACCACTTTCCGCTCTCTTTTAAACTTAGATCTCACTTAATTTCGAGAAGGAACGGATTAGAGCTTGTGACTAGATTATTTACCTTGGTTCCATCATGAAAATGGTGTTAGATCCGAGCTTTTAAGAGATGAAATGGCGATTGGAGATCACTTGGAGTGAGAATCAATGGTGTTTGTAGAAGATGAGATCCACTTCATGTAGGAGGAAGAAGGAGAGCGCTTTGGCGGCCATTAATGGAGCTTGAGAAGCTTTAGTATGGTGGAGGAAGGGCTGCCCTTTGGGGTAGAGGAATCGGGTCCCTCCAATGGTTGTGAAAGGGGGTATTTATAGGAGAAGTTAGACCCGGTGGCTAAGATGTAATTATGGTACTCAGGGTGAGAGTCATTCACAGAGGTATTTACAAAACTGCCATCGACCAGCTGGGTATAGTTGTCATTAGGTTGGCGCTGGTTTGCATAAGGTATGCGCGACTGCTTCTGTCCAGGTGTGAGCAACCAGGAAATGTGAGATTGCACCAACGACTGTTCCATATTTTATGCAGACGAGCGGGCATTAATTATCATATGAATGAACTGATCTGCCAGCTGCCACACACCATTTAATTCATATGTATATTGCCTGTAGCATTAAATAGTCCTACGTGTACTTCCTTTTGATTTACTATTCAAATATAGAATTGGTAATTACAAAACATGCCATCCCTTCTATATTTGTTGAACTGATTGACCACCATTACTTTGTTGAGTGAGCAACCTATGGCCTGGAGTGTGACCGACCGACCTGCAGTTGAAGGAACGACCGATCTCTAGATATGAATGATGTTCGACCTCTTTGTTTAATAACGATGTTCGAACGACCACCGAAGTAGCTACTGTTACAGGCGACCCTCAGCTGACGCACTGCTCGACCAGTCTATTTGAGAGGTGTTGTTCGACCCTTAGCTGAAAGGTACTGTTCGACCCTGTGCATCAAGTGGTGCTCAACTATGTCGAAGCGAAGCTGGTGCTAGACCTCTCAGCAAGACGAGCTGCTCGACTGGTTCCTCTGAGGACTGATCGAATACCTTAGTTAGCAAATGTTGCTTGACCACTCGAAGTTCCTCTGGTCGACCCTCAGCTAGACGAGGTGCTCGACCGTGGAGCTCGAGCATAGTGCTATGGTGCTTTATGCACATGTTGTGTTCGATCAAATGCTGACGAGATCTTCGTTCGTTCTTTCTTGAGTTATGCTTTACTAACGCAATTAACATTTGCCCCTCGAAGCTTGTATTTTTGGCTTGCAGGAAATGCGGGCTTCGAATTGAACAATGTCAATTTATGTATAGATTCAGTTGTAGCCTTTTGTTTGCTATAGAAAGCCATTCTCTGAATTTGTGTACTTCATGGCACCTGTTCTGTAATTAAAACAAGCACTTGCACGATTTTGGACTTATACCTTGTTATTGATAGTCCACATCAATAACAGATTAGTTAATCATTAAAGAATGAATTATGACAAACCGAGTGACGTGCCTATGTAGAACTACTTTGTTTAAATGCTTAGAATTTGTTAAGTGTTGTTACTCGAGTTCGAATTCACAATGGTACTTGAGTTCCGCTAATCAATATGTATATTGATTGCAGATTTCAAGTTTCGCCTTTGTAATTAATTATATGATCCTGTATCATTGTTTCAAATCTCGCAAATATCGCCCGAGATCTCCTAAGAGATCTCATTTTGGGCTCCTTCCGAAACGAAACAACAAATATCACTCTAAATCTCCTTTCGAATGTATCGCCCGAGATATTGCAATATCGAAAGATATATCGACCGAGACGAAATACTGGAATATCGTCCGAGATCTTAGCTTTTTTGGTTAAAATTTAAATTTGTGCCTGAACTAGAACTATGATTAAAAAAAATCAAATCTAGCCATATCAATCTTTTGTATTTTACATTTTGCATGTTAAATGACTATATTGTATGTTCGTATATGTTTTACAATGCTTATGATTTTCATATTCGTCATTTTACATACATGTTACTTATGAAATTATGTATTTTATGTTTTGGATCCTTTTAATGTTTCCTGTCTAACAATATTCCTGTTTTAAGCATATTACGATTTAGAGTATGAATGATTTTTTGTAAAATAAAGAATAATAAAGTTATTTTGCTTTTAAGTTTAAGTTACTATGTTTTTGATAGCATTCTCAAAAATCATTTTGCTAAAATGTCATTTTTAACATATCAGGTACCCCGAGATTGTTCCGATATGAACTTTCAGACCTGAGATGAAAACCTGAGACGAACTCCCGAGTTAGACTCATCTCGTCCGAGATCTCCTCCGATACGACACCGAGTCAATAAAATCCCCGAGACGAAACGCGACCGATATCCGAGATTTAAAACCCTGTCCTGTATGACGGTTTACGCTTTATAAAACGTGTACTTGTTCAGATTAGACCTTTAATTCGAGTTTTCCTGATTGTGGTTGACGTGCTAGAGGTTTCGACTTTGTTGATTAAAGCTATTTGAGCTTTCCAACATGTATGGAGCCTCTGTGTAACAACCCAGAATTTGGGGCCAATTTAAAATTTTCATTTTAGAGATTTTAAAGGTGTTTAAATAGTTAAATAGTAAAAAAAATGACTAGAAATTTATTTTGATTATATTTAATACGAATACGTTTAATTTAATTATTAAAGGAATTAGAAAAGGACGGTAGTTTGAAAAGTCAAACCTGAACTTTGACTGACCACACAGGATGCAGAATAAACAGGATTTTGGTGAAACAAAAATTATTTAAATCTGTTAATGAACATCTTTCCAACAAATCTGAAAAATCGAAGTTTCATAGTGGGAATCAAAAGTTATGGCCAAATGAATTTTCAGAAAGGTCGCTATAGAGAATATATCGCCCTTGAAAATAGACATTTTGCATACGACCTCGGAATTCGACGAAACCACTTTTGTTGGATCCGGGATGTAAAATTATTGCTAGGTTTCAAATTTCATGATTTTTGAAGTTAATATGTGAGCGTGGCAAAGGAAAATGTGTTTTGGTCAATTACAGTTAAATTGAATCGACCAGAAAACGGTCATTTTTCAAACAGTCTCAGAATTCGACAAAATTAGTTTTTGTTAAGACCATATCGTCAAAGCATAATCAAAAATAATTTTTCTGGATTTTTCTGACTTCGTATGTGACCCCGGTAAAATTAGAAAGTAAGTTCGAATTAAAAATAAAGGATTTATTTTAAAAATAAAAGAAACATGCTTTTAACTTCAGAATTGACTTCGGCAATAGCGCCATTGCGTTCTGAAGGCGTCAAAACATATTGATCGACAGTCGTTGGGCTCCATTTGGAGATCGGACGGAAAAACCCTAATTTCTGGAATTAATTAAATTAAAAATAAAATAAAATACCCTGGAAATACCGTATAAATACGGGATGAACAGTATGTCGTTCTTCCTCATTTCAAAACCGCCGAACCCATGAACAGCTCAAAACTTTGAGCTCCGATTCCTCCCAATCCGTAGAGAATTAGACAAGGGCGTAGTTGAGTTTTCCGAAGCTCTTTCTCTCCTCTTCCATCTCCGACAAGAATCACCTCCCCTCGTGCCCCCCGTTAGCCCGCCCCGACCCTCCAAACCTGCGCCCTTCCTTCCGCCGCCGAGCCCGCCTGTCACCGCCGCACCCCCCAACTCCTGGCGCACGTGCGCCTATCCTAGGTGGTCCACCTCCAACAAACGGCTCCTCAAACCATTGACTATATCTCCTGTAAATTGAATTCAAAGTTTTGAACTTTCTGAAATTCAAGGTAAATTTCAATTTCAGTTTTGCGACGCTTTTAATCGTTACAGTGACAGTTGTAAAAATTCAGTTTCTAATTTATACATATGAACTTCAAATTGAAAACTTTCAGATCCGAAACCGTTGTGACTTCGAACACGAGATCTAATCGAGTTTGGACCTTCATTTCAGTCCCAAGCAATGTGAGAATTTATTTTTAATTTAATTTAATTATTATTCTTGCGTTATGTGAAGTTTGAATGGCGAATATAAATAAACCTGCGATGGACGTTATTCTAAATTATGGATATGAATTGTTTGTGATGTTGTGATATTAGATCTGAAAATTTGAATACTAGATCTGAGGTTGGTGATTTATTAGGATCATCTATTTGTTAATCTTGTCTATCATGTTTTGTTAATATTCACGAAACACCCGCAGTTATTCTCAGAATTTGGCTAGAATTCTCAACTCGAGATTAACTTCATGTTAATAACTCGATTTGATCCCTTTCATTATTTAAAGTATTGTTGTGGTTGGATTGGACATGAGATATTGGGCATGAAATATTGAGCACAAGATATTGGTTATGGACATCGAACATGATATTGACATGAAATTTGGACATGAATTTTTACATTGTAAATTAAAACATGAATCCTTACATTGTTAGTGAAAGATTGGATTTTTACATTGGAAAGTATATGTAAATATTAAAAGATGTGATTTTTCCATTTTAAATATTAAAGATGAAATTATTACATTGTAAATAATAAAGTAGGATTTTTCATATGAACTGATGAAGAAGTATATTTCATTAAAATAAAGTAGAAATTTACACTGTATGATAAAAATTACATTTTTCTATATAATTAAAATGTGAATTTACATCGTATGATAAAAATTAGATTTTTCTATGTAATTAAAATGTGAATTTACACCGTATGATAAAAATTACATTTTTCTATGTAATTAAAATGTGAACTTACACCGTATGATAAAAATTACATTTTTCTATGTAATTAAAATGTGATTTACACCGTATGATAAAAATTACATTTTTCTATGTAATTAAAATGTGAATTTACACCGTATGATAAAAATTACATTTTTCTTTGTAATTAAAATGTGAATTTACACCGTATGATAAAAATTACATTTTTCTATGTAATTAAAATGTGAATTTACACCGTATGATAAAAATTACATTTTTCTATGTAATTAAAATGTGAATTTACACCGTATGATAAAAACTACAATTTTCTATGTAATTAAAATGTGAATTTACACCGTATGATAAAAATTACATTTTTCTATGTAATTAAAATGTGAATTTACACCGTATAATAAAAATTACATTTTTCTATGTGATTAAAATGTGAATTTACACCGTATGATAAAAATTACATTTTTCTATGTAAGTAGAATGGAAGTTTGCATCGTATGATAAAAATTACATGTAAATATGATGAGAGTTTGCATTGTAATCAAAAATTACATTTTTTATATGTAAATAAGAAGTAGAGTTTGCATTGTAATTAAAAATCATATTTTTATAATGTAAATAAGAAGTAGAGTTTGCGTTGTAATTAAAAATCATATTTTTATAATGTAAATAAGAAGTAAAGTTTGCATTGTAATTAAAAATCATATTTTTACAATGTAAATAGGAAGTAGAATTTGCATTGTAATTAAACTTACATTTTTATATGTAAATTTAGAATAGGATTCACACCGCAAATATAAGTTACATTTTTATTATGTAATTAAGATGAGAATGTACATTGAAGTTGAAATTTACATTTTTATATGTAATTTAAAAGTGAGATTTTGCAATGTATCAAAATTTACATTTCTACACGTAAATAGAAAATATGAATTTACGTAGGAATTAAATTTACATTTTTACATGTAAATGAAAAGGATGGAATTAACATTTTTAATATAAGTAAAGAATGAATTTAAGATGCTGTAATATTATCTTCATTTTCAAATGAATTAAAATTTAATGAGGATCGGTAGTTGTTTAAATCAAACGACGTTATCACGATTAAACGATTATAGATATATAAATATAATTAAAATTAAACGAATGGAGCGCGGTAGTTCGCATTTTGAAATCGTACCTTTAAACGACTATATAAGAAGATCCGACTGTCGGATTTTATTGAAACTAAAACCATTAGGACCGTCTTAGAAAAATATTTCCAACGATATATATGGCGTTAAGATCCAACGGTTAGATTCTGAGAAATGTAAAAATCAAAATTGGTTGAATGCAGCGCTATAGTCGCCCATCGACTTCAGGCGTCGTTATATAAAAAATTAATTATTTTAAATAATTAAAATAGGAAGTAATCATTATAAAATGATATCAGCAAATACGAAGGATTTTAAAAATATATATATATATATATATATATATGTATATATATATATATATACGAGGATTATTTGGGAAGTCCGAGTTCTCTCATTCCAAATAATCAAACGACGTTAACTGAAGTATGAAGATGGCGTATGAAGACCGTAAATCTTCCCTCGAATGGACAACGATCGAGGCCCTGATTTGACTTGCTCCCAATTCAAGGGTCATGGTTATTGCCCAAACGTTCGTGTTGATTTCACGGGTTTGGTTTTCGCTCAGACCCAGAGCATAAGCTAATAAATGGATTGTGTGTTTGACATCGTACTCCATTAAATATCATGTTATTAATCTTCTGTCGAATGTATGGATGTTTGGTGGCGGAGAATTTATTCTCTTGCTTAACAACCTTTCATATATTTCGGCAAAGGATTGGTAGTGCGATATGGAGTGACGATGTGGCATGCTAAGATGCATATGATCAAGGCTTTGTTGAAAAGCAGGCCTTGTGGGATGATTAAAGCATAGCCTGTTTAGGCATAGCTTTGTTTATAGCGTGACTTCGCGAACCTCACACACCGGCGGAGTCTAAAACGGGAGAAGGGAACACAGGGAGAGCAGCACGTTTGTTTCTAGCTAGAAGTGGTGATTGGGCTTTAACACGGCCCGGCATTTTACTTATGTGGATGATGGAATGAGGCGCCTCGGATGATAGGTCCTATAGGACCGGGAAACGTGTGTTCAGGAATAACTAATCCACGAAGCTGTATGTGTGGACCGGCCCTATAGCTATCCAAGGGTTCACTGCGGGGGATTCTGAGGCATTGGCTAGAGTGTCTCGAATCGGTAAGGAGCCCTTCCCTAGCCTTGACTCATGATGGAAATCCAAACTTCCAATATGGACCTACGGATTTGATTGTATTACTAGTATGGAAGCATAGTATTATGGTATCTATGTGTCCTAGGATTGATACATTTATTTTGAAATGTTTTAATATATACTAATAATAATAATATTAAACTCGTATTTGCCATATTTAGCATGTTTAATCACCATAAGGTAAAACCTTATCCTCTGGTTTGTGTTGCATTGTGTGATGGGACTTGGGTCTTATGGTGATTCAATTTTTCTCAAAAGCATAGCGTTGTTTTACGATTTACTTATTATTTGTTCTGACACTTTTATGCACGGCAATCCATTAGAGTAAACCCGTTCCGCGTTAGCGGCGTGGTCTTTGGATTTGCCTTATTAATAGTGATTAATTAATTAAGAATTCTCACACCAGTCCCACAACTGACCCGTTGTTTGTTTCCACCTTTTTGCAAACTCGGGTGCCTTCCTTTCTACACGGGCAGCCAAGTGAACAGGTTCATTCTTTGCTTGGAATCTTTTCTTTGGAGCTGCTTATTATCTTTCTTGGATTCGCTTTCGTGGAGAGGTGATGACTTGGAGCTTGAAGACATCTATCATTTGCTACTATTGCATTTTTCTCTTTTTAATTTCAGACATCAAACTTGTTTCATTTCACGTTGTTTAAGTTGGAGTTGGAACTTATTTCTTTTTCTACAAACTTGATGTAATAATTTAGAATTCTGTGACTGTGGACTTTCTGTGGTTGATGACATTATATTTCCGCTGCTATGATGTTGTTACTCTATGAATTTCCTATGCTATGTTGTATCTGTGATCTGTATTATTGTATTTATGTTGTATTCCAAATGATTATTCCTTACTTTCATTCCATGGAAGTTTGGGGTCATCACACACTGAGTTTTGTCAACGCAATAGGAATTTCGATTTAGCCGATTAGTTTGAGACTTTTACTTGGAGAAGTTTTTATATCATTGTGTCCACGCTCGGGAAGGTCTTATGTTTGGTGCCCTCGCTAGGGGAGGACTTTGGGTGTTGTGCACACACTCGGGGAGGACTTTGGATTTAATGATTGTGCCCCCGCTAAAGGAGAACTTTGGATTTAGTGCCCATGCTCGGGGAGGTCTATGGAGTTTTATATTTCACATCTGATATCTCAGATGCTACGCAAATAGATTTATCATTCTTCACATCTGATATGTCAGATGCTACGCAAATGGATTTCATTCTTCACATCTGATATGTCAGATGCTACACAAATTAGTTTCATTCTTTACATCTGATATGTCAGATGCTACGCAAATGGATTTCGTTCTTCATATCTGATATGTCAGATGCTACGCAAATGGGTTTCATTATTCACATCTGATATGTCAAATGCTATGCAAATGGGTCACATTCTTCACATCTGATATGTCAGATACTACGCAAATGGATTTCATTCTTCACATCTGATATGTCAGGTGCTATGCAAATGGATTTCATTCTTCACATCTGATATGTCAGATGCTACGTAGATGGATTTCATTCTTCACATCTGATATGTCAGATGCTATGCAAATGGATTTCATTCTTCACATATGATATATCAGATGCTATGCAAATGATTGGGTTGTTATTATATCGTTTCATGGGGCAGCTATCGGTCCTTTTGTCGGATAGTTGACTTGGCAGGCTATTCTATTTTAGAAATTGAGGCTTTGAACCTCTCACTTGGGGAAGTGCCCCTTCGACGAAAGTTATAGCTCTAGTAATTGTTTGTCATAGCGCTTGTTCGTCGTTTGGATCTTTATGACTTTTCCCATTCACTTTTCAAGGCGGTGCTTTTCTATTTTGCATTTGTGCATTTTGATGTTTATAGCTTTCGGCACTTGAACTAGCGTTGTTGGGGTCGTGATGTTATAGAAACAAGCGCTCAACAGATGGCCTGCAATATGAAATCATTCTTTAAGTAAGTTTTGATTTGACATGTAATTTTGCAAGCAAGAAATTCATCTCGACAGATATGCTCTTAGTCGTAGAGATAATATTCAGCGCATCATTTGCAGATTATTACAGACTATTTAAAAGAAGTTTTGAATATAACAGAAAGTAAAACATGAAGTAAAGCATGAACTAAAGCAGAAATAGAGCATGAAGTAAAGCAATAGTGATGTTGATCGCTTATTCTGAGCCATTGAAATTGGAGCACCAATCATTGATCCTTAGTTGATGATTGGCCGTGGATTGATTTGAGCAGGAGCTCTGTTGCTTGGACCAGACTAATTATTTGATGCCCCTGGCCCTTGAGGAGTTGTAGAGGGATTCATGATCTGCGGATTCTTTACATACTGTTGTAGCCTATTCTTCCTAATTAATTCCTCGATGAGGTTCTTCAGGTGTCGGCACTCATTGGTGTTATAACCAGGCTGGTTGTGAAATCTACAGAATTTCCCCGAATTTGCTGCTTTGTCGCTTATCCTCATCGGATTTGGCTCCGCATACTCTTCAGAACCCTTTGTTGCAAGATAGATATTTTCCGGAGTGTCATTCAAGGGCGTCAGCTCTGATGAGTTGAAAAGGCGAGACTTCTAAGTAGCCTTGTTGTCGTTCCCGTCACTGGCGCACTTCTGCCCCTGATTACTCTTCTGATTATACTGGGTAGCAGCATTTTTGGAAGCTTCAAGAAGCAGGTTAGCATCAATAATCTGAAAAGGTACAGGATTAGTGTCGACTCTCATGTACTCCTCGGCCTTTTATAGAATTTATCAAGCGTATTAGGTTCTTTTATTTTAATTCATCTACCGAATTCGCTCTTCTCATCTATGGTGCCGATTAGAGACATTAAGATCATGCGGGGCTCGGGATTTCCTACTTTAGATACAGCATCATTAAATCTTTCGAGGAAAGCCTTAATTGATTCTCCTGATCCTGCTTCATTGACGTAAGAGAAATAACGTCCTTAGCCTTTGTAGATTGCAGCCTAAACTGCTCTTTGAATTTCAAAGTCAAATCATCGAATCGGTTGATGGATTTGGGTGGCAATCTCGTGAGCCATAATGATGCGAAGCCTTCAAGATAGAGAGGAAAGCACAAGCATTTGATCTCATCTGTCGCCCTGGCTGCATTCATATGCCACTCGTATTTGTATAGGAAGTGATTCGGATTAGAAGTTCCGTTGTATGGAGGTAAGAGTAGGATGAGTGAACTTTTTGGGGAATTCTAATTTGCGGATCCTCTTTGTGAATGGATTTTTGCTGAGAGAGAAGTCCCATTCCCTTTCACTATCCTTGCGAGCCATGTGATCTTCTATGATTTGCTTTACCATATTCGTGATATATTCCTTCGAGCTGTGACGCTTCGAAGAGCGGACTTCGATCTCTTTTCCGGATGCTCGTCGTGGCGAGCGATCGTGATTAGAGGATCTAGGTCCTTCACTTCCACCATGGGAAAGTGCTCCCTTAATGGGACTTGCAACTTGTCAGTTATTTCGATCGGAATGGTTTTTGGCCTTCAACCTTAGTCTTCGATATTAGCATTGCTTTTGTCAACATGCCCTCCCAAGTTTTCATTGTGATGATGATCGGAGGTTGATGAATTTGTGTTCTCTTCAAGGTTGACATGGATCTTCGTAGGAGAAGCAAGATTCGCTTGAGCGTTTAGGAGA
This sequence comes from Allium sativum, assembly GCA_030737875.1. Classification (NCBI taxonomy): domain Eukaryota; kingdom Viridiplantae; phylum Streptophyta; class Magnoliopsida; order Asparagales; family Amaryllidaceae; genus Allium; species Allium sativum. Next base: position 35,101,061 of record CM060919.1, read on the forward strand.
GCACTCATGTATCCATTAAAGCATGATTAGCATCCATTAATGTTTTATTAGCATCGATTAAGGCTTTGTTGGAGGCTTCCATTTGTTGGCTCAAGTTTGCGACGGTCTTTTATGACTTAGCCATTATTTCAGACATGGATATGAATTTGGAGGAGAGCTCGTCGATTGGGCTAGATCTTAGACTTGTAAAATCTATGGTAGAAGTAGGCTAAGAACTTCAATACAAAGCTATTGAATTGGAGAGGAATGCGAACACAGCCCCACGGTGGGCGCCAAATGTTTTAATCAAAAATGGTTCAAACACCAAAGGTGTGAAATCACACTTCAACTAATGGTATGCAAAATGAAAATGGGGCCCACAAATGCAAATGCAAGTAAAAAAGCGGAAAAAAGCAAGTAAGAGACAAGGGGTTTTTATAGTGGTTCGATCTTAGAAAAGATCTACGTCCACTTTTGAAGTGTTTTTCATTATTATGGAGAGAATTACATATAGCATCATCTCAAGCATCTTATTCATTACAATTGATCACTCTTTAAAATGATTCTCCATTTTTTGCTCTCTTTTCACCTTAGATCTCACTTGATTTCGTGAAGGAACAGATTAGATCTTGTGATTAGATTATTTTCCTCGGTTCCATCACGAAAATGGTGCTAGATCCGAGCTTTTAAGAGATGAAATGGCGGTTGGAGATCACTTGGAGTGAGAATCAATGGTGTTTGAAGAAGATGAGATCCACTTTATGTAGGAGGAAGAAGGAGAGAGCTTTGACGGCCATTAATGGAGCTTGAGAAGCTTTAGAATGGTGGAGGAATGATTTGGGCAGCCCTTCGGGGTAGTGGAATCGATCCCTCCAATGGTTGTGAAAGGGGGTATTTATAGGAGATGTTAGACCCAGGTGGCAAAGCTGTAATTATGATATTCAGGGTGTGAGTCGTTTGTAGAGGTATTTACAAAACTGCCATCGACCAGCTGGGTATAGCTATCATTACGCTGGCACCAGTCTGCACCAGTATGCGCGGCCACTTCTGTCCATGTACGAGCGACCAGGAAACGTGAGATTTCACGAGCAACTGTTCCATATTTTATGCGGACGGGCGGGCATTAATTATCATATGAACGAACTGATCTACCAGCTGTCACGCACCATTTAATTCACATGTATATTGCTTGTAGCATGAAATAGTCCTACGTGTACTTCCGTTTGCTTTACTATTCAAATATAGGATTGGTAATTACGAAACATGCCATCCCTTCTATATTTGTTGAACTGATTGACCACCATTACATTGTTGAGTGGGCGACCTATGGCCTGGAGTGTGACCGACCAACCTGTAGTTGAAGGAGCGACTGACCGACCTGTAGTTGAAGGAGCGACCGACCTCTAGATATGAACGATGCTCGACCTCTTTATTTAACAGTGATGTTCAAATGACTACCGGAGTAGCTACTGTTATAGGCGACCCTAAGCTGACGCACTGCTCGATTAGTGCATTTGAGAGCTATTGTTCGACCCTTAGCTGAAAGGTACCGCTCGACCCTGTGCATCAAGTGGTTCTCGACTGAGTCAAAGCGGAGATGGTGCTAGAACTCTTAGCAAGACGAGCTTCTCAACCGGTTCCTCTAAGGGCAGCTCAAACACGTTAGTTAGCAAATGTTGCTTGTCCACTCGAAGTTCCCCTGCTCGACCCTCTGTTAGACGAGGTTCTCGACCGTGGAGCTCAAGCATAGTGCTATGGTGTTATGGTGCTTTATGCACATGTTATGTTCCATCAAATGCTGACGAGAGATTTGTTCGTTCTTTCTTGAGTTATGCTTTACTAACGCAGTTAACACATATCATGAGTTTCTTTCAAAGCACCCTTAAGTGTTTCTTCAGGAGCACTCACCTCCTTTATTTTGCATCTTTATGACTTACTCCAAAGATATTTTGAACTGACTTTTATACCACATTTTCAGCTGTGATTTACACTTTTGATACTTCGGGGGGTTCAAATGTATATTGGAGAAAGTCTATTAGGGACATAATTGATAATTTATGCAAGTTACTTAATACTTTGCATAATATATATGTTAGCAAATATTAAACATCGATGATTCCTTTATCCTCCCCCTCAATGTTGACAAATATTGTCACTTTAAATAATAAACCTTCTTTGGATTATCATTTTTGATCCATTATTGCATTATAGCTAGCAAATACATTAGATGTATTTCAATTGTAGGAGGATAATGCTCTTATTAGTTGATAAGATGCATTCATATCGTATAGCTTATTCCCTTTCATTGGTCTGGTAACTTGGAGGAATTTTCTATCATTTGAATATGCACATGGCTTCAGGTCATTCAATATTGATGTCAATCAACTTTTTGAATTACTAAATAATATATGCATAATTTATAGTATGAGCTCATAACAACTTCAGATTGTTAATTAAATATTCGCATATATGTGTATATGCGTGCATCCACATATTACGCATGTTATTTATTTGTATATTCTTTCTCATTCGAGTTATCGATCTTAGAACAAATTGTTTATAAGGTTCCAATCATTAATTTTTTATTGTCAAGCAATGTTAATGCGAATCTTAAAGATCGTATTATATTATCCGAAATATCAAATTTGGAACTGCACTAAACTTCTGGTTCAAATAAAGTATATAAACAACTTCAAGTTGTTAATCTATATTGAACTTCAGGTTCAGATAACTTATATAAACAACTTAAAGTTTTTAAACTGTATTGAATACATAAACAACTTCAAGTTGTTAAACTGTATTGAACTTCCGGTTCACCTATATTGAACTTTTGGTTCAAATAAAAAAAACTTCAAGTTGTTAAAATTTATTCTTCAATATGATATGTAAATATAAATATATAAGCAAGATATAACTCATTTTGAAAATTGTGCAATCTTTGAATACATTATCATTACCGCATATGATGTAACTTCTTTAAGAAGTACAATGTTATTATTTCACACAGTTTCAATAAAGCTTCAGGCTTCTTCTAACTAATTAGATCAGACATCTCATTCATCACTGCATTGATATTTTCTTTAGTCATTAAATTTGAATCATCATCTTTGATATTTGAAAATATTTCAATGAAAATTCTTTTATAGATATATCAGAATATAATATTGCTTCTGGGATATTCCATAAACACCATTTATGGAGTTTTAATACATATTTTCTCTTAGGAAAAATCTATGAAGTTTTTCTTCAAATATTTTATCACTTTTAATTGTAGAAATCTCTTCTGTAGATATTTTATTATTTTTAAATAAACAGATCTCTTCTAGAGATATTTTACCATTTCCAAATATACAAATATTCTCTAAAGATATTTTGTTATCACCGCTTCTGGGACAAACTTATCTCCTCTAGAGATAAATATATACAAACTATTGAAATATCATATCAATATACAAAAATACACATCAAACCTTAAATGTAGTAACAAAATTAGATGCATTAAATAAAAATAAGATTTAAGAGTGGAAAGAAATCACTACTTCTGGAGTGTATGATATTACTTCAGGGAACATATTTTTTATTTATTTAATTACAATGCAACAAAAAAAGATCCCTAACATCTCTTCTACGATGTTGGATTTGCTATATGAAATTAAATCTCTAAACATATCCTCAAGAGATTAATATGCATACTATATCTTCAGGATATTCAGTTAATATAAACTGTACATGAAAGATGTTAGTTAGATGAAACCCGTTTAGAGATTTTCTATTGAATCCAAGGTTATTGTCACATATTATGATGTATGTGTCTCTTTTAACTTCTTCTGGAAGTATAATCTTTTTATGTCACAACTTTTAAGAAAGCTTCACGTTTCTATTTTTTTCATAGTCCAAGACTTCAGGACTTGGGTTTGGAGTTATACAACTCCTTGTTAATATAATTTCTTCACACAACTTCAGGTTGTTGTTGAACCTATTTCTTCCATTATATCATATATTACTTGCCAAATATATACAATAAAAAAAGTCATACCTATATCCATATTCTGAGCATGAAAATATAACATTTAATTTACAATAACCAATGCATTTATGATAATAATAACTACAATTAAAAAAAATTTGGCCTTAGATATAACTATTGTCACAGTAAAATGATTTCATTACAAATATATGAATCAATTGAGAAATGGTACTTAAAGTAACACAATTTCATCTCAGGTTTAGGGTTAATATTACTCAATGATAAAATCAAAATGAATATCTTAATAAGGAAATTTATTTCGCAATAATCAGACTTCCTAAAATAAATATCTCTTCTTGATATATATATATATATATAATCTTCATACAAATATAATAGTTTCTTCAGGATGCAACAAATCTTACATCTGTAATTTTAGCAAATGAGATATATTGCATAAAAGATTTCTTTCTCAAATAACAGATGCATTCAATAATTCATGGAAACTCGAACTTTTGATGATAACGGAATTACAAGTTCTCAACTTTTATTTAAAATACTAAAAATTAAGTTTGTCGTGTATGCTTTCATTAATATTTTCATTTACTTCAGGTGCTAAATTAAAAATAACTTCAATAAATGAAAGCTTTTCCTTCTCTTTTTCAACATGAACTTCAGGTTCATATTATTTCAGATTCCAAAGAATTAATATACTTTATGATTCTTCATTTGTTTATTTTTCATAATTCACTTTTTGGTGATAGATCAATATTAGATTTGAAATTAATACGATCTTCTAGATATGTATTATATTTACATTTGTTTCTCTAAGAAACAATACAACATTTGTTCCAGAAATATGAACTATGTAACAAAATCAAATTAAATTCAATGAATTTATTTGAATAGAGAAGAACAAAAATTTGTTGAATCCAAAAAAAAAAACATTACAATCAACAACTCATTTTTGAATCATGTAGAGATCTGAAATATGTATAATTTGAGTATAATTTTGAGATCAACAGTATGATTACATAAAAAAATTAGATCTATAATAGAGTGAGATCTGAAATATGATTAACAAAATATGAATCAGATCTCAAAGAGTAGATTTATATGAGTTCTAAAATTATAAGACTAGAAAAATTTTGGAAGATAACACAATAGATTGAAATCTAGAATGAAATGAGATCTAACAAAAATGGAGATTTGAAAAATCAAATCAATTAGATCAGAAAAATAACTACGTTTTGAGATCTATAATTAGATCTGTAAAATCGTGCCGATAACGTGTTGTAAAATAAAACAGAACAGATAATAAACAGAAACCACTAGAGAGAACAAAAGAGATAGGGGAGAGACCTTTTATTTCTATTGATTCAAGTGTATATTATTTCTATTACATTGGCTCCTTTATATATAGGCTTTGGAGTTGATGTTAAACTTATCTGCATGATGTGGGACTAAATAGAATATTACAAAAGCATATTCACTCTTATGTATTACAGCAAATCTTTTTTTCTAATTTTTTTGGAAATTGTTGAGAAAAAGGAAAGAAGTTGTAAGATGGAAAAAATGAATGGAAAAACAGGGAAAAAATTGTATTGAAAACAGGAAATAAAATCAAATAAATGTAGCAAGTGTTTAGAAGATTACAATATCAATGAATAATACTGAATCTAGCCAATCAAGATTTTTTTCCTATATATACAAGAAAACAAAAGGAAAAAATAAAAACTAACACGAATCGGAAATTAAATAAATAATAAAATTTAATCATTACCTCCTCGGCGACGGCGCCAAAAACTTGGTCGGCACTTTTCTATGAATTAGAAAAACGCAAATTTTGAAATAAATTATTGTAAGCGCACAGGTGTGTGATATGTAGGTCAAACACAGGGAGAAAAATTAAATCAAATTATTTATATAATTTCTTGGGCGAGTCAGTCGAAATTTAGAGATTGGTTTTGAAAACATAAAAATTGAAACTGCAAATAAAAGTATTATTGAATTGAATACAGATTTGAATCTAATCAAATCTATATTTAATCCAATATGACCTAGGAAAACAAACAAAAAACAGAAATTAACATTGTAGAAATAAAATAACAAACAGAGAATAAAATTAGGATTACCGCTGAATCTAATCATACAGTCAGTCACTAATGGAAATAAGTGCGAAAGACAACCGGTATTCTACCAAACCTAATTGTGTAGATGGCACTAGTTGCTAATAAAATAAAAACGTAGAAAAGTAAAAGAAAACTCTCAATTCATGGATCATGATTTACAATGAGAATACAGGGGTATTTATAGGATATATAGCCAACCTAGGCCCTAATACAATCACAAACGGGCCTTAGTTAATTCTATTTAAATTAGGCCTTTCCTCTTTTCCTCTTGCTTCTTTGATCATTCTTCACTGATTTGTGATATGCATATCCTTTCTACAAAATATTTTCTTATCCAACAAGCATCTTGATGTGAGATCCTCATTTACAAGTCTTCATATATATATATATATATATATGTATGTATACACACACACACACGCAACAAACTGATCTCTATTTTCTATTTTTCCAACTGCATGTGGCTTAGTCGGAGTATTCGTAAAAGTGACAAAATAATACCCAAGTAATATTTATTTATATACAAAAGATAAGATATAAGAGGATAAAATAAACACATTTCATGTTAATTAAAAGGATTTGAAAAAGCATAGAAAGGAAAAGTTTCAATAAATGGCAAAAGCTTTAGGGTGCGTTTGGTTAAAAATGAGTTTTCGGTTTTTAGTTTTCAAAATTAATTACAAAACATTAAAGCGTGAAAGGAGGAATGGTAGAATGAAAAGAAAATGGAGGGGACCGCAGAGGGGATGTAGCAATCATGAAAGGATGAATTGGTCCCCATGTTTCTCTCATTTCTCAAAATATGAAAAATAGATAAAAGTTGTTTTTTATTTTGTGTGTTAACTTTGTTTTCTGAAATGGTTGTTTTTCATGATATGCATGCATTGTGCACATTTTTGTATGGACAAAAATCCAAAACTTAAAATGGTAAACCAAACACTACCTTATATTCCAATTTTAAGCTACGCATAATTCCTTGAAGAAATTTATTGTTGGAAGAGAACATTCTAGCTTTCCTTCTCTTTTCAGGGAGAAATATTCTTAATTAGAAGAATTTATGGTTAACTTACATCCAGAATAAACCTAAAAAGATATGATGCTAGGCGGATACTTGACACTGGATTACAAAATGGATTTTGGAATTTATTAACATTGCTTTTGGACTAATAGGTTTTATGTTGTGCCAATTTGAACTTACCGTTTCAACGTCAAAAACAACAAAAACGAGAGCAAACATGTAATAGTGGCTCAAAGATGTAAAACAATTATCTTGAAAATATTTCAAGCAAATGCGCATTCCTCACTTTTTTTGGATCGAATAGACAATTTTTTTTGTTTTTGTTTTTTAATATATTTAAAATTAGGAATTGATTTTCAATTTTTTCAGATATGAAAGTAAGAAAAAAAATCAATTGAAAAAAAATAGTTCTAATTGAAAGTAAACCGAGTGTTTCCTGGTTCAAAAATGTCGAATCTCGTCTTTCAAACCTATCATTTTTTAAATATCTTCTTTTTCTTATTTTTATGTGTGTTTTTATACTAGTACTTTATTGGTTGATAGAGAATCAAAGTTGACTTACCAGCGGTTCGAGTCCGTTTATCTCCAGCCCGAAACTCGAAAAAATAACGATAAAAGCGAAAAAGAAAATTTCACGCCCAGGATTACGGCTCGGATCATCAGATAAGAATCCAAAAAAGATAAATTTTTGGATTTGAATAAAAATTTCAATGAATATATATTAAAATGCTTAAGAAAAAAGAAAGGGGGTAAAACTCATATTGGAGAAGAATATAGGACTTGGGTTCCCAACCAACTTTGCTTTGTTTTTTGTTTATAGTACGGAAGGAAGTTTGATCTGAATGAATTAGAATTTCGATTCTACTGCTTAGGAATTATGAAATCGCGTGAATGATTTTTTTTTCCAGATACGCTATTTTTCTTGAAGAAGAATAGTAAAATGACTCTCGTATGTGAAAAAAGCACTTTCTAGAAAAGTTTCTTTGATTTAAGATATACAATAATATAATAGTATATAAATTACGATAAAACTTGAAGTTTTATTATAGTAATTGTAGAACATATCATATCTTCAAAAGAAATATTTTATTGTTTCTTAGAAAACTTTTACAAAAAAAATATGCATCTCGAAGATCATATTAAGTTAAGATCTAAATATTGATCTTAATTTAGCACCTGAAATGAATGCAAAAACAACTTTTATTATAAAATAGAAAATTTAGAACTGGCAGTTTCTATAATAATAAGAAGCAATTTTGATGTAAAAAAAAAATCTAAAAGATCTTTATATGTATTGTATAATTTGAATCTAAGACATGTAATTTTTGTGTCGGTGAATTTTGTGTACAAATCTGCAAGTTTTTCAAATCATTCACATTAAACAATGTAAAATATTGGTTCTATGATTATGCACTGTTACTCAATTCTTGATTAGACATTATGCATATATATATATATATTGTATTTTAGAAAATATGATTACTGAGAAATGTAGTACAACTTTAAGCTGTTCATTTTAATTTTAACATTGATCAATACTATAGTTAGATCCAAAATTTTATTCTGTTGATTTAAGTAAAATTTATTTGATTCATATATTTGGACCACATAATGGTTATTTCCATTGTTTTCGTAATAAATGCATTAAATGAATCGTTATGACAATATATTATATTATCATAAATTTATTAAATGCATTAGTTATTGTAAATTAAATAATGTATGTTTGTGTTTGGAATAAGAATAGATATATGTATTATTATTCGATGTTTTTAGCAAGTAATATCTAATGTAATGGAAGAAATAAAAAGTTAGAACCACAACCTGCAAAGAAGTTTTCAAACTAGAAGTTGTGTAACTCAAACTTTAAGACCCGATGTCTTGAATTATGAAAAGAAAAAAAAACTTTTTGATAAAGTTTACAAGTTTGAAATCTTGACAGTTAGCCAGAACGTAAAAGCTTCTAAATTAGAAGTATGTAAAAAGATTGAGAACCATCATAAATTAATAAACTTGATATACATATATGTGTATATATATCACTATGTCAGAAAAGAAATTTTGCCACGGCTTTGGGCCGTGGCTAATTAATTTTTCCACGACTTCAGGCCATGGCAAAAAATTTGCCATGGCCCAAAGCCGTCGCAAGTTGGTATTTTGCCACGATCCAATGCCGTGTGGATTTACGTTTTGCCACGGCTTTAGTTCATTGCAAAACGGCTCTAAGCCGTCGTATTTTGAAATCATAATTTTTTTTATACAATTTCGCCATGGCTTTGGACCGTGGCTAAATTCAATTGAAGAAACTGCATATTAATTAGACACTCTACCTGAAGCATAAAGCTCCAATTTAAACAAAATACAAGCATGTCATACTCACCAATATAAATTTATGAGAAGATCTTACCCATTAATATACACTGTAATCTTCATAGCTACAAATTTACAAAATTCAAATTAACAACTCATATTTAATTAACACAACATTTAGTGATGTTTCAAAAGTCGAAACACAAACAACTACCAAACAATGTTTTAATTAAGATCTGAAAGTCTAAACAGAAGCAACTATCAAACAAGGTTTTGAATTATGATCCAAAAGTCAAAACACAAGCAACTATCAAACAGAGCTAAAACACAATAAAAATACAAATGTTGATACTGACAAACGAGGACTTAACATTTAATTTTACATGATCAAACTTTGTAGTGTTTTGAAAATCACAGCACATCCATGGATCCATTCACCAATGCAATTTATTTTCAAACACCCTATCTAATTGCATCATATCATTTGTTTAAAAGCTATAGAGCACTAAAACTAATATGTATCAACCTTCAATTCCAAACAGACTGATAGCTTGTTAGACCAAAAAATGGCACTAACACCCAACTGACTAGATTTTGTAGAGAATAATAAGAGTTATAATCTAGAAATAGAGAAAAAGCAATCAAACACACGAGATTTATAGTGATTTAGTGTTAACGAGCCGACGTCCACTTTATAGTTCTTTGATTCAGTAGAGAATTACAAGTACAAGGATTACAGTCACTCAGTCGGTCGAATACATCCAATTCTCTCTCAATGTTCATAGAATTATACTCAATCATCAAGAGTACAATGGTAGTTGAACACGAATGGCGGGGATATTGGTAGAGTTCGAGCACATAAAGTGCCAAAGGATCCTTCAAAATGTCTTGAAATCGTGTATTTATAGGGGGACCCTGAGCTCGGATCGGATGTTACGTGGCACCCATCCACGAAATCTTGGAGCCAAAACAGGTGAAGTGGAGAAACAGTCTCGATAGTGGGTGTGGCTGAGTGGAATCCAGTCTGCATTTTAGGATAAATGCGAGCCTAGAGAATAGGTCTTTATTGTAGTGCAGAATTCGCTCCAAGTGGGTTGGGTCCCCCCAGTTCGACATGATTCGATGTTCAGAATTCCAATGCCAAGCCACTTCATTACATACAATCGGGTCGGGTTCCTTTCGTCCAACCCGGTTGATTCGACCATATTCCCTCATGTAACAAAAGATGAATCCAATCTGAAGACCTATCTTCCATTTGATCCACTTATCTTCATTGAATAACTACAGCTTTAGTTCTTGAATACATTTGATGATCAATTTTTGGATTTGTGTGTCCTAGTCACAAAGCAGGCCAACATTTTACCCAATCAAAGTATATCTTATCGAAGATGAGGCATGCTTTGAAAACATCAATCTGTCTATTCTTGAATCGACGATAGCCAACAACCGCGTTTGTTTGCAAAATTGTGACTCTTCGTTAAGTTGTATCTTTTGATTCCTGTGCATTGCATGTATAAATAGGAGATCGCTTCCATGATTGTCCTTGTCGCGTGTACCCATTTGGGATCTCCTGACTGGAGCTCAGGCAGGTTTTGCAGGTGACTCTTTTAATTTTTATCGAACCAAAAAATCAGAATTTGTTTATTAATCCCTGTTGCTCTGTCAATTTTTCTATACACTTGGTCTCTAGTAGATTCCTTCAACTTCCCTTGCTCTTATCTCATGCGGCTTCATGATTAAATCATCAAATTGAAGGTTACTCATCGGGTCGGGTCGAATCTATGCGACCTGTCACTATTTTCGATCCGCGAGGGCCTGCATCATTCCTGTGATTTACTTGATGGATCGGATTGGGTTGGGCCATCAACTCAAGGGAATACGAATGGCCTTTTAACAATGTTTATAAACCGGTGTTGCCTCTTTCTTCTCCTTACTTTATTTCATTTTCAACTAAACCACTCGAACCCTTAAATCCTAACTCTTCGTTGCCTATCAATCCGATCAACTCTCGAAATCAAGCAAACAAGGTAGTGATTACGCCTTTAATTCTGTGTTTCAAATCAAATTTCAAATGAACTTAATCGTAAATTCACCCAATTCCATACCGAGGTGTCGATGCTCTAGGGCTCGGCGCCGCCACCATTTCCAGTGATAAAAGGATCGTCATCGGTGGGGATGCTTGCATTTACGGTCCTTTGGTGATGTCAGAGGCGACATTGGATGGACAATTTCTTTACCCCAATGCTTTGTTGTATTGGCGTTGAGAAGGGTGAGACAGGGTTTGCTTCGAAAATAGGGTAGAGGAAGGAAGGTAGTGTGGATTAAATGTGACAGGCAGATGGAATTAGACGACTAAGAAATATGGAGAGGGGTGAACAGCACTAGGTCAGGTTGAATCTATTTGACTCAAGTCTAGTTCGATTCGGTGCCCCAACCCGAGGCAGCTATTTTCAAAATTTCGACCCGATACCCCTGTAACCAATATGACATTTACATACCTCTACATATTAGGGAATTCGGCACATGTGATGACTTCGACAACTCCATTTTATTGCATATACCCGTGACTTGACTTAAGATAATCATCACATACGAACTTGTGAACAGTTAGGATAGTGCCATCAAGACTGAACCTCGGGATCATGGAACATATGTACATAAACGATTCTGGACTTGATGAATATGATCATTCAGCAACCCAATGCATATCAACCAACTGCATGCTTTTCTTGCTTTTGTTATATTTTTCCGTATCTGTACCGCACACACTAACACATACTAGCGCGTGCACACACACACACACACACACACACACACACACACACAGGGGGGTACAGGCAACTATGCTATAATCCTTTATCTTTCTTCGATAGTACAGTTAAAATGACGAGAAGATATCCAACAAGATTCTCCATGTCATATAGAAGTCAAGCTCAATAATCATCTAGCAATCCCAATCTCTATGTTACTCCGTTAGATTCAGATTTAGATTGAGACAGTAAAGGCGTTGACTTCGAAATTGATATTTATGAGAATGCAGAATCATCCAGGGGAGAGATCTCAATGGGTGAGGAAGAAGGAGGAGTAGGAGATTACCGAACACTTGACGAATTTGAGAGTGCGGTTGTTCTTAATGCGCTGGGCGACTCTTGGGTGTCAACGACCGACGAGGCCAGGCTTTGGCGTATATGTTTGAGATAAGGGATATCCTAAGAAGAGGTTAGAGTCGCATCTAATATTACAGACAAACCCCACAATCCTCTGGAAGGGTACATGGCCATTAGTCGGTTGATGTGCACAGTTGAAGCTATTCCTCTATTCCCACCATTTGTCGTCGATTTTCTAAAACGAATGCGAATTGCTCCCATGCAACTCCAACGACTGGCATATTCTTATTTCTATGTGTTATATATAGCATATATGGAAATTTTGAGAGTGGAGCCCACTTTCGAGGATGTTAATTTCTTCTATCATTTCAAGCACCATCAAAAAGAGACTCCCTCCATTTACTTCGAAGTTGTTCCAAAGAGGAAAGTCAATGGTGACGGTATAGAAACCTGGGAGACATAAGATCCGAGTAGTTTTATATCCAGCACTAGCCCAGGTGTGCTAGAAGATGGGTGCAAGCTAGTAAGTGTTCAAATCTCAGTTTTCTCGCCTCAACTATACTCGTGAACTCACTGATTTTTCTTTCTAATTTTCAGTTCCAAACCCAAGAAAAGAGAAAGGTCAAATACATCAGTACCACCTAAATCTACTACTGAACAGCCGTCCAAACTTCTTGAGTGGTAGAAAATATCTAGTGGACGAGCTTTTTCATTGACACCATCTACTTGCTATGAGGCAGAGTATAGGTCATGGAGTTCGTGCTTACATATACGATACCCTAGCTGAAGTTCCTCGTGCTTTTGCAGAGACTGGCAGCGTTCAAGCTGCAACTGCATTTGAGAGAGGAGAGTTCAAAGAGTAAGGATCCCACGGGTTCAGTCAAGAACCACAGCTGGGAGAAAGAGAGACGACCCTGAAAGAGAAAACATTGGGATTCCCCCAAGTCCTTCTCTAATCAACATTCCTACTGAGGAGCTTCTTGAAAGTTCGCCTGAGGGTGAGCCTCAGGGTGGCTCCCCTTAGGATGCACCTCATGAAAGGCCGCCTTCTTCGAAGACAACATCTCTAACCAAGTCCCCTGTCCATGATTCTGAACTAGAGGACTCTATTTGGAGATTTAGGTATGCTTCCCTTGCCTGACGATATATATACTTCCCAAGATATTGGCACAGGCTCTTTCTTTCTTACCTCTAAAGAGGAAATCACTCTTGTGAAAGTTGGTAAGACAACATCTACAAGCCTAACTCCGGGCTCTGGTCCGTCGGAGGATCACTTAGGACATACACCACACTAACACCGCATCTCATATCTTCTGTGTGCTTTGTTATTTCTTGGCTCTAATATTGGCTTACATTAACTTACAGGGAAAATGCATCGTCATAGCTACAATCTCAGGGATGTCCGTGCAAGCCTACCTAGGTATGGTTCTGATGTTGAAGACAATCAAAGGGATATCCGTGGGAGAGAAAATAGGCGGCATTATGAATCACATCATCCTCACTCTTCACGCTCTCGTTCTCCTTTTAAATCGGACTCCGATAAGTACAAGGGTTACCAAAGCCATCGTGAAGGGGACAAACAACCACCTAAAGTTCCAGTTCTTCCATAGGATTCACATTCCCAAGACAAGTTGACAAAGAAGCACTTTGATCCCAAAGATAAAACCGGAGATCTAGACAAGGAGAAGGGTAAAAGTAGTGCGGCTATCGTGCTCGCCAAGCGGAGGAATATCAACATTACCACGACAAGCCCCATGGTAATTGATTTTGATACTCAAGCGAGGTTAAAGGTTTTAAAGAAACAATTCTAAGACTATCACTTCGGGAGTATGCATTTTGTTCTAAATCTTAAGCTGGTACATTCAGATTGGGCATCTGGCATCAAAGATCAAATAGACTTTGTGGATCGACAATATCAGGAAACATGCAAATTCGCCCGGAAGCTTTCAAAAATCATAAGGGGTCTACTGGCGGACATAGATCATTTAAAGAAAATGGCCGAGCTACACTGGTCGATGTATAGGACTAAATTGTTGATGATGAGAAACGGCGGTTGAAGGTTGACACCATCGATGAGGAGGAGCTGATGAAATCAAGGGGCGAGGAGCTGGAGCGCTTAGGTGAGGTGAGTAGATTGCTTTAGGAAGTTGTGGAGGCCGCTAAACGCGAATCTAAGGGAAAGAATACTATCGAAGGTGGCTCCAGTTCCTCTTCTGCCATGCCCGGAGCTGTAAAGATAGAGGAATATGATTCCGAACGTCGAGAAATTACCAAGACTGCTCTTCTATCTCCTATCATCGAAGAAGTTATTCCTGCTACTCTCGGAGACAGGTCAACTAAAGGTATCTCCACTTTTTCCCTATAGTTTTTCAAGGCTATACTAGCGTGCCATCAAATCGTGGAATTGTCAATTGAAAGGCCAATATTTTCTCCAGAGTTAGTAAATGTTGCTCTTCCTTCTTTATGTACAAAACCTGCTGACGAGGCTGAAGCGAGGCAAGAAGAAGCTATTGACAAAGCCATAGTGCTATATAGTGCTGAAGCTCCCAAAGACATAGAAATGATTAATGCCTTGAAAGATATTGATGGCAAGTGGGTGAAGAGGAAGATGTCACAATCACCGGAGCTTTTGATGAAACTGAGAACCTGACCCTTGCACAGATGAAAGCAAGGACCGAGCACCTTCTGATGGCCAAGACTGAAGAAGAGCCCATCTCGGTCGATCTTATCCAGATGGTTCCTCCTCCCGGAACCAAAGTGACCATCAAGCTTCCTCGATCAATTACTACAGAGATGGCTTCCCAAATTTCTGCTAACATAGAGGATCCTCCATCTGAGAACTCTAAGAAGAGGGAGCACGTTCTTACAAATGATGAGAAGGAGGATAAGCAGAGGTGTAAGGATGCCAAGGAATACGATCCTTCTCCCAAATCGAAGTGAAGCACTGTTTTGATTTCTCTTTTGTTTTTCCAATGGCCCGCTGTGGTTGTCGCGAGTGCAGCCCTTTGTCTAGTTATCTTGTGTAAATTTGAACTCTACGAATAAAGTGGTATTCTTGCAGTGTCATATGTTTACAATTTTATTATATATTTCAGTCAAATAAACTTGTAGTCATGATATTACAAAACTAAGTAATAACAATAAATCACATCACAAATCAAACAAGGGTTTTAATCCAGCATCCCTGCAAATCAAAATTCCTGCAATCAAAAATCATTAGTAAACTAAGTAATAAACAACACATCCTATTGCAATTATTATATGGGTGTGATGTGCATGTGTATGCCCCTAATCAATGTTGAATAAGCTGCCTAGCTAGGGCCTGTTCAGGATTGATTAGTAGCGACATTCTATTGCCCCCAGTCCTTCTGTGGGGAATTCAGGCTCAACTTTCAATCTTGCCCCTAATCCTTCTGTAAGGTAGGAGCCAATTTCTTTCAGAACTTGGTCTTGGTTCTTTTATACTCTCATGTCGTATGCCCAGGTTAGAGTCTACTTAAGGCGGTCTCTAATCGTGGTGCACCAATCGTGCCTACTTTTATACTCACTTCTCGAATTGGGAGCGTCTGAGTTAATCTAGCGAACAATCGTGTTATTCTCCTCGGACTTCCTTCTGCGCTCTATTTCCTAGAGCGGGATTCTGCCGAATCGGGTGTCGTTTTCGAACTCGCCTTTAGTCCACACTTTCCGCTTCACTCTGGCGGATGAAGCTTGTCAGGCAAGTGGTCGGGTCACCTCTTAATCTCCGATTCAGAGGTAAAGGTGGCCTTTTGCGATAATCAAGCCTCCCTTGTCCCGTCGACTTGTGGGACGAAGCTTGTGTGATGTTTGGGTATCGTATCCTCACTTTGGTTCACAAAGTAAAAACCACTGCGTCGGGTGTCGATATCAAGCTCGATGTTATCCAATCTAACTTCGATCGACTATGGGCTTGAGTATGCTTATCCAAGCGCGAGTAGGCGAACATTGTTTAGGGGTAAATTGTCCCTTTTTCATGGATTCGACACCAGCTAATTCATCACAGCGTTAAATAAAATATCAAAACATTCACAGAGCATGGAATGAATGTCAAACATATCAAAGGGCACAGAGAAAAGTAAATGCATGAAGGGGTAAATGACACATGATATTTTTATATTGGTTCGACCAAATTATAACCTATGTCCACTTTATAATCTTTTGTTTATATCAACCAAACTGTTTTAGGCAAGTCGTGCCTTTTTACATTGTTTGAAAAACCAAAGAATTAATATAAGTTTAAGTCAGGTAGTGTCGTAGATGCAAGGCATTCCACGCTCTAGAGATATAATTGCCATCAATTCTCGTTAGCTTGAAAGCTCCTTTATCAAGCCTTCGTTGGATGACGTATAATCCTTCCCACTTATGGCCCATAAAGAGGGAGCTGGGAAGACACGCTTCAGCACCAGGTTGCCAGGCTCGAAGGTCCTGGGTCGAACCTTCTTTCTGTAGTATCGAACAACCAGATGTCTGTGCTTCAAGGCACGTAAGTCTGCTTCATTTCTTTTTTCTTCAATCATGTCTATGGACTCAAGGAAAAGAGCCATGTTCGTCAATGGATCATAGCGTGTTGTCCTTGAGAGGGGACTTGCAACTCTATCGGATGATGATTTTTGATCCAAACGACAGTGAGAAGGGAGTGTGGCCAGTTTCTGACGTATAGGTCATTCTGTAGGCCCACAAAGCTAAGGGCAATTCATCGACCCAAATGGCTTTTGCCCATTCCAATCGCTTCTTCAGAATGGACTAAATGATCTTGTTCACTACTTCTGCTTGTCCATTCGACTGCCGAAGTGCTACGGCGGTCCTTTTCTTAATGTAATATCTTTGGGAGAAATCACTAAATTTCGTGCTGTCAAATTGAGTTCCATTGTCGGTTAACTACAATAAAACTTTAATTTGGTTCCAATAAATGGCAGCGTTTATTCTTAAGAATGACTAATAATATTTAATCCATGTAACCAAATATTTCCCGCCGATCCCACCTAAAATTTTTGTTGCCCATGAGAAACTGTTCGGGTCCGTTTGCAGCCTTTGAATGTCATGCTGAGTATAGTTTTCGCATCCGATGCGTCGGACGCCAAATAAAGTTTCTCCGCTCAAAAGGAGCGCTGGGGAGATGTTGGAAATCAAGTCGTTGGCGTACGATGCGTCGGACGCCGTCGGACGCCAACGGCTTGATTTCCAATGTCCCATTTTCCTCCCTATAAATCACATTTCCCCTACTACCTCTTCACTCCACTCTCTTCAATCTGTCTACTCTTCTGTTCTTAATTCAACCGAATTCGACTAGAAATCGGATTTTTTTTCATTTTGTTGTTTATGTTATATACAGTTACCTAACATAGTTTTTATTAGTTTTTTTTTTAATGATTTCTGATAAATATTATTTTTCCTTTTTCCAGTATGGCCAGTAGAAAAAGTGCACATCACTGGTCGTTTATCGCAACTCAGATTATTTTGCAATGTGCTGTTGAGGCATATACAACTTGTAGCAGCAACAAAAAGGGTGTTCACAAAGCTATTGCAGAAAAGTACAACAATTCCATACAGAACTATCCAGAACTCGAACCAATAGATGAAACCAAGATCAGACATAAATATGATAGTCTTCGACGAGAGTGGATGAAATGGGATGCATTGATGAACAAGACTGGTGCTGGTTGGGATGCTTGTAAAGGAACGATTTCTAGAAGCGAGGAATGGTGGAAAGATCGTGTTAAGGTTCGTGAAATTTACTTTTAACCATTTCTTTGAAGATAGATTCTTATAATTATGTTTATTTCTTTTAGGAATTTGGTCCATTTGTGATGAAATATAAGAAACGTCGGCTAGAAAACTTGGAGCTGATGCAACAATTATTTCGCGGGACTAATGCTACTGGTCAGTCGTACTACACTCCTGTAGCAACCGTACAACCATCGCAGATTAGCACGCCGCCTGCAAGACAGAGCACGTTTGATAGAACATGGGATTTTGATGCCTTTTTTAATCCATTGGATGCAACACAAAATGATCATATTCCAAATTTAAATTCGCTAACAAATCCCCCATTGCAACAACCGTCAATGAATGCACCAATTTACAAAGCTCCACTAATCCCTCCTTCAACCCAAGTTCAAATGAATCCCCCTTCTCAACCAACTTCACGCCACGTTGTAGAAGATGATGGGGGTGAAAATGAAAAAAAGATGACTGCGCTCATTGATCTAATGCACAAGAGACAGGTGAAAAAATTTCACACACATTCTGATAGTCCGAATACGGGAACTAGTGTGGAATCAACGGGAAATTCGACAACTTTTACGAATGTAGTTACTCGCATTCAACGTCTTGGAGAAGGAGGCGAATTTAATGTTGCAGACACTTTAATATATGTTATGGAACCCGGCAAGACTGAGATGTTCACTCTTATTCCCAACAATCTAGCAAAAAACTGGTTGATATCAGGGCTTGCAGACAAATGGTACACAAAATAATACCAAACTTATCTGATAAATCAAGGTGGTGCCAACAAGTAGGATGTTCATGTAATCATATTATTGTATTTCTATTGTATTTACTTTACGCAATGAAATGTAGTCGTTTTATTTTGTCCACTTAATTATTTAATTAATTCATGACAATTAAAAATATCCCGCTCAAATACCCCGTTCACAGCAAAAAACACATTCCTCGTTCGCTACAGTACCCCGCTCGAATACTCCGCTCAAATAGTCCACTCAAAATACCCCGTTTCTGTTCGCCAAGAACACACACTTCGTCTTTCTCTTGACACGTTTCCCACAATCGATACATAAGAAAAGTTTAACCCTTCCTTTAGGGTGCTACTATTCACACCCCGATTTACACTTCTCGCCACCAAAACTAAAAGCAACCCAAATATTTCAAATTTCCTCTGTTGGCCACCATCTAAATTAATAATAAAAAAATGGAGAAGCCACCAGCACCTTTCCCTACAAGGGCGCTTCCTTCCTCACTTACATCATGCGTTAATGTCTTTTGAGTCATTTGATCGAACATCTTGCATCATATTATCACAACCATCATGTTTATCATTCAATTTATCATTATTCAAATACTCCATCTATCAAACGACAAAAAAAGTTGATGTATCAATTTATGAAAGAAGATCCGTAAGTTATACGAATAAAACCCTATAAGTCAAAGCTTACATTGTCATTCTCTATTACAACGTTGTCAAAATTAATGTCTTTCAAGCTTCAAATTTTCAACTGAGAGGAAAAAGTATCTTAAAATGCAATGGAAAACCCTAACAATTAAAAAACTCTAACAACTTATTCTATAACATAATAGAAAACAATAAAAATCAAGCAATTCTAACCTATTTTTATCTTCTTCTTCCATCTCTATTAGACACTAAAGAATATATGCTTTTATTAGGGTTTGAAATTGTAGAGAAGTACATGTTTTTTAGGAGAAGTATGGTGGTGAATAACTTTGTGAAAGAATAATATATGGTGGCCAAAAGAGTACAAAAATAACCATCTGTAATAAATTTAGAAAGGTGGCCGGAAGCATAAAATGGGGTGTGAATAGTAGCACCCTTCCTTAATTTTTCTTCCATACCTTTCTCCTTTTCACTTCAGCAAAATCACCTCATCCTCTGATTCCTCCATCGTCATCCTCGCACTAGCCCTCCATGTCGTAATCATTGCAATAGCCCTTCGTCCCCATCAACTATTTCAAATGGATATCACGTCTAACTGCTCAGGTTTTCTACACAAACCCTAAATATGTATGAATTTATATTTCAATTGGATCGACTATTTCGATCTGATTTTGTGATTTTTCTATTTGGGTTATGCAGATTTTGCACAAATATGGTTTAATGAAAATATTTAGTGGAGTTCTGGATTAAAATCTGGTTGTATGCTTTAAACGGGTTATAAATCTACCTTAATTGTTGCTTGTAGAAATCTTTTTCTCAATCAACTAGAAAATAAACAACTGTGGAGATAACATAAGATTTTTTTTCATAGGCTTTGTCTGTGTAATTTTTTATATTAAATTACTATCACCCAAAGGGTAGTGTTATTTAGAAAAATAAGATGAGAAGTTGATATAAATGCATGGATTGTCAAATTATTTGGTAACAATTTCTAGTAAAAAAGAATTGTTATTGCTTAAATATAATTAATCTATTTATTTGTAATTTTTTATATAAAATTTTTGAATAGATATACCCTCTCCTTAGTCTAAATCATAGGACCTACACCATATCTACCAACAGTGTCTGCTAGTTTGAGTTTTGTTTCAGTTTCAAACATTTTGAGCATTTTTTGGATTGGATCCATATATATAATAATAATAATGATAATAATAATAATAATAATAAAAGTAAAAGTAAAATTTATGATCATTTTGACTTTCCAGTCCAGTTTCATAAGGTCTTCATGTGGGTACTGAGTTTCCCTTCAGCTAACCCTCTTGGCATCTTACCTTTAAAGCGTGTTCTCCTTATTTCAATAAATAGCCTTTTGATGTGTGTATTGATTTTGATGACAACAATTTTAAGTTTCTTTTCTGATTAACTAAGGAAGGATTATATCACTTATTAGTTTGCTAACAAATGGAGATATTTTATGGTTAACAGATGTACAAATGAAAAAAAAAACTGGTTTAGAATTTTTTTTTCATTTTCTCCATGATAATTATGATTTTGTTCGCACTTACATAATATTAGCATCTTTATGTATATTGTAACATGTATTCTATATACTCAACAATGAAAATGATTTTACCATTTGTTTATATTGAAGTGTTCATTTTTAAATGTCAAAATGTTCTATGGTAAACATGCATCAGGGTAGTGATGAACCAGTTTCCAGGGTAGGTGTGCTACACCTTACAAACCTCCTGCGTTTTTGATGAATTTTGGAGCACTGAATCCTCAACAACCTCCTCCTAGTAGAGTTAGCGCACCACCAACATCTTTATCCACACAAATGCACGCATGCCTCCCAATCCGTCGCCACCTTTCTTTGCGCAAATTCGAAATAGTCGAATTCCTCCGTCGCCTCCTCCTCGTTCTTCTTCAAGTACCCAATTCGTGCCTCCTTTTCATGGCCCCCCTGTTGTGGGCCACCCATACTTTCCAAATAGTGTTCATGGACCTAATTCATTCCAAATTCAGGCTAATCCACTGCTTTTTGCTCCCAGACTTGTAGAGTGCTACCCATCCATGTTTGCTCCTACTTTTGTTGCTTATTTTGGATCCCAAGTACCACCTCCTCCTCTTATTAGAGCCAAAAACATCTAGTATCCCATGACAGGACATCCAAAAGGAAGAACTCTTTCAGGCTTTGTCGAGGATTTTCCGTCCTTGCCTGTTGGATCTGTTTAGGCTTGGTAGAGGATTTTCCGTCCTTGCCTGTTGGATCTGTTTCGGGGTCACACGATGTGGGTATTGACCCAACTTCACTGCTTAGGCATTTAGAATGTGAGAACTCTTTCAGGCTTGGTCGATGATTTTCCGTCCTTGCCTGTTAGATCTTTTTCAGGGTCACACGATGTGGGTATTGGCCCAACTTCACTGCCTAGGCATTTGGAATGTGAAGTAGAATCAACAGGTCCATCACCAATTCTTAACTCATACACATTGAATTGTGATCCTAGATATTTAAGGCTGACTGCTCATGCTATTCCAAGCTCACGATCATTACTTGCAAGATGGCATTTTCCACTTGGTGTTGTTGTTACTTCTCTAGCACCAGCTCCCAAAGTCGAGTTTTACTACCAAATTACAACTGTAAAACCTAGCAGTAATTATTGTTCTTTTTTCTGCTGCCATTGTGTTACGAAGGGATCCTAGTTGTGAATTTTGGTTCAGCAGGTGTTATCAGATGCGGACGAGGTCAGGCATATTTAATCCATACTTTATTTTTATTGATAGAGGAAGTGGCATTGCAATCTTCGTTCATTGTTTAATGATGGTATGTGTATGCATGTTTAGTTTGTTCGTGCTATAGTTAATTGGTGTACCTTCATGTTATTATATGGTTATGCAACTTGTCTTCTGCCTTTTTGTATTGTGCCAACATATATGTTATTCCACAATTGTTAGTTCTATTCGGTTCTGGTTCTACCGAATGGATGGAGTACATACCAAAGTTTTAGTCTTTCCGTTGTTGATCAAATGGAAAACACTTGCCCTAAAATGAGAGGTATTATTCGTTTTATTTCTGTAGGCAATTACTGGATATATCATGAAATATATCTTTAATGTTCTCATTTTTTGTAGATGTGGAAAACCATCATTTTACTGCTGATGAAAGCTACTGGGACTTCTCTTGTTCATTTGTCTATCTGAACTAGAGGATCTAGCTAAAGGTTTTTTAGTAAGCGATGCATGTAGACTAAGGTGACGGAGGTAGAAGAGAAGTCAATGATGATAAGCATAACGTGCAAAAGATTAGGAGAACCTTAGATATCAGTCAATTCTCCAGGTATGTCTTCATGCTATTTTTTTGTCCGAAAGCTAGTTTGTATTGAACTTATTTTGCCCGGTTATTATCAGGTGGCTGGTGTTCTTACTGGTATTACCTTAGATATCAACCAATATTTCAGGTATGTGAAGGATTTCGTATCTGATGTTGTTACCGGTGCTCTTGATGCTGGTATGTCTTATTGTACTTTTTTTATTTTGGTAATTTTTGAATTGGATCTATGTTACTATCTTTATATCAGTTTAAGAAGACTTTAAAAGATGGCTTATTTTATAATAGGATACAATACATTTTATAATAGAGTACTTGCATATGGTAGAAAAATGTGAATGAACTACTGTAAGAAGTAATAAGGGGACAAAAAAGAATACAGTACGTGGAACCTTCACATGAATTCTTTTATGTGAAATTTTATTCATTTTGTGATATGGAAATATATTTCTCTAAATGACAGATGACATTCCAAATATAGTAAAAGCTTGTGTAACCAATTCTGCATATAATATGTCATATATAATAGTTATGGATCAGAGTATAATATAAAAGGAGGCAGGCCCATAATGCTTGTATATATTCCTATAAGTTAATTTATGTATGAATGAAATTCATAGTTGGAAGTTGAGAAAAAAACCAATAACGCTGGTTTTAGTCTTATTTCCATATGAAACATATGAGATTTTTAAACTTTGGTGGAAATTAATTTGATAGTATACCTTTTACATAATTCCTTTTTCTTTTCATGCCATATAATTACTATTTTATTGCATTACTTTGTTTTTGCTATATGATTTTCAAGTTATTTTAAAGCTTAACATCCTTTCGCCACAGTGGACATTACTATAATGTAATAGTTAATTTGTCCTCGTTCGGCTACTCTACGGTTGGCTTAATGGCTGTTGTTCTGATTCCTACTCAGCATATAGCAGCCGTCATTTGTCTACGTCTTGGTTAATGTGGAATGTGCTTTTTGGACTTCTTGTTTCTAAGATTACAGGTAACATGCATAAAAGGCTTTTTCCCAGTTTAGGAGAAGTATATGCATTATGGGGCAATGTAATTCTATGCATTATTGCATATGACATATTACTGATATTTTTTCCGAGAATTCTTGGGTGGCTATGATTTATTACCTAGGCCCAGTGCAGTATCATATCGTAGAGAATGGATCATCATTACATCACAACTTGGAGATGTTGTTGATAGGGAATGGACTAAGAGGAATGGTGAAATGGATTTGCATCCTCTAATTACTCGCAAAATGAATTGGTAAGAAGATGTGCTA
Source organism: Allium sativum (assembly GCA_030737875.1). Lineage (NCBI taxonomy): Eukaryota > Viridiplantae > Streptophyta > Magnoliopsida > Asparagales > Amaryllidaceae > Allium > Allium sativum. The sequence goes on from CM060919.1 coordinate 35,125,343, forward strand.
TGGTGGCAAGATGGTGCTTGTGACAGATGCACACTAGTATAGTCTAAAGAAACATGAGCATGTGCTGAAAGGCTAAAATTTTCGCAGTACGAGCAAATGAAAGTGCCGATATGTAGGATAACAAACTCCAGGTACGTCTTTATGTTATTTTTGCTTGAAAGTGGTTTGTATTGAACTTATTTCGCACAGTTATCATCAGGTATTCTCATCTTTGAGCTCACTGTTTACACATTATTTAGGCGCACGGTTTATATTAACATTCTCTGTTTGTTATTTCCTATTTTTCAACATATATACATGTCTGGATAAGATTTCTTTTTAAATTGATGTTGAAAGCTAAAGGTTTTTGAAAATTTCTTGTTTTGAAAATATATTTTCGAATATCTAATGCTTTTATACATGATTTTAAAATTTAAAGGTTTCAAAAGTTATCAAGTTTCGAATATATTTGTACAAACGTGTTATGTTTTTGCAAATATATGAGCTTCGAATGCATCAGTTTTGATTGTGTATGTATAGTTCTGAATATATATATATATATATATATATATATGATTTCTTATACATAAAGTTTCATATTATTTCATTAACTTTTAGAACTTGTATCAGAGCAGGTGTTAAGTCTGTATCATATCATAATATTCCGAGGTGACTAAGGATGATATTATTAATTATACATATCGGCTATGAGGTACTTTAGCATAGAATAACAATAATAATACAATAATAGGACTATAACATAGGATCCTTGAGCATGCTTGTAGGCCACATACAAATTCTTTTATACATGTCCACTGTGCTTTGTATTACTTGCTGTTGGATTAGACAAATCATGGTTATCAAGGCGTGCGCTTAGGCGTGCCTAAGCGCAAAAAAGCCCAAGGCTCAAGGCTTGCGCCTTTTTGCATTTTGAGTGCCACCTTTTTGCAGTTTGAGGCACTTTTTTGGACTAAATTCAAAATCTTCTTTACAGATAGTTAAATAAAAATTTTGATTGTTCAACAAATTATAAAATATGGTTTAAAATTTAAATATTATTAATAAAATATGTAAATAATTGAATGAATTATAAAATATGGTTTAAAAATTAATTTATAGTTAGTAAAATAACATATCAAACTCATATAAAAGACGCACAAAAAAGCCCAAGGCTCAATGCTTGCGTCCTTTTGCGCCTTAGCTATTATGAGACAAACACAAAGCTAAATATAATTACTGAAATAGGTTAGCAAGCACTCAGTTGTCAAGCATCAATAGTCTAAGAGATATAAAAAAATATGAATTTGAGGGATTTCTCAAGCAATGTAAGACATTTTAACTGCATTGCATTAGTTGCTTTTTCACGCACCATATAAAAATAAATATAGTTTCTAATTATAATTTTATTTTCTTGTATCTTCCGACAATGTTTGTCGGAGTTCTAAACAAAATACCTCGTGAGCATGATCATATCGTATCATACATAGCATTACTTTGCATGATCTCTCTATCCTTTTATAGTGAGGGTCTGTATTCCCTAATGTCTCATCAAGTGATAAGTTCATTCCTTCATTTTCTAGAAGAAATTTGATTTTGCTTCATAAGTAAGTGTCTTCTTTTTCTGAAAGTGTCTACTTTTTCTGAAAGTGCCATTTTCTAGGAGAAGCACTTCGCCTTTGTGGTGGCTTCTTAGTTGTAATTTGAGCAATGTGGGTTATGATCAATGTTTCCATTGGCTTGATCAGGTGCAAGAAATTGATAGTAGACTTACGTTACTGTCTAATGCAAACAAACTAGTTTTATATTAGGTGATTAATAGTTCACAATTCTGCATATTTATATCTTAGATAGTTTGGAGAATTTGTAATAATAGTGAATTTTATGAATAAGAATACCTAGCTAGTCATAAATGAATAAAGGCAACAATACTAATAACTTATTCAGGCATTTTAGCACCATTTAACGTAAACTGCACTTATAGGTGCAACATGGCTTAAGGCACTTGTCTTTGCAACCAGAAACCGCAACTCCTCCAGCCCTTCTGTAACGACCTGAACTTCCCCGTGAAGGAAAGAACAGATTGAATTGAGAAAATGACTAATCAGAACACAAATAGAAGAACATTTCATTGCTTATTACAACAATTCCATCAGAATACAAGAATATACAGAGTATGAATAAATATTACACATTTGATAAATATCAGAGATTTAAATTACAATTAAATACATAGCAACGGAAAAACAATACAAAACACAACTGAAAGTAATACCCGGATACAGAGCTTTCCGAATATCGTTCGAGCTGTAAACCAGGATCTTTTGAATATAAATCTGCAAAACCAAAACTACGTACTAGCTGTCCGTGTGGTAAATAGGGGCACCCAGAGTTTAGGTTAAAATAATAAACTCCAGGTTAGTTATGTGACTGTTGTGAGAACTAAAACAGTTATTTAAAACTTTACTTTAAAAGAGAGTAACTCAAGGGACCACACCGTATAACACAGAACGACTTTTCCCCCAAGAATACTAGTGCATAGAATAAACAACGCAATGCTTTTTGGAAAAATGAAACTATTATAAGACCCAGGTCCCATCACACAATGCAACGCAAGTCGGAGGATAGGGTTTTCCCTTATAATAGCCAAATAATGCTTGACACATTTAAAACAAATCATTTTGATACTATTATAGTGTAAAGTGTATAAAACAACTTCAGATACAAGTGTATCAATCGTAGGCGGCATGGGTACCATCTATCATGTCGCCAATACTAGGCTCTACAATCAAAACCACAAAATATTGTATTGGAAATTGGATTTCCGTCATGAGTCGAGGTAAGGGGCAAGCTCCTCACCGGCTTCGAGTCACTCTTGCAAATGCCCCAGGACTACACACTCTGGGTAGCCCTTGGAATCGGCTGGGCCGGTCCTCCGTTACATTTGAGGATTGGCAATTCCTGAACACACATTTCCCGATCCTATCAGACCTATCCATCGGCTCTGAAGAGACCGGTATATCCGAGGCGCCTCGCATTCCAACATCCACAAAGGTATAATAATCAACGATGTCAGGGCTAGTAAAACGCTGACACCACCCATAACTAGAAAGAAACGTCGTGTTCTCCAAGCGGTCCTTATCCCTTTTTTAACTCATACCGAGGTGTGAGGCTCGCGAATCAATGCTATACACAAAGCTACGCTGTATTAAAGTTGTGTTTTGATCATCAACCACAAGACTCTGCTTTTTAATAAAAGCCTTGATCACTGCATCTCAGCATGCCACACAGGCAATTCATGACATGCGACTGATATCTATCGGTATATAACCTCTGAGCTCGTACGTCTCAGAGAAGGGCGTTAAGCAAGAGAATAAATTCTCCACCGCCAAACAGATATATATTCAATAGAAATCAATCAGCACAGAATAAAATCCAATGTCAGACACACAATCGATTTATAAGTCCGTTCTGGGTCTGAACGAAACCGGAGGCAACTTATTCCTCCCCCACATGTCCAATATAGGGGAGAGGTCCTCGCATATCCGTCGATCTCCAAGTACGTCTGTACGATCACCACTTATTACCTCGGCTTGGGTGTACAGCCCAATAAAGACATCAGTAATCATCCAGACGATGTGAAGACCTCCGGTCTTCAACCACTGCCTTCATCGTCGACCTATCATTGAATTAGTTATTCAGAATGGGTATAAACTTGGCCTTTCCGAATAACTCGCGTATACAATAAACAAGTGCTATAAACCACAACATACGCCTCATTCGAATTCTGAATATTCTTTTATTCAAATATTCACATACATTGGGAAAGGTTCCCGTTAATTTTATCAAAGATAAATTCTTTAAAATTTATTCTTTAATCTTCCTTTGGATTTCAATTCATACCGTATTCTGTCTTTAACTGGGTTAAAGAACCAATGTCATTTAAAACACAGTTCAAGATAAACCCAAAATTACATTCCATTCCATCAGCCTCTAACCGTAAATTAGCAAGTGAACAATCCCCTAAGTATTAACCCCGAAGGCCGAAGCGAACATCAGATCAATACCCAGGAAACCATTCAACTATTCTCCAGTATATTTCTGATTTTATTAACTCCATTGTTAATCTGGTTAAAGAACAAGTGTTATTTAAAACACCGTTCACGATAAACCCAAAGATCAATTTCAATTTAATTCCAATTAAATATTAATGCATTGGTATACTTCATTAAATCTAAATAAAGAGATTTAATTTTTTTCTCAACTGGGTTCAAGAACAGTGTTAATGAAGACACGATTCACGACAAACCCAAAATCTCATCAGCCTCTAACCGTAAATTAGTAAAAGAACAATTCCCTAAATATTAACCCCGAAGGCCGAAACCAACATCAGATCAATACCCAGGAAACCATTCAACATAACCAATCTCCAGTCAGTTCCTAATTTTCCTAACACCATTAGGTTTAAGAACAGTATTATTAAAGATACCATTCACAACAAACCCAAAATCCCATTTCGATATTAAATACAAGGCTCTGAATAGAAAATATATCGGTTTATATTCAATATCAAATTCTGAAATCAATAAATATCGTATTAAAATAACGATATATATATCTTCCAAATTCCTCCACAACATTCGTATAATCACGAAATCCAATATTGAAATATTCCGAAGATAACTTCGATTCAAATCCATTCCAATTCATATATTGGAAATTCCGTGTGACGACACCAAACCCCGTACTGACGGTGGCAAGGGTAATCTTCGGAATATAACACATAAACAGATAATAGCAGAACAGGAATAAATAAATACACCAAATAATGTACAATAGAATACACTGGATAAACGAAATCATCAGAGTTACACAGTATACAGGATCGTACTTAGTACAAATATAGTTCAGCTATACATAAATGTCTACAGCGGAAATAAACATAATGTACAATAGGAGCTGAACAGCATAAAAAGAGATAAATGATAGAATCCATCTTCAGCTCTAGCTATCCAGAAAGAGCCAGCTAAACCTGAATACAAGGCTGCCTGTTGTTCGCTAACGATATTTCTATTGAATTAGAAAATCGTCACGAATATTAAAATAACCGCAAGTGCACGGCGTACTATTGTAGTACGTAGTGAGTGCGAGTCGATCCACAGGGAAAGAAGTGATTTCAATTTTATTCACTCAAATTAAACCAAACTTTGAATTGTTCTAACTAATAAAAACTAATGAACTAGAAATGAAGTTGAGATCTAAAAATGAAATTAGAGAGTAATTTAGAGGTAAATCCACTCTCACCTTTATGTAAGTTATCAAACATACAATGTATGATCTCAATAAGTGATATAAATGCAATATTTAAATCACTTATGATTCTCATGAAAATGAAACTAAAGCAAAACTATTCTAAGTATGGTCTATGAACTATTGGCTAGAACTATAGACCATCAAATTTTGTTCATACTTTCATTTCAAAATCAATAATCACTTTAGCAAATATTGATGTAACTTGTGTTTATATTGAATAAGAATAGATCATTTGCAAATGCAACATAACCTATCAAACCCATATGTATAAACTTACATCCATATTCACTAACATTAAGCATGTATTAAAGATCACAAATCATACACTTGTTGAACTTACACAAAGTTAGAGAGCATCATTACCCCTAAATCAAGGGATTAGCCACTCATATGTGTTGTAATATCAACACATGTAAGTTTCAACATTAGAAAATCAAGCAAAATGAAAGAAAACTAAGTAGAACAAGAAAAGAACTAAACTAAGAACATAAAGTAAATCTAAGCTATGAGCATGAAAGTAAATCTAAGCTATGAACATGAATGTAAATAAATCTAAACTATGAACATGAAAGTAAAGCATAGAAATTAAAAGAGACAAAAGATAGACATAAAAGAAATAGGCTTGGAAGCCATTTTTATTTATTTGATCACTTACACTTTCATATGCTAAAAAGAAGATACCAAATACATGAAACAAAGGGGTATATATACATGATCTAAAACCCTAAAACCCTAATCACTTTTCTTGGGAATTCCCCAAAATGGCCCTTCATGAAGCTTCTAATTGATCTTAGCCACTAATATGTCATGTAGAATGCATGAGGCCTTTTGTCCCATTCAATAATATGAAGCAAGTGGGCTAGTTGAAAGATGGGCCCTCCACTATCCATAAGATGTATTAATTCTTTGCCTTCTCTTGTGTATGCACATGCTTTCCTTCATCTCTTCATGTGTATGGATCATTTTAGCTCCTAAATTCCTACGAGAGTAAATAACAAGGAACAAGTAAAAGATTTCACAAATTAAAACATGCACAAGTGACCCCCTTTTTTCCCAAAATAAGTGATGATTTTGAAAATCTTTAAAACATGGTTTGATCACATAAAATACCCAAGAACGTTCATTTATTAAACTAAACAAGAGTAAATATGTGAATATAAATGTGCATTTTTTGTGCACATCAAATACCCCCACACTTATCTTTTTATTCGTCCTTGAATAAAGTAAAGAAACTAAGATAAATCCACTTTCGTAGGGAGCACGATTGCATTGAGCGTATGCAACAAGCCGTTAAACCTCTGGGTGCCCCCAGTAGGACGAGTGTTGTCTCGTGAGGGTTTTCAGCGGATACTACCCACAAAATCCAAAAGTTAAATGCAAAAAATATTTGCAAGATTAGAAAACATGTACAAGATGAATGCAAGATTATTTACAAATGGGTAATTTACTTTTAAATTTTACACGAAGGAGTTAACACAAGTTTGGGTCGTCACTATGAAATTTAAGTCCGTTACTAATCAAAACTTCAAAAAAAAGTCGGTTATCGCTACAAACTCCTCTAGCTTGGCCAGTTGTTTTGGTAAAAACATAGTGCAAATATGAAATGAATTCTGTAATCGATATCAACAATCATAAGATGGCATCTTTAATTACTTTTGGTTAGCAAGTTAGGTCAAATAAGTGAAGAGTGTGCTTGGATTTCAAGTGCTAACTCTCTCTTTATTACAAAATATTTACATTATTATTATTTACAAATACTTAGGTATACCACCCCTACACTGCACTACGACTTATGTGAGGGTCAGTAATCCTAAGGTGTCCAACTCATAAAATGAGACCAAGATATACCGACGCTGACTTTGTCAACAAGGCGCCGGATAGAGCTTGGCGGGTTTGCACACCAACGCCAGATGTACCAGCAATGTTGGATACCCTTGGATTATTATATATATATATATTCTCTTTTTTTTTAAGAGAGAGAGTTTAGCGAGAATATCTTAGCACAACTTCACTTAAACGATCTAAAATGTTAACATAAGTAATCTTAATTAACCATTCATTTAATCGGATTACAATTTAGAAAACATTTCATACTCATCACCTACGAATCTCCCTATAAACCAGTTACACCAAATTTGTTCATATTTCAAACTTTTCTTTTGTTATCCATTAAGAGAAGTAAATTCCAAATATTTTAATCGTACGACCAAAACCGTATGCTAAATTCATCATGTCATATATTAAAAGTAAATAAAAATGCAAAACACTTTTTTTTAACAAAGAAAAAGGGGAACTTTACAACTTTAGACTATGAAAATGAGACTCCCCCCACACTTAAATTTTGACTATGTCCCCATAGTCAATGCATGACACAATGAGTGAACAGAAGAGAAATATTTACATATTTACAAAGGAGGGTTAACTTAACTTTCCTACTTGATGTAACATGGCTCATGAAGAATCATGAGCTCCTCCTCTCGATCAGTGGGTAATTCCAAGAATGGTTCTAGACGTTGACCGTTGACTCTGAATATGCGTCCATCCCTCGGATTTTCTATTTCGATGGCACCATGTGGAAAAACAGTTCGAACAACATATGGTCCGGTCCATCTGGGCTTTAACTTTCCAGGGAATAAATGAAGTCGTGAGTCATATAATAGAACTTTTTGGTGTGGCAAAAACGTTTTTCTTAGGATTGAGTTATCGTGAAAAACTTTGGTTCTTTCCTTGTAAATTTTCGCATTTTCATAAGCGTCATTCCTAAGTTCTTCTAATTCGTTGAGTTGCAATTTTCGGTTTTCGCCAGCTTGTTCAAGATCAAGGTTTAAGTTTTTTATTGCCCAAAGTGCTTTATGTTCAATTTCAACGGGTAAATGACAGGCTTTACCGTAGACTAATCGGAAAGGGGATATTCCAAGATTAGTTATAAAAGCAGTACGGTAAGCCCAAAGCGCGTCGATCAATTTCTGTGACCAATCCTTTCAGTTTTTATTTACAGTTTTCTCCAGAATCTGTTTTATTTGACGATTCGACACTTCGACTTGACCACACGTTTGCGGATGATAAGGAGTGGACAACTTGTGGGTTATCGAGTATTTTTTCATTAAGGCTTCAAAAGATCGATTACAGAAATGTGTTCCATTGTCGCTTATTATCGTGCGAGGTGTGCCGAACCTCGAAAAGATGTTTTCTTTTAGGAATTTCACGACAATTTTATGATCATTTGTTTTACATGGAACGGCTTCGACCCATTTCGAAACATAATCAACAGCAAGAAGAATGTACAAGTTTCCGAAAGAGTTTGGGAATGGTCCCATAAAGTCAATACCCCAAACGTCGAAGATTTCGATCGTAAGGATGGGGTTCAAAGGCATCATATTTCGTCGAGAAACCTTTCCTAGCATTTGGCAACGACTGCAAGTTTTACAGAATTCGAACGCGTCCTTAAAGAGAGTGAGCCAATAAAAACCACATTGAAGCACCTTTTCGGTAGTTTTCCTAAGACCAAAATGTCCACCGCAGGCATGATCATGGCAGAATGAGAGAACACTCCTAATTTCGCTACCAGGAATGCATCGACGAATGATTTGGTCCGGACAATACTTAAACAAGTATGGGTCGTCCCAGTAGAAGTATTTCACTTGGGACAGAAATTTGTATTTATCTTGTTTGGACCAAAAAGAGGCAGTTTCCTTAGTGACTAGATAGTTCACTATGTTGGCGAACCAAGGTTCGATTGAAACAGAAAGGAGTTGTTCGTCGGGAAAGTTTTCGTTGATCGGCAAAGAAGATGGTGCGTTCGGAAGATGAGACAAGTGATCAGCTATAACGTTGTCGGATCCCTTTTTGTCTTCGATTGTAAGGTCGAATTCCTGGAGTAAAAGTATCCATCGAATTAAGCATGACTTAGCGTCCTTTTTAGCAAAAAGGTGTCGAAGAGTAGAATGGTCAGTGTAGACCGTGATGTGAGAACCAATCAAGTAAGATCGAAACTTCTCAAGCGCAAAAACGACAGCTAAAAGTTCTTTTTCGGTGGTCGTATAATTGAGTTGAGCGTCGTTCAAGGTCATACTCGCATAGTAAATTACGTGAAGGATTTTTTTGATGCGTTGTCCTAAGACAGCACCAACCGCGAAGTTAGAAGCGTCACACATGATTTCAAAAGGTAGTTCCCAGTTGGGAGAACAGATTATCGGGGCTGAAATGAGTTCGTTTTTCAGACGTTCAAAAGAGGCAACACATTCAGCGTTAAAGTCAAATGGGATGTCCTTTCCTAGAAGAGTAGTTAAAGGACGGGCGATTTTGCTAAAATCTTTCACAAAGCGTCGGTAAAATCCAGCATGCCCTAGAAATGAACGAATGTCCTTAACGCATTTTGGAATGGGTAGTTTTGAAATAACGTCAACTTTTGCTTTATCTACCTCAATTCCATTATTTGAAATTATGTGTCCAAGGACAATGTGCCTTGTTTGACCATAAAGTGACATTTTTCCCAATTCAACGTTAAATGTTTTTCTTTACATCGATTCAAAACAAGTTCAAGATGATGTAAGCAAGAGGAAAAAGAATCACCAAAGATCGAAAAATCATCCATAAAAACTTCAAGAAAGCATTCGATCATATCGGAAAAATGCTTACCGTACATCGTTGGAAAGTTGCAGGAGCATTGCAAAGTCCGAAAGGCATACGTCGATAGGCGAAGGTACCGAATGGACATGTGAAAGTCGTTTTCTCTTGATCTTCTGGAGCGATTGGAATTTGGTTATAGCCAGAATAGCCATCAAGAAAGCAATAGAATTCATGACCGGCTAAACGTTCAAGCATTTGATCGATGAAAGATAGAGGAAAGTGGTCTTTACGTGTTGCAGCATTCAATTTTCGATAATCAATGCAAACACGCCAACCCGTTTGAGTCCGAGTAGGAAGAAGTTCGTTTTGTTCATTTGCGACGACGGTAAGTCCGGACTTTTTATGTAACACCCCGCGAATTCTATAACTGTGAAATTCACAAATTAAAGTATAATTAATTTGAAATCAAAGAACTAAGGGAAACGGGATACGCCGTTGCGTTCATCTCGGAAAAATACGCGAAATAGAGTCCGAGTTTTCGAAAAACGGAGTCCGTATGAAGAAGATATGGCCTTCGGAAGTTTTTGAATTAAGTTTAAAATTCAAACAGAATAAAACAGTTTAAAATTAAAAGTGGGGCCCAATGGGCCAGGGCGGAAGAACACCCGCCTCACGCACCCAGGTCGACTGGGCTGTCGACCTGGTCTAACCAGGTCGACAGGGCTGTCGACAGGGCTGTCGACAGGCATGTCGACCTGGTCCAGAGCCAGGTCGAACCCAGTCTAACCTGGCTGGCCTATTCTATGTTGGTCGATTTTCTGTGGTCTGCTTTGTCATTAGGGCTAGGTGGCAGGCTCTAATTGGTCTCTCCTTAGGATGAATGGCTACGATCAATCCAAGCAACATCAATGGTCCTAATCAGTTCATTTCCCCTATAAAAACAACCCTAGACTAACCCTAATCTATTCATTCAAAAATAAGAACAAAGCCGCCATGTTGCTGAGGAACGACTAGGGGTAGCCACCAATTGGAGAGAGGATTAGGAGGCAAAATTCTAAGGCATAAAGCAACTCAATCAAATCAAACCGCATCTTCAAATCCCTAAATTTGAGAATTCGCCACACCATTGTAAGTAGAGTATTACTTTGGTATGAACAAATAACTGTGTTGGTTTGTATACTTGATTGTGGTGATAAATAATTCATAATTTGTGCGTTACTATGATTCTTATCGATTTGGCATATTGTATACGTTTGGATATTCTCGAATTATGTTATTCATTATAAAGAACTACATGCGGTAGTTCTATGCAAGTATACGTTGGGAATATTTCGCAAATTATGTAATCCATGTTGAAGCTACATGTATGTAGTTAATTAAAATTCATGCAAGTTTGGGGCTTTGCTATTATGCCATCATAATGTGTATTTTTATACAAACATCATTTTTGTGAAGTAATTGGAATAAGTTTGGGTTATCATAATCCATATGAAATTAGGTTGAAAATTTGGCATCATGTATTAAGCCATGCTTTTGTACTACAAAACCTATTTGCAAACTTATGACTAGGCTATGATTGATAATTTGCATAATTGAAATTGTTAACAAGAATTATATGATGACATATGTGGTACATAGCTAGGTTAGATTCAAAAATCCCTTTTTGCAAGTTTACATGACTAAAGTAAAAATCATGATTTCATGTTAGAAATATTTATGCCATGGTTATGTGAACAAATTTAACTATACCTATGCCATGCTTATGTTTGACATTATGCCATGCTTATGTTTGACATTATGCCATGCTTATGTTAGAAATATTTATGCCATGCTTATGTTTGACATTATGCCTGAGATAAAAATATAGGTTCATGTTGTAGTTAGGCCTATGTGTCAATAGTGATATTCTTAACATAACTACAAGTTTACATGCTTTGATTCATGTCACCTATGCTTTATGACCAAAGTATATGTCACTACTATGCAAGTACACCAGTTTCTATTTTGTATTTCCAACGTCATATTGCAAGTTCATGCGCTAACATTCCCCTTTTTTTTGTATGCAATCACGCTTTAAGCCTCCCCTTTCGCATGGCTAAGTTGGGCTTAAAAGCCTAAGCCCAACATATATAATAAACGGACGTGTTAAACGGGGGAAAATAACGTTGGGTTAAAATTACTAATGAATGAAAATATAAAATAGAAGGGCCCAAATTCAAGTATGGGTTGGGCCCATGATTGGTGTAACCTTTACACCATTAACTTAATAATGGGCCGCAAATATTTACATATAAGAAAATAAAGAAGAAAGACAAAAATATGTAAATGTAGAACATACGATGTGTTTAACCCGAGGTTGGATTGAGTTGTGACGTAAACCTGCCCGGAACCGCCCGGCTGTCCAGTAGTCACAACAATACCTATCCAATGTGGGAGGTTAAACATGGAGCCCAATAAGGACCCGAGGTTAGACTGAGTTGTGGCGTAAGACTGCCCGGAACCAACCGGCAACAGGCAGCCACAACAATACCTGTCTAATGTGAGAGGTCAGGGCCTTAATAAGACAATTAAGGCTGAGTCAGGATTGTTAGGATTAAGTGAACTAAAGACTTAATCAAAATAGAACATGCTAAATTAAACGGACTGGTGGGGGTTAGGTTAGAAAACACTTAACCAACTTAGCATGTTGGCTAGAGATAGAAAACCTAGTAACGGGGGACCCTTTTCAGCAGTAACCCTAGAAGGTGTATCAGGATACCCTGAAACTAGGCAGGGTGGGGCACGATTACTGGGCTGATTGTAAGAGGTCAAATCGACGGCGGTGGTGTAGCAGTGTAGGTTCTAACGGGGTGCGGGCGTGCACACACTCCGGCGCAGAAAAATAAGGCACTGGACACCAGTAGCATACCTGTGCATTCTAGGATTGTGTCGGGCCGCCGCCATGGGACTTGATACACCCCATGGTGGGACCAGCATAGGTAACTACAACATCGGGGGCCGTAAGACACATGTAACTATGCGAGTAGGAGCCGATCATCATAGAATGGATCACATCACCCTGATTGTGGGTTGCCAGTTGGAAACTAGTTTATATGGGTTCAGAGATTAACATGGGGTACGATAGTATATTCGACCCTAGACAACTTAACCAAGTTTATAGTGCTTGCACACTTCTTGTTTATACTTATCACACCCAGTTCTTTATTCATAGACAAAATAGTACTAGACTTACTCAGGCTTTATGTCTGACTCTACTTTTCTTTCGTCTTCTTTTCTTCCGTCCCCCCCCCCCAGGTCCACAGGGAGGGAACACAGCAGCTTGACCAACCTTAACATCCAGCTTGAAGAAGAGAAATGTATTGCTTGGACTTTCCTGTTTTGAACTATGGCTTTGGACAATCCACTATGGGGACTTTTGCAGTTTATCTATGTTTTATTTATGCTTCTTTAAATAATGTACTCAAGGCAGATTATGAAAGTGTTATGTTATGTTTTTGGAAAAAGATGTAAGACAATCATGGTGATGTTTTGTAACACGTATTTGCTTTTATGAAATAAAAGTTGTTGCTTTTCCGCTGTTTACAAATATGTGTTCTTATATCTGTCTTGTATATCTGTGACTTATACTTATAAACCTCCACCAAAATTAGGGCATTCCCTTTGAGAGTGACCCTAACGGAGGTGGGGTGTTTCATTTTAGGAACAACGTGAATGGGGCTGACCCATAAGCTATCAGAAATAGGGTAAATGATACCGTTGTCAAGAAGTTTAAGAATTTCTTCGCGAACTACCTCTTTCATCTTAGGGTTAAGCCTATGTTGCGCTTCGCGAGTGGGTTTGGCTTCGTCGGTTAAGTGAATTCGATGTTGAACGATTGCGGGGCTAATTCCCTTGATGTCAGAAATGGACCAACCGATTGCGTCTTTGTTTTTAGAAAGAGTTGAAAGAAGAGAAAGTTCCTGATCATGAGTTAAATTTGAAGAAATTATGACAGGGCAAGTAACATTATTACCTAAGTAAACGTACTTAAGGTGATCGGGAAGAGGTTTAAGATCCAACTTTGGTGGTTTCTCGATCAAAGAACGTGGTTGAGATTCAGGCTCAACTGAAAGTGATTCAAATGGAAGCGTGTATTCAACTTCGTTAGGAGCGTCATGGAACAATTTGTCGTACTCGGCCTCACACTCATCATTAAGGTCAATCGATTCGTTTTCGGAATTTTCGTGAATGGCATTAACTACCAAGGTTTGGTCACACGATTTATTCGAATGACTTTCAAGATTGAAAATGTTAAGATCTAGAGTCATGTTTCCAAAAGAGATTTTCATTAAACCGTTGCGACAATTTATTAAAGCATTTGAAGTAGCCAAAAAGGGTCGACCTAAGATCAATGGAATTTGACTCATTGGATTGTTGACAGGTTGAGTTTCCAGAACAATGAAATCGACAGGGAATATGAATTGACCAACTTTGATGAGTACGTCCTCGATTTCCCCGATGGGTTTCTTAATTGAACGATCAGCAAATTGAAGAGTTATTTTCGTTGGCTTAAGTTCACCCAAACCAAGTTGTTGGTAAACGGAATATGGAATCAAATTGACACTTGCACCCAAATCTAATAAGCATTTGTTAATTGTTTTATCTCCTATTGTGCACGAGATCGTAGGGCATCCAGGATCTTTGTATTTAACGGGGATCGATTGGGTCAAGACTTCGCTAAGTCCGACGGCTAGGAAGACTTTCTTGGGTACATGAGTGTGTCATTTTTGGGTACACAAGTCTTTGAGAAATTTAGCGTAGGTGGGGACTTGTTGAATGATGTCAAGAAGAGGGATGTTAACTTTCACTTGTTTGAAAATTTCCAACAACTTTTCCATTTGGTCGGAGTGTTTCTTTGGTCGAAGACGATGAGGAAATGGAATACACAACTCAGTAGGTCGGTCTACTTGAGTTGGAGAAGAAGTAGACTCGGAATTTGGATCAAGATCATTTGTGGTTTTAGAAGGGTCGAGAGGAAGATCCGGTACTTTATTCGGGTTTTCAATTTGATAATCGATTTTCTTACCGGATCGTAAAGTCGTGATAGCATTCAACTGAGTTACATTGCTATCCTGAACGACATGAGCTTGGTTTTGATTTGGATTCTGGATCTTGGGGTTTGGAATGGATTGACTCGGGAAAGTGCCTCTTTTCCGTTCACTTACGGACGTGGCTAACTGACTCATTTGCATTTCAAGTTTAGCGATCGATTGACTCGTGTTTTGCATGTACGAAGTCAATAAATTTTGCAAATTGTTATTTGATTGGAGATTTTGAGTCGTTGCTTTAGTCAATGTTTCGAGACTTTTCTCAAGTGAAGTCAGTCGTTTTTCGTCTTGGGGAACAAAAGATTGTTGCGCTTGATTTTGAGAAGGTGGCGCAAAATTTTGGAATTGATTTTGTTGAAAGGGGTGATTCGAAGGATTATTCGTAAATGGTTGGAATGAGGGTCGAACCAAATTCGAATTTGGGTTGTTTTGGGTCCACGAGAAGTTAGGATGATTTCTCCAACCAGGATTATATGTTGGAGAGAATGGGTCGTTCCTAACTTTATTGAAAGCGTTGAGTTGTTCTAACGAGTGTGGGCATTGATCAGCAATATGGGTCGGATCGTTACACTTGAAACACGAGGGTTGAGAAGTTTGAGCTTGATTCATTTGATTTGATGAAAGGACATTATCGAATTTGGTTAACATCGCGTCGATTTTTGCTTCTAAAGCTGATGAAGATCCTATCGAATGAGCGTTTGATCGGGAATAAATCGATTTCTCGTTGGATCGTTCCCATTGAGCTGATTTTTCGGCCAAGTTCTCAAGAAATTGCCAAGCGGCATCGTGATTTTGGGCTAGAAAGTTTCCTTGGCACATCGATTCGAGCATGGTTCGAGAGTTATTTTCGAGTCCATCGTATAAAATTTGGCAAAGAGTCCATTTTTCGAAATTGTGATGTGGACATTTGACTAGAAGTTCTTTAAATCTTTCGAAATATTTTGCAAAGGATTCTCCTCCAAATTGATGAAAATTGACGCTTTCGTTTCGAATTTTGGATGTTTTTTCCAAGGGGTAAAATTTCTTTAGAAAAACTTTCACAAATTCATCCCACGTTCCAATCGTATTTGAGGGCAAGCTATACAACCATTTTTCGGCATAATCGGTAAGTGCAAATGGAATCAACCTAAGTTTGATTCCATCGTCACTTAGTTGTTGAAATTTCATGGTTGCACAAACTTGTTCAAATTTGGTTAAGAAAATGTAGGGGTCATCACGTTCAAAATTGCCGAATTTTGGAAGAGTATATATGTGATTTGAATGAATTTCAAAGTGATTACCCGTTGGGGCGGGCAATATGATGCAAGAAGGAATAGAAACTCGATCGGGGAAGATTCTATCCATAAGAGTTCGAGGGGGGTTTTCTTCACCCATGGTTGAAGGGATGTTTGTTCGAACTAAACGATTAGTGGAAGGGTCACGTGTCCAACGATTTGTATTGGTATCGTGAGTCCAAATACTCATGCACTAGCGAGAAGAATAAGAGAAGAAAAGAAAGAACAAATTTGAGAAGAGAATAGAAGTGAGTTTTTTTTTGAATAAGAGAGAAAACAATTTGATTTACAAATGAAGATGAATTTTTTTTTGGATTTTTGATTTTTTCTATTTTTTTATGTATGCATGAATCTAATGCAACTAAATGAATGCGAAGATAACTACAAAATTTTCTGTCCTTAGTGGCTCCTAACCCAAAACTATATAATGATACGTTTGATTAAATTAAACAAAAAATTTCTCGGCCAGGTAATGGACAGGAGTTATCGGTGCACCAGGAATCACCCTAGAAATGCAACCGAAGGTTTAAGTACCTTCAGAAGAACAACCGAAATAATATTTACGAATCACCGTAATATTTATTAGTGGTTATTCCTCTGCCGTAGTCTAGACACCAAGAAATAATTCGTTCAAAATAAATCAACAATCAAAATATAATTAAGCCCTAAATGAGCCCGCGACTCCCTTATGTCCAACGTCTAACCGTTATTATTAGTCAAATTCTACGATGATATGCAATTTTCTGGGCTAAGGAAGGATAATGAACTCCCCACCTTATGTGAATTGGGGTGTGCCCTTAAGAAAAGAAAAGAAAATGAGATGAATGCAAAACAGAAATTAAACATGTATTAACAATGCAACTACGAATGATTTTAATTTTGTTTTTTTGGATTTTTTATGCAAATGCAAGTAAACAACAATGCGATTAAAATAAAGGAGTTAAAACACGATACCAGAGGGTCTGAATTTATTAGCAATTTTTTTTAGCGAGCAAGCAAAGCGGCGCAAAGCAAGACGATCCAACCAAACAAAGCAAGCAATTCCTTATTTTGTCTGCTTTGACTACCTGAAAAGGGAAGACGAGATATAAACAAATGAAAGGAGAAAGGCTTTTTCTTTTTTTCTTTTTTTTTAAAAAAAGAAAAAGAAATAAAAGGCTCTAACTAGAGAAAACTCAAAGCAAATGGAAGAAGAAGAAGAAAAAATGAAGTGAAACACAAAGCAAACAAATAAAATAAAATAAAACAAGAATGGCAAGTGTTTTTTTTTTAGAGAAGATCAAAATGAAACTAGAAATGAAATGAGTAAAAAAAACAAAACAAAAGACAAAGGAAATGATTTTTTTAAAAAAAAAAATTAAAGTGAAACTAAAAAAAATGAGTGAAAAACAAAACAACAATAAAATGCAAACTTAAGTTAAAACAAAACAAAATTATTTATATGGGAGAAGGAAACCAAAAGCAAATTAAAACAAGAAAACAACATTTTTTTTTAAGGATAACTATAAACCTACACAAAAGTTAAAAACAAAAAATTAAAACAAACAAAACAAGCCCACAATGTGGCACGCCCAAGACAACAAGCCCGGCCCAATTAGATCAGTTCAAAACCGACATAACCCTAATTAAAAACAAGGTCCTTCCAGGCAAATTAGTCTTTCCTTTCTCTATTTAAAATTAAAACCGACTCCTACTTGAATCACGAAATCAGAAGCGAAAAGAAAGATCAAAATCGAATAAAAATGAAATTAAGGCAATTCGGAATCCAACTCGTGATTCACGAAAAATTCAAGAAACCGAAGTCAAAGTAAGTGCGAATTTGGGAGAAATTTGGGGTTCAGCGATGAAGCAGGCGATGGGTTTGGGCGTGGGGGGATATCGGTGTGTGGTTGTTCGTGGATGCGATTTGTGTGGGTGGTTTCGGGTATGGAGAGGGGTGAGATGAGGAGTTGAGTGCGGAGGTGGTTGGCCTGGCGTGGCGTGGAGGAGTATGGGAACGGAAATTGGGGGTTACGGTTGTGTGAAGGAGTGGTGATTCGGGGTGTGGGCTTTTGAGCAGAGGTGATGATAGGGTGGTTAAGAAAAGGTATGGAAAATGGTTAAAAGAAAAGAGGAAGAAACAGTTTTGATGTAGCTGATGTTAAGAAGAATGATGGTTGAGCAACTATGGCAGTTGTTGGTAGTGATATATTGTGATAAATGGTATGCAAGTATGAAGTAGGGTATGCGTGGTATATGTATGGTGTGGTGTAGCAGGTGTAGGGAGTAGGGTGTGGTGTGGTATATGCCAAGTTGATGTAAGTATGGGTGACTGGCAGTGAATACAGGTTCAGGTTGGTAGCAGGGTATTTGAAATGCTGTGTTGAGAGGTGAATGAGGTTTTAACTGTGGGAATGGAGGGGCTTTGAGTTGAAAATGGTTGTGGTGGTTGATTGGGTAGGAGCAAAGTGGTGGAGGGTCTGTTTGGTATGGTTTGGTGAATGAGCGTTGAAGTGTTTGTCGAGGGAAATGAAGTAGGATGGGAGAGTAGAAGGCTGTGTAATGTGACAGGGGGTTGAGTATAGCAGTATGGAGAAGAGTGGTGTCAGTTTGGAGTTTTGATGAGGCTTAGGGAGTATTTAAGGTCGTTGACGCCTCGGCTTGGTATTGCAGCTGTGGATATAGGGTGAAGGTTTCGAAAGTGGTGAAGGCGCTGGAGTGGTTTGGGGGATTGTGAAGTGGAGTTCGGCAGTTCAGGTGGGCATTGGATGAAAAGGGTGGCAGTATGCACCTGAATGTAATGTTGTGTTGACAGTTTGGGTGCTGAAGTTGTATGAAAAACAGAAATGAATGTGAACAACAGAATGTAAAGAAACAGAATTTTGAAAGTGTGAAAACAGTGAAATGTATGAAAACAAAACAATGACAGAATTCACAGTGAAAGCACAGATCCAATAGAGAATGCAAACTGAAAATGAAAGGGATTTTTTTTTTGAAATCAGAATAGAGAATGCAAACAGACAGTAAAAAAATTGAAAACTGTTTGTGAGAAACTTCTTTTTTTTTTTTTTTAAACAAAAATGCAAATATAAGTAAAGAAGGCAGAGATGAGAGGAAAGAAATGCATAAATCAAAATTTTTTTTAAGAATGATGCAAAATGCACAAAATGAGAACAGAATGTACAAATGAAACAATGCAAGGTGAGAGATAGAAGCACACTGTAGAATGTAAATAAAAAAACAGAATGTAGGGAATGTTAAAAACTGCTGAAACAGAATGTGTTTTTTTTTTTAATTAATATTGAAAGAAGACTAAACTAGACAACCCAAAACACAGTAACAACAATATCACAAAAGAACTGAAATGATTTTTTTTTTAAAGAGAAACGGGAACTACTCACACATTTTTTTTATAAACCAACACAAACAAAACAAAAAACACACAAATAAAGGCAAACACACAAACAAATATGAAACACAAGTGAACAAACAAAACACAAAAAAAAAATGCAACACACACAAAATTAATCCGAAGAATAGAACTAAAATCAAATTTCTCTCCCCGGCAACGGCGCCAAAAACTTGTTCGCTAACGATATTTCTATTGAATTAGAAAATCGTCACGAATATTAAAATAACCGCAAGTGCACGGCGTACTATTGTAGTACGTAGTGAGTGCGAGTCGATCCACAGGGAAAGAAGTGATTTCAATTTTATTCACTCAAATTAAACCAAACTTTGAATTGTTCTAACTAATAAAAACTAATGAACTAGAAATGAAGTTGAGAGCTAAAAATGAAATTAGAGAGTAATTTAGAGGTAAATCCACTCTCACCTTTATGTAAGTTATCAAACATACAATGTATGATCTCAATAAGTGATATAAATGCAATATTTAAATCACTTATGATTCTCATGAAAATGAAACTAAAGCAAAACTATTCTAAGTATGGTCTATGAACTATTGGCTAGAACTATAGACCATCAAATTTTGTTCATACTTTCATTTCAAAATCAATAATCACTTTAGCAAATATTGATGTAACTTGTGTTTATATTGAATAAGAATAGATCATTTGCAAATGCAACATAACCTATCAAACCCATATGTATAAACTTACATCCATATTCACTAACATTAAGCACGTATTAAAGATCACAAATCATACACTTGTTGAACTTACACAAAGTTAGAGAGCATCATTACCCCTAAATCAAGGGATTAGCCACTCATATGTGTTGTAATATCAACACATGTAAGTTTCAACATTAGAAAATCAAGCAAAATGAAAGAAAACTAAGTAGAACAAGAAAAGAACTAAACTAAGAACATAAAGTAAATCTAAGCTATGAGCATGAAAGTAAATCTAAGCTATGAACATGAATGTAAATAAATCTAAACTATGAACATGAAAGTAAAGCATAGAAATTAAAAGAGACAAAAGATAGACATAAAAGAAATAGGCTTGGAAGCCATTTTTATATATTTGATCACTTACACTTTCACATGCTAAAAAGAAGATACCAAATACATGAAACAAAGGGGTATATATACATGATCTAAACCCCTAAAACCCTAATCACTTTTCTTGGGAATTCCCCAAAATGGCCCTTCATGAAGCTTCTAATTGATCTTAGCCACTAATATGTCATGTAGAATGCATGAGGCCTTTTGTCCCATTCAATAATATGAAGCAAGTGGGCTAGTTGAAAGATGGGCCCTCCACTATCAATAAGATGTATTAATTCTTTGCCTTCTCTTGTGTATGCACATGCTTTCCTTCATCTCTTCATGTGTATGGATCATTTTAGCTCCTAAATTCCTACGAGAGTAAATAACAAGGAACAAGTAAAAGATTTCACAAATTAAAACATGCACAAGTGACCCCCTTTTTTCCCAAAATAAGTGATGATTTTGAAAATCTTTAAAACATGGTTTGATCACATAAATTACCCAAGAATGTTCATTTATTAAACTAAACAAGAGTAAATATGTGAATATAAATGTGCATTTTTTGTGCACATCACCTGTGTAGAAAAAGGGGCACCCGAGTTTGAAAGTGAAACAAACTACGAGTCAGTCATGGGACTGGTATGAGAAATCTACTCAACACATTTATAATATGGCTAATCACAGGACCACGCCACTTTCGTGGAACGGGTTTACTCCATCGGATCGCCAGCGCTTTAAAACAAATATTTCTTTGAAACATCGCAATGCTTTTTATAAAAATGAAGCCATTATAAGACTCAGTTCCCATCACACAATGCAACGAAAACCGGAGGATAGAGTTTTACCTTATAATGGCCAAAATATGCTTGATACGAATTAAACAAAAGCATTTGATATTATTACTAGTGTTTATATGTTTCAAAAACAATTTCAATCAAAACTATCAATCATAGACGGCATGGGTACCATATATCATGTCGCCATATATATATACAATCAAAACCGCACGATGTCGTATTTGGAAAATGGATTTCCGTCATGAACCAAGGCAAAAGATACTCCTTGCCGACTTCGAGACTGCCTAGCTCGAGTCCATGATCAGAGCTCGAGTGACCCTTGGATCATCAGGGCCGGTCCACCGATGTGGATTAAAATTCCTGGACACTGCGTTTCCCCGCCCTTTGGGTCGTAAATGAGCCAACGAATGACTCCATCGGTCCCGGATCGACCGATATAACCGAGGCGCCTCGCAACAGCAACAACCACATAAGTCAAACTCGTCAGGGCATGTAAAACCAATGACGCCACTTCTAGGTAGGAAGAAACGCAGGCCCTCCCTGATTTCCTCTCCCGTTTCTGGTTCATACCGGGGTGTGAGGCTCGCGAATTCACGTTATACACAAAGCTACGCCACACAGGCGGTGCTTTGATCATCACCACAAGACTTTGCTTTTCAACAGAAGCCCTGATCACTGCATCTTAGCATGCCACACAGGCAATTCACACGTGCAACTGATGGCTATCAATCACACAGAATAAATTCCAATGTCAGACACACTGTCCATTTGCAACTCCGTTCTGGGTCTGAACGAAACCGGAGGCACTATATACCTCGCAAACCCATCGATCACCACGTACGTCTGGACGATCACCACTCATTATCCATATTTCGGGATGCCTCCCAATCAGGACCTCGGTTACCATCCAAACGAGGTGAAGATCTCCAGTCTTCGACCACCGTCTTTATCTTCGATTTCTTATCGTCGATTCAGTTATTCAGAATGGGATAAACCCGGTCTTTCTGAGCAACTCGCGTATATAATAAACAATTGCTATACAAACACTACTACGCATCATTTCAATTCATTAGTCACTAATCGTTGATCAGTAAGAGAACGATTTCCCAAATATTAACCCCGAAGGCCGAAACCAACATCAGATCAATACCCAAGAAACCATTCGACTTAGCCAACCTTCAGTTAGTTTCTAAATTTCACATCCATATCGTTTATAATATTTTATAACGATTTATCGCTATTTTTATTTATTTTAAAATAGCCAATTTATTCAAAACGACGATTCGGGCCATAACGCGGCCGTGGCGCTGTTTTTCTTCAGATTTGATTTACACATATCTGAAAATCTAACCGTTGGATCTTCACAAAATTTACATCATTAGAAAGATCTTTTCAAAACGAATCTAACGGTTCCAGTTTCGGGAAATTCCGACGGTCGGATCTCCCGGTATGATCGTTTGAAGTTTCGATTTCAAAATACGAACTGCAGCGTCGTTATTCGATTAAATATAATTATATTTATATATATATATATATAATTATAATCGATTCTGGCGCTGTTTTTCTTTAGAATTGAAATAAACATTCCAGACAATCCAACCGTTGGATCTTTACAAAGTTGGTGCCGTTGGAAAGATATTTCCACAGCGGGCCCAACGGTTGCGGTTTCGGGAAAATCCGATGGTCGGATCCCCCGCACTAATCGTTTGAAATCCCGGTTTCAAAATACGAACTACAGCGTCGTTATTCGATATATCTCAATTCTATTTATATATATCGATTGTTCGATTTCAAAACCTTATGAATTTCATACATTTGACAAAAACGATATTTTTATATAACTGTTTTCTATTTCAACACTTCACTATTTTTAACAATTCATGTATATAATAAAAATGTGATTTTTAATGTAAAACAATTTATTTCAAAACTCGACTATTTTATATAGTTAATATAGGTGATAAAAATAGTATTTTTATTATAAAACAATTTATTTCAAAACAAGATTATTTTATATAGTTCACATCGATGATAAAAATTGGATTTTTATTATAAAACACTTTCTTTCAAAATATGAATACCATTCAACATATGAATTTCAATTCAACGAATGAATTTCGATTCAACACATGAAGGTTTTTTATAGTTTGTATATGTAGGTAAAAAGGTGATTTTTATATTTAAAAACAAGAATACCATTCAACACATGAATTTCAATTCAACGAATGAATATCGATTCAACATATGAAGGTTTTCTATAGTTTATATATATCGATAAAAAGGTGATTTTTATATTTAAAACACGAATACCATTCAACACATGAATTTCTATCCAACGAATGAATATCGATTCAACACATGAAGGTTTTCTATAGTTTATATATATCGATAAAAAGGTGATTTTTATATTTAAAAACACGAATACCATTCAACACATGAATTTCAATTCAACGAATGAATATCGATTCCACACATGAAGGTTTTCTATAGTTTATATATATCGATAAAAAGGTGATTTTTATATTTAAAACACGAATACCATTCAACACATGAATTTCTATCCAACGAATGAATATCGATTCAACACATGAAGGTTTTCTATAGTTTATATATATCGATAAAAAGGTGATTTTTTATATTTATAACACGAATACCATTCAACACATGAATTTCAATTCAACGAATGAATATCGATTCAACACATGAAGGTTTTCTATAGTTTGTATATATAGAGTAAAAATGTGATTTTTATTGTTAAAACAATTTATTCAAAACACGATTACCATTCAACACATGAATATGATTCAACGAATGAATTTCTATTCAACACATGAAGGTTTTCTATTCAACAGACGAATATAATTTCAACACAGAAAAATAATTCTAACACGTGAATATTATTCAAAATTTCGGCAGCCTAACGGCAGGGTAGTTAAAACCGGGACCGTCCCTAGTACGGCTCCTCGCTCTACCTTAAAACCTCGCGGTTTTTTACAATGGGGATTCATGCATCTAGTTCGCACGCAGGCGGCATGTATATTTATTTCATTTCCACAAACTAATCCTATGTGGTTTCAACCAAATATTTCTCAACCACAAACGGGTATTTTTCAACCACAATCAATCAATATCAACCACAAACAATTCCAATCAACCATTCACTATCAATCAATTTTCACACCAATCACAACCAATAAATATCGTCCATGGTTTGTGGACGAGGGGCGTATATATATATATATATATATATATATAGCATTTCACTTCTATTTCAACACATATATAATTTTTACAATGCATATATAACTTATACATCGAACGTACAACTTATACAACACTTATACAAGAGATGTACAACGCTTATATAACTCATACATCGACTATATAATTTATACATCGTTGTTTTCCATATCGTTTATAAATTGGAAATCTCACATTGTGTTCCACTCCACCAAAAATAGCAGATGGCTCAGAAAAATATGCGGTCTCTTCTACAATGAAGAAGACGTCCACACGGTCACGATGTTTCCTGTTTCATCGAATTTCGTCAAGAAACGAAAAAGATATGATTTTTCAAAGTTTGCAACGGTTTAAAGGTGTTAAAACAGTTGAAAATAAAATAGGCCGTTACCTTTCTATTTTCTTCAAAACTAGGTTTCGAATTTTCGCACAAACGGTTGCGTGATAGGAGAATCGGCTCACACAGCATCGAAGAGCTTCGAACCACCTTCCCGGCGCTGGTGGTCTCGCTCAGTTCGGTGGCGCCATGGAGGCTCGGCGGCGCTCCGAAATCACTTACTTTGGGGACTCGTATCTCCCTCCTCACTTGATGATAACTAACAAACCTTAGATGGATTTAAAGAGGAGACGAAGAGCTTTGAAATGAATCAAGAATTACTCGATTTCATTGTGAAACGGGAGAGAAATCGAAGAGAGAAGGTGGAGAACCCAACCCGCCATGCGCTCCTGAAGGAATACGGGGAGAGAGAAACATGTTGGCCAATGAGGATTTTTTATTTATTTATATATTTTTAAATTTCTAAAATGCCCCTCTTCACGAACTAACACCAATCCAAACCCAACGACTGTCGTCCCTAGCGTTTTACCCCCATTCCGAACACAATGGGATATTTTTCGAAGGCGCATTCGAATGTTTCAGTCAGTTTTCATTCAGATTAAAATATAAAACATTCAATATTTGATTTGAACGTACATTTCAATTTGCCAGGGCCACAAATGGATTCGAAAAATTCCAGAAAAATAAATCTAGCTATATTTTGACGATACGGTCCCAACAAAACTAGGTTCGTCGAATTCTGAGACCGTTTGCAAAAAGGCCCCTTTCTGGTCGATCCAATTTAACTGAAATCGACCAAACACGTTTTCCTTTGCCACGCTCACATACTAGCTTCAAAAATTATGAAATTTGAAACCTAGCAATAACTTCACATCCCGGATCCAACAAAAGTGGTTTCGTCGAATTCCGAGGTCGTATGCAAAATGGCCATTTTCACGGGCTATATAAATTCCATAGCTACCTTTCTGAAAATTCATTTGGCCATAACTTTTGCATCCCGCTATGAAACTTCGATTTTTCAGATTCGTTAGAAAGGTATTCACTAACAGATTTAAATATTTTTGGTTTCACTCAAATCCGTTTTGTTTTGCATGCAGTACAGTCCAACAAAGTTTGAATTCAATTTTTGAAATAGCAGCGCCATTTCAGGCATTGTTTATAATTAGAATTAATTATATTCGTTTTCAAACATCGATTCAAACTCACTTTTCATTGCTATTATTTAAAATATTTATTTTAAATATTTAAAATCCATTATTTTAGCCAATTTAAAAATTTTAAATTGGTTCAGATTTTCTGGGTCGTTACATTCCGGTTATTTTTAAAACCATTTCAAATCCAATTTATTTATTTCTAAAAATAAATAATTTATTTTTCTTGTTCATAACTAGTTCAATTTGATAAAATACGTTTTTATCTTTTCAAATATGGGATTTTTCATCCCAATTCTTTCCAAATCATTTATTATGATTTTACACAAATTATTGATATTTTTAATAATTTTATCAAGACCCGTACAGTCGATTTCCATAAACGGCCATCGAACTGCACTTACAGCGACCTTTTCCAAATTTGATTTGGACATAATTCCAAATCCAACCGTTAGATTTCTAATTTGTTGTATTTGTTAGAAAGCCCTTTTCGATACAAACCCAGCGGCTCCGATTTTAGGAGAATCCGATGGTCGGATCTCCCATAACGTCCATTCGAAGTCAATGGTTGAAATTCGCGAACTGCCGCAGCGCGACGCATTCTATTCAGGCCATTATATATTATATATATATATATAATATATTTCGTTGATTTCCATTTAAAACGTATTTTATAACTCGTTTTGAATTCAGTTTCAAAATAGTTTTAACTTCATCTTCAATTCCAAATAAAAATTGAATTTTCCATTATAAATTCGTCTTAAATTCATTTCAAATTGATTTCAATTAAATTTCAATTTCAATTCAGTTTCAATTGATTTTGAATTTCATTTTAAATAGATTTCAATTCAATTTCAATTTCAATTCAATTTCAATTCGTTTTGAATTCATTTCAAATTGATTTCAATTCAATTTCAATGTCAAATAAAAATTGAATATTCTATATCACTTCTATATTTTCAAAACATCAGATTTTGAAATCACTTTTCGATATTCGTTATAAAATGAATAAAATCGACCAAATTGTCGTTCATGTTAAAATGGCATTTAACTTCTTAACATGGCTTCACATTTCAATATTCGCTAAATATTATTTTAAAATATTCGTTAGTTCTGAACTGGAATCAAACTCAATCAATTACCATATAATTTCAATTATATCCATTTCATCCAATACATGTATGCAACAATAACAATAAACAATCATTAAAAATTCAAACAACATCCAAAGTGCATTCTACAACCGTATAAGCATTAAAATAAATAAATAACACTTATACAGTCTGTCAACCCATTGATTGTCATATCACTAATTATTGGGATGAGTGTATGTCAAATATTATCCCAATACTTGTGTGGGTTTTCAAACGATAAATACTGTTTATTATTTGTGCAGTTGGGCGATATGTAAAATTTATCGTCCCAATCAATATCAAATAAATTGGTGTACATAAAAAAATCGTCCGATTTGTTTATAAATATTTATCTCTACTCATGACACAATAAAAATGATATTTTTATTATCTAAATATTTTATTCAGCTTGAATATTTTAGTTACTTCATATACACAATAAAAATGTGATTTTTATTGTTCAAACTATTTATTCACATATGAATATTTTTAACACTTCATTCCACATCACAAAATCAATTTTCACAACACATCAATCAAACAACAAGTCATACATGGTCTGTCGACGACGGGTGTCGGGTGCTGCTAAGCACCATCTGCATCCTAGCTAGTATATATTTTAACTAGAAAATAAAATAAAAGTAAAGAGTTCTCACCTTTGGGATCCACTCCGCCATTCTTTGGTTTTCGATCTATGTAGTATACCTACGTTAAAAATCATATTTTTAACCAATCAGTCATATTTCTTTGTATGATTACTTTATAAATAACATACATATGCTAAAAATTATATTTTCATCTTTCTAAAAATGATGTTATATTTTTATAACAACGCTACATAGATAAAAATCACATTTTTATAATGGCACTTCATATATATAAATTATATTTTTAAACCGCCACCTTTAAAATAAAAATCACATTTTTATTTGTTCACTTTCAATATAAAAATCATATTTTTATATCGTTTTTACATATATAAAAAACTCGTTTTTTTTATATTAACACTAGGTAGATAAAAATCACATCTTTATTTCTAAAGATCGCTTCTATATATTTTCACAAATCTAATCTTTTTCAAATCAAAAATCGAAACCTTTCTACAGTTAAAAATCAAATCTTTCTTCATATAGAAATCTAACATTTTCTACATTAAAAATCTAAGCTTTATATAAATCAAAAATTATTTCTTATGATAAATAAAAATCAAAGCTTTTCACGAATAAAAATCAAAGCTTTTCACGAATTAAAATCAAAGCTTTAAACACTGATTTAAAATAAAATGGAAAAATTATAATAAAAGGCTCACTGTTCGTTCGACGTTGAACTAAGAGAGGGGCTGTTCTTGGCGCTTGGCAGTCGGAGGCGGGCCCCAGCGTGCGGCTCAGTTGATCTCGCGGTAGCTGGAGGTAAGCCCATCCTCTAATCTCGTGCTTACGATGTTCGTCTGAGGCGTGGATGGGCGCGGAGCTATGGGGGGGGGGAGGAGCTCGCGGGTTGACACGTGGTGGAATAGGTCGAAGGGGGTGCGTGGCGGCTCCAACCTGCTGGCACGGGGGTCTATTCTAGGGCTTTGGGTTTTCTCTAGCTGAAGGGGGAGGGGGTAACGCGTGGGTCGAGGGAGGGAGCAGCTGGGGAGGCGGCGCCGCCGCTGGGGGGAGGGATCGGTTGCCAGTAGGAGGAGCACGCGCCCGTCGTCTTCCATTTTTTTATTTCCCCCAAATCGGGTTTGACTGCGTTGACCAGAAAGTGGGAGGGAGGAAGGTTATATAGTTTTATATATATAATTATTTTAATTCGTGATATTTTGGTTTAACTTCCCGGATTCCAAACAAACTCCAACGACTATCGCCCCTAGCCAAATACCCCCATTCCGAACACAATGGGATATGTGTCGTAAGCCAATTCGACTGTTTCGATCAGTTTTCGTCAAAATCAAAATATAAATCTATATATTGAATTTGAACGCACATTTCAATTTACCGAGGCCACAAACGGACTCTAAAAATTTCCGAAAAATATTTTCTAACTTCGTATTGACGATACGGTTCTAACAAAACTAATTTCATCAAATTTGGAGACCGTTTGAAAAATGGTCATTTTCTGGTCGATCCAAATTGATTAAAACCGTGAAAACACGTTTTACTTCGCCACGCTCACATATTAATTCAGAAAATTATGATTTTTGGAATCTAATAATAACTTAACATCCCGGATCCAACAAAAATGGTTTCGTCAAAAACGTAGGTCATTTGCAAAATCGCTATTTTTAAAGGCCAAAATTCCATAGCGACTATCCTGAATTTTCAACTGGGCATAACTTTTTATTCCTGCTACCAAATTTCGATTTTTTGGATTCGTTGGAAAGATATTTTCAAATAGATCCTAATATTCTTGGTTTCGCTAAAATCCGATTTGTTTTGAATCCTGTACGTTCATTTGAAATTTGAAATCGAATTTTCAAACTACCGCACCATTTTTAATTTCTTTTATAACTAAAAATAAATATTTATATTCTAACGTCAATTCAAATAGATATATACATTCTAATTCTATCCAAAATAAATTTCTTGTCGTAATTATTTAAAATAATTCAATTAAATATTCAAAATTCACTAAAATTGCCAAAATAAAAATTTTAAATTGGTTCGTATTTTCAGGGTTATTACAATCTCTCACTTAAAATCTTTTCGTCCCCGAAAAGGAACGGAGCTGAAAGTTTTTTAACTAATCAACTCAACTTTCATTATTTCCATTATGGCTTAAGTTCTTCAACTTTTCAGTTTCTAAGAACTTTTCAAATTTTTCAAAAATTTGGCTAACACCCTAAATTTTCGAAAATTTTCGCCATAACCTTCCCTGTACGAGAGCACCAGGAAAATCTCGAAATTGCCATACAGACCTCTCCAATCCAAAAAGAAAAAGAAACAGCCAGTCGGCTCATAAAATCATCCAAAACCCAAGAAATTAGTAAACGTGTACCTATTTGTTGGGCATACAATTTTATTCCTCTGCTCTAGCTCCTTGCAATGACTTGTTCAATGTATACATATGCATATCCATGCAATTTCCAACAATTTTAATATAGTTCAATATTCGACACAATTTGGCCTAAATTTACCTTTCTTTCACATGTTGATTTAATGGAATAATCATACAACATAACCATCAATCAATTAGTGAATTAACGTTTCAAATTCATAATTTTGATACATATACAGAAAATTATATTTTTGATGCCAATTCACAATAATAACCCTATCCAGTTTTTGGTCCTCACACCAGTCAATTGGAAATATATAGAAATCCCACTTCGAAACTCAAACACAAATGCTGATGATATCTAGACTATCATCAGAATCATCTCCGGGTGACTAGAGTGTGATATTATATCTATCCAGTATATTAAAACTTCGAATACACGTTTGCAAGGCGTATATGCAAAATCTTTATATATTGGATTGTCCAAATTCAATACAAATAAATATACTCTTCACACTCGATCGTCCTAGGATACTACTGATCCCATCCCTAACAAGTCATTCTCATTGAATATTACTAATCCTGTCTCTGACGAATTCTTTTGTTTGGTTCTAATGTGTCTGGTTCTCGAGCTCTGTAAACCAAAGCTCTGATACTAAGATGTAACGACCTGAATTTCCCCGTGAAGGAAAGAACGGATTGAATTAGGAACAGAACTAATCAGAACACAAACAGAAGAACATTTCATTGCTTATTACAACAATTCCATCAGAATAAAAGAATATACAAAGTATGAATAAATATTACACATTTGATAAATATCAGATATTTAAATTACATTTAAATACATAGCAGCAGAAAAACAAAACAAAACACAACTGAAAGTAATACACGGATACAAAGCTTTCTGAATATCGTTCCAGCTGTAAACCAGGATCTTGTGAATATAACTGCAAAACCAAAACTACTAGCTGCCCGTGTGGAAAATAGGGAACCCAAAGTTTAGGCTAAAACAATAAACTCCAGGTCAGTCATGTGATTGGTGTGAGAACTAAAACAGTTATTTAAAACTTTACTTTAAAAGAGAGTAACTCAAGGGATCACGCCA
Source organism: Allium sativum (assembly GCA_030737875.1). NCBI lineage: Eukaryota > Viridiplantae > Streptophyta > Magnoliopsida > Asparagales > Amaryllidaceae > Allium > Allium sativum. The sequence continues at coordinate 35,156,742 of CM060919.1, forward strand.
AAAAACATGGAACGGGTTTCCTCCCAAGAATACCAGGGCATAGAATAAACAACGCAATGCCATTTGGAAAAATGAATTTATTATAAGACCCAGGTCCCATCACACAATGCAAAGCAAGCCGGAGGATATGATTTTCCCTTATAATAGCCAAATAATGCTTTATACGTTTAAAACAAATCATTTTGATACTATTATAGTGTAAAGTGTATAAAACAACTTCAAATATAAATGTATCAATCGTAGGTGGCATGGGTACCATTTATCATGTCGCCAATACTAGGCTCTACAATCAAAACCACAAAATATCGTATTGGAAATTGGATTTCCGTCATGAGTCGAGGTAAGGGGCAAGCTCCTCACCGGCTTCGAGTCACTCTAGCAAATGCCCCAGGACTACACACTCTGGGTAGCCCTTGGAATCGGCTGGGCCGGTCCTTTGTTACGTTTGAGGATTGGCAATTCTTGAACACGCGTTTCCCGGTCCTATCAGACCTATCATCGGCTCCGAAGAGACCGATATATCCGAGGCGCCTCGCATTCCAACATCCACAAAGGTATAATAATCAACGATGTCAGGGCTAGTAAAACGCTGACACCACCCATAACTAGAAAGAAACGTCGTGTTCTCCCAGCGGTCCTTATCCCGTTTTTAACTCATACCGAGGTGCGAGGCTCGCGAATCAACACTATACACAAAGCTACGCTATATTAAAGCCGTGCTTTGATCATCAACCACAAGACTCCACTTTTCAACAAAAGCCTTGATCACTGCATTTCAACATGCCACACAGGCAATTCATGCCATGCGACTTATATCTATCGATATATGACCTCTGAGCTCGTACGTCTCAGAGAAGGGTGTTAAGCAAAAGAATAAATTCTCCGCCACCGAACAGATATATATTCAATAGAAATCAATCAGCACATAATAAAATCCAATGTCAGACACACAATCCATTTATAAGTCCGTTCTGGGTCTGAATGAAACCGGAGGCACCTTATTCCTCCCCCATATGTCCCATACAGGGGAGAGGTCCTCACATATCGTTGATCTCCAAGTACGTCTGGATGATCACCACTTATTACCTCAGCTTGGGTGTACAACCCAACAAAAACATCAGTAATCATCCAGACGATGTGAAGACCTCTGGTCTTCAACCACCGTCTTCATCGTCGACCAATCGTCGAATCGGTTATTCAGAATGGGTATAAACCCGGCCTTTCCAAATAACTCACATATATAATAAACAAGTGCTATAAACCATAACATATGCCTCATTCCAATTCTGAATAATCTTTTATTCAAATATTCACATACTTTGGGAAAGGTTCCCATTAATTTTATCAAAGATAAATTCTTTAAAATTTATTCTTTAATCTTCCTTTGGATTTCGATTCAAACCGTATTATCTCTTTAACTGGGTTAAAGAACCAATGTCATTTAAAACACGGTTCACAATAAACCCAAAATCGCATTCCATTCCATCAGCCTCTAACCGTAAATTAGCAAATAAACAATCCCCTAAGTATTAACCCCGAAGGCCGAAACCAACATCAGATCAATACCCAGGAAACCATTCAACTTAACTAATCTCCAATTAATTTCTGATTTTCTTAGCTCCATTGTTAATCGGGTTAAAGAACAAGTGTTATTTAAAACACAATTCATGATAAACCCAAAGATCAATTTCAATTTAATTCGAATTAAATATTAATTAATTGGTATACTTCATCAAATCTAAATAAAGAGATTTAATCTTTTCTCAACTGGGTTCAAGAACAGTGTTAATGAAGACACCATTCACAACAAAACCAAAATCCCATCAGTCTCTAACCGTAAATTAGTAAGAGAACAATTCTCCAAATATTAACCTCGAAGGCCAAAACTAACATCAGATCAATACCTAGGAAATCATTCAACTTAACTAATCTCTAGTCGGTTCCTAAATTTCCTAACACCATTGTGTTTAAGAACAATATTATTAAAGATACCATTCACGACAAATCCAAAATCCCATTTCGATATTGAATACAAAGCTCTGATTTGAAAACATATCGTCTTATATTCAATATCAAATTCTGAAATCAATAAATATCGTATTGGTAAAACGATATATATCTTCCAAATTCCTCCACAATATTCGTATAATCATGAAATCCAATATCAAAATATTTCAAAGATAACTTCGATTCAAATCCATTTCAATTCATATATTGGAAATTCCTCTTATTTTTAAAACCATTTCAAATCCAATTTATTTATTTCTAAAAATAAATAAATTATTTTTCTAGTTCAGAACTAGTTCATTTTGATAAAATACGTTTTTATCTTTTCAAATATGGGATTTTTCATCCCAATTCTTTCCAAATCATTTATTATGATTTTAAACAAATTATTGATATTTTTAATAATTTTATCAAGGCTCGTACAGTCGATTTCCATAAACGGCCATCGAACTACACTTACAACAACCTTTTCCAAATTTGATTTGGACATAATTCCAAATCCAACCGTTAGATTTCTAATTTCTTGTATTCTTAGAAATCTCTTTTCGATACGAACCCAGCGGTTCCAATTTTAGGAGAATCCGACGATCGGGTCTCCCGTAACGTCCATTCGAAGTCAATAGTCGAAATTCGTGAACTACCGCAGCGCGGTGCATTCTATTCAGGCCATTATATATATATATATATATATATATATACATATGTATATATAATATATTTCGTCAATTTTCATTTAAAACGTATTTTATAAATCGTTTTGAATTCAGTTTCAAAACAGTTTCATCTTCAATTCCATATCAAAATTGAATTTTCCATTATAAATTTGTCTTAAATTAATTTCAAATTGATTTCAAGTCAATTTCAATTTAAATTCGTTTTGAATTCATTTTAAATCCATTTCAATTCAATTTCAATTTCAATTCAATTTCAGTTCGTTTTGAATTCATTTCAAATTGATTTCAATTCAATTTCAATGTCAAATCAAAATTGAATATTCTATATCACTTCTATATTTTCAAAACATCAGATTTTGAAATCACTTTTCGATATTCATTATAAAATGAATAAAATCGATCAAATTCCCGTTCGTGATAAAATGGCGTTTAACTACTTAACACGGCTTCATATTTCAATATTCACTGAATATTATTTTAAAATATTCGTTAATTCTGAACTGGATTCAGACTCAATCAATTACCATATAATTTCAATTATATGGATTTCATCCAATACATGTATACAACAATGACGATAAGCAATCATTAAAAATTCAAACAACATCCAGAGTGCATTCTACAACCGTATAAGCATTAAAATAAATAAATAATGCTTATACAGTCAGTCAACCCATCGATTGACATATCACTAATTATTGGGATCAGTGTATGTCAAATATTATCCCAATACCCGTGTGGGTTTTTCAAACGACAAATACTGTTTATTATTTGTGCAGTTGGGAGATGTGTAAAATTTATCGTCCCATTCAATATCAAATAAATTGGCATACATAAACAAATCGTCCAATTTGTTCATAAATATTTATCTCAACTCATGAATATTTTATTCAGTCCATGTATACAATAAAGATGATATTTTTATTATTTAAATATTTTATTCAACTTAAATATTTTAGTTACTTCATATACAGAATAAAAATATGATTTTAATTGTTCAAACTACTTATTCACATATGAATATTTTTAACACTTCATTCAACATCACACAATCAATTTTCACAACGCATCAATCAAACAAACAAGTCATCCATGGTCTGTGGACGACGGGTGTCGGGTGCTGCTAAGCACCGTCTGCATCCTAGTATATATTTTAACAAGAAAATAAAATAAAAGTGAAGAGTTCTCACCTTTGGGATCCACTCCGCCATTCTTTGGTTGTCGATCTATGTAGTATACCTGCGTTAAAAATCATATTTTTAACCAATCAGTCATATTTCTTTGTGTGATTACTTTATAAATAACATACATAGGCTAAAAATTATATTTTTATCTTTCTAAAAATAATTTTATATTTTTATAACAACACTACATAGATAAAAATCACATTTTTATAATGGCACTTCATATATATAAATTATATTTCTAAATCGCCACCTTTAAAATAAAAATCACATTTTTATTTGTTCACTTTCAATATAAAAATCATATTTTTATATCGTTTTTACATATACAAAAATCTCATTTTTTTATATTAACACTAGGTAGATAAAAATCACATCTTTATTTTTAAAGATCGCTTATATATATTTTCACAAATCTAATCTTTTTCAAATTAAAAATCAAACCTTTCTACAGTTAAAAATCAAATCTTTCTTCATATAAAAATCTAACCTTTTCTACATTAAAAATCTAAGCTTTCTATAAATCAAAAATCATTTCTTATGATAAATAAAAATCAAATCTTTTCACGAATAAAAATCAAAGCTTTAAACATTAATTTAAAATAAAAAGGAAAATTTATAATAAAAGGCTCATTGTTCGTTCGACATTGAACTAAGAGGAGGGGTTGTTCCTGGCGCTCGGTAGTCGGAGGCGGGCCCTGGCATGGCAGCTCAGTTGATCTCGCGATAGCTGGAGGTGAGTGTATCCTCTAATCTCACGCTCACGATCTTCGTCTGAGGCGTGGATGGGCGCGGAGCTGTGGGGGAGGGGAGGAGCTCCCGGGTTGACATGTGGTCGCACAGGTCAAAGGGGGTGCGTGGCGGCTCCAGGCTGCTGGCGCGGGGTTCGATTCTAGGGCCTAGGGCTTTGGGTTTTCTCGAGCTAAAGGGGAAGAGGGGTGACGCGTGCGTCGAGGAGGGAGGGAGCAGCTGGGGAGGCAGGGCCGCCGAGGGGGAGGGGGGATCAGTCGCCAGTGGGAGGAGGGCGCGTCCGTCGTCTTCAATTTTTTTTATTTCCCCCAAATTGGGTTTGACTGCGTTGACCAGAAAGTGGGAGGGATGAAGGTTATATAGTTATATATATATATAGTTATTTTAATTCGTGAAATTTTGGTTTAACTTCCCGGATTCAAAAAAACTCCAATGACTGTCGCTCATAGCCAAATACCCTCATTCCGAACACAATGGGATATATCGTAAGCCAATTCGACTGTTTCGATCGGTTTCCGTCAAAATATAAATATATATCTATATCTTGAATTTGAACGCACATTTCAATTTACCGGGGCCACAAACGGACTCTAAAAATTCCCAAAAAATATTTTCTAGCTTCGTATTGACGATACGGTTCTAACAAAATTAATTTCGTCAAATTTGGAGATAGTTTGAAAAATGGCCATTTTCTGGTCGATCCAAATTGACTGAAATCGTCAAAACACGTTTTACTTTGCCACGCTCACATATTGATTCAAAAAATTACGATTTTTGGAATCTAGCAATAACCTGACATCCCGGATCCAACAAAAGTGGTTTTGTCAAAAAGGAGGTCGTTTGCAAAACCGTTATTTTTAAGGGCCAAAATTCTATAGCGACTATCCTGAATTTTTAATTGGACATAACTTTTTATTCCCGCTATCAAATTTTGATTTTTCGGATTCATTGGAAAGATATTTTCAAATAGATCCTAATATTTTTGGTTTCGCTAAAATCCGGTTTGTTTTGTATCCTGTGCATTCATTTGAAATTTGAAATCAAATTTTCAAACTACCGCGCCATTTCCTGTTCCTTTTGTAATTAAAAATAATTATTTATATTCTAATGTCGATTAAATAGATATATACACTCTAATTCTATTCAAAGTAAATTTCTTGTTGTAGTTATTTAAAATAATTCATTTTAAATATTCAAAATTCACTAAAATTGCCAAAATAAAATTTTCAAATTGGTTCGGGTTTTCCAGGTTATTACACCTTCTAGTATATTGAAATATGTCAACTCCCATGATTGTATGCCTTCCCTTGAACTACACGTCTACCATGAAAACCAAGTTCCGAATTTGAACTTAATACCTGATCCAAGACTATTTTCGTCCCATTTGCCATTTGAGATGCTGCCAGAATTCATTGTCCAATCTGGATGTAAAATTATATACCTTTGTCGGGAAATAAAGGACACATTTATATCTTGGTAGAATTTCATAAACAATGTATACAAAAATATGCATAAAGTAATTGTTCCGCTTGAACAAGCATTAGTCCAGTTCTGCGATGGCATATGTTATACATAATCATATTGTAACCAAGTGCTTGGTTATTGGAGAGCATGTCATGTTATATAGCAGTCTTAAAAATGTGCTTGGACACCATAATGGTTCCTTTATCCTTTTTCGACAGATCGTAAAATCAGATGCAAAATTTGGTTTTGATTATGAACTCATTTGGGTTACAGCTAACTGAATGTATTATATTTATTTTGGGACATTTTGCGTACTTCTCCAGGATTTCCACTTTTGTACGTAATTAGTGGTATTATAACAGTAATTATAAATGTATGCATAGGTTGAGATGGTTATGGGTCCAGGGAAGTAGTTGGCTTTAGCATGAAAGAAGATGATGGTCAAAGCATTGCCACTGCGCACTATGCAACTGAAATGAATGAGAAACCTATGGAGGCCCAATTAAGCAAGCATTTACAGCAAATTTTATGAATTAGAATGGATCCACTGCTTGCTCATGTTATAGGTATTGTTGTCTAGCTATGCATGCTTTTAACTGTTGTGTTGTTTGTCTCTTGTTTGAAAGTGGCTAAAGTGATTGTCCTAGTTTATCTGTTTACTAAGCAGTCATGACTTTGGCTTGCCTTGTTAGTGTCCCAGTCTGTTGTCTAATTTTGTTTTTTACTAGACATAAATGAACATGTTGTTATTTTATAACATTTTGAACTTCTTTTACAACAGGCATAAACTATTGTAAAAGACTAGCATACCTGACAAAAATAGATGCAAACGATCCTGCTGCAACTGGTAACAAAAGTTGTAAAAGGTTCAATTGCAATGTTTTTAGACCCTTGTAAAATCAAATGTTCTGTTAGTTCCTGCTTGGTTTGAGTTTAAGAAAACTAAGCTAGTTTGCAATAACCATATTAAATGAATTCTACAAATTTGTGAATCATGACAGGTTCGCAATCTTTTCCAATTCCATAATTATCATTAAGAAACTATAGTTGTCAGCCTACTTAATAACTAATGAATAAGTGAATGAAATGTAAGCAAATTGATCAACCAATTAACCAACTCTTAGATTGAATTTGAGGAAATTAAAACGGTAGTATGACTACAATTTTACCTTATAAATTAAATTTTAATATGTGTAATTTATTCGGTCGTGTCTTATGGGTAGGTTAATTAATTTGTCCTTTAAATTAAGTTTTAATGTGTCTAATTTGTTTGTAAATGGTTATACTAGTGTACACGTTACTTCATTTTTACATAGTGAGTTATTTTGTTGTTGTTTCCATTTGTTATACTTGTATGTAATTCTAACTATTGACCGCTATACTTTGTACACGTAATTATTATTTTCGAAGTGAAGAACAACGCATCAAAGAACTGACGGTAATTAAGCCATGAACTAGACTTTAACTACTAAGTATTATAATATTTTGCTTGTGCTAGTTTTGTAGACTTGTTTTGTAAATGGTTGTGGTATATGGATTCACTTATTTTGTCGAAATACTATTATTGAACTGATTATGGTTATTATATTTGATTATGCGATTAATGTGTTTTTTTAATTATTTGAATATGATGATCATCGATGATGGTTTGAAAATGATATTTATGTGATTGATTATTTGTTTTAATATTGCTATTATGTATAAGTGATTATTGGAAATGGTACAAGTCATTAATAGTATATAGCTATGATTAACATGTCCTATACACCAATTAGAAAGTTATAGCAGCGTTTCAAAAGTGCTACAAAAGAAAATGCAATTTACAAAAATATTGCAGCTGAAATAAAGCGCACAAAATAATATATTGTAGCAAAGAATAAATGCTGCGAAAATATTATAGTAACATAAAACACGCTACAGAAAATAAAAAAAGAAGGGTAAGTATCACTTTGGTTGCATTTCTGTGACGCTGGCAAAAAAAACTTTTGTAGGTTTTCTAAAATGTTACAATATGTTCATTTTTTTGTTGCTTTTACTATGACGCAACCAAAACTTTTTGACTTTTAGTTGCATGTTGTGTCGCAGTGTTTATCGAAATGCTACATCATGTTTTAGTAGCTTTTTACAATGCTACGAAAGGCTTTTTCTGGTGTACGATGACTTGGGGAATCCCGAATAGACAAACGATATTTTTGACAACAAAATTAATCAATTGCTTCATCGTGATTGTGGTCAATGGCTCAGCTTCTGCTCACTTTGTAAAGTAGTCCACAACCACAACTACATGTTTTGCTCTGCCTTTGGCAATGGGAAGGCTTCCGATAATGTCAACCCCCTATACAGCTAACGACCACAGACTCACTATGGAGGTGAGTAGGCTGGGAGGTGCTCTGTGAATCTTTGCAAATTTCTGGCACTTGTCGCAACGTCGTGATTAATCAATTGCATCTTAATTTATGGTAGGCCATAAGCAGCCATACCGCAATATCTTCTTTGCCAATGGCTGTCCCCCGGTATGATCTCCGTAATCGCCTTCATGTAGTTCCCTTAATACACGCTTGACGTCGTCACGTGCTATACACCAGATTAAAAGGACCAAAAATCCTCGTTGATAAAGAACGTCGTCCTACATGACATATTTCGAAGTTTTACGAACGATGGTACGCCTTTCACTTTTCCTTGTCGGCTGCAGGAAGTTCTTTATAGGGGTCATCCATGACTCCCTCTCGGGTTCGGTCTCTAAGACTGGATCAGTTTCCATCTGATCAATTCTCGGAGTTTCTAGCATCTCTATTGGGACCTCCTCAATCTCTTCTGGATCATCGGAGCTTGCCAACTTGGCCAGTATGTCCGCCTTCTGATTTTCTGTTCAAGGAATACGGGATTTGGTATAGTGTTCCAAACAACCCAATAGCTCTTCTACCCTTTCTAAGTACACTGTTAGTCGTGGTCCCTTTGTTTGAAACTCCTTCCGAACCTAGCAAACAACAATCTGAGAGTCACATAAGATGTCCAATGCAGCTACTCCCAACTCCTTAGCGAGTTTCAGCCCGACAACCAGGGATTATCAATATGACTCCGGTGCCACAACATCTATCATTTAGGGCACTGTTTGTGTACAGCTTCCAAGTGCTCGATTCCATCTCTCGTTTTGAGGGGCCATCTTCTTCATCTAACACATCCTCCTCTGGCACAGTGAATTCGGCTAACGCTTGCCCCTGTATAGATTACTAGGAAGGAAATTGAGACCAAACTAGTTAGCTTGATATTTCGCTTGAGCAGTCTTCTGGATGCCTCAGGTCGCAGTAGGACCTGTCAAAGTGGCTGATTAGTTTATCTCACAATTAGATGAGCCTGAAAGTAGCAGAGAAGCTTTCTTGAAGCAATCAACAAGATATAAGCAAGCTTCTCAATATTTGGATAATTGCATTCCGTCGTTGCTAACTTCTTGCTCATATAATACACTGGTCTTTGAACTTTATCTTCCTCACGAACAAGTGCTGAACTGATTGCGTGTGATGACACGGCTAAGTATATGAATAGGTCTTCATGATCCACTGGTTTAGACAATATTAAGGGCCTATCTAGGTGACTCAGCAGGTTATGGAAAGCTTTGTTGCAATCCGAGGTTCACTTGAAATTACGCTTTCCTCGTTTTAATAAATCGAAGAAATAGATGCACTTGTCAGTAGCCCTGAAAATAAATCTATTCAGCGCTGCCATCTTCCCTGCTAAGCTTTGCACTTACTTGATTCTTCGCGGCTCACTAATATTCCTGATCGCTGCAATTTGGTCTGAGTTGATTTCGATTCCGCGTGAGCTGACTATGAAGTCAAGAAACTTCCCTGACACAATGCCAAAAGAGCATTTCAAAGGGTTTAGTTGAAAGAGTCGATATACGACTTAGGCAGGATCAGTAATATGGATATGCGGAATGTATGTGATATACTAACTTGTATATTTACAATAGTTATGCAAATAAAAATTTAATAAAGAAAGATCTCACAGTAGCAATATCACAGATAAGTAAATGCAGTAATAGAAAAATCACACCAGGGATTTTTATACTGGTTTGGAGCACCGTCCTATGTCTAGTCTCAGACCTCTATCTGGATTTTCACTAACAACTACCTCGCTTCACCCGGAGGAACAAGTTCAAAACACCCGAGCAGCCAAACGGGATTTCACGCCTCTTACAACACGAGGACTTCACAACTTTGCCTCTCACAACACGGAGGACTTCAAATCAGACGAAACAACAGTTGTTGACAATGTGTGTTCTTTACAACACGGATTTGTCACTTGTAGTACACCCTTCCTATAATCCTATCCTCAAGTATATAATGTGTATGTGAAGATTGAAGGAAGTATATTACTTATTGAATCAAGAGATATGAAATAATTTCAATGATTCAATAAGCAATTGAAATATTTTAGAGCTTTTAGAATGCAAGAGTATTGAGAAAGTAAGACCAGAAATTAGAGCAAGAATCGGTGATTTGAAAGGATGATTTCAAGTCTATTTATAGTGTAGATTAGTTTCATTCCTTCATGAAGAGTTTCTACAAAAGATTGCATCCGTTTCCATTGAAAATTGAAGAGAAAACTCTTGATGAATGGAAGCAACCCTTCAGAAAAAAGCTTGTTGTTTCGGACCGGTCGACAGGTCAAAAATCACCGGTCGACTAGTTGAAAATAATTAAAATTGAAATTTCCAGAAAAATAGCCGTTGTGTGCAAAAACACATAAATCGGTCGACTGGTCCTTTTTGGGCGGTCGACCGTTTTAGTTTCTGTTTTAAAAACACAGCATAACCGGTCGACTGGTCCGTTTTTGGGCGGTTGACCATTTTAGGGCTGTGGACCTGAGGACCTCGGTCCACAGTCTATATCATTCTGCACTCTTTCGCGGTCGGAGCCGGGACCGTTTGGGCTTTTTCTATGACTTTTCAATTCCTCAAATATACAGATTTCAGCAACGAAGATATGATATTTTTTTGTGCATTCGTGTTATACTTTGAGGAAAGATTTTAACATATTTCTAACACAACTCAAAGTAAAAACCTTATCTCTATGAAATAATCTGCATTGCACCTTTATATGTTGGCATCGATCAAAATCTTGTCTCAACATTCTCCCCCTTTTTGATTGATGACAACAACTTGGATTTTCTTTCTCTAAATATAAAGCTCCCCCTGAATTTCTGCAACATTTGTTAGTTCATAATATAAATAATCTTACCTTTTGATTCCTGCATTAACAAATGTTAGCACACATATACTATTACCATGTTATGCACATAATTTTAAATGATAGTATATGTAACATGAATGATATGAATAATCATAAGAGAAAATATTTCTCCCCCTTTGTCATCGATTAAAAAAAATACCATAATAAGCACAGTAATCGAGAGTAGTAGAGAATACAAATAATTACAGCACCTTTAGGAGATACAGAATAAACTTTTCTTTGTTGTGGTGTACCTGCAAAAAATATAACATATATAGTTTGGTACCCACTTGCTTTGTTTTGGGTCCATGGGTTAGATGGAAGGTAACCATACCCAAGAGGGTTCAATGGAACCTTTAAAGATAAAATTTTCATTATTAACTATTGAATCAAAATAATCATCGATATATTTTTCTCTGTTTTTCCAACTTAAAGGAACCCAAATACTTAAGTAATCTCTAGTGATATTCCTTTTTGTACTTCTATATTTATTTTAAATACCGCTAGTCATAGAAGTATTCGAATTTCTATAATAATTGGGTCTTGGATGAGCATTAGTACTAGCAGTGGTATTCTTATTATACATAAAAGCATATCTAGAACTATTTCTATGATCGGTTTTATTATATCCTATACCACTTTTTTCATGTAAAGGTCGAGATCTAGATAAAATCATGTTTAAATCAATTTGAACTTTATTAAATTTCGCGAACTTGTTTGTACATTTATCAAATTTAATTGCAAAATCACAAGTGACAAAAGAAATTTTGTTATTTTGAAAATTATCATTTTCCTTATTTAATTTAGAGTTCTTCCTTTTTACTGCATTTACTATTATACAGTTCGTGATTATCTATTACTTCGTACTCGAATATTGTTTGCCATATTACATGATCCTTGTGAGTGTATTATACTTAGCACGCACACGCATGCACTTTCAATTGGTGATTAGAAAGTATGATTTGAAAGAATCGGTGATTTGAAAGTATGATTTCAAGTCTATTTATAGTGCAGAATAGTTGCATTCCTTCATGATGAGTTTCTACAAAAGATTGCATCCGTTTCCATTGAAAATTGAAGAGAAAACTCTTGATGAATGGAAGCAACCCTTCAGAAAAAAGCTTGTTGTTTCGGACCGGTCAACAGGTCAAAAATCACCGGTCGACTAGTTGAAAATAATTAAAATTGAAATTTCTAGAAAAATAGCCGTTGTGTGCAAAAACACATAAATCGGTCGACTGGTCCTTTTTGGGCGGTCGACCTTTTTAGTTTCTGTTTTAAAAACACTGCATAACCGGTTGACTGGTCCCTTTTTGGGCGGTCGACCGTTTTATGGCTGTGGACCAGAGGACCTCGGTCCACAGTCTATATCACTATGCACTCTTTCGCGGTCGGAGCCGGGACTGTTTGGGCTTTTTCTGTGACTTTTCAATTCCTCAAATATACAGATTTCAGCAACGAAGATATGATATTGTTTTGTGCATTCGTGTTATACTTTGAGGATAGATTTTAACATATTTCTAACACGACTCAAAGTAAAAACCTTATCTCTATGAAATAATCTTCATTGCACCTTTATATGTTGGCATCGATCAAAATCTTGTCTCAACATTCTCCCCCTTTTTGATTGATGACAACACCTTCGATTTTCTTTCTCTAAATATAAAGCTCCCCCTAAATTTCTGCAACATTTGTTAGTTCATAATATAAATAATCTTACCTTTTGATTCCTGCATTAACAAATGTTAGCACACATATACTATTACCATGTTATGCACATAATTTTAAATGATAGTATATGTAACATGAATGATATGAATAATCATAAGAGAAAATATTTCTCCCCCTTTATCATCGATTAAAAAGAATAAATACCATAATAAGCACAGTAATCGAGAGTAGTAGAGAATACAAATAATTATAGCACCTTTAGGAGATACAGAATAACCTTTTCTTTGCTGTGGTGTACCTGCAAAAAATATAACATATATAGTTTGGTACCCACTTGCTTTGTTTTGGGTCCATGGGTTAGATGGAAGGTAACCATATCCAAGAGTGTTTAATGGAACCTTTAAAGATAAAATTTTCATTATTAACTACTGAATCAAAATAATCATCGATATATTTTTCTCTGTTTTTCCAACTTACAGGAACCCAAATACTTAAGTAATCTCTAGTGATATTCCTTTTCGTACTTCTATATTTATTATAAATACCGCTAGTCATAGAATATTCGAACTTCTATAATAATTGGGTCTTGGATAAGCATTAGTACTAGCAGTGGTATTCTTATTGTACATAAAAGCATATCTAGTACTATTTCTATGATTGGTTTTATTATATCTTATACCACTTTTGTCATGTAAAGGTCGAGATCTAGAGAAAATCATGTTTAAATCATTTTGACCTTTATTAAATTTCGCGAATTTATTTGTACATTTATCAAATTTAATTGCAAAATCACGAGTGATAAAAGAAATTTTGTTATTTTGAAAATTATCAATTTCCTTATTTAATTCAGAGTTTTTCCTTTTTAAAGCATTCTCGGTTTTGAGACCACAAATTTGAGATCCTGAATTAATTAAAGGATATTGTAATTTTCCAAAATTTTCTTTTGAATCAGAAATTTTAGTTTTGCAAAATAGTATTATTCACCTTAAAAAACTCACATTCTTTAGATAATTCCAAATTCTTTTCAGTTAGAGCTCCATTCTCTTTTTCAAGAGACGAAATTAAAGAACTAGAATTATTTAAAGAATCTTCTAATGATTTATTTCTATTTTGCAAAAGATCGATTTACTTTAAAAGAATATTGTTTTTATCTTCTAATCGCTCATTTTCTTTTTGAAGGAAATCTTTTTGAGAAACAAGCTCTTCTAAGGTATTTTTAAAACATTTGGCTTGTTTTACCAAATGATTGTTTTCTTCTTTTAATTTGGAATTTTCTTGCTCGTAATTTTTTGACATAGCTAAAATGACTGTATTGAGTTTCAATAATTTTTCATGGTCTAACAAAAGATCTTTATATAATGAATCTGTACATACCGATTGTGATCTGACTTTAGCCATGAGACATTTGCTTCCTTGCTCTCTTGATTCCACTTTGTTGCTCTTCCACTTTCTAATTCCTTGACTAGATTTCTTTATTGCCATTTGTTCTAGGATGTTGTTATGATCTCTAGAACACCAAGCTCTGATACCAATTGAAAGAGTCAATATACGACTTAGGCAGGATCAGTAATATGGATATTCAGAATGTATGTGATATACTAACTTGTATATTTACAATAGTTATGCAAATAAATATTTAATAAAGAAAGATCTCACAGTAGCAATATCACAGATAAGTAAATGCAGTAATAGAAAAATCACACCAAGATTTTTATACTGGTTCGGAGCACCGTCCTACGTCCAATCCCAGACCTCTATCTGGATTTTCACTAACAACTACCTCGCTTCACCTGGAGGAATAGGTTCACAGCACCCGAGCAGCCGAACGGGATTTCACACCTCTTACAACACGAGGACTTCACAACTTTGCCTCTCACAACACGGAGGACTTCAAATCAGACGAAACAACAATTGTTGACAATGTGTGTTCTTTACAACACGGATTTGTCACTTGTAGTACACCCTTCCTATAATCTTATCCTTAAGTATATAATGTGTATGTGAAGATTGAAGGAAGTATATTACTTATTGAATCAAGAGATATGAAATAATTTCAATGATTCAATAAGCAATTGAAATATTTTAGAGCTTTTAGAATGCAAGAGTATTGAGAAAGTAAGACCAGAAATTAGAGCAAGAATCGGTGATTTGAAAGTATGATTTCAAGTCTATTTATAGTGTAGATTAGTTTCATTCCTTCATGAAGAGTTTCTATAAAAGATTGCATCCGTTTCCATTGAAAATTGAAGAGAAAACTCTTGATGAATGGAAGCAACCCTTCAGAAAAAAGCTTGCTGTTTTGGACCGGTCGACAGGTCAAAAATCACCGGTCGACTAGTTGAAAATAATTAAAATTGAAATTTCCAGAAAAATAGCCGTTGTGTGCAAAAACACATAAATCGGTCGACTGGTCCTTTTTGGGCGGTCGACCTTTTTAGTTTCTGTTTTAAAAACACAGCATAACTGGTCAACTGGTCCGTTTTTGGGCGGTCGACCGTTTTATGGCTGTGGACCAGAGGACCTCAGTCCATAGTCTATATCACTCTGCACTCTTTCGCGGTCAAAGCCGGGACCGTTTGGGCTTTTTCTGTGACTTTTCAATTCCTCAAATATACAGATTTCAGCAACGAAGATATGATATTGTTTTATGCATTCGTGTTATACTTTGAGGATAGATTTTAACATATTTCTAACACGACTCAAAGTAAAAACCTTATCTCTATGAAATAATCTTCATTGCACCTTTATATTTTGGCATCGACCAAAATCTTATCTCAACATTAGCTTCATTCCATAGCGTCGAAGGATATTGAACATCTCTATCAAATCTGATACGTTATCGGTTGATTGCTTGGACTTCACGAGCATATCATCCACGTACACTTCCATCGACTTTCCAATCTAGTTGTGGAACATACGATTCACTAAAGGCTGGTACGTTTCCCCGGCATTATTTAACCTAAAAGGCATTACCACATAGCAGTACAATCTGATCTCGGTGAAAAAACATGCGTGGGAACCTGGTTGTAACCCGAGTACGCATCCATAAAGGAAAGAAATTCATGTCCAGTCGTTGAATCCACTAGCTGATCAATTCTAGGTAACAAGAAGTTATCTTTTAAGCAAGCTTTGTTCAAATCCAAAATATTAATGCACGTACACCACTTTCCATTAGCTTTCTTGACAAGGACGGGATTTGATATCCAATCAGGCTATGTAGCATCTCATATGAAACCATTGTCTCTCAACTTCTTGACTCTTCCTTTAGGGAAGCTGACCTCAATCGATTGAGCATATGTCTCTTCTGCTTGACGGGGGTGTACTTCGGGTTTATGCTTAGTTAATGATTCATGATCGATGGCGATATTCTGAACATGTTAGCATGTGTCCTGGCGAATGCATCTTGATTGGCTCCTAGTAAATCTGTTAGTCCCCTCATCCGGAGGGGGTCCAAATGAGATCCGATCTTCAAGACCTTTTTTGGTTCGTGATCATCAATCGGAATATCCATAGTTTCTTCAATAGGTGTCGCCCTTTTGCATCCCAAATCTTCATCCTCTCTGGCGTCTCCTCTCGTGATGTTTTCTTTACTCGCTATGCAAACACCTCCTTTGTAGGAGGGGGAGCACTCTTAGGTTCCACTTCATCTTCGTTTTATAACATCTTCCATTCTGCCAAATAGCATGCTCTTCCAGTAACTTGATTGTCGCAGACCATTCCCACTCCAGCTTCGGTTGGGAACTTTAGCAGTAAACACCAAGGTGTAATATAAGCTCTGAACTCTGCTAGAGCTGGTCGAACCAAGAAGGCATTATATGGAGAATCAATATTCATGACAACAAATGGGAGAATCCGCACACTCCTGCAGTCTCCTTCCCCGAGCTCCACATATAAATCTATCACTCCCATCGATGTTGTGGATGAACCGTTAAAGCCACGTATCCATAAAGTGCATGGCTTAAGATATTCATCTTCCATCTTCATCTGGTTGAATGCTTTCTTAAATAAGATGTTGATGGAACTCCCGTAATCAACAAGGACTTTCCGTATGGTTGCTGGACCGATGGCAACTGATTTTACCAACCGGTCTATACTCGAGGTCTCTACTCCTACTCTTTCCCTATCTCGGAAAACGATGTTTTCTACCATTGCTTTCTGCTGCTTTACGGGTGTGGCATCCTCGAGTACGGATGGCAATGGGGCAGGTCTAGGGTCCAAACCTGCTTAACTCGCCCCTGTTTGGACCCAATAGATCCGCCACATAGGGTCTTCGGGGCGAGTAGACCCGATACCCTCTTTTGTAGGTCAGGGTCGGGTTCGGGCACGGCTAACCTGCCCCTACCCGAGCCACATGATTGAAACATCATTAAAACACTTCATAACTATAATGATCACTTGTTAATCTTCTTAGGTGTACATGGTAATAACTTGAATATTATATTCTTTCGATCAACAAACTATAAAATTTTCATAGTATTAAGTTGCCTTAATGATAATCATTCTCATTTTATTTTCTTATGATTGTGAACACATTATAATATGTATATAATTTATCATTTAGTGATAAAAATATAAGTATATATATTTGTGTACATTAGAACACAATATCATGTGATCGTGGGGCGGGTCAGGTCTACCCTGATCCGTACGGGTTTCGGGTATGGGGCGAAATTCTAGACCCACACCGGGTCTACGCGGCGGGTCTGGGTAGAGGTATACAAAGTCCAGGTTGTGTCTGGGGCATGAGAAACCCGCCCCAACCCGCACCATTGTCATTCCTACCCTAGAGGGCACTACAACCTCCCACATCTATATGCTTTATGGCATTGACATACTGTTCCATGGTCCTATTACTGAAATGTGCTGGATGTGTTCCTCCGACCATGGTGTTGATGGCTATTCGCTTTCCTTTATGTTGGGCAATGGCTTTGGGAGCTGAGTGGCCCTGGTTTTGAGCTGAACCTCCTTGCCCCTGTCCCTTGGGGAAACTTTATACCCGTCTAGCTTTCCTTCTCGAAGCAATCTTTCACTACATCCCTTAAGTGGTGGCATTCATTCATGGAATGACCGTAAGTTTCATGAAATAAATAGAACTTCCCAGTTTCACGCTCCTTTTCCATCGAGTCTCTCGACGGAGGCTTTTTGTATTGTATGACGTTGAAGGAATACAGATAGATATTTTCCAAGGTGTCGTTCAGCGGCATGTAATTCTCAAAGGGTTGGAATCGAGGTCTTTTCTTAGGGTCGTTCCTTTGATTCCTGCTTCTCTTGTTGTTATTCCTACCTTGGCGGTCATTCCCTTCATTCTAGTTTCTGACGTTGACTTCAACTTTCTCGGAGTTGTCACCTGATTTCTTAATAGTGACATTGCTCTGGATATCCTCTCTTATGACATCGCTAGATATTTTTCTTCGATTCAAGTACACCTCTTCATGTCGCTGGCGAATGCTAGCATTCTCATAAAATAATTCCATGGTTATCAGCGGTTTCCCAACTAGGTACTTTCCGAATTCAGTATTCTTATCTACTCCATCTATTAGCTCCATCCGGATTGTTTGTTCATGGGGGTTACTCACTTCAGTGATCGCTAAATTAAAACGGTCTAAGTATGATTTCAAAGTCTCCTCGGGAGCCTGCTTAACAACTGAAAACTCGATGACATTCTTGGACATCTGGGCATGCAACCAGAACTGAGTCAAGAATTTCTCGCTTAACTCCTTAAAGGTGGAAATTGATCATGGAGGAAGCCGGGTGAACCACATCATAGCAACATCTTCCAAGTATATCGGAAAAGCTTTACACTTCACGACATCTGAGGCTACCGCGACATTCGTTTACCAGGAATATCTCATTAAATGTTGTCCTGGATCAGTTCTTCCTGCATAACAGTTCATGGTGGGTAGGTTGAATTGCCTTGGAAACTGGACATACAATATATCATCAGTGAAAGGCGTATGGCTACGTTCAATACCCCAATCTTCATTGGTATAGCCTCTCCTGTCAGCCATAATTTTTCGTACCATTGCTTCTACTTCGGCATTGGTCAAAGCATGTTCAGGTTCTGCACTTTCATCCCTCTGAGGTCTTCTATTTTCGGCTTCAGGCAAAGTTGCTTGGTCCGTAGTTCGAGCAGTACCTCTTTGCCCCCTACAGTCCCGGTCAGTCACAAGACACGTTGGTTGAAGAAGCTGGTCTTGTGTAGGTAGAGAAAGGCCTTCATCTCTTGGATGGATGTGGGATCCTTATATGGGTAGTAACACAGGTTCTGTCGGGCTGGGATCATTAGGACCTAGACGGCGTGATGTATCTTCTCTAGAGTCCTTTAAACCTAATCGAACTTTCTCAATGTTCTAAGGTCTTTCCAGAGATCTCCTTTGATGTGGATGCCTTCTGTCCTCCTCGAAGGAAGATGAATCTTCTGCTTCTCGACTATGAGTAGGTGATGGTAAACTTTGTCTTATAAGTTCATCCATCTATCTAGACATTGTATTCACATCATTACGGATCGCAACATTGTCACGTCTTTGAGCTTCTAAGGCCACATTCATTTCTTCCATTACGGCGGGTAAGCGTGCAAAATCGATCTGCGAAACAGGTGCAGATGTAGAAGGTTGATTATTGGTTGTTGCAGCTGGAGTTGAAGTTCCCGCACCAGCTTGATGGGAGGCACCAACATCTACTGGGTTTAAGGTTGCACCACCGGGTCAGGTCAGGTCAGACCCGAACCGGTTCTATTCAAGCCGGTGGCCTAAGCCATGAGCAAAGCTTGAGCATCACTTTGTTGCCCTTCGTTCATTCGAGAAGTTTGCTGATTTTTATCTTTCCTTAGAGCCATGGAATTCAAATTTGTTGAAATCAACAAAAACTTTCAAACTAATTAAAACGTGGATTATCTCCTGGACTTGGTGATCCAAGTAGTAGAATAATATTCCAAAAAGCAGAGAATTCAATGTTTCTCAGTGAAAGCACCAAAACGTTAGACAAAAAATGATACTAACATGCAACTGACTAGATTTTATAGAGAATAATGAAGAATTATAATCTAGAAACAGAGAAAAAGAAATCAAACGCATGAGATTTATAGTGGTTCAGCGTTAACGAGCATACATCCACTTTATAGTTCTTTGATTTAGTAGAGAATAACAAGTACTAGGATTACAATCGCTCGAATACAACCAATTCTCTCTCAATATTTGTAGAATTATACTAAATGATTAAGAGTACAGTGCTGGTTGAATAGGAATAGTAGTGATATTGATAGGGTTCGAGTGTGTAAAGTGCCAAAGGATCCTTTAAAATATCTCGAAATCATGTATTTATAAGGGGACTCCAGAGCTCGGGTCGAATGTGTACATGGAACCCATTTACGAAATCTAAGAGACAAAACGGGTGAAGTAGAGAAACAATCTTGATAGTGGGCGTGGCTTAATGGAATCTAATCCGCATTTATAGGAGAAATGTGAGCCTAAAGAATAGGTCTTCATTGCTGTGCAGAAGTCGCTCTAGGCGGGTCGGGTCCCCTAATTCGACCCGAACCGATTTCAGAATTCTAATGCCAAGCCTCTTCATTACATGCCATCGGGTCGGGTTCCTTTCATCTAACCCAGTTGACTCGACCTGATTCCCTCATGTAACAAAAGATGAATCTGACCTGAAGACCTATCTTCCATTTAATCTGCTTATCTTCATTGAATAACTATGGCTTTAGTTCTTGAATACGCTTGATGATTGATTTCAAGACTTTGTGTGGCCTAGTCACAAAGTAGGCCAACATAAATCTACTAGAATTATCAGGGCACCTTCAAATTCAAACAACGGTCTGCTACTCGGTTGAACAACTCCTGCACCTACTTCAAAGTATAAACAACAAAGTTAATGAATTTACAAGTAAAGGATAATAACAACTGTTGGAAAATAATGGTTGAGTGGCGGACTAGCTCGCTTTCTTGAAGATGATTCGGCGATCTGGTCAGAGGTCCAAACCAGTTCATTCCTTCACCGCCGCCTCTAGGATAAAACAACCTCTAAACAGAATAACCGATTTGCTTGCACAACAAATCAGTGCAGATTTGCACTTTCAAATAATATTGCTCGATTTTTCTGAAAGAAAGATTTAATGACGGAGGCTAGAAGAAAACAGAATTCGATATTCTTTTGTGTCTGCAGATAAAAAGTATATATAGAACGAAAATTAGGGTTTGGGAGAAAAAATCGAATCTGCTATAATTTCGGGGGACAAAGTTTTTACCGTTGCAAACTTTTACCGTTGCAGAAAAAATTATCGGTGCAGAAAATAAAAAAGCCCGAGCCCGAGCCCGAGCCCGAGCCCGAGCCCGAGCCCGAGCCCGGACCGGACCGGGCCGGGCCGGGCCGGGCCGGGCCGGGTCGAGTCGGTCGGTCGCGCGCGTGTGTGGTGTTCATGATGCATGGTCTCCCTCCTCACAACAAAGCATGTATTGGGAGCCCAAGGCCCCAACATGATTTCTTAGAGATAAGTATAAATCCTTGCCTCTTCCATATAATCCCATGATTTGGGAATATTCACACATAGGAGCCATTCATACACTTATTTAACATTTTTAATAATTCACTTAATGTTTGTAAAACATTTCCAACAATCGCCCACTTGAATTTTTAAAAATATTTTCGAGCAATTTCTTAAACCATAAGATTGTGCATAAACTAAGGTGTCATCTGACTTGAACCTTTGCATAGTGAGGAAGATTCAGTTTTTACTAGAGTGACACGTAGTCTTGAACTCTATTCCTGACATCAAACCACACACAACCTTTTTTATAGTGCAATCAATTAAGCCCGTGCATTTATGGCCATGCACGTCTATCCTAGTTTAGTGAATGCTCTAGAAGTTTTCCCAAAACTCCATAGGAAACGGCCACATTTCCACATTCACAAAGGTGAGTCTATCAAGAGTACTCCTGAAGGTAGGTACTCCACTCCAAATAGAGTATAGATCTCATTAAGAGTTTCTATTAACTCATCCTCTAATCACTTTAGGAATACATGCTTCTTGGTTTATTAAATAGCATGCTCAACTCCTATCACTACACAACTTGTTTCTACCCATTGAACCTAGTTCTTGGGATCTCCAGTCATTTAGGTCAGTTACCATTGTGCGTGAACCAACAGACTAAGGGCAATAGTCCCATTCTTTTAGACGAATTGTGGACTTTCTCTCTTGACAGTCCTTTCGTCAAAGGATCTGCCAAATTTTCTTCACTACGTACATAATCCACTCTAATGGTACCTGTGGAAAGCAGTTCTCTAACCGTGTTGTGCTTACGACGTATTTGTCGTCTCTTACCGTTATAATAACGTTTTTGAACTTTTGCAATAGCCGCGGTACTATCGCAATGTATCAACACAGCCGGTATCGGTTTTTCCCATAAGGGAATCTCAGCTAGCAGGTTTCTCAAATACTTTGCCTCTTCACTAGCTGTGGCTAGTGCTATCATCTCAGACTCCATAGTAGACTGAGCCAAAATAGTCTGTTTCTTGGATTTCCAAGAAACAACTCCTCCAGCGATGCTAAATATATATAGCCACTGGTCGCTTTAGAATCATCAGATAAGGTATTCCAGTCTGCATCAGAATATCCTTCAAGTACAGCTGGAAACCTCTCATAATGTAATCCAAGGTTCATGGTTCGTTTGAGGTATCTCATCACTCTTTCAATAGCATGCCAGTGCTCTATACTAGATCTACTGGTAAACCTGCACAATAATCCCACGACATAGGCAATGTCGGGTGTAGTACAATCAGTGGCATACCGAAGGCTGCCAATGATGCTCGCATAATCAGACTGTTTTACACCTTCACCAGTGTTCTTAAATAACTTTACACTGTGATCATATGGTGTACTTGCAGGTTTACAGTCAAAGTAATTATATTTCTTTAGGATCTTCTCAATGTAATGAGATTGATCCAAAGAAAATCCCTTTTCTGACCTAGTAATTTTAATACCAAGGATTACACTCGCCTCACCTAGATCTTTCATATCAAAATTGGCAATTAATAAGGATTTGACGGAGTTTATGGCATGAATGTTTGACCCAAAAATGAGTAGGTCATCTACATAAAGGCATATAATAGTGCAAATGTCATTCTCAGATTTGTAATAAATGCATTTGTCACTTTCATTAACTTTAAAACCATGTGAAATGATTAAGTTATCAAATTTTTCATGTCATTGTTTAGGTGCTTGTTTTAAACCATATAATGATTTATCTAATTTGCATACTTTATGTTCTTGACCATGTACCCCAAATCCTTCAGGCTGGTCCATATATATTTCTTCGTCTAATTCACCATTCAAAAATGCGGTTTTCACATCCATTTGGTGTATTAACAAATTATGAATAGAGGCAAGTGAGAATAATACCAGAATGGATGTGATTCTAGTAACAGGTGAAAAAGTGTCGAAGAAATCTATGTTTTCTTTTTGTTTAAAACCTTTGCCTACTAGTCATGCTTTATATTTATCAATAGTGCCATCAGGTTTTAATTTCTTTTTAAGTACCCATTTACAGCCTATAGACTTACAACCAGGAGGTAAATCTACCAAATGCCAAGTCTTATTGGATTCTAAAGAATCCATCTCATCATTTATAGCCTCTTGCCAGAAATCAGCATCTATGGAAGATAAGGCCTCTTGGAGGTTTATGGGATCCTCCTCAATAGTAAAAGCACAAAAATCTAAACCAAAATCTTTTATGGTTCTTGCTCTTTTACTTCTTCTAGGTTCAGCTTCAGAATTTTCATTAAGTTCTGTTCTAATAGGCATACTTGAAGTGCCCCCACTATTCCTTAATTTAAATGGAAATTTAGTTTCATAAAAATCAGCATCATTTGATTCAATTATATTATGTGCACTAAGGTCATAAAATCTGTATGGTTTGCTATTAATAGCATAGCCTATAAATACACATTCATATGCTCTACTAGCCAATTTTATTCTCTTAGGGTCTGGAATGCGAACATATGCTAAGCAACCCCAAGTTCTAAAATATGAGACATTGGATTTATGATACTTTAAAATTTCATAAGGCGAAATTTTATTCTTAGATTTGGGGATTCTATTCAGAACATAGCATACAGTCAATAAAATATCCCCCCACCAATGTTTTGCTGCAGCAGAATTTAGTAATATGGCAACTACAAGTTTGGTAAATGTCCTATTTTTCCTTTTAGCTTTACCGTTCATCTCAGGAGAATAGGGTGCAGTTCTTTTATGTACTATACCATGTTGTTTATAGAATTCCAGAATTGAAGTGGACTCATATTCTGTACCTCTATCACTACGAAGTCTCTTAATTTTCCTATTTGCTTGATTCTCAATCTCAGTTTTGAATGTTTTAAACATGTCAAAAGCATCACTTTTATTTTTCATAAGGTATACATATGTGAAATCAGAACAGTCATCAATAAAAGTGATAAAATAACGATGTACTTGTCTAGTCAAAGTACCATCAAGTACACATATGTCAGAATGAATCAAGTCTAAGGGTTCAGAAACTCTATCAACAGATATATGAGGTTTCTTTGTGATTTTTTCTCGTGTACAGAATTCACATTTCTCAAGTTCAAATTCTATCAATTTAGGAATCATATCCAGGGTGCTCATGTTGTGAATTATTCGTTTATTAACATGACATAATCTAGAGTGCAAAATATTAAAGTCACACAACATATAAGCAGAAGTAGTCACTTTATTAGTTTCAACATTCAGTTTAAACATACCCTCACAAGCATAACCCTTTCCCACAAAAGTTCCCTTATAAGTTAGGGTATACAAATCAGCCCCAATAACTTGAGTAAACCCAGCCTTATTAAGGAGAAAGCCTGACACCAGATTCTTTCTAATCTCTGGAGTATGCATAACATCTTTCAGAATTACAGTCTTTCCAGAGGTAAACTTAATTTCTACATTGTCAATCCCTGCAACTTTAGTGATGTGAGAATCTCCCAACAACACTTGCTGATTTTCAGCAGCCGTGTATGTAGAGAACAAGCCACGATCATAGCAGACATGGCGAGAGGCACCAGTGTCTACCCACCAACCCTCTGATCCACCAACAAGTTGAATCTCAGTAATCATAGCCGTAAGAGGCTCTTCAGTCAGGTTAGCCTGTGGTGCAGAGCTTGGCCTGTTCCGACACTTTCGTGCCATATGACCTGGTTTTCCACAGTTGTAGCATAGAAACAACTGTCCAGAATCATCTTTTAGGCTAGTTTCTGCTGTCCTTTTGGGTTTCCTAGCGGATTCCCATTCTGTTTGTTGCGCCTGTTCTAATTCTTAAAAGATTTCTGATTCGGTTTCAGAACAGCGGGTTTGGTCTTTTTAGTGTTGTTGTTATTGATAATCCACACCTCTTCTTTCTGGTCCTGTTTGCTTGCCTCCTCCTTAATACGGAGGCGCGTGATCAAGCTTTCTAAGGAAAATTCCTTAGTCTTATGACGTAAAACATTTTTAAAATCTTTCCAGCCAGGGGTAATTTTTCAATGATAACAGCAATTTGAAATTGTTCGTCCAGTGCCATACCTTCGGAGATGATCTCGTGAGCTATTTTCTGCAGCTCATGAGACTGCATCTCAACTGATCGGTCGTCAGTCATCTGATACTTTAGGTAGCGACTTACAGCATATTTCTTTGCCTCTGTCTCCTCTGTATCATACTTCTTTTTCAGTGCTTCCCAGATCTCCTTTGTTGTCTTCTCATCTGAGTTATAGTAATCATACAGATCATCGCTCAGTCCATTCAGAATAAAGTTCTTGCATAGATAATCTTGTTCAGTCCAGGTCTGCAGTTGTTTTGACTGTTCAGTCCATGATGCCATCTTCGCTGCGTCAGTCTCGTCAGGTTTATCTGGTAGCTGTGGTTTTTCAGCAGTCAGCGCAGCCACAACCTTTCTGATCGTGAGGAAGAACTCCATCTTCTGACGCCATCGCTTGGAATGCAAGCCTTCGAATTTGAATGGAGGCATGGAGCAGCAGTCACGAGAGGGTTCTGGAAAGCAGAGGGTGGAGCAACATCGTCTACGGCTGAGTTCGAAGCCATTGTTTCAAAGTCGTCTTCAATTTGTTGGAAAACAATGGCTGTGTCGCGGATTAGGTCGCTTTCTTGAAGACGATTCGGCGATCTGGTCAGAGGTGCAAACCAGTTCGTTTCTTCGCCGCCGCCTCTAGGATAAAACAGCCTCTAAACAGAATAATCGATTTGCTTGCACAACAAATCAGTGCAGATTTGCACTTTCGAAAATAATATTGCTCGATTTTTCTGAAAGAAAGATTTAATGGCCGAGGCTAGAAGAAAACAGAATTCGATATTCTTTTGTGTCTGCAGATAAAAAGTATATATATAACGAAAATTAGGGTTTGGGAGAAAAAATCGGATCTGCTAAAATTTCAGGGGACAAAGTTTTTACCGTTGCAGAAAAAATTATCGGTGTAGAAAATAAATTTCCATAAAAAACGGTTCGAAAACTGCAAAGTTTTATGGTCCAAAAATATAAGTGTCTACACCACAAAGCCCAAGCCCGAACCGGGTCGGGTCGAGTCGAGTCGGTCGCGTCTGTGGTGTTCATGATGCATGGTCTCCCTCCTCACAACAAAGCATGTATTGGGAGCCCAAGGCCCCAACATAATTTCTTAGAGACAAGTATAAATCTTTGCCTCTTCTACATAATCTCATGATATGAGACTATTCACACATAGGAGCCATTCATACATTTATTCAACATTTTTAATAATTCGCTTAATGTTTGTAAAACATTTCCAACAACAACAAATAAGTCATCACAGAAAAACGCTTCTGAGACATAATGAACATCTGTTTTTAGTTGTCCATGCAGTTGAATTAGCGCACCACCCCTGTTTAACAAATACTTAATAACCATTCTTTAACGAACGACTCTAGAACATGTCAGTCTCTTCTAACATTGTACTATATCACCCAAAGTGAAACCTTGAAAATTATAGAAATTTCTAGGTATTAAATGTATACATGACATAACATGTAAATATTTACCCCGATGAAATGTGTGAAATAATCAGGACATTTTAAATACACAATGATTCATTAGTCAGCACAGACATAATTTACTATGGAATGCATGTTAATAAAAGGAGCTATAAAAAAGTACCTGAATACTACAATCTTTCAAAGTTTGCAATCGTAGGCCTTTCTGATCAATTCAACTGATTTGAACCAAAGTTTGGGTTGGTCTTAGTGAGTTATCGACAACATTTTTTCTTTTTCAGTTTTGACATATGTGGAGGAGATAACTCGTTCGAACCTACTTCGTTGTGGGAAATCTCGGATCGAAACAGGTCCTTCGCTGCAGGTGGAAGCAAAGAGAACCCATAGGGGAAATCATCAGCCGGCTGAAACTCACAACTAATGCAAGACTCCCCTGGAAAATCATCAAGTCTTTTGCAAGTCTCTTTCTATCTTTGTGTGCTCTTCAGAAGCTCCCTACAGTAAGTGGCTAATGAGTTAGATGCCAATCATATTACTTTATTGTGATTCAACGTGGTAAAAATTAAGCACTTAAAATGCGTCTGGTTTACACGGATTAAGTTCTGGGTGCCTCGAAGTTATGTAGAAATGCAATAAGATGCTATGAATGGAAGGAAAACTACTGACCATGCCAACGGAAGGCTTTTCTTTAGTGGCACCTGCAGTGAGCAGCAATCCACGTGCAGTTTTCTGCTTTGCTTCTTTTACCTGTAATTTCAATTGCACTTACTTTCATTAAGAAATATTTCAATTATCATGAGAAATAAAACGCAGCTTCTTATACACTTAAATCTTAATGTAAAACCATCTACACAAACGAAATAAGTAAATGCCTAATCCAAAGCATAAAATGAAATGAAATGAAATTTAAAACCAACGACACAATTACCACTTAAATCTTAATTTCACTAAACGTGTCAAGGATAAATTGATTCAAGCTTTATGATTGACAAGCACATAAACGTACAGATGGATCTCATCTGAAACATTTGCATTCACACAACCATATTGTGGGTACACGCTTCTCCAAGACTATCGGTATGAGTTTCCAATCACAACCTGAGTTTTAGATCCTGCTTGGTTTGTCTTTTTATTTTTGGGTTTCTAAAAAAAATGCTTGTGTATTTTTAGAAGATGAGCAAATTGAAAAATGAACTTAACAAACAAAAGAAAAAACAAATTGATTTTATTTTCCATGTGTCAGGAACACAAAAAAAGGCAAAAAAGTCATCCTTTAAGTTGCCTCTTCAGTTTCTTAAAATTTTGACCAACAGTTGGTATTTCCTTATGCTTAAACCTATATTACATTCTTTCAGCATCCAACTAATTTTACTGCATGGGGACTACTCCGAACAAATACAAAAATGGTAGGAACATGGAAATGCAACTTTAGAAAGTGTGAAGGTTGAAAACCTTAATGAAAAGGGACAACATCAAAAATGTCAAAGTTGGAAAATACAAACAGTAAAATGCAACTTTAAAAATGAAAAAGTTGAGAACAAGGAAACATGCTCTAATAAAAAACTATATTTGATCATTGATGGAAAAAAAAAAAGATTGCAACTTTTGCACATTATTAGTGTCGTCATAAACAGATATAGTTATTATAAATGTATTACAAAAATGAAATAATGCTTATGAAATATTTTAATTCGCATCCGCGGAATTTATAGTGTTATCTTTTCTTATTTAATGCTTTCAGTAAGTTAAGAACGCACACTGGATTACGTCTGACAATTATTACCATTTTGAATCACAAATATTGAAATAAAGAAAAATCATCCAATAGATAAAATAAAGATGATTTGTTTTCCATATGTTATATATGTTTCCCATGTTTTTTTAAAAAAAGTCATGATTTTTAAGAAATATCATCATCATAAAGCTTTTATACACAAACTGATCACTAGGTAATGTTGAGTTCAAGTCAGATTATATATGCATATACCATGGTATCCTTTAACCTATGTCTTGCATAAGTTGAAATCACGAACAAGCACCATTTATCCAAATGGTTAAACACTTCGACTTGGTACAACATGTCAAACTACATACCCGTCGGTATATTTAAACTTGTTGTGTCATACACATGTATATCTAGTTCACAACATTTATGCTTGAAATCAAACTTTAAGCTTGCAATGTTCATACAAATGGATATGATAAAGCAAAATCCACAATAAAAATATGCAAAAAATCTATTTGCAAACAACTAAAATGGTAAATAAATAACAAACATACTCATGTTTTTGTACTATATAAAACTAACAGGTAAATTATATTTAGGCCCAGGAATTTGCTGAGTATACCCAGAAAAAACGATGACAAAACTGCCTCTGTTTTGCAATTTTTTTTTTTTTCAATTTTCAACATACCTCGTAGAACCCCTATGAGATTCTTTAGTCTACCTCGTAGAGCCCCTACGAGATTCTTTACTTTACCTCGTAGGGACTCTACGAGATAAGGTAAAGAATCTCGTAGGGGATCTACGAGGTATACTATAAATTTTCGTAGTGCTCCTACGAGTGAGGGTAAAAATGTCTTTTTTTAAATAATACATGGGTGAACTCAGCAAAATACTGGATTCACCTTATTTTTTTCAAATTTGCTGGGTTTACTCAGCAAATTCTTGGGGTCAAATAGAATTTGCCAAACTAATAATATCGTAGCTCCCAAAGCGGGCTGGGTTGAGTTGTGATGAAACACCCAACACTAATAGTAACTAAGCTGGGTATAGATCAGGTTTGACTAGTTAAAGCTGACCCCATACACGTATTAATACTAAGGTTTCAGATCGAGTTTGCACCAAAATCGGTACCATTGGAAAACCTACATGTGAGTAGGGCTGCACACAACCCATATCCAACCCGACCCAACCCACCAACCCGACCCAACCTACATAAACCCAATCCAACCCATCCTAGTTCGGGTCGGATATGGGTTACAATATATAACACATACTACATACGGGTCGGGTTTGATATTTTGTTCAACCCAACCTTATTTTAACTCAACCCAACCCTATATTAAAATAATAAGTTAATATCAACCTACTAAAAATGAGAATAGTATAATCCTAGAATAATGTTTATGTATTCTATAGTAAATATACAAAAATCATATTTCATGTCAATCCAAACTAGATAGAATTTGGAAAATATATTTTAAAGTGCATTTCAGTGTATCTTAAAACGAAACACTAGTTCTACTATGTAGTAAATTAATTTTGTATAATGTGTTTTACAATGAAATTTTAATAAAATATATCTTATCATGAATCAGTTATTTTAAATACATTATGCTAGCAAAAATCTAATATATTATGTTGAATATTTTAATACTACTTTTTAAAAAACTCCCTTTATTCTCATTTTTTTATAATATTCAACCAACCCAACCCAACCCTACTAAACCCGACCCAACCCATACTTCAACCCAACCCATATCCAACCTCATATAGGGTCGGATACGGGTTGAACTTCCTTAAACCCATACCTATGCGGGTCGGATGTAGTATTTGGTCCAACCCGACCCAACCCATACTTTGTGCAGCCCTATGTGTAAGTACGTGCTACCCCTACAATCCTAAACATTAGAAGTCAGAAATAGCTTCATGGTCAAGTGGTTAATGCTATATGGTATACATATAAATTATAATGGAAAGGAGTTAAATCTATGACACAAATATAACAATGAAAAGGGTAGAAGTCCACTCCAAAAAAAAAAAATTGCAAACTAAATGAATTTTCTTTTAACAGAAAGTTTCGTATACATTAATTTAATTAAATGAATATTTCTTGTTTCAAGAAACATAAATTACCGCTTATTTGCTTAAAATTCTTCCAGCTTTTTATTTCTTATGCTAAAAAAAAATTAATTTCCTTTTTTCAGAAAGTTTGGCATATACTAATTTAACAATAATTTAAATGAATCTTTTTTGTTTTAAAAAACATAAATTACTACTATTTTGCTTCAGATTCTTCCAACTTTTTATTGATTATGCTAAAAAATATTTTAATCCATACAATCGTCTTCTAATTCCTCGTTCTAGTAAATATTTTAATCATTTCAAAATTCAAATATCATTTTGAATTCACATTCTAATGTTAAACAAAGTATTATTGTAAAATAATTAACTGTTAGCCCTCTTTTTGGCAAAAGCCGCAACGGATCAGATCGAAGCCCAAACGCGCAACCAGCCAAATTAGACAGATTGCACTCCTGGAAGCCCAGCAAAAGCTCGGTCTGAGGTGATCACGTATTGGGCCGAGCCACTTCCCAAACAAGCCAATAACTCACTTCGGAAGACTCGTTCTCGCAGTCGACCGAGAGAACCGCTCTCATATAGGGCATATCAACCAAATATCTCGGATCTGCATGGAAATATCCAGCTGAGCTGTTCAAATACTTAGCCTGACTTTCAAGGGAAAAAAGGCGGTCAACCACATCCGGACAAAGCTCTACTTTCGATACACTTCACCATGGATGCGACGTAAACCGCAACTTCGATGATATTATTCATGAATAGTGGAATCAGTCTTCCAACCGCTATTCTATCCAAGGAATGGACTCCACGCGTCCAAATCTTCCCAGAAAGGCCGGGTCACGTCATAATAGCCCAAGTCGTCATCTCCACCTGTAAATACCTCAAAGCTTAAAGAGGAAGAAGACTTCTACTTCTTTCCGAGGAGACCTTTTCTGGAAGAGAAAAATAGCCATCTTCTTTCTTTTCTTCAAACAGAAAAAGCATTGTATTTGTAATTCAAAGCAGAAATAGTATATAAAGTGGATGTAGGCACAGTCTTTGCCGAACCACTAAAAAAGTCTGTGTGTTTTCCCTTTTTCTTTACTTTTTCTGCATTTTATAATCAGTATTCATGAACCCTTCACACGATTGAGGGTTGATCGTCTCTAGTGACCAACTTTTGATGTCAACACTTTGGCGCGCCAGGTAGGGGGAGCGTAGCAGCCTTCCTTCAGAGCATCCGCTCATCTCAGTTCATGGCGATTAAGCGAAAGAAAGATCAAACATCCTCTCGTCCCGCAAACACCGATGCAGCCGATACTAATGCTACAGAAGCGAGCTACGAGGCTTCCTCTCATGAAGATATGTCTCGATTAGTTACTCGGGACGACATGGATAAAATCATGGTCGAGTTCAAAGACCATATGACATCTCAGGGTAAACTACTCAAACGACAGCAGCAGTTGATGGATCACCTTCTTAGTCGACTGGAGACAGGATTGAACTCTTCAACATCAATTCCTCCACCGGCCGGGAATGGGGCAACAGCTGATCTTTGGTCTACACAAAATCAAGCCACTAATCAGGCTACACCTTTACTTCATCCTGGTTTGGTACCACAAACCAATCAATCACAGGCAAGAGTATCGCTTCCAGCGACCAGCGCAGTTGCAGCAGCAGAATCTCAGGAGGCCCGCGATCAAGATTTAGGCTGTTCGACCAATTTTCATCCATTATTGGAAAGAACTTGGCCTCCCGAACCAATCGAGCGACCACTGGGCCCATCAGAATCGATGCCATTCCCATTACAGCCCAGAATCTTACCGTAGACCACTCTAACCACTCTTCCCCCTCAACGAAGAGCTGGTGCAGCATTCCCTCCGAACAAGGAAGGTCACTCTATCATGCCGGTCCTCACTGTGGCGGAAGATAACGCTACTGTAGATACTCCTAACCTCGCTCCAACCAGAGGCAACCCCGAGCCCCGAACATCACATATTATGCTGGATCAGCCTAAACCCACTGTCATGGGCATGGCTTGATCCAACACTCATTAGGTTCCAGAGGGGACATTCTTCCCAGAACCACCTACCAGAACTCACCTTCCCTCACACCTTCACTCAACTCTCGGAGGAAGAGCCCAGCCAATGGCCGTCCTTCCGAGCATGCTCTTGCCAGATCCTCGCACCGAAGCTTTCCCGGATACTAAACTAAATTCATGGCAACGACTCCTCAGGGATGGAAGGAAACTTGCAAGCATCATCCGACGCTTTACTCGGGGCACTTCCTCGCAGCAAGACATAGATAATTCCAATCGCAGCCCCTTTACCAGGGAAATCAGAAACTCCCGAAACCCTTCGGACTTCAAGTTCCCAGCTATCGAACCATACAATGGTCGCACTGATCCAACCATCCACCTCATGTGATCCATGCGACATATGGAAGTACTTGGCGTATCGACCAACGTCATGGCTAAGTGCTTCCCGCTCTTTCTCACAGACATAGCCGGAATGTGGTTTCGACAGCTAACAACGGAGTCAATCGGCAGCTGGAACACGCTGGTCACCCGCTTCATCGAGCAATTTAGGGTACATATCTCCCGACCAAAGAGTGTCATGTTCTTATCCACCATCAAGCAGCGATCAGGAGAGACGCTCAGATCCTTCCTCGAAAGGTTCAACGCGGCAGTAGTGTCAGCCGATTGGCCCGAGCCATCGATGGTACTTATGGTCGCCATTGCAAGAGTTCAATACCGGTCAGAATTCTCGATCTCTTTAACCAGAGATCCCCCCAAGGATATAGATGATCTCTATTCCGAGACCGAGCGATTCCTCCTATAAGAAGTTGCCGGTACTGAGATGGAGAGCCTAGAGGTCTTAGCCACTAAGCAACAAGGTCCATCCAACAGCAATGGCCAAAATCAAGGAAGAGGAAAGGCCCCGGAAAAGAGCAAGTGTCACGTGCGACCTCGAATCGAAAGTAAGTACGATCAGTACACCGAACTCAGTTCCTCTCTGCTCAATATCCACCTTAACATACGAGGGTCCCTGCCCACTCCGAGACCACCTCGACGAGAGCCAACCCAGATAGAGCTTGATTCCGGCAAACATTGCATATTCCACAACGTACCTGGACATAGCACCAACAAATACCGGCATTTGCGTGATCTCATCGAGTATCGAATCAGAAAAGGGGAGCTACCCGAATACGTCAAGAATCGCGCCCCGGCCTTGCTGCCGCGATCTTCTGCCCAAGCTCCTCAGGTCGATCCATGAACTCCTAGAAACGGAAAGGACCCTAAGACTAGCACTCGCGGCATTATCATCAATTAGATTTTTTCTGATATATTTCTTTCAATAAAAAGGACACCTTGATGTACACTTGTATGAGGTTACGATTTAACTCCCAGGCATGCTCTGAAATCAACCGCTGTCCTCTTAGAATTTCTTTTTTCTGTAATAATTATTTAGCAATAACGAATTTTCTTTGGCAAATATGGATAATGTTTGGAAAATTCTAAAGCCGAGTATGGATTATGCTCGCCCTTTTTTAAATGTGGTCAGCGCGAAAGCCTACCGCCATTTCTAAATACCTACTCCCCTAACTGAGTGTGGTATATTTCTTTAAGACGAGTATGGATGATACTCGCCCTTTCCTTTTCTACACCACGAGCGTAGACTGCTCGTTGGACACACTAATCTAACATGAGTCGAGCATGAAAAACACTTGCCCTAAGCCAAGTATTGATAATGCTCGCCCTCACTAAGCCGAGTATGGATAATGCTCGCCCTCTCTAAGCTGAGTATGGATAATTCTCGCTCTCTCTAAGCCGAGTATGGTTAATACTCGCCACTAAGCCGAGTATGGTTGGTACTCGCCACCCCTCAAAGCCAAGTGAAATAAAATGCTCGACCCATCAGCCTTCTCCAAGCCGACACTACAACAGAAATGATCTTTTATAGCGGTCTGTAGCCGCTATTAATAACAGTTATAGTGATTTGATAAACGTTATATATCGACATGTTATAAAAAAACTACTGAATATTTATAACACATAAAAAACCGCTATAAAAAAGCTTGGTTTTATAGCGCAATTTTTCCGCTATGTTATCTAAAGACAATAGCTCATTCTTACCGCTATTAAATATCTAAATCTCAACGAAAGTGAGAATATTTATAGCACATTATAGCTGCTATAACATATTTATTCAATAACGGCTATATGATGCTATTAAATCAACATATTATAATAATCAAAATGAATCTTCATAACAATTTAAAAAGCAATGTATGAGCTAAAAACAATAATAATCAGTATATTCATGATAACAAAATAAAGCATCAACTAACAAAAAATAATTTCAATCCATGAATTACCAAATTCAATACATAGGTTTTCAATTCCATATTGATGTCAATTTGTGTACACAAACATAGTTCGTATTTAAAAGTTTACAAGTATCAAATGCATCACTAAGAACTTCAACTGCTCAAAGCCATTCTTTTCCATCAAATAATCCAAAAAGATTTGATCTACTTGCATTCAAATAAGCTTGTCTGCCAAAATAAAAAAATTATCCACTATACAGCTGTTGAACTAAAAAATGATTTTACCAGTTTGTTTGTTAGCAAAGTTGTGTACATGTGCAAAATCACTCATGTGTGGTTCCTGATAACATTAATGAAAAACAAAATACATTGAGAGCGGAGGCTAATAGAAGAGAAAGCCTTGACCCTAAGATAACACAAGAGGTCTTTATATATAGGCAAAACCATAAAACAAAAGACTATATTGTCCTTTAGTAGAATATTAACTATGCTAACATCCCCCCTCAAACTCATGATGCGATAACAATGAGCATCGAGAGTTTGTCAGTCAAAAACCAGAAGCGTGAAGATGACAAAGATTTAGTAAACAAATCTGCAAGTTGCAAGGAGGAAGAGACAAATGGCAATGTCAATGTGCCATTCTGAAGGTGGTGACGAGTAATATGGCAGTCAATCTCAATATACTTGGTCCTTTCATGAAAAATGGAGTTATGAGCAATCTGAATAGCATTTTTATTATCACAGTGCAAAGGAGTCGATCGTCGTAAGAAAACACCCATATCCGCAAGCAACCATCGTAGCCAAACAATTTCACAAGTAGTAGAAGCCATAGCACGATATTCTGCCTCTGTTGAAGACCGAGATATAACATCCTGCTTGTTACTTTTCCAAGAGATTAGAGAATCTCCTAGAAAAATACAAAAGCCAGTAGTGGATTTGCGATCAGTAGGATCACCAGCCCAATCTGCATCAGAGTAAGCACATAACTCTAAAGATGAAGTAGAAGAAAGTAAAAGAGTCTGAAACTGAGTGACACGGAGATATCTCAAAATGCGAATAATAACAGCCCAATGAACTGTAGTAGGAGAAGTAACAAACTGACTAACTATGTGAACAGTATATGCAATGTCAGGGCGAGTGATAGTGAGATAAACCAAACTTCCAACAATCGTTCTATAAAGATTAGGGTCTGGCAATGGAGATCCATCAGAAATAGAGTATCGAGCATTGAGCTCAATTGGAGTATCAACAGTCTTATTATCTGAGAAACAAGCGCGCTCAAAAATGTCAGAAATATACTTAGATTGAGAAAGAGGATAACCTTTTGGAGAGGAAGCAACTTCAATACCCAAGAAGTAACGAAGGGGACCCAAGTCTTTCATAGCAAAACTTCGAGTTAACTCAGACTTCAACAAGTTAATCCCAACAACATCATCGCCTGTAATAATCATATCATCAACATAAAGAGAAAGAAAAATTCGACCAGCTGAGGTACACTTGACAAACAAAGCAGAATCATGGTTACTCGGGCAAAAACCAAGAGAAGTAATCACAGTAGAGAATTTTTCAAACCAAGCACGGGGAGCCTATTTGAGACCATAAAGAGCTTTCCTATGTTTGCAGACTTCACCAGGTTGATGATCAATACCAGGAGGAGGAACCATATAGACTTCTTCATGAAGATCTCCATTTAAAAAGGCATTTTTAACATCCATTTGAGTAATATTCCAGTGGCGAACAGAAGCAACCGCAATAAGAGTTCGAACTGTAGTCATTTTTGCAACAGGAGCAAAAGTCTCCTCATAATCCATACCATATTCTTAAGAATAACCTTTAGCAACCAAGCGAGCTTTATACCTTTCAATAGATCCATCAACTTTAGTTTTAATCTTATAGATCCAACGAGAACCAATAGCACGTTTTCCTGCAGGAAGAGGTACTAAATCCCAAGTATGAGTCTGATGTAGAGCAGTCAGCTCCTCAGCCATAGCGCGTTGCCAAAGAGGATCAAGAACTGCATCTTTGAAAGATGAAGGTTCAGAGAGACAATGTATAGAAGCAAGAAATGAAGAAAATGAACTGGAAAGACAAGAATACTGAAAATTAGGTCGCCTAGTGGACTGACGATTTCGGATAGGATATCGACGTTCACTAGTATCTACTGTCTCAGAAGGTGATTGGGTGGTTGTTGATCCAATGGAAGTGTCTGGATTGTCAGCAGGAGGTAGCTCATCATCATCAGCAGTGAAAGGATCAATATGAACAAGATCAGACATAGATATATTATGAGTACGATCAGGAATTGTAAAATAAGGAATATGCTCAAGAAAAACAACATGACGAGAAACATATAGCTTGTGACTGACTGGATCAAAACAACGATATCCTTGTTGTCCTGCACCATAACCAAGAAAAACACATATAGCAGACCGTGAAGTTAGCTTATTCCGTTGGACATGAGGAAGAAGAACAAAGCATGTGGAACCAAAAACACGAAGGGAAGAATAATCTAGTGGACACCCATACAACTTTTCATAGGGGGACAAGCCAGAATTATGAGAAGTAGGAATTCTATTAATCAAATAAACAGAAGTAAGAGCTGCCTCTCCCCAAAATTCACTTGGAACACAAGCAGACAATAAAAGAGATCTAGTAGTCTCAAGAATATGTCTATGTTTTCTTTCAGCAACCCCATTTTGTTCAGGAGTATCAGTGCAAGAAGTCTGATAACTGTGCCATCTAAAGCAAGAAGTTCCTTAAAAGCATGAGAAGTATATTCTCCCCCCAAGTCACATCTAAAACATTTAATAACAGCTCCATGCTGAGTTTTAATAAGAGTTCGAAACTCATTATAGATGCCAAAAAATTCTGAGCGAAATTTCATAAGATAAATCCAACAATAACGAGTGCAGTCATCAATAAAAGAGACATAATAACGAGAGCCTCCCTTTGTAGAAACAGGAGAGGGTCCCCAAACATCAGAATGAATAAGATCAAAAGGTGCAGTAGAAAATGTATTACTTTGGGGAAAAGGCAAAGCAGAGAATTTTTCAAGTTTACAACCACTACAATCAGAAATGTCATGAGTTTTCAATTCTCCCAAAACTCCTGTAGACGCTAAGAATTGTAATCGAGACATAGAAACATGACCCAAACGAGAATGCCACAAATAAAACATAGAAGATGACTGACTCAAACGAAAAGATGAAACATCCACACTAGGAACAGAAGCAGCAATCTCTGAAATCTTAGGATTTTTGAGCTGATCCAATACATAAAGTCCTCCTTCTCTATGGCCGGTCCCAATCACTTTCTGAGATTTTGGATCCTGAACATAACATGCATAAGAAGAAAAAGAAACTAAATAGCCATTGTCACAAATTTTACCAACAGAAGCAAGATTTAATGCAAGTTTAGGAATGTGATAGACATTAGATAAGGATAAAGACGGTGTAATGACTGAACCAACACCTTGCACAGACATAGATGTACCACTAGCACTCATGATAGGCACAGAAACTTTATGAGCCAAAGAAGTGAAAGAGGATAAATTAGGTGACATATGATTTGAAGCGTCTGAATCTAAAATCCAGGTAGAAGAAGATATACTTGATGAATTAGATGACAAACCTTGTTGAGATGTAGCTGACATAGCATGTGACTGAGATGCAAGGAATTTCTGAAATTGTTCAATCATAGATGAATCTAAAGTAGGAGCTGTAAGAGCATTATGAGGGCAAGGAAGAAGAGGAGGTCTATTATGAGGGATTGGTGGTCGAAATTTTTTCAATTGCTGAGGTTGCTGATAGAGCTGCTGCTGCTTTCTTTTCTGTGGACATTGAGATTTCCAATGACCTTTTTGTCTACAAAAACTCCATTCATCACGAACAACTGGAACATACGGTCTGATTTGCGAATTTGAATTTGGTCGTGTAGGCATGGCGAAGGCTGACGGAGTAGAGACTTCCTTTGCAACAGAGGACTGAAGACGAATTTCCTCTGCCAAAAGTTCACTAACAATAGAATCAACAGAAGGTAGAGGATGACGGTGTAGAATAGACCCACGAAGTCCTTCAAACTCGTCACAAAGAGCCATTAAAAACTGTACCAATCTTCGCTTCTCTCTTCGTGCAATATACGGTCCAAAGGCGCGTAATTCAGCAGATTCTGTGAGCGCCAACTGATCCCACAAATTTGTCATAGCATCATAAAACTCCTGAATACTCATGCTTTTCTGCTGTAGAGCACGAATATCAGACTCCAATTGGTACTTTTTTGCAAAATTAGACTGTGTGTACAATCTAGCTAGATGATCCCAAACCTCCTTAGCTGTATCATATTTTGCTAATTGAGTACCTATCGAGTGCTTGACTGAATTATTAATCCAAGTAATAATCTTAGAATTTGCAACTTCCCACTTGTCAAACAAAGACACATAATAAGCAGCTGCGTTATCCACAGACTTGACAATGGCACCTGAAATATAGCCCCACATTTGTTTATCCTTCAAAAAAAATTCATCACATAACTCCAATAGGCATAATTTTTACCATCTAACTGAACACTGACTGCTTGAAGTGAATCATCTCTAGTTTCAGCCATAATACTAAATCACAGAACAAAAAAAAAATTCGGATCTGAAAAACAAACTCAAAACAGAGAAATTCGGGTCAGCAAACTTTCGGATCTAAAAGCTCCACAATTCTCGTCTGGATCAGCAAATTTGGATATGTGGACTTCGGGTCTGGGTATCTGGGTAGTAAATCAGTGAATTTGGGAAATTTGGGTCTGGGCTTCGGGTCTGGGTAGCAAATCTGGGTAGTAAATCCAAAGACTTCGGGTCTGGGCTTCTCGTCTGGACGTCGGGTCTGGTGGTCAATCTTGGTCTGGGTAGTCAATCACGGTCTGGGTATTTGGGTAGAGATCGGCGAAACAGCAGTATCAGGCGCAGAGAACGACGGATTTGAGAAACAGTGGACTTGAGAAAGTGATCGGCGGTATCTTGGTAGAGATCGGTGGTAAAGGGTAGAAAACAACGGATTAGTGCGATCGGCGGTATCTGTGGTTGGTGCAGGCGCTTCGGATTGGTGCAGGCGCTTCGGATTTGAGACAGCGGATTTGAGGAACTTTGGATTGGTGCAGGCGCTTCGTCTGGATCATCAACTTTGGAGATTAGTGACAGTAGATTAGGGATTGACGGATTTGTTTTTCAGAGATTAGGGATCGACTGAATTAGATAAATCACCAACAGAGAAGAAGAGGCTCTGATACCATGATAACATTAATGAAAAACAAAATACATTGAGAGCAGAGGCTAACAGAAGAAAAAGCCTTGACCCTAAGATAACACAATAGGCCTTTATATATAGGCAAAACCATAAAACAAAAGACTATATTGTCCTTTAGTAGAATATTAACTACGCTAACAGTTCCATCAAAAACTACATGTTTCTGTCCATGTTCTGCATTCTACCTTCATCGGGTACCTGTAACAATATCATGTATTATAAATTATTATTGATAGGCAGGTATACCATTTAGTAGCTATAAAAAGACGAAATATCCGTGGATTCTCAACATCCAGCCCATTAATTTTATTAAGTATATACAAGGGATCTTAATTAGAAGAGTGGAAACACATATTAATATCAAAACGCCAGCTATTGAGAACAATCATAGAATAAAGATCGGCATTATAGTACATGAATCCAGTCTTATGCTCTCTAGAAGGCAACCGTCGTATTAATGAAAATGAAATGGAGATGTTGTTTTCAATATAGCAGAGAGTCCAACCAAGATATGAAGCGTTGTATAAATGGGATATGTTAAACTATATTTCTTTAACAGATGATAGGATCGAGCACATTAATCCTGAATTATTATTTTTTGCAAGGTGCGTGTATATATTTCTTCTAGGAACACAGATACCAAACATATCATTTGTAACTCCTAACAAACTTATAAGTCAAACAGAGAAAGTAATTCACAGTAAACATCATCCCAATAAAAATTATAAAATATTTGGATCAAGCTCACATAGTTTTGCATACTTGTAGATGAGTGAGTTATGGATATAAATATGACTCATCCTGCAATGATTCAATATTAAGAATACTAAGATCTTCATGTCCATTGATTGCAATTTACAATGACATACAGTGATTACCTACATAGTTAGATCCTTGCTTGCATTTCTGAATCCGCTAAAATCTCCGCAGTCGTGTACTGTAAGATCGCGACATCATGTTTGATGATAGTTTCTAGGATATAGTCATGAGGCGAGATTCTTTTCCTCAACTCATAGTAGATACATACAACTGGAAACTAAACTTGCTTGAGAACATCAGAAGGTTAGAGTTTTCGTGACACTATCAACTGCAGTTTCTTTCACAGGAAGGAAAAAATGAATTGAACCATTGGAAAAATAAATAGATAATGGTTCAAGAAATAAAATATGAATGTTGAAATTTCATTGAATCATCGTGGTCACCATATTCATTAATCTTATGCCAATGATATTGGGAGAACAACCCAAAAAGCATAGAGTAGCTATCGCTTAATAAGGTTAAAATAAATAACTACAACCAACAATTGCTGTAGTTTTCTAAACAGCATAAAACTGCTCCTTACACATTATAACGTGTGTTCACTGTTGCATCAACTTATTAGGTATGGAACATAAATTATAAATGAAGATACTGGAAAAGTTCACTTCTTAATGCGCAAAACATTCAATGTAATTTTCTATATATTGAAACTTGGAACTAAATGTTATTGCCAGCGAGAAAAGAAATATGTAAAAGAAGAATGATGGATTACACACTAGCACGTACCCTGAAGGAGGTCCACATAAACTCAATACCATTGAAAGAAAAACAAGTCCATGCAAAAATCCAATAAGGACCAGAGCT
Organism: Allium sativum; assembly: GCA_030737875.1. NCBI lineage: Eukaryota > Viridiplantae > Streptophyta > Magnoliopsida > Asparagales > Amaryllidaceae > Allium > Allium sativum. Next base: position 35,198,743 of record CM060919.1, read on the forward strand.
AGATACATTAAAAAAAATAAAAATAAAAAAAGTTGGTATATTTGAAACGTTAAATTTTGAATAAAATATACCAATGTATACTTCATGTTGCTTCTTTGCATTTGACATTTTGTCCATTGTCTTGTTCCTCCAGGTTTTACCCAGAATCTGCATATATGATTCAATGAAAATGCATAAAAAAAATCTCTGGTCTATGATACATGCTAAAACTGCAACTAAATGAAATAAAGGCAAGTGTTATACATCGCGGTCAATATTAGGATGAAAACAACTTGCGTTAATCGTTTGAGCGAAGCAGCCTCTATTCCACCTGCTGCTCCAAGATTGCCTAATCATCAACTCAGAAGGATACAGAGTTTTTTTCTAAATACTTGTATGCAGTTTAATGGATTATAATTTAAGTGGATGTACAATTTATGACAACTTACTGCTACAGCAGCTAAATAAATGTTTTAGTGCAATGTTTTATTATGTGGGCTGAAACCAATTAAAGCCCAAGAACCAATCCATATATGTACTTTGTTTTGTCACGCAGAAAGTGAGTGAGAGGGTTTTATATGCTGAAAACCAATGTGAGCTTTTAGCGGCTGCCATGAGAGATTAGTGAGAACTCTTGTATGTATCTCTCCTTCTTCTTCTTCTCCACTATGGTAATGAAAATCATTCTCTCTTACCCATGGATGTAGGCTATTGCCGAACCACGTTAAACCCTTGTGTTCTCTTCATTTTCAGTTTTGTTTTATTTTGTTACTTTATAGTTACAATACATAGATACTATCAAGTATACTTCCGCTGTGTTGAGATTCTCTGATCAACAATTGGTATCAGAGCACCCGGTTTCAGTTTTTGGAGGTGTGGTGGTGTTTTTTTGAGTGCACAGAAGGTGCTTGTGTTTATTCCTGAAAGGTGTTTGTCCTGAATATGAACGAATCGAGTCGATCTGAGACTGTTGAAACTGTTCAAGTACCAAAAGATGAAAGAACAGTTTATCATAGAGCAAGGTTAGAGGTAGACAAGTTCAATGGTACCAATAACTTCGGCTTGTGGAGGACTGATGTGGCTGATGCTCTTGAACATTTGGATCTAGAAGCTTGCTTGGGAACGGAGAAGCCTGATGACTGGTCCAACAAACAGTGGGAGAAGAATCAGCGACTTTGTTTGGCTGCAATTAGAGGTTGTCTAGACACTCATATTAGAGTAAACTATCAACATGAAACCTCGCTAAAAGTGTTGTGGGAGAAGCTTAAAGCAAAATATCTTGTGAAAAATGCGGCAAACCGAATTCATTTGAAGAGAAATTTGTATCGGTTTAATATGAAGAAGGATGCAACTCTAACGGAGCACATAGATTCATTCAATAAGCTTTTAACCGAGCTTGTCAATTATGATGAGGTCATTCCGGATGAAGAAAAGGCTATATGTTTGGTGAATTCTCTTTCGGAGAAGTATGAGCCCGTAATCAAGTCATTGATTCATGGCAAGGACAAGCTCACTTATGATGAAGTTGTCACCGCATTATGTAGTGAAGAATTTCGTAAGATGCATAGAGATGACATCTCTAGAGAAGATAGTGGCGACACTCTAATAGCGAGGGGTAGGAAAAATGACCGCAAGAAAAATGTTTGCCAAAATCGTGATAAAAGTAGAGGACCGTCTAAAGGAAAAGGGCGTTTAGCTAAAGATGAATGTGCATGGTGTCATGAGAAAGGCCATTGGGTTAAAGATTGTCCGAAAGTGAAGGAGAGAGACGAGAAAAGGAAAAACGCAGCAAACGTTGTGCAGTCCAACAAATATGTAGGGGCTGAATCGGATTTTTCCTTAATCACAATGCCTTCAATTCTTTCGGCAGAAGATGATGAGTGGGTACTAGACTCGGGAGCTACTTTTCATGTGACTCCAAATAGAGAATGGTTCTCAAGTTTCATAAAATTTGAAAGTGAAGTATTGATGGGAAACCATCATTCTTGTAGCATTGTGGGTATTGGAAGCATTCGGCTAAAGTTGCATGATGGGATAATTAGAGAATTGAAAAATGTGAGATGTGTGCCAAGTATGAAAAAGAATTTGATTTCTTTAGGAATGCTTGAAGCCAAGGGGCTTAGACTTGATGGTAGAAATGGTGTTAAGAAGGTGATTTCTGGTGCTATGGTTATCATGAAAGGTACACGTCGTCACAACTTATACTATTTGAATGGTAGTACGGTGATTGGAGATGTTGCTACAGCTGAACAAAGTGAAGTTGCAGCTAAAGAAATGTCAATGCTATGGCATATGAGACTTGCACATCCAGGTGAGAAGTCATTAAACACTTTGATACAACAAAATTTGTTGAAAGGGGCTGCTGCTAGTAAGCTTGATTTCTGCGAACATTGCGTGAAAGGCAAGAAGACCAGGTCTCATTTCAGCAAAGGAATGCATAAATCTAGTGGTGTTTTGGATTATGTACACTCGGATGTATGGGGTCCTTCCAAAAATGCATCTTTGGGAGGTAAGCATTGGTTTGTGTCTTTTATTGATGATTTTTCTAGATGTGTATGGGTGTATGTTATGAAACAGAAAAGTGACGTTCTAGAAATATTTGTGAGATGGAAGAAAGCCGTTGAGACTCAAACGGGTAGAAAACTCAAAGTGCTTCATTCCGACAACGGTGGAGAGTACACAAGTGATCCATTTCACAAAGTATGTCAAGATGAGGGAATCAAAAGGCATTTTACTGTTAGAGAAACTCCACAGCAAAACGGAGTCACGGAAAGAATGAATCGTACATTGCTAGAGAGAGTACGATGTATACTATCAAATTCGGGTTTGAGCAAAGCATTTTGGGCTGAAGCTGTTACGTATGCATGTTTCATTATCAGTCGGTTGCCTTCATCCGCATTGAAAGGAAAAACACCTATGGAAGTGTGGTATGGTAAGCCTGCTTATGACTATGATATGATTCATGTATTTGGTTGTCCTGCTTGGTATTATGTGAAGGACAACAAGCTTGGTGTACGTGCCATTGAATCAATATTTGTTGGCATGAAGCTTGGTGTCAAAGAATTCAAACTATGGAATCCTGTTGAAAGGAAGATGATCATAAGTAGAGATGTTACATTCAATGAAGATGCTATGCTGAAGTCAAATGTTGCTAAATCTATAGAAATTAGCACTAGCAGCCCCAACAGCTCCAACAGTCCCAAAAATGTGCAGCGTGTGAAGTTTGATATTGTATCGCAAACTCCAGGTGATGCTGAACTGTCAAAAACTGCTGCTGAAAGGTCAAAATATGCTGCTGAAATGTCAAAAACTGCTTCTGAACTGTCAAAAACTGCTCCTGAAACACCAAAAACTGTTGTTGAAATGACAGAATTTGATGCTGAAATTGATGAAAACACTACTGATTCGAGTAGTGCTAATGATTCAGAAGCAGAAACAGAGAGGAATGTTCAGGAATCGTGTAACACCCCACCTCCGCCGGGGTGGCTCTTGCAAGCAACTCCGACTTTGGTGGGGCGTTTTAAAACAAGGTAAACATGCATAATGATATATCAAGGCAGAACAAGAACATGTATATATATGTAACCAGAGTAAATAACATGGATAAAACAGCGGAAGATTTTCAAACCATTTCAAATCAAGTCTTAGTACAACATCATGTCAATTTTCCAAATAAAATAAGTCTAGTACATAAACAACATCATCTGAAAACTGAAAAGAAAACATAAGTAGCTATCCCCAAAGCGGAAAAACCATAGCGAGCTCAAGTCCAAAGCATACATGAGCTATCCAAGAAAGCGGGTAGGATCCAAGCTAAGCTCCTGTATTCCCTCCCTGAGAACCTGGGGGGGGGGGGGGGGGACGGAAGAAAAGAGGCGAAAGAAAACAGGTCAGTCAAAAAGACTGAGTAAGCCCTACTACAATCAATGTAAACTGATAAAGTTAACTGACATGAGCAGCAGGTATGAACATAAGGATAACAACAGGATGATTAACTATCAAGGTAGATACAGGTGCCATCGCATAATCAGGATTTAAAGTTTTGCACCACGGGTGTACTAGCAAACTAACATAACAGGTATTGATCCCTCAGCCCAAACTTTGGCCCAATAACATGAGGTGACCTTAATACAAGGTCCAGCCAAACGGTCTAGTCGATCGGCTCCCTATAAGCCTAACACGTCAAGTGTTGGTGTCCATACGGCCCACATATGGATGTAGTCAGACTGTGCTGGGTCCACCTTCGGGTGTATCAAGCCCTCGGGTGTCAACCCAGACACTGAAGCAATAGTGCACAGTCTAAGCCTACTGGTACCCGTGCCTCGAGTTTGTCCAATACCGGATTACGTGCACGTCCGTAGCCCGCCTGGACCCGCACCGCTGTACCACTCAGCCGTCGCTTTGGTCGCTTACATCAGTCCAGTAATCGTGCCCCGCCCTAGCCCAGCCTCTAGGGTTGTGATGATACCAAACTGGGATTACTGCTGGAACAGACCACGTTGCTAGGGTTTCCTAAGAGGGTTAAGTGCGATTTAACCCTTCACTAATCATGGATTAAATTGGTTAAGGGTAACCGACAGTTCACCACTTAACCCCATTTCAATCCCTCGGACCCCCAAATGGATTAAATTGGTTAAGTGTAACCAACAGTTCACAACTTAACCCCATTTCAATCCCTCGAATCCCCAAATTGGTTAAGTATTAATGGGCCATGACTTAACCCTAATCATGAGGCATTAATTAATTTAATTGTGCCTTGACCTCTCACATTAGACTTTGTTGCGGTTACCTAGTTAAGCCGGTGGGTTCCGGGTAGATTTACACCACAACTTGGTCTAACCTCGGGTCTTGGCATCACATGACCAACTTCTCACATTGGATCCTATTGTTTGTAGCCACTAGTTAAGCCGGTAGGTTCCGGGTAGAATTACGCTACAAACTCAACCCAACCTCGAGTTGGCCACACTTATGTTTTCTAAGTGTCATGTCCACCATGTTTCCAAAACACATTACAAGTTTAACAAATACTTGGGTAGACCTAACTTAATAGGTAAATTCCCAAGGGGTAGACCTAACTTAATAGGTAAATTCCCAAGTTCATGTTTTTATGTCTTTCAAGTTTTCCCAACCCCAAACGCAATCCCATCGCTTACATATCGTAATAGCGCATAAAGGATAGAAAGAGGGAACTTGGCATAATCATGACATAAAAGTGTTAGAGCCACAAGTTCAACATGGTGGCATATGAAAGATTCATGTGTTCATACACTTGCATATTACATTTTTAGGCCCAAAAGCATGCATAACATGTTAACATGAACCACATGACCATCCCAAACTTGCATAAGCATACTTGCATATCATATGACAACTTTGCATATCAAACTTGCATAATAAAACTTGCATAACATATATCAATTTTCATATCACACATGCATAAACAAACTTGCATAACTTATGGCAACTTGCATATCATACTTGCATACTAAACTTGCATAACTTATGACAACTTGCATATCATACTTGCATACTAAACTTGCATAAACAAACTTGCACAACATATGACACTTGCATATCATACTTGCATACTAAACTTGCATAAACAAACTTGCACAACATATGACACTTGCATATCATACTTGCATATATAAACTTGCATAAGCAAACTTGCACAACATATGGCACTTGCATATCATACTTGCATAAATAAACTTGCATAAACAAACTTGCATACTTGCATAAATAAACTTGCATAAACAAACTTGCATACTTGCATATCATGCATTTAACTTCAAAGTTCAAGTATGAGAGGAATAGGGCTTACAATGCTTATGCGGACTCAATTGAGTATAGCAAATGTAAGAAACCCCTTATGCAACAAATTAAAACCCCAAAAATGCAAGCAAACTTGATCAAGACTCCTCCTTTATGACGACAATAGAGAAACAAGACTTTAATGCATGCTAAAGAGGATCATACAAGTCTAAATACACTTGTATGCATGAAAATCTCTTAGGAATTTGTTTAGGAATTGTATGAAGAGAGTGGAGGCCATGAGAGGATGGATTTTGGCATAGTTTAGTTGCTAGATTGAATAATGAGTGATTTAGGGTAGGTTAGGGTCTTATTTATAGATTAGGTTAGTGATTTAGACCATAGGATTAACCCTAGGTTGAATTAGGTCCATCAGATCTCGGAATCCTCTAGAACCAAGCCACCAGACCAGACCAAACTCAAAATGGTGCGCCAGGCAAAACTGCCCGGCCACCCTGTGTCGACAGGGCTGTCGACAGGGCTGTCGACACCCTGGGGACCCTGTCGACATGCCTGTCGACATGGGGGTCCTGGCGGGAATTTTCCCGCCTGCGCCAGTTTGCCCTAATTTCCATGTTTGAACTTGAAATTCAAATCTGTTTTTACTTAGGAATTTTCTGAAAACTTCAATGGGCCTTAACTGGGTCATACGGACTCCGATTTTCGAAAACTCGGACTCTATTTCGCGTATTTTTCCGAAACGAACGCAATGGCATAGCCCGTTTCCCTTGATTCAGATTTTAGAATTAAATTCTGCCTCGATTTATGTTATAACAGGTTATTGAAAATACGGGTTGTTACATTCTCCCCTCCTTAAAGGATTTCGTCCCCGAAATCTTCAAGTTAGGAAGAACGTATCCTACCATCCAATCATCCATCTACTCAAAGCATCATCCACGAGCAATCATTGTCCTTACAAGATTCTAAATGCTGGATGAACATATGCGAAGGTGTGTGTATATGTACTTATCTAATGCAAATATCATCAATGCGGGTTATGTTAGTGAAATGAATCCATATGTATGCAATTCCTAACATAATGTATAACATCTATATGTGTGCACATAACATACACCCACATGCAACATCCATGTGATAACACACAATTTTCATCCATGAATAAGCATAAACACTCATGCATATGCAATATGAGGAGTGTGCGAGCCGATCTAGTGCCTAATTGTGTATAATGCATCCACGAGCAACCACTTGCAAACACTTGCAACCACTTGCAAACATCAAGCATAACATGTTTCAAATACATGTTTCATCCAAAGGGTTTCTACCTAAGGTTCTCATGACAAGATAAACACGATAAACTAGATAAACTAGATAAACATGGACAGAGAGATATGCTAAAAAGAGATCTTAGAAGATAAGCAAGATAAACTCCTTTTTGGATTACAAGAAATCCATTCAAACTCTGACATATAGTACTAACCGATGAGTCATAACCCCCTTATGGAGTTTACAACAGAAATAAGATCGAGAATGGGACCGAGAGGCTATATACAAAAGGTAACTCGCAAGCAAGCTCCACAGGAAAACAAGGATCAAGGATGCACTCTTAAAAAGAGATATGACGTGCGTATCTAGTCTTCACTCTTCTTAGTCACGTTTCCTTGAGCTTAACTCCACTGTGCTTTGACCGTCTTTTACTTCATGATTTCTTGGCTTCCTAACTCCTTTTTCCCAAATTCGAGTTGGAACTCATTTCATTATCGCCTCTCGTCTTCCTTTTCCACTTATTCTTCTTTCTGTATACTTGGCTTAAACATAACTGTAACCTCATGATTTCATGCAAGCTCTCCAAAATTCACTAGTGAATCCTGGATCTCGTCTACTTACTATAAAGTATTCCACGCAGCAGAACTTTTTTTTTTGAAAATACCAATCCACGTTGCCAATTGCCCTTATAAACGTGATTTTCTATAACTCATGCTTAATCGAAATGGACCATCCGCCTATGAGTGATAGGCCATACCTAGATTCAGTTGCCTACCCATGGCTTCCTGTAGGCTATTTCAAAATTGGCCAACTTCTTGAGGGTAAACCGTTGCTGACCATGATGCAGTCCTCTCGCTCTTCACCGGACTGAAATGAGCACTCTTCGTGAGTCTACCTATTATGACCCACCTACCCGTATTCCCTTTCTTTGATCTAGGTAATCTATCCACATAATCTATCGAGATGTTTTCACATTTCCCTTGCGGAACCTCCAATGGAGGTAATGGCCCGCTGGGCTTCTATGACTTGGCCTTAACCTGGTGGCACAACATGCATCCTGAGACCAACTCGGCCACCTCCTCGAGTGATGCGCATCTTCAAGAACCTTCTTTACCAAGTCTTCCACTCGAGGAACACATAATCTCTCATCGCGCCTTAGTCATCCCTTGTCATCTATAATATATCTAGCGAGGTGACTTAACAGCTCGCCTCGAATCAACTGGTCTATGTCTTGACTAACTGCGGGTCTTCTTCCTGTGAAACCCCCTTCTTGATCCAGAAGAGTAAGTCTAAGCTCAGGGAATGCTAACTAACTAGCCATACGGAGAAAGCTTCTTACTTCAATTGCCCTCCTCAGAGTTTTCCGGTCTTAAACCGCAACCACTTTAGCGGAATCCATCGCTAAGCCTTACTTAGGAACTATGTACCCAAGAAATCCAACTTCTTTCCTCCAAAGTGACATTTGGAGAACTTGACCTTCAACTGGTGGCTCTAAGCGTATCCATTGCCTCCTTGAGATGTCTAGCATGCTCTTCCTCGTTCTTTTGAGGAGATCAAAATATCGTCTACGACGACCACGACAAACTTGTTCAAGGACTCCCTAAACACCCTACCCATCAAGTTCACATAATATGCGGGTGCATTAGTCAAACCAAATAGCCTGACTAGCCATTCCAAAAATCCATCTAGAGTCCTAAACGCAGTCTTGTCAATTCCATCCTCAGCCATCCTAAGCTGATGGAATCCGGTAGCTAGATCAAAAGAAAACAGATGCCCCTACAAGCTGATCAAACAAATCATCGACCCTTGGTAACGGTTGTCTATTCTTCTCACGATAATCAACACATAAACGAAGCAAACTGTCCATATTAGTAACGAATACTACTGGAGCATCCTACTCGAAAATGCTTCGTCTCAGGAAGTTCTTCTCAAGCAACTCCTTGACTTTCTTTCTTAACTCTCATCTCGTGAGGTCATGTGCCTAACCGGCCACGAAACTGGCTTGGTATTACCACCCAGATAATGCGGAAATCTATCCCACGTCTAGGGGTAACCCCTTTTTCTTCCCCCAAGATATCAGGATATTCTCAGACCACCCTCACAGATTGCAAACTATCGATGGACGAGTCGAGGGATTTCAACATAACATGACGGGATCCATAGGGTTACTAGAAATTTCTAGGGTATCACCGAGGCGGATCATGAGCCTCACAACCCTATGCTCAAAACCAAGAATGGCTCCAAAACAGGACAACCATTCCATGCCCAAAACCAACCCATATCCCCTGAAACCGAGGAAACATCCCACGAAAATTCTATACTCAAGATAGAAATTTTCAAATCCACCCAGACCACAGACAATTGGGCGGAACCCCCAATTGGATTTGAAACACATACGGGATCATCAACTAGGCTAGTACTAAGGTGCAAACTATCAACAAGATCAGATGAGATAAAACTATGCGATGCACCAGAATCAAACAAGGTACGAACTGGAAAATCAGAAATATATACAAGGCTTTCAACAGAAATACTACCTCGATCGGGAACTGGAGCAGCATTGAGAGCATGAACTTGCCCTCTCGAAGGTCCAACACGCTGAGTCTGACCCTGGCCTCGCCCTTGCTTCTTCGGGCAATCTTTACTGAAATGTCCAGTCTCACCGCAGAAAAAGCATTCACCATTATTCCTTTTTCTCTTCCGACAATCCTTACTAAGATGCCCAACTGAACCGCAATAATGGCACCTCCTCTTGTTGTTCTTGCCCTTATTCTTGTTCTTATTGCCTTGAGTGCTCTGACCGCTTGGATTACCCTGATTTCCTTTCCACTGGGAATCAGTCTTCTTGGCTTGAGTATCATTCATCTTGATCTCCTCCTTGTCACTCCTACTCTCTTCATTAAGTAGGGCCATATTTACCAAACTCTCAAAAGTTGCCCCCAAGGGTATATGAGTCATGGCCAAACCATGTAATGGCTCGTTTAATCCTAGAGCAAAGTATAGGGCCTTCTTCTGAGCTGTGTTAACTAAGTCTAAACCGATCTGAGCCAGTTGATTAAACTGATCTATGTATTCCCTAATAGTCATGTCCCCTTGCTTCAGTGATAGGAACCTTAGTCCAAACTTTCCCCGAAAGTCTTCCCAAGTCTCAATTGGCCTAGTAACGGTGGTGACCACCCACCAACGTGCAGCTTCTTCCTTTAACAACCACACTGCTAATAAAACCTTCCTACGGTCACCTATATTAAAGAAGGTAAAAAGATCTTCGGTTTCTTTCAACCAATTCCTTGCCTCCACATAAGTCTCGGTTCCGAAGAAATTTTTGCAACCCATCGCCTTAAAATCTTGACAAATCTCTGCGAAGTCAGTCTGAGGATGCTGAGGGGAAGGAGGAAGAGGAACCTCAGCGACAGGAGGAAGAGGAACATCAACTACCGGAGGAGGAGTAATATTTGCGGGGCCGGCTTCAGTCGCCCTAGCCTCTAAAAGTCTCCTATACCATACAGGTACGTGTACTCCCTCCGGAATGGCAAAGTTATCGGCCATACTGAAAACGAGGAAAAAGATAGATTCAGAATGGAGAAAAACGAAGGAATTTCGCTAATGGCTACTTGGGGAATAGCCTTTAAAATAAACTAGACTTTCCTTTGGAAAATACTTTATACTTGATTTTGAAAATAGTTTTTCCAAAAAGTTTTCTAAAAACCTTTTTGTTCCATCTCGTAAACCATATGCTCTGATACCAAATGTAACACCCCACCTCCGCCGGGGTGGCTCTTGCAAGCAACTCCGACTTTGGTGGGGCGTTTTAAAACAAGGTAAACATGCATAATGATATATCAAGGCAGAACAAGAACATGTATATATATGTAACCAGAGTAAATAACATGGATAAAACAGCGGAAGATTTTCAAACCATTTCAAATCAAGTCTTAGTACAACATCATGTCAATTTTCCAAATAAAATAAGTCTAGTACATAAACAACATCATCTGAAAACTGAAAAGAAAACATAAGTAGCTATCCCCAAAGCGGAAAAACCATAGCGAGCTCAAGTCCAAAGCATACATGAGCTATCCAAGAAAGCGGGTAGGATCCAAGCTAAGCTCCTGTATTCCCTCCCTGAGAACCTGGGGGGGAACGGAAGAAAAGAGGCGAAAGAAAACAGGTCAGTCAAAAAGACTGAGTAAGCCCTACTACAATCAATGTAAACTGATAAAGTTAACTGACATGAGCAGCAGGTATGAACATAAGGATAACAACAGGATGATTAACTATCAAGGTAGATACAGGTGCCATCGCATAATCAGGATTTAAAGTTTGGCACCACGGGTGTACTAGCAAACTAACATAACAGGTATTGATCCCTCAGCCCAAACTTTGGCCCAATAACATGAGGTGACCTTAATACAAGGTCCAGCCAAACGGTCTAGTCGATCGGCTCCCTATAAGCCTAACACGTCAAGTGTTGGTGTCCATACGGCCCACATATGGATGTAGTCAGACTGTGCTGGGTCCACCTTCGGGTGTATCAAGCCCTCGGGTGTCAACCCAGACACTGAAGCAATAGTGCACAGTCTAAGCCTACTGGTACCCGTGCCTCGAGTTTGTCCAATACCGGATTACGTGCACGTCCGTAGCCCGCCTGGACCCGCACCGCTGTACCACTCAGCCGTCGCTTTGGTCGCTTACATCAGTCCAGTAATCGTGCCCCGCCCTAGCCCAGCCTCTAGGGTTGTGATGATACCAAACTGGGATTACTGCTGGAACAGACCACGTTGCTAGGGTTTCCTAAGAGGGTTAAGTGCGATTTAACCCTTCACTAATCATGGATTAAATTGGTTAAGGGTAACCGACAGTTCACCACTTAACCCCATTTCAATCCCTCGGACCCCCAAATGGATTAAATTGGTTAAGTGTAACCAACAGTTCACAACTTAACCCCATTTCAATCCCTCGAATCCCCAAATTGGTTAAGTATTAATGGGCCATGACTTAACCCTAATCATGAGGCATTAATTAATTTAATTGTGCCTTGACCTCTCACATTAGACTTTGTTGCGGTTACCTAGTTAAGCCGGTGGGTTCCGGGTAGATTTACACCACAACTTGGTCTAACCTCGGGTCTTGGCATCACATGACCAACTTCTCACATTGGATCCTATTGTTTGTAGCCACTAGTTAAGCCGGTAGGTTTCGGGTAGAATTACGCTACAAACTCAACCCAACCTCGAGTTGGCCACACTTATGTTTTCTAAGTGTCATGTCCACCATGTTTCCAAAACACATTACAAGTTTAACAAATACTTGGGTAGACCTAACTTAATAGGTAAATTCCCAAGGGGTAGACCTAACTTAATAGGTAAATTCCCAAGTTCATGTTTTTATGTCTTTCAAGTTTTCCCAACCCCAAACGCAATCCCATCGCTTACATATCGTAATAGCGCATAAAGGATAGAAAGAGGGAACTTGGCATAATCATGACATAAAAGTGTTAGAGCCACAAGTTCAACATGGTGGCATATGAAAGATTCATGTGTTCATACACTTGCATATTACATTTTTAGGCCCAAAAGCATGCATAACATGTTAACATGAACCACATGACCATCCCAAACTTGCATAAGCATACTTGCATATCATATGACAACTTTGCATATCAAACTTGCATAATAAAACTTGCATAACATATATCAATTTTCATATCATACATGCATAAACAAACTTGCATAACTTATGGCAACTTGCATATCATACTTGCATACTAAACTTGCATAACTTATGACAACTTGCATATCATACTTGCATACTAAACTTGCATAAACAAACTTGCACAACATATGACACTTGCATATCATACTTGCATACTAAACTTGCATAAACAAACTTGCACAACATATGACACTTGCATATCATACTTGCATATATAAACTTGCATAAGCAAACTTGCACAACATATGGCACTTGCATATCATACTTGCATAAATAAACTTGCATAAACAAACTTGCATACTTGCATAAATAAACTTGCATAAACAAACTTGCATACTTGCATATCATGCATTTAACTTCAAAGTTCAAGTATGAGAGGAATAGGGCTTACAATGCTTATGCGGACTCAATTGAGTATAGCAAATGTAAGAAACCCCTTATGCAACAAATTAAAACCCCAAAAATGCAAGCAAACTTGATCAAGACTCCTCCTTTATGACGACAATAGAGAAACAAGACTTTAATGCAAGCTAAAGAGGATCATACAAGTCTAAATACACTTGTATGCATGAAAATCTCTTAGGAATTTGTTTAGGAATTGTATGAAGAGAGTGGAGGCCATGAGAGGATGGATTTTGGCATAGTTTAGTTGCTAGATTGAATAATGAGTGATTTAGGGTAGGTTAGGGTCTTATTTATAGATTAGGTTAGTGATTTAGACCATAGGATTAACCCTAGGTTGAATTAGGTCCATCAGATCTCGGAATCCTCTAGAACCAAGCCACCAGACCAGACCAAACTCAAAATGGTGCGCCAGGCAAAACTGCCCGGCCACCCTGTGTCGACAGGGCTGTCGACAGGGCTGTCGACACCCTGGGGACCCTGTCGACATGCCTGTCGACATGGGGGTCCTGGCGGGAATTTTCCCGCCTGCGCCAGTTTGCCCTAATTTCCATGTTTGAACTTGAAATTCAAATCTGTTTTTACTTAGGAATTTTCTGAAAACTTCAATGGGCCTTAACTGGGTCATACGGACTCCGATTTTCGAAAACTCGGACTCTATTTCGCGTATTTTTCCGAGACGAACGCAATGGCATAGCCCGTTTCCCTTGATTCAGATTTTAGAATTAAATTCTGCCTCGATTTATGTTATAACAGGTTATTGAAAATACGGGTTGTTACAAATCGATTGCTACTAGCAGATCAAGAAGAGATATCAAGAAACCGGGATGGTTTTGAGATTGTGTAACCTATGCTTTGTCTGTTAATGATGAAGGAATTCCTGAAACATATATGCAAGCTATTCATAGTGTTGAATGTGAGGAATGGAAAGAGGCTATGAGTGAAGAAATGACATCTATTCACAAGAATGACACTTGGGTTCTCACCAAACTTCCAAAAGGCAAGAGAGCAATTGGATGTAAGTGGGTATATGCTAAGAAAGAAGGTGCAAAGAAGAATGAGGTCCGCTACAAGGCAAGACTAGTTGCAAAAGGCTATGTTCAAAAGGAGGGAATTGACTATAATGAAGTGTTCTCTCCGGTTGTGAAACACTCTTCTATTCGCATTTTGTTAGCCTTGGTAGCACAATATGATTTGAATCTTGTTCAAATGGATGTAAAAACAGCGTTTTTACATGGAGACTTAGAGGAGGAAATTTATATGTCTCAACCAAGTGGGTTCAAGGCTTCCGGTGGAGAGGATCTTGTGTGTAAGTTGAAGAGATCATTGTATGGATTAAAACAATCTCCGAGGCAATGGTATAAACGATGTGATCGTTTTATGTTAGATCAAGCATACACTAGAAGCCACCATGACCATTGTGTTTATTTGAAAAAGCTAAGTGATGGTTCTTTCATTTATTTGCTTTTATATGTAGATGATATGCTCATTGCATCGACTTGAAAATCTGAAATTGACAAATTAAAATGCAGGTTGTCGGATGAATTTGAAATGAAGGATCTTGGAGATGCTAAGAAAATTCTTGGCATGGAAATTCGAAGAGATAAGATGAATGGAAAAGTATGTTTATCTCAAAAGGCATATTTGAAGAAGGTGTTAAAGAAGTTTGGCATTAATGAGAGCACCAAAACAGTGAGTACACCTTTGGCTGCTCATTTTAAGTTAAATGCAACTATGTGTCCTTCTTCTAATGATGAAATTCAATTTATGGCAAATGTACCATATGCTAATGCCATGGGGAGTCTTATGTATGCGATGGTGTGTACACGACCTGACATTTCACATGCCGTGAGTATGGTTAGTCGTTACATGCATGCTCCTGGAAAAGAGCATTGGAATGCGGTCAAATGGATTTTGAGATATCTTTTGGGAACTATTGATGTGGGTTAGGAATTTGTGAGAGACATGAACAACAATCATTTATGTGTTGGATATGTAGACTCGGATTATGCGGGTGATTTGGATAAGAGACGTTCCACTACTGGATATGTGTTTACATTGGCAGGTGGCCCTATTACACCACAAAGCCTATTTTGGCACTCCCCTATCTTGTATATTTGATACGGTCTAAAACCGTATTAAATTTGAGAGCGTTCTGACCCGTGCCAAACTGATTAGAAAAGGTTTAGAACCTACTATGAATTTGATTGGGGTATAGCCCGTATCAAACGTAGTCAACCTTAGTTTATAACATTCCTACCAAAAACAGACGTGCTCCCTCCCTTTTTTTAGTTTCCCTCTCACGCTCTTTTTTTTCATTCCCCCCCCCTTTTTTTAATTTCCCTCTACCGTGCCAATCAATTTCAGCTCTAATTTTCTGCCCTAATCAATTCGAACAGCTTTCACGTTACAATTCTGGTAATTTTTTATTTTATTGGATGAATATTTCTTCCTATACCATGTTTAGGGTTACGTTATAACTGTATTTATCATCGTGATTCTTTAACTTCAGATCTGTAGACAGCTTCTACTCGTTAAATCACTTCCTCTTAGGACAAACTGATTTGGTATGATTTTATTTTCGAATTTGATCTGATTTAATCTCGATCTGGTATGATATTTTGAGCTTTTGAGCTTCTTATCCTGATTTACAGCGCTACCCTTCTTTATACAGCAGTATTCCTTTCAAGCCTCCTCCTCTATATATATCATATTGTTCTTTTGCACCTGCAACGCTTGTTTTCACTGCAGCATATATCTAAGGAGGTAAGATGTTCAATTTATTTTCATATACTTTGCATAGAACAGATGGATGCAAATAATTGTTGTGTTTTACCTCTTTATTGGTTTCCAATGTCTGTTTGTATATGCAAATGATGTGTTTCTTTTGTTTATGATGTTTTACTATAAACAAAAGAAGAAATAGTGGAATGTTCACCTTCTGTAATTTATTAAACTGGGATGGTGGCTAGAAGGAATTTATGTCGCGTTTTATAACGAAGATTTAATTTTGCAGTGTTTAGTTGAGCGTTTTTTTGGTAGTGGCTGCATCTAGTTTTCATCTGCATCCGTTAAAGTCAAAAACCATAAGCATGTCTACAAAGACATAGTAAAAGTTTAAAAACTCTTATGCATTATAAAGACTTATAACTTTTGTTCAAAGAGAAGTTTTATATCAGGTTTGGATTTTAAATAAGTCATTGGTTATGGATTCAACATGATTATTAAGCAATATCAGTCAAGAAGTTATTTTGTCGTCGAGAAGTAGTCGAGCTGCTTACCACATTGGGGCATCGAAATCCACATGCTGAACGATGAACTGGTCTAATATATACAAGAATAAGGCATATGAGATAAACACGCAGTGCGGATATGCTGTGACAGAGAAATATAATACCTTGTAGAAGTAATTGTTTGCTAAGATTTATTAATATATAATTCTCTGTTTTCAGTGGGTAGCATGTATTTCTTTTTTTGCTTTCAAGTAGTGGCCCAATACACAATGCCTCTGCCATTTGTGATACATAGACAAGCTCCAGCTTCGCTACTACTAGTTATAAGCTCTAACACACGTATTGTTTACAATGAACTTAATGAACAGATAATGCATAAATAAAAAGATAACTCATATGTGCATTCTTCTTGTTTTTTTTTTTCATATGCTACGCAAAATTGAACTTTATTTCTTTGCACTTAAGACAACTTAAAAGAATATCAACTAATTTAATCAAACTTTTTTAAAGTTGGATTGGATTTTATTAGAGATCTGGAGCTCATACTCACTATCAAAAATTCCAGTCGGGACTGAAGCGAAACCTTTCGCTTTTACCGTGCAATCATTTGCTTCGTTCGGAGATCATATGATTAATATAATCTAAAAAAAATTCACATGGACTGGGTTGCATGTTTCTATAACCTGTGTGTCCTCGAGCCTGCAAACAAATGAGGTGATATGGACGTATCTTCTTTTCGCCAGTCAAAGTTTTGCATTTTGTCTTTTGAGTAGATACATATATTATATGTGGTGGTGTTTCATTCATATTTGTTTTTCATTTATGTCCACTTTAGGCATTTTTATGTTACCATCTGATGTTTGAAGGCTCGACATTCTTGGACTACTTGTGAATCATTGCACATGTACCTATACTAAGTTTAGGAAAATAAATGAATTAGTAAGAATATATATACATATGTGTCTACACATGAAATTGGCTCCCTTGTTATAAAATTGACTTATGTTGCCTTGTTTGTTCCATGTCGTGCCCTGAAGTGTGTAAGGCTGATTTGCTTCCCTTTTATTCCAGTTTTGACGTGGCAGGCTACTTAACTAGCCAGTGTGTACGTGTTTGTGTATGCAGACTATGTACTTCTGTTTTCTGGGTTTTAGATGTGGACTAGTAGACATATGTTAGTGTCAAGAATTGTTAGTACTTCTAGAGCTTTTTTTCTTTACCAAAATGGCAATACTACTATTGCTGTTTGCGCCTAGAATGTGGGGCTAAGTGAACATACTCTCAGAAGTTTAAGGCTAGTCTGACATAAATTTGTGCAAAC
Source organism: Allium sativum (assembly GCA_030737875.1). Lineage (NCBI taxonomy): Eukaryota > Viridiplantae > Streptophyta > Magnoliopsida > Asparagales > Amaryllidaceae > Allium > Allium sativum. The sequence goes on from CM060919.1 coordinate 35,216,431, forward strand.
TAAATCTGTTGTGCGTCCTTTATACATATAAATGCATGCACACATGCATTTGAGTCATGTACATTAAACCTGATAATCCCATATATGGACTACTTTTCAGATATATGTTCAAATCTATGCAACTTATTCTTACGTACAACTGTCATTTTCCGGTTTCCTTGTAGAAGAAATTCCAAAAAAACATGTAAACAAATAAATAAGTTGGGTGTTTTTAATTACGGATGAAGTTCTTACCTTTCTGTTTAGAAGTTGCAAGTTTAGAGAGTGAGGTTCGTTTGCCTTTTCGTTGACAAAATCCCAGAGTCTTCCTACTCGAACCTTGATCGTTATCTAGTCAATCCCACAGGCCAAGTTTGGAAGTAATTGTAAATTATTGTTCATTGTAGCTTCATAAAGAAAACATAACAAAGATATTTAGAAATTGTTCATTATTTCAATAGGTATTAAATTAAAAAAAAATCATTGTTTAGCAGTAAAAAAACTAATAAGTAAGCATGGAAGAAGTTAAAGTGTTTAGCATGAAAGCTAAGGACCACTATCAGATGAATCGAAGGATAAAATAAGTAGAAACACTTGTGGATATTACTTGTTCTAAGCACTATATTTACAATACCTGAAATTTTTCGTGTTCACAGCTAAAACTCTACTACCAATAATATTCAAGAAAAAAAAACTAACTGGGTTGATGCAATAGATAATGTGAATATGGTTATTAAACTTAACGTGCAATGTTAGGACAAAATAATATTTTTATTAAATTTAATATGATAAAGTTATTATATAAGAGACAGATTTTTTTTTTAACAAAACCATGTATTTGCATTGACATATAAGCACAAAACAAATAATGAGGAGCAAGGAAAAACACCGAGAATATGGTATCATTAAGAATAGCCATTTAAGGAATAAGTAAACAAAAATGATGTTAAAGATGCATTTTGTATGAACATGACTTTCAGTCTTCTACTGTTCTTTTTGTTGACATGGGAGCGAGGATAATATGTCAATCCAATAGAATTAATATCAGCATTTCAGTCAATTATAATACAGTAGTGAATTGAAGTTTTTAATTTTGTAAAGCAAAGCTATACCTCATCCAAACATTGATCATCATGTACGGATATACCTCAATACAAAAACTCTTTGCTCCATAAAAGCTGTTAATAATCAAATAATGCTCACGTAAATGCCAGATGGTTTTAGCAATACAATAAAACAGTGCAAAGCACTATAGTTACACTACCTATTCTATCAAAACAATAAATGCCAGAAAACTTTCTAACTGATTACCTAATAAATTACTATAAAACCAACAGCAAACAATAGACAATGTGAAATTGAATTCATCATATACATATCAGTCAGATACATAAAGTACTGCTTCAATCGATACAGAAAAGATGATATAAAATTTGGTCATATTTGGAAACTAAACAAGTAGAAAGCGAAGACAGAATAATACATGAGTTAGAGACTAATAACCACAAATTTAGACATCAAAACCATAAATTAGGTACTGACAAGGCAAGACTCAGCTGTGGATTAAAGATGATAGAAAATATATAGCCAAGGTTATCACGACGCCAAGTCGAGCCAAGTCGAGTCACTACCGTCTAGAAGACTAGTCGACAAATCGCCCGACTAGTCGTGACTAGTCAACAAGTCTTTTATATACATATATTTGTATACTGAGTTAATCACTTCTGTAATTTATTTACGTATTAAATAGAGGAGTCGTATTAGTTAATGAAAAGAAGCAGCATCACGGTTGGCCGCTAATCCGCTAATCAACGTTATGGAAAAGGTACAAAATAGTCTATATCACCTCATGTACATGTGTTGTATAAGTTATATGAGCGATGTATAAATTATACAAGCGTTGTATGAAATATATATGCTTTGAAATGTGTTGAAATAAAAGTGAAATATATTTATATATATAAATACTCCCCTCATCCACAAACCATGGACGATATTTATTGGTTGTGATTGGTGTGAAAAATTGGTTGATAATGAATGGTTGACTAGAATTGTTTGTGGTTGTGAATGATTGATTGTGGTTGAAAATAAAATTGGAATTGGTTGTGGAAAAATTCCTTATGACCTGAAAGATGGTCGTAATATTTCGGTCCTTAGAATACGCCCCTTAGGGAAAGCAGCGATGCTTAAGGTAGCGCGAGGAGCCGTACTTCGCTACGGTGCCGGTTTTAAACCCCCTGCCATTATGCTGTCGAAATTTCTTGAAATTTTCATGTGTTAGAATTATTTTCATATGTTGAAACTATATTCATGTGTTGGAACGATATTCATGTGTTGAAAAATATATTCATGCGTTGAAAAATTGCCCGCATAAAATTGCTCAAGGAGATTGGAATGAGTTCATAAAAAATGAAGCAACGCCTGAAGCGAGCGGAAGAAGGAAGTCAGGCAAAAAAAATAGATTATTGCTCAGCTATGCTCACCATGCAGGACGTAAAAGTCACGCTAGAGTAGAACATGAAATGGTAATTTATATTCATTTTATTTCAAAAATAGTAAAATACCCCCAATTATGACAAAAAATGTACACAAAATGACATATATTGCAGATCGTTGCAGATCCATCTGCAAATATCAACCGTCGTCAAATATGGGAGAAGACACACATGAAAAAAGATGGTAGCATATCAGATGCCGCTTCTGTGTACTTCGTAAGTAAAAAAAAAACTAAATTGCGTATTATTTGAAATTTCTTTATTCATATAAAAAATATCATAACTCAGGATCAAATTGCTAAATTGAAGGAAAAGATTACCGATAGTGATGAAGAAAAATTGACAGTGGATGAAGATATCTTATCACAGGTGTTGGGTAAGGATTCAAAGGGTAGGAGCCGCGGTATTGGGTCCGTCATATCAAAGACTAATGTTAAGGCTTGTGCTATTGCACAGAAACGATTCAAACGTGTTCATCAAGACAACAATGAGTTGAAAATGAGGGTGGGAAATTTAGAGGGTAACGTGGGAAGTTTGTCTAGGCAAATGGAGCTTTTGATTCGAATGGTAGGAAACATCGAACAAAGAATCAGCGCACCGTTAAATCCTTCTGATGGAGGACACTGTACAAAACGCGGTTCTTCTAAAGTCGTTGCTTCTCAGTTGCAGGGTACGACTAATGTTTCGAACAATCAAAAATGTGAAATTCTCAACTCTGATCTAGACATAGTAGCAATAGGTATTTATTACATGTTTTTTTGTTATTAGTTGATTTTGATGCAGTTATTTTGTTGGATATATCTTGACAACTTTATTGCAACAGGTACTGTATGTCGAGATTCTACATCGTCCAAATGTCATGGAAAAAATGTACTATATACACATGAAAAGTTGGTTTCAGACAGTATACTGGTACCAAATGAGAAAACCAACAAAATAAATCATCAGTTTGCAGATACCTATGATGAAGTCGGAGTGGGTGGGTATTTGTGTCATCCGAAGAGTCTAATTCGATATCTTTAGACGTTGGAGTAGGTATATATTTTTTTATTTATGCTACTTAAATGGTTGTGTATGAAAATTTACTTGTGGATAAGTATGTGAGTTTTTAAGGTACGAGCACGAACTTAACAATTTACTGATAATTCAAGATTAAAAACACATAATTTTTTTGACATCAGCTTCTAAACTGTGAGCAAAATTATTATTGTATGTGTCACTGCTATTAACTACGGGTGTTGGTTATTTTATTCTTGGAAAATATTTCAAATTAGGCAACAAAAAATAACTTGTTCCAGCTTTAGGCATTGTTCGAAACATATTACAACAGAGACGACATTGTTTTGCAGAAATATGGATTGCGCAAGTCTATTTTTGTTTACAAAAATAAAATTGTACTTGTGGAAATTTGGATTGCGCAAGTGTTATTCTTAAAAGGAACCAAAAATTTATGCTTGCGCATTTTTGGAATGCATAACTTTTTTTGGTATTTGCATATATATAGACTGCGCAAGTACAAAATGTTGTAATAATAAAAAAGGAAAAATATGCGACTACAGATTTATCCTTTATTCCTTTTATGAATTAACATATGCGACTTTTTTTGGTAACTTGAATTTATCCTTTATTCCTTTTATGAATTAACATATGCGACTACAGATTTACATAAAAAATTGTCTAGAAAGGTATATATATTTAAGCGCTGGAGAACAACTTACCTAAAGCTCTGTTTCCTTGTACATTCATCAATTTTTACTAAAAGGGGTGGCAAATAAGATTTGTGATTTAACATTTATACCTGCATATTTTTAATTTACTCTTATGCATGCCTGCACGTGATTCCAATTTGATTACATTGTGACACAAGATGTTATTTGTAGTAATTTGCATGGAATTTCCCGAAATCTTTAAAACATAACCAACGTTGTTGCTGTCATGTTATGTATATATATGATGCTGCTATGTTATATGGAAGTTTCAAAAAATAGAGTTATTTAAACATACTTCTACGTAGCTATAAATTATATACATTTGAGGCAGCAATTGCTCAACACTGTCTTAGTTACCACTTTGACTGCGCTGATATTACTTACCTGTATGTTTAGAGAATAATTATCTTTTCTATTGGATTGTGATAACAATGTAGTTCCTTGCTTTTACTTAGCAGTACATTTAGAAAATTATTATTTTTCCTATTGGATTGTTATTACATTGTAGTTCCTGGCATGCTACAAGCATTATATTTTAACAAGCTCTTTATAACTCATTTCAATGCTATAACATCAGTAAATATGGATATTTCACCTTATCTTATTATAAAACCTATGTCTGTCTTTATTTCTTATTTTGTTTTACCCTATAAATCAAATACATCTCTGCAGTTTTTAATTCTTCCGTTGGTTGTTATTCATGTAGCACTCCCCTTGAGTTGTAACCATAAATATAAATTAAACACATTATTCTTTCCATATCCATGGGTGTCTTATCATAAGGTTTTAGAAAGATGTGTGAAAGTTGATATGGTTTTAGAAGAGAAATATAATAATAGTAGTTAAGATGCTGAACTTGATTGAAAAGTACAGTGTAGGAAAATATTTGGATTTTAAGTTAATTACTGGAGCATATAGATAAGCATCACATTAAAGAATGGAGTTAATTCATGTATGAAGTATGAACATGTTAAATGAGGGGAAAAATGTACACCCATCACTATGGTTTCGGATGTAGGAACCAGTTATCATACGAAAAAGCATTGTCCACACATTTAGTTGTAATGAAGTACATGCAACAAATGCAGTTTACTATTTAAATCTGAAATCTAAACAATGTGTATACCTTTACTATTTAAAGATTTCAAGAACTCTATTTCCTGTCACAAAGTCAAGTTATAATGATATATATGTCAACTATGTATGGAATTTGGGCAAAAAGCTCATACTTACCTTAATATCAATTACCACATACGAATGCTGCTTAGATGTATAATGTATGGTAAACTAGAAGAACCAACATATACATAGATGCATGCATACAATACACATGTCTAGCCAATTGTTTAAACCCTCACTGATGTGTGTTTGTTTGCATATGCATCTCTATGGTAAACTAAAAAAACACATTTAATTTTTGACATCAGCTTCTATGCTGCGAGCAAAATTATTACTGTACGTGTCGCTACTATTAACTACGGGTACCGGTTATTTTATTATGTCTATGAATCAAAATTAACATATATGACTACAGATTATACTGTCATCGCATTCCTTTACTCTTAGATTCACTTTGGTTTTTGATTTTAGACACTTTCAACTTGGTTGTGTAGTCACATATCCTTTTTTTTTATAGGTGTTGGAATAAGCGGCTCGACTACTGCAGTTTAGTTATCTCCAATTTTTTTCTTTAGAGCAAGAACTTCGATCGAACACTACGCTTTGTATAAATTGTGTTATGCTTTGTGTATAGACTGAAATTATGCTTTGTGTATTGACTGAAATTATGCTTTATGTATTAATTGAAGTTATTCTTTGTGTATTTTCTTTATGTAATGTTACATGGGTGCATCGTATTTTCTTTGTTGTGTATATATATCAATGGGTGAAGTAGCGTACATTAGATACGTATCTGGATGATCATTAGTAATTTGATACGCCTAACCCGTATCAAATTCACCAGTTTGATACACGTTAAACTCGTATCAAATTTCAATTCGATATGCCTTAAAGCCTTATCAAATTTTCAATTCGATACACATTAAACCCGTATCAAATTATCAATTTGACACTCCTTAAACCCGTATCAAATTATCAATTTGGCACTCCTTAAACCCGTATCAAATTATCATATTGACACTCCTTAAACCCGTATCAAATTATCAATTTGGCACTCCATAAACCCGTATTAAATTATCAAATTGATACGCCTTATAGCCTTATCAAATTAGTGGATTGGTACGCTTAATCCACTAATTTGATAAGGCTATAAGGCGTATCAATTTGATAATTTAATACGGGTTTAAGGAGTGCCAAATTGATAATTTGATACGGGTTTAAGGAGTGTCAATATGATAATTTGATACGGTTAAAAGGTGTATCAAATTTGATAATTTGATAAGGCTTTAAGGCGTGTTGAATTGAAATTTGATACGGGTTTAAGGCGTATCATACTGGTAAATTTGATACGGGTTAGGCATATCAAATTACTAATTTGATACGGCTCTAGGGCATGCCTAAGTAACAAACACACATTACTTTGATATGGATCTGAGCACTGCCAAATTGCATTTGATATGGATTTGAGCACTGCCAAAATGAGCTTTTTGGTGTAGTGTATATGTTGGAGATCGATTTTGCAATCGACGGTAGCTTTGTCTACTACCGAGGCGGAGTATATGGCTATAACCGAAGCTTTTAAAGAGGCAATATGGTTACATGGCTTGTTGAATGACTTGAGAGTGGTGCAAAATCAACTTGTTGTGCATTGTGATAGTATGAGTGCCATTCACCTTGCAAATAATCAAGTTCATCATGCAAGAACTAAGCACATAGATGTGCGTTATCATTTCATTCGAGAATTGTTGGCTGAAAATTGAATTTTGCTGGTGAAAATTGATACAAAAGAGAACCCGGCTGATATGTTGACTAAAGTAGTTCCAAGTGTCAAGTTCAAGCATTGCCTTGACTTGATTAATGTGCTTGATGTTTGATATATGATACCCATGTTGGGTGGAGGTTCTTCGGAACATTATGAAGTCTCTTTTTGAGACATGTTGATGAACTACGGCAGCTTGATCCCATGGGTACGTAGGCAACCATTTTGGTGCAGCTGATTATGAGGCAAGTGGAGTGTTATATGTGTAATCATCTCATGCTTTTGAGCATGATCTGAGGTGGAGAATTGTGGAATATGGCTCACGTAGGGAGCATGCTACAGCAGCTAAATAAATGTTTTAGTGCAATGTTTTATTATGTGGGCTGAAACCAATTAAAGCCCAAGAACCAATCCATATGTGTACTTTGTTTTGTCACGCAGAAAGTGAGTGAGAGGGTTTTATATACTAAAAAACAATGTGAGCTTTTAGCGGCTGCCATGAAAGATTAGTGAGAACTCTTGTATGTATCTCTCCTTCTTCTTCTTCTCCACTATGGTAATGAAAATCATTCTCTCTTGCCCGTGGATGTAGGCTATTGCCGAACCACGTTAAACCTTTGTGTTCTCTCTTCATTTTCAGTTTTGTTTTATTTTGTTACTTTATAGTTACAATACATAGATACTATCAAGTATACTTCCGCTGTGTTGAGATTCTCTGATCAACACTTACTTCTGTTCCATACGTTTTTAGCTCAAACTTGTATGACAATTTGCGCTCTTCTCCAATTGTTATCCCTTTTTGCCATTGCGTGATTCCGGTTGCTTCAGTCACCTTATCTTTAACGACACTGACCTCTTCAACTCACAAAGAAGTCGGTTAATGTTCAGTCATTTTCTTAGGACTATGACCGATGGAACCCTTTGGCAGCTAGTCACCTAGAATGTCCAAATCGATATTATCAATTTAATTGGAAAAACTAAGGAGAAATTCAGTGGAGAATTGAGTAATTCGAAATGTATCAGTGGAAGATGTGGCTGTCTTACTTAAACTGCAAAAATGGGAGAGATTCTGGATTTATTTAAACGATTTACTTCATAGTGTAACTAATTCAAATAAATGAATTTAAATGCAAAATAATAAAATGGAACTAGTAAAAACATCGTAAACAATTATAGAAACCGTGAAGTCTTGTATGAATGTAAAATCATGGAAGCAACTAATGCAGCATTTTGGATAACTGTAAAATGATAATTTATATAGATATAATTTTTTATGTTTGGGCAGAGAATTAAGAAGCAAGGCAAAGATTTCAAGAATTATCGAGATTGTCTGTAATTTCTAGACCTTCCTTTATTTAATTAACAGTTTACTGAGATAATTGAAATTATGAAATAAAGTTATTACTATTGTTTGTTATGTGATTTACATATTTGAATGGAAATTTAATTTTTACCATTTTTTACTATGAGCATGGTATACGAGCGCAATATACATGATGACTTTGTTATCTTTAAAATTCATTAGAAATGAACAGATAACAGTTAATCAAATTTATTTAAGTAATTCAAACGTATGATTATTTAATTTAGTTACATATATGGGGTTTAAATAAAAATTATACGTAAAAATTGAATCCAAAACAAATAACGGTTATCAAATCTATTTAAATAGTTCAAACAAACGATCGTTTATGCCCGTTGTCTTCAGATTTTGTTCCAAAATTGAATCCTCAACCAATTGTTACAGTATATCGTATATACTGTATCATTTATATTGAATAGAATTAGTTAGCGAACCATCAAATAATTATCAACCAACATTGTGTGTGTATATATATAGTACTGTATAATAAGAAAGAAGACTTTAAATCTATAAAATCTCATATTCTGATTTAGCCGACCTTTATAAATTGCAACATGGAGTAATTTTGTGTCTTATTGCTTTAACTATGAACATCAATGTAATTGTTGAATAATTACGATTAGAACTCCATAAAAACACTAAAATATATACAAATCAGCCATTTTAATGATAATTCGCAATTTTAAAGAAATAGAAAATAATCTTTGGTTTTATATTATTTACTTGGCTGAACCAAGTTTGATAGTTGTGTAGTGATATTATGACCACAAATCCATTAATATCAAAATAAATTCAAAAAATTCTCTTCAAAGCATAAATCCATCTGAAGGTAACAAAATGAAAAATTACCTTTACATCTTAAGTAGAGAAAATACAAGCCTTTGCGGAGAAAAAGGGGCACCAACATTGAAATAATTACCGGCACCATGTCCATAATTTTTTTGTGAAATTGCTTTCTTTGCTTATAGTTAAATTTCCCATCACAAAACCTACATCTCTTATTTCTTTTGTTCTTTATGCTCATATATTGTTCCTTGTGAAAATTATGTATTTGTTCGCTTGTTCAGTGCTTTGCTTATCATTATAAACGAAAACGAGCCTGCATTTCATTCTTGTTACAATTTGTATCTTTCTATCCATTTGTTGTCTATCAGTGCTAGTTTGTTTCATTTAGTGGTTCACAAATTATATTGAAAAAAATCAAGATGCATTTTCTCTTTATTCTTACATTACTTTTTTCTATGCTTTTGATTAGTACTTGTTTCATTACTTTTCTGTTATGTGATGAGGTTAGCTCATTTCATTACTGTTGCAAACAAACAAAACAAGAATTTGATTCAAATACATTAAATTTTTGGCTCTATATAATCATCTTACATCTCTATTTTCTTAATTTTTGTTTTCATTTTATTTATGGCACAACGGAGCATTATATGCATCTGGGAGTTCCCTCAGTATCACAACTTCCCTCAACATAACTTAGTTCGATGCTTGATTGAATTAACAAAATTATTATCATTTCTCTAGCATAAATTGTTTTAAGTAAAATTAATAGTATAATCTTGAGTATTTGTGTATGGTTTATGTAAATACACTAGTATAGATACTAATGCAGATTAGTTTATAAACACTAGTGCAGATCAGCAGTCTAAAAATTAATAAGTTCCCTTTTCTTATATCACGCCTCTTTTTTATTTTATTTTCCCATGGAACAAAGCTTTTTTGAAATACGAGTGCAGATATGATCTCATATTTATGCCTTATAATAAACATTTCCAAAAAAGGTTTAAGAGAAAAGCAACTAGCCAAATTATCTTCTCGTTGGAATGTTATTCTATAGCTAAGTGTTTGAATGCAATCTTACAATAATTTTCTTAAAAGGGACAACTTTCAAAATGCAATTGATAAAATTAAATATTATGCTTAAGAGAAATATAACTTAGAGTCAAATGGATAACAACAATTCATTGTGAGGGATGGAGAAATATAACTTAGAGTCAAATCTCCTGGTCTCGGTAATTTGCATATTTGGGGTTCAATAAAAAAAACACTAATATAAAGCACATGCATGTTCATCACAGAAACACAGAAGGTATGATGACAGGATAATCTTCATAAAGTGGTCGCTTGATGAAGGGATACAGTGATTAAATTGAATAGCATAGACCATACCTGTTAACCCATTCTGCAAGTTTCTTGTTATCTTCAACATGATCGAACTCATATGTCATACCAAGGATGAGCTCGTTTTGGACATATCCTATTAACTGCTTCAAGTGTCTACAATGAAAATAAATATAGACATGAATTTGAGAATAAGTTTGGCAGACCAATCTAGACTGGGTTATATATTCATCGCAATTCCAATTCTACAATACCTGGGGCAAACAAAAATGAGTATTGTGACTGCCTTCCTTTAAAAGGAAATGATTAACGTAAGAAATTTTTAATGATAAAAAGATTGAAATGAGAAAGCAAAAACAGAGAAATGGAATGCTAAGACAAATGCCTTCTAGAAAAGGGAAACACTTCCAGTACCATAGAGGCACAAAGTCCAATAGTTACATATCAGAAGTTAAAGACATGCTGTCAATCAACGAGCAAACAATACTGTAATTTTACATTATCACTGATTTCAATGCTGCATTCTCACTAGTTCTAACCATTTTACTAAATAACAGTCAAAGCTACTACTGTGTCCACCTAAGTATATAGTATTACCGGTATTCGAAAAATGTAAACCTTCCATTCGATTGCAAAAGCATATTCATAAAGACGAACTTTCATGGAAGGCCCGATTAACTTGAAATTTGGAATTTATTTGAGAACTTGTCTGTGTGTTAGAATTTGATCATTTATGAGTGTGAAGATTAGTTTTACTGAGGCAGGAAGTTGGACAATTTTCTTAGAGAAAAACTGCCACACGAGGATGATGCAGTAGGCTGAATAGAACTAAGACTGTATATAGGGAGAGGAAACCTTATACAATGTGTCAAGAATGAGAAGGTCAAGTTGTCCATCTCCTGATTTGAAATGGATGCAACATGGAGAAAAAATTCATGATTATCATAATGAAAATGACCAAAAACTAATAGTGTGTTTATATATGCTACTCGTGTAAAAAAGGGGTCAATATACAATGGGAATGATATATCAACTATAACTGTCTATCCTTTAGTAGTAACCATATTTGATATTTTGCAACTCAATAATATATGTTAGCACCAAATTTGCCAAGAAAATAATAAGAGTGCAGAAGTGAACAGACAAGGGGGAAGAATAAAAAAAAATTAGATACCTTATCATCAGTTTCTAATTTTAAATAAACATAATTTTTAATTCCTGAAATATGTTGGCTTTACTGTTCCCTTTGGAAGCTTTTTATTATATTCATTTATTGCAAATGTGATTCCTCAGCATTTCTAAGCCATTACTGTCGCCATGTCAATATGATACCCCTATCTCGCCCTAATTCTTATAGAGCCACTTGCATCCATACTCGCTACATTGCTGCTTATGATTAACACACACTTAACTCATCTCTATACTACTGCTCTAATGTAGCCTTATAAGCTTTCATTATTTTTCATCATCCCCCTTTACATATTTCTTTGATCTTTTGGTTCTATATAACATGACTCGCCACAGCAGAAAAACTCATGTGGAATTAATTACGTGAAAACTCCATGGCATGACGGAAACGCAACCACTCAAATTTGAACAAGACATAATTTAACTAATGGTGCAAAACAGACTAACACAAAACAAATAAGGAGCAATGACTGCTCAATATAAGTTAAACTGTTAAAGATGAACATTTATAGCACATCGTACTGACCATATTCAGTGCTTGGCAGGATGCGTGAAACATCTGACATATATGCAACTCTTGATTTATGTGCAAACAGAAAGCCCAAACAGATGTAATCCACTCCGTGCATTACCTATACTAATATTATATGTTAAGGAAAAAAAATAAAGGATGGGAGATACAAAATGAATGAAAAATAGAATTAAAGCAACTAACTGGTAAAGAAGCAAACTCTAGACCAGATGATATGAATGGTTTATCAATGCGACTATCAATTACTTTCCAATCGAGTTGAGCAACGCGCCTCACTTCTTCATCTTCTTTGTATTTTTCTGGGATCAAGTATGGAAATTTGCTTTGTATGTTGTTTTAGAAGTATAAAATTTACCATTAATTCTTTCTTTCTACAAATACAATATAAACAGTGATACAAAATAATCAGAAAAGCACTTAACAGACTTCGATGAAGTACATATACGAGCTTGTAATGCTATAAAAATCTGGTCAAGCAGCAAACTTGATCCCAACTAAAATCTAATGCAAATGCAAACATCTACATGATCCCAACTAAAAAGCCAAGACTGATGAACCATACTAAAATAACCAAAATATTGTAACTGAAACACAAGCATCCAATCATCCAAATCAGAAACCCTAGATGAATTCATACAAATCAAGAAACCCAAACCTCAAGCAGTCTCCTTTAGAGGCCTCCCCCTACGTTTCTTAGCAGAATCATCGTTTTTTCCAGTTCAGAAATTCCTTTTGGAGAAGGTATGGATCCTGCAACCATGTTGTTTTCAGAGTACGGAGGGAAAGACGAGGTTTTTGTACGTTTAATAGGTACCATGGCGGAAAATGGTAAAGAGATCCAAAATTTGATTTGGAAAACTAGGGTTTTTTTGACGACACCATTAACTTATTTACAACTTACTCAGCGGCAACTCCAAATCGCGAAAACCCACCCTAGCTTCGACAGATCGATTTAGGAGATTGGAGATAGAAGAGTTTGCTTTCTTCGATTGGGTGAGGATATCGAAGAGAAACGACCTACTTGTTGTAAGGCGAAATGGTTTTGGAGGGAGGTGAAATGATTTTGGAGGGAGAGACAATAATTTGTGAAGTTGGAGGGAGACCGTGAAAATTTTGGTGAGGGAATCGCTACACGTGAAATTAAGGGAGACATGAATAATTTTGAGAAGGAAGTAGTGTAAATGATAACAGTTTAGACTAACGCGTTATTAAATAGCGTTATTAATAACATATTTTTTTGTAATATGAGAATGGTTTATTTTTGTCTTTGCAGGGACTATCTCTTATAAATACGGTGATCATCTCGGCCTTAATACAGTTCCCGATGGTTGTCGGTTTTCCGACCTTAATACAACCTAATTTGGTTGTTGGTTTTCTGGCCTTAATACAATCATCGGAATCGTCGGGTTTCTGGCCTTAATATGGTCTGGCGCGACCAAAACTACTCGAACGATTGTGCTTAGATTCATATTTCAGAACACACCTTCCTCTGTCAAAGAAGATGCATTCTGAGTGGCAAAGTGTTAGCCCTCTTTTTGACAAAAGCCGCAACGGGTCAGATCGAAGCCCAAACGCGCAACCAGCCAAATTAGACAGATCGTACTGCAGGAAGCCCAGCAGAAGCTCGGTCTGAGGTAATCATGTATTGGGCCGAGCCACTTCTCAAACAAGCCAATAACTCACTCCGGAAGACTCGCTCTCCTAGTCGACTGAGAGAACCGCTCTCATATAGGGCATATCAACCGAATATCTCGGATCTGCATGGAAATATCCAACTGAGCTATTCAAATACTTAGCCCGACTTTCAAGGAAGAAAAGGCGGTCAACCACATCCGGACAAAACTCTACTTTTGATGCACCTCACCATGGATGCTACGTAAGCCGCAACTTCCGAGGATACTATTCATGAATAGTGGAATCACTCTTCCAGCCGCTATTCTATCCAAGGAATGGACTCCACGCGTCCAAGTCTTCCCAGAAAGGCCGGGCCATGTCACAACAGCCCAAGTTGCCACCTCCTCCTATAAATACCTCAAAGCTTAAAGAGGAAGACGACTTCTACTTCTTTCCGGGGAGACCTTTTCTGGAAGAGAAAAATAACCATCTTCTTTCTTTTCTTCAAACAGAAAAAGCATTGTATTTGTAATCCAAAGCAGAAATAATATATAAAGTGGACGTAAGCACAGCCTTTGCTGAAGCACTATAAAAAATCTGTGCGTTTTCCCCGTTTTCTTTACTTTTTCTGCATTTTATAACCAGTATTTGTGTGCTCTTCACACGATTGGGGGTTGATCGTCACTAGTGACCAACATTTGATGTCAACACTAACCAAAGTTTTACTCTGAAGTTTAAACATACGAAATAAACTAGTTTTTTATATCTAAAAAATGAATTATTACAAATGGCTAAAAACTCTCCTATTGAAATAGAAAAAACTATCGGAGACTATGTTTTCTCATGCTTTCTGTTTTTGAAAAATTCAATGTCAATTAACTTAATTTTATGGAGGATTACATTATAGTGTGAAATATATGTATTTTGTACATTTATAACAGTAACTTAAATTCAATCAACTAAACTTCTATGTCTACGATGCTTACTAGCGTCCTTGCCGTAGAATTTTCAGTTTTGGTTTATTTTGTTTGAATTATATAAATTAAATTTTGTCCTAAATAATGTGTCAATTTTTTACCTACTAAATAGTTAGTTTCTTTAACCACCAATAATTTTTTCACGTCTCATGCTTTTTGTTTTCAAAAATTCAATGTCAATCAACTTAATTTTATGGAGGATTATATCGTGAAATGTATGTATTTTGCACATTTATAACAGTAACCATAAATTCAGTCAACAAAACTTCTATGTCTAAGATGCTTACAAGTGTCCGCGCCGTAGAATTTTTAGTGTTGGTTCATTTTGTCTGAATTATATAAATTACTTTTTGTCCTAAATAATGTGTCAATTTTTTACCTACTAAATAGTTAGTTTCTTTAACCACCAATAAGTTTGTCGCATGTAGAATTATCTTCATGATATTTGTGTTCTTCAAAAATTGTTTATAAGCAATATTTTTCATAGCTTAGTGTTTAACATAGCTGGGTAGATTAATTGTTATATCATGTGAATTTATCTTTCGTAAGTTTTATGTATCCAATAAAATTAGGGCATAAATATGCAAACTTACTAAAGTATACAAGCATAAACATGGATTTTGCATCTTGGAAAACAGCAAATAAAATTCAACAAATTTCAAGGGTAAAATTATGTACAGTTTTTTCTAGCCGAGGCATGCATGACATTTAAAAGAGAGAAAACGTGTATCATGTAATATGTGCATTCCTTTTTAATGCACTATCCAGATTTCTGTCGTTTGCTAATCCCCTGCTTTTTCAAGTAAAAATTGCACACATGCACGTTACCGAATAAACAGACATGCATGTGCATGCATGCGCGCACACACAAAATGTGTATCTAATATCTCATATTTATATCAATTAAGCTGCAGAGATCTAGTTTGGGTACAAAAATATTTGTACTCACACTTGTTAGGGAGGTATACACAGGGCCGACCCGATCAGTTGGGCTGCCCGAGGCTAGTTAAGCCAAGGAAAAAATGTTGACCATGGTAGAGGCAAAACTATTGCCCTTCAATGCTTACAGGATTTGAACCTGCGCCCATTTACACTATGCTCAATCCATTAACCGTTCAGCCAAACATATTTATTGAAAGGTCTACTAACAGAAATTAAATAATAGGAAAATAGCATTCTTCTTCTCCAAACCTTTTGCCCTCTTATGGGTGGGTTGCCCAATTAGACGGCCTTATGAGCCTTGCCCTTGGGCCGGTTATACATAAGAAATGATGGGTCTATTTACATCCCTAGTAATTAAAAGCTTATACAATCTGCACTAAAAATGCACATAAAAAAATGATATAATATATGCTTATCAAAGTATGATACATACTGTGTGATCTTCACTTTCAAGGGTCGAAGTTATTTTCTATACAACGATCTTTTGTTTCAAATTTGAACAATTTTACGCATACAACACCGAGATTTCAGATTAATATCATTTCTAAATCTGCACGGGCTTTTGCGGACTAAGCTAACATCCCCATAAAAGCAATGCCCTAGCAGCATAAATAAATTTAACAACTTCTTTTGTTAGGAATTTTCCTAGGATCTCTACACATTAGATTTTAAAAGAGACAAGAAGTGAAGAAAAATAATGACAAAATAATTCCACCAAAACAAAAACTTTTATTAAACCACCAAAAGATTACAAGAAAAAAAACTAAAATTCAGAAATATCTCAATCCCAAACAAAAGAAATAAACTTTTCCCTCTTACAATACAAATAATCCAAACCTATAAGCTGCTTATATAGGCAAAAAGAAGACCTAATCAAATATTCTAATTGGACATTAAAAATCTCCCAAATATACCTTCTATTTCTTTCCATTATAAAATCAATCAATTAAAATTAGATATCTTTGCTCTTTTGTACCTCACTGATTAATTAATTGATTGATTGACAATATAATTAGTATGTTTCCTCCCATACAAATCAAGTTAATTGATTAGTTTCATCTTCAAACAATATTTGAATCTACAATTTCAACACTACACCTTGATTCGAATATCACATATCTTCAACGATCATCAATCTCAAAACAAAAGCACATTACAAACCCAACTGCCGCATGCAAAAGTGCATCTTCCTCATTAGACGTACCACAAAAAAAATGATCTCAAAAATGTTTGTAATACCACAATGGCCTCCATGCAGGCTTTGTGGCTTTATGTTGTCGGCTCCACCTTAGTTTAGACAAATTTCTCCCTTTATCTATAAAATGAGAACTTTCTTCATTCTCCACCGTCATTCCAAGTATTTTGTAAATATTGTTGCTATCTCTCGTAGCGTGCAGTATCTCCATATTATCTTTCCAAACCCTTGTGATGCCACCTGGAATTGAAAAATTGCAGCCTTTTGCTTCCAATTGCCCGGCAGAAAATAATATTCTTTGTAGTTTCTGGAATATACCCAACTTCCGTGAGTTTCATCACCCTTCCATCATGTATCTTCAATCTAACAGAACATATCCCTTTAACACATAATTTTTCACCACTAGCAGATTCAACATTAGCATCTTGCTCTTTATATTCAATGAATGCATTTTTTATTGCATATATGGAAGCATGCACCAGAATCAAAGACCTAATTTTTACTTTTGTCTTCATTAACACATAAAACATTGCCTTCAAGTTTCCCACCAAAATTCACCTTATCATCGTTATTATTATTATTTTGTTCATCCGACTCTTCTTCCAATGCCTTTATCTTCTCCTTGTCCTTTTTAAGCTTATGACAAAATCTCAGTTGATGACCAGATTTGTTGCAGTAAAAGCAAATGTATTCCATTTTTATGTCTAATCTGTTTGATTGTCTTTCCATATTTCGTTGAGTAACCCTCCTAACAACGTAAGCCTTTTCAATTGGAGTTCCAATTTCTGTTGCCTCCTCATCTTTACCTTTCATAAGATTCGTCCTCCCCATCTCCTCATTAATTAAGCTACTAACCACCGAACCCATTGAAATGACTCCATCTAAATTTGAGTTGTTCAATGCGACAAGTGTTTCCCAACTCGTCGGTAATGAACTCATCAACATCAAAGCTTGTGTTTCATCATCCACCTTGAAATTCACAACAACCAATTGATTTACAATTTCTTGAAAATTATTAAGAGGCTCTCCAATTGATCCACCTTCCTTTAGCTTCAGATTCATCAATCTTCTTATAAGAAGAGCCTTATTTGTTGTGGAGTTTTTTGCATAAACTCCTTCCAGTTTCTTCCATATTGCATAAGCAGATGTTTCATTAGCAACAATGTGAAACACTGATTATCCGTAAAAAACACCGAATAGACGCAGCAGCCTTCTTATCTAAAGTTTCCCATTTCGCTTCAGATAAGTTGTTATGTTTCTCCCCATTGTTCTTTAATCGTTGGTGAAGATCATTAAGATAAAGAAAATCTTCCATCTTCGCCTTCCATAATCCCCGATTTCTCCCATAAAGCTTTTCAACAATTATTTTCTCCATGTTCAAACCCTCTTCAAAAAAATTGTGTAGAAGGCTCTGACACCAACTGTTAGGAATTTTCCTAGGATCTCTACACAATTAAATTTTAAAAGAGATAAGTGAAGAAAAACAGTGATAAAATAATTCCACCAAAACAAAAAAAAATTATTAAACCACCAAAAGATTACAAGAAAAAAACTAAAATTGAGAAATATCTCAATCCCAAACAAAAGAAATAACCTTTTACCTCTTACAATACAAATAATCCAAACCTATAAGCTGCTTATATAGACAAATAGAAGACCTGACCAAATATTCTAATAGGCATTAAAATCCTCTAAAATATACCTTTTATTTCTTTCCATTATAAAATCAATCAATTAAAATTAGATATATTTCCTCTTTTGTACCTCACTGATTAATTGATTGATTGATAATATAATTAGCAGCTTTCCTCATATACAAATCAAGTTAATTGATTACTTTCCTATTCAAACAATATTTGAATCTACAATTTCAACATCTTTCACATCTGTGACGACCGCCCACAGCCCCCGCACTATACAAGAGGAATAATGCACTGAAAGGTGTGTCAGGTAGATATGAACGATCATCAAGGTACAGTAGATAAACGAAACATGTCGTAAACTCACAGTGAGAGGATAAAATATAATAGAACATATGCAACAGGTAGTAATAGTAAAGCAGAAAACACTAAACTTTCATGACAACTAGAAAGTATTTTCCATACATATGGATAGCAACAATAGTGTTTATACAATTTTCCTCACTACAACACTCAGAGAAATAACAAACAGCGGAAACAAATACTAGATAGTAATCAAACTGGTACGTGAGCCTCCTGCTCGCCATCGATCAGCCTCGTCGTCCTTCACTAAAGCAATACCTGCCACCTGTTACTCGGTCTGCCCATCCACACCCAGATGAACAGCCTAAGGTAATAAGAGGAAACAATAAACTTTGAGTCAGACAGTAGTCTTAGTGAGCGATAAAACAACTAACAAACTTCATCAATAAAGTATATGAGAATGGGTAAATAATCAACTAATCTACCTAGCTTCAGAGAAGAACTCTCAATTTCCTTCCCCATTACATGATAGTGATAACCTTTACAATCCATACACCCAAAGGAATAACAATTCAGTCACGGCAATTAAAGCAGCTGTTCATATATGGAAAAGCAACTCAATCACGATCACAACATGCATTCAAACATCCATGACTGACTCTAGCTATCACCGCCAACCTTGCTTTGGGAACTTCGTTATCGTATGACTAGCTAACAATTTGCCGTAAATTTTCAAGGACCACACACGACACCCCGGTTCTAGCAAAACTCCACATGCTATACTCAACATTTGCTACCCGCTATACTCATCACGTGCCTAGGCCATACACGACGCCCAAGGCACTCGACCCACAATTGGTATTCAATTGTACCTCTGCTTTGAGTTCGCTAGAACCTACAACAACGATAATTCCTCGGCCTTCTCCTCTCTAATCGTTATCAATTACGACTATTAATTAGCTCAGAACACCTTAAAACTGTCACTTCAGACGAACTCAATACATCCTTGAGTTGTCTCCCCATTTGTTGCATAAAATGAACAATAAACACTTTTCAACACTTCCAAACTTCCCAATTGAATTCACTTTGAAGTCATATAATCACCGAAAGTTTCCGACTAGAAATGGCAAAAATGTCTGACCAGAATAGGCTGACCCACTTTGATCCAACCCAACTTATGTCCGACCCAACTTTGGTCCGATCCAACTTTAGTCCGACCCAACTTCGGTCCGACCCAACTTCATTCCGACCCAACTTCAGTTCGACCTAACTTTGGTTCGACCCAAATTCAGTCCGACCCAACTTTGGTCCGACCCAACTTCAGTCCGACCCAACTTTAGTCCGATCCAAAGCCTGCATATTGCAATTCAACTCTGATTTCGACCAAAACTTCGCCAAACGATAAATCCGACGAAACTAACTTCTCCAATTCATCCAAAAGGATTATAAGCATGTTATGAAATCAACAATATCATCAATATGACAATTCTATCCATGATAATGTCAAATTCACCAAAATCACCACAAATATGCATATGAACAAAAACCATGGATCTAACTTGCACATTCGTATGAAATATCATAGAAATTACCTATCTAAACTTACTAAATCAGATCCTAGGGTGATCTATATGAAAATGAACTTACCAATGCATGGATCTAAGGAAAAACACTTGAATTTGATGAAAGACATGATCTACTACCCATACACTTTATTGAATCCTTGTGAGAGATGTAATCCACTCACCGATTCTCCAATTCAAGCTAAAATGATAGAATTATTAATCCGGACAGTGAGCAATTCAAACCAAACTCCTCGATTCGATGAATTCACCTTTGAAATGATGTAGATCTAGCCTCTAATGGTGTAGATCTATGATTACCCTCCTTAGATTTAGATTTTTAATGATGGAAAGGTGTTAGAGGAAGAAGGAGATCAATGCCTCCAAATGAGAGAATGGGAAAGTAAACTTTTTCCCTCCACTCTCACCCCTTATTTATAGGATTCCACCAGCTCACTAATGGGCCTCCCCAATTCAGCCCATTAGGCTCTCCAAACTTGAATAGACCACTGAAAAATCTTAAAAATTCAATTTCTCCCAAACCACTGAGCCAAATCTTTAATGTAACCATTCTACGGAAAGGCAATCATCAATTCCTTTCCAATGGCACAGGTCTCACCCTCTGATTCGACCTAAGTCAAAAGTTATGCCTGGTACAAGACTGACAGGGGCAAAATGGTCACTAACAAAATCAGTAAAAATTATGGACATGTCTCTCATCCCCATAAGCAACATATTAAAAGATGAGAATGATCCAACCCTCAGGAAATAAAATAAAAATATTTTACGATCTCCCGATACGTAAAATGTGGGCTGTTACATTCTACCCCCCTTAAGAATTTCTCCCCCGAAATTCCAAGCAAACACAACAGTTCTGCATGCCTATCATTCATGAGAAGCCAATTCTATCATCCAAACTAGCAACAATCAAGCCATGCATCCATAGCCTAATCCTAGCACGTGGAATTCTATCAAACAATCAACAAGATACAACTATATAACGATGGTACGATATCAAAGTTTTGGATGGGTCGCCTTCATACTCTCTTCCGTCTCCCACATACAATCGTCACCATCTTCACTGTAACAACCCGGAAAATCTGGGCCAGTTTAAAATTTTTATTTTGGCAATTTTAGCGAGTTTTGATTATTTAAAATGAATTATTTTAAATAGAATCGACGAGAAAATTTATTTTGAATAGAATTCGAACGTATATATTATACGCGTCGTCGATAGAATATAAATATTTATATATAATTATAAAAGGAATTGAAAATGGCGCGGTAGTTCGAAAATTCGATTTCTAATTTCAAATGAATATACAGAATTCAATATAAGTCAGAATTGAACGAAACAAGAAATATTTGAATCTGTATAACTATATCTTTGTAACGAAGTTAACAAACTGAGATTTCATCTTAGAAATGATAAGATATGTCCAGTTTAAAATTAGAAATAGTCGCTGTGGAATTTATATATATTTTTATATATATAAGGCCCTTAAAAATAGCAATTTTGCAAACGACCTCGGATTTCGACGAAACCAGTTTTGTTGGGTCCGTGATGTTAAATTATTGCTAGATTCCAAATTTCATAATTTTTCGAATCAATATGTGAGCGTGGCAAAGGAAAACGCGTTTGACCAGTTTCAGTTGATTTTAATCGACTGGAAATTGGCTATTTTTCAAACGGTCTCAGAATTCGACGAAACTAGTTTTGTTAGGACCGTATCGTCAATACGAAGCTAGAAAATATTTTTCGAGAATTTTTAGAGTTAGTATGTGACCACGGTAATTTGAAATGTGCGTTTAAAATTCAATATAGTGATTTAAATGAAAATTAAAAAGGAAACTGATTGTAACGATCAAATCAGCTTAGGATACATATCCCATTGTGTTCGGGATGGGGGTAAAACGCTAGGGGCGTCAGGCGTTGGGTTTGATTTGGTATCCGAATGTAAAAAAAACCTAATTTTCAAATTAAATAATATAAAAATTTAATATAAAACCCCCAGCCAATCAAATCCTTTCTCTCCTAAACCCTAGTGTCAGCCGCCACTTCGTATACGCGGTTCCCAGCTTCAGAGTTTGAAGGCGATTTTCTCCACGATCGTCACGAATTAAAAGATGGAATCCAAACAAAAATTAGAGTGCTTCCTGAGAGCTTCGAATCCACGGTGGTCTGATGGGTTATAGTTTAGTAATCGGGGAGATTTTCGAGGGCAAAGTGGCGAACTTCGAAGCGGGTTCTGGGCCGCCACAGACCACCGAGTGGGTGGCAATCGAGGGGGGAGGTGCGCCTCACCTAGGCGCTCCTCGTGGAAGCCTCAGATCGGAGGTCAGCCGCCTGTGGGTGGTGCGGAAGTCGAGGGAGGGTTTTGAGCTGGTGGCGGCCTCGTTTCAGAAGGAAGAAGAAAGGTTTTTAACTCTCTTTTTATTTTATTTTTTTTATTTTTTATTTTAGCATTATAGTTTAAATCTGAAAATTATTTTAGCATTATAGTTTAAATCTGAAAATTATTTTAGCATTATAGTTTAAATCTGAAAATTATTTTAGCATTATCGTTTATTAAATCGGGAAATTTATATATATATTATAGTTTATTAAATCTGGAAATTTATATATATATTATAGTTTATTAAATCTGGAAATTTATATATATATTATAGTATAGTTTAAATCTGAAAATTATTTTAGCATTATCGTTTATTAAATCTGGAAATTTATATATATATTATAGTTTATTAAATCTGAAAATTTATATATATAGTATAGTTTTAAAATATGAAATTTATATATGTTGGTATCGTTTAAAATAGAATTTTTATATATTGAACTTCGATAGAAAAATAGAATTTTTATATATTGAACTTCGATAGAAAAATAGAATTTTTATATATTGAACTTCGATAGAAAAATATGATTTTTATATATTGAACATCGAAGTAAAAATTCGATTTTTATATATTGAATAGCGAAGTAAAAATGTGATTTTTACGTATGTAGTGAAAGCAGCAACGAAGGTGACAAAAAGGCGAAGACTTCTGCAAATGAAGAGCCGTGGAGCTAGGATAGCTATATGTGAGAATTTCTCACCTTTCAATTTCTTTTCTAGTTTTATATATATACTAGGATGCAGACGGTGCTTAGTAGCACCCGACACAATTGTCCACAGACCATGGACTTGTTTGTTTGGTTGCATAGATTAGTTGAATTATTTGTTTGAATTGAATTGTTTGGTGAGGTGAAATTGATTTGATTGATGTGTGAATGGCGTGGGCCTTCACTAGACCGGGGATAAGGCTAGGCCTCGTCCCGTTTCTAGTATCGTGCCGTTATGCCGCCGAAATTTTCTAAAATATGTTAGAAAATAAAAATATCATTTTATTGTGTAAATGAATTGAATAGAAATTCATAGGTTGAAATAAAATGTTTTATCGTTAAAAATATAATTTTTAACGTGAATGTGAATAAATGAATAGTTATAAACAAATCGGCCGATTTGTTTGTATATACACTGATTAGACTGATATTGATTGGGTCGATAAATTTCACACATCGCCCAACTGCACAAATAAAATATGCGGTTGATTGTTTGAAACCCCACACGGGTGTTGGGATGAAATTTGAAGTTCACTCATCCTGATTGATTAAATATGTCGATCGATTGATTGACAGGCTGTTATAAGCGTTGAATATCTATATTTGATGCTTATACAGTGTAGTGCACTTTGGTTGATGGTTGATTATTTTCAATGTCATTATATACATGTGTTGTATGAAAATCCATATAATTAACTCTATATGGTAATTGATTGGGCCTCATTCCAATTTGAAAAATAAAGAATATTATAAAATAAAAGTTCATGTGTTGACAGTACTCATCCATTGAGATTGGTCATGTGTTGAACGAAATATTTTGATAATAACAACTATTTTGAAAAAGAAATATTTGAAATAGAATATTTGAAAATAAAGGAATATATGAAGCCGTGTTGATTAGATTGACGCCCTTTCGACGTGAACGATTTCGAAATGAATTGAATTGAAAACGATTTCGATATGAATTGAATTGAAAACGATTTCGAAATGAATTGAATTGAAAACGATTTCGAAATGAATTGAATTGAAAACGATTTCGAAATGAATTGAATTGAAAACGATTTCGAAATGAATTGAATTGAAAACGATTTCGAAATGAATTGAATTGAAAACGATTTCGAAATGAATTGAATTGAAAACGATTTCGAAATGAATTGAATTGAAAACGATTTCGAAATGAATTGAATTGAAAACGACTTCGAATTCGAATTGAATTTAAAACGAATTGAAATGAATTCAAATTGTATTGAAATTTGAATTGAATAGAAATGAATTTTTAAACGAATTTATAAAGAAGAATTCAATTTTGATTTGAATTGAAAAGGAAGTTGAAATTGCTTTTGAAACGAATTTTAAAAACTATTTATATAATTCGTTTTGAATAGAACTCGATGAAATATATATTATATATATTATATATATAATATAATGGCCTGAATAGAACGCGCCGCGCCGCGGCAGTTCGTGAATTTCGACCATTTATTTCAAACGGACATTACGGGAGATCCGACCGTCGGATTCTCCTAAAACCGGAACCGTTGGGTTCGTATCGAAAAGAGCTTTCTAATGAATATTAGAAATTTGAAATCTAACGGTTGGATTTGGAATTATGTCCAAATCAAATTCGAAAAAGGTCGCTGTAAGTGCAGTTCGATGGCCGTTGATGGAAATCGACTGTACGGGCCTTGATAAAATTATTAAAAATAGTAATAATTTGTGTAAAATCATAAGAAATGATTTGAGAAGAATTGGGATGAAAAACTCCATATTTGAAAAGATAAAAATAGATTTTTATCGAAATGAACTAGTTTTGAACTAGAATTATAATTCTATTTATTTTTAAATAAATTGAATTTGAAATGGTTTTGATAATAACCAGAATTTCCAATGATTGCATTGGAGTGGATTTGAATCGAAATTGTCTTCGGAATATTTCGATGTTGGAATTCGTGATTATACAGGTGTTGTTATGGGAATTTGAAAGATATATATTTATATCGTTATTTCCAATACGACATTTGTTAGTCGTAGAATTCGATATTGAATATAAGCCGATATATTTTCTATTCAGAGCCTTGTATTGAATATCGAATGTGATTTGGGTTTGTCGTGAATGGTGTCTTCACTAACACTGTTCTTGAACCCAGTTGAGAAAAGATTAAATCTTTTTATTTAGATTTAATGAAGTGTACCAATTAAATGATATTTAATTGGAATTGAATTGATATTGATTTTTGGGTTTATCGTGAACAGTGTTTTAAATAACACTCGTTCTTTAACCCGATAATTAATGAATGTGATTTTGGGTTTATCGTGAACCGTGTTTTAAATGACACAGATTCTTTAACCCAGTCGAAGATTAAAACTAAGTGGAGTTTTAATGAATCTTTAATTAGATTGAAAAGATCGAAAATGGAGTATCGCCAGTTTTGCTCCAGGCGATAGTTAAATCTTTAATTAGATTTGAACGTGAAATGGTAATTGAATTTACCGATAACACTGTGGTGTTAGATATGAAGTATTACCAGTTTTACTTCATGGGATGAATAGGTTGGGATTGGGAAATTAAAACAAATGATTACTTCGGTAAGGTTCGCTAATCCCGACTAGTTTGAATTGATATTCAAAAATGGATTAAAGAATAAATTCAAGGAATTTATCTTTGATAAAATTAATGGGAATCTTTCCCTATGAATGTGAAATTTAGAAACTAACTGTCGGTTAGCCAAGTAGAATGGTTTTCTGGATATTGATCTGATGTTGGTTTCGGCCTTCAGGGTTAATGTTTGGGAAATTATTCTCTTGATTAATTTATGGTTAGTGACTGCTGAATTGGAATGAGGCGTATGTTGTGTTTGTGTAACACTTATTTAAAATATACGCGAGTTATTCGGAAAGACCGGGTTTATCCCATTCTGAATAACTGATACGACGATAAGTCGAAGATGAAGACGATGGTCGAAGACCGGAGGTCTTCACGTAGTTTGGGTGATAACTGATGATCTTGATTGGGCTGTACACCCAAGAAGATGGAAACAGTTGGTGATCGTCCAGACGTACTTGGAGATCGATGGATATGCGGGGTACTAGGTGCCTCCGGTTTCGTTCAGACCCAGAACGGACTTGTAAATGGACTGTGTGTCTGACATTGGATTTTAGTCCGTGTGATTGATCTCTATTAAATATATATCTGTTTGGCGGCGGAGAATTTATTCTCTTGCTTAACGCCCTTCTCTGAGACGTACGAGCTCAGGGGTTATATATTGATGGATATCAATCGCATGGAGTGAATTGCCTGTGTGGCATGCTAAGATGCAAATGATCAAGGCTTCTGTTGAAAAGCAAAGTCTTGTGGTTGATGATCGAAGCACGGCCTTTGTGGCGTAGCTTTGTGTAACGTTGATTCGCGAGTATCACACCCGGTATGAATCAAAAACGGGAGACGGACCTCAGGGGGGACATGCGTTTTCTTTCTAGTTATGAGTGGCGTCAGTGCTTGAACTGGCTGACGAGTTTGACTCATGTGGATATTGCTTATTATTACTTGCTGAAAAGCGAGGCGCCTCGTGATATCGGTTTCGGCCGATGCTTCTGGTCGGCTGACGGGCCAGGCTTACGCCCCAAAGGGCGGAGAAACGTATTGTTCAGGCATTATAATCCACATCGGTGGACCGGCCCTGACGATCCAGGGGGCAGTTGCGGCTGTTCCTGAGGGGCGGACTAGAGCGTCTCGAATCGGTTGAGGATCTTGCCCCTAGCCTCGGTTCATACCATAAATGATAACCCAATTTCCAATACGTGTATTGCGGTTTTAATTGTAGAACTAGTATGGCGACATGATATATGGTACCCATGCCGTCTATGATTGATACTTATGATTTGAAGTGTTTTATACACTATACACTTATAATAGTATCAAATGATTTGTTTTAAACGTATCAAGCATTCTTTGGCTGTTATAAGGGAAAACCCTATCCTCGACTGCGTTGCATTGTGTGATGGGACCTGGGTCTTATAACAGCTTCATTTTTCTTCATTTAGCATTGCGCTGTTGTTTTATGCACTGGTATTCTTGGGAGGAAACCCGTTCCGTGTTATACGGCGTGGTCCCTTGATTTACCTAACTTTAAAATAAAGATTAACTGTTTTAGTTCTCACACCAGTCCCATGACTGACCTGGAGTTTATTGTTTTAACCTAAACTCTGGGTGCCCCTATTTTGACACGGGCAGCTAGTAGTTTTGGTTTTGCAGATTTATATTCACAGGATCCTGGTTTACAGCTGGAACGATATCCGGAAAGCTTTGTATCCGTATATCTCATTCTAGTTGTGTATTGTATTATTTTCCGCTGCTATGTATTTAAATGTAATTTAAATCTCTGATATTTCTGTGTAATATTCATTTATACTCTGTATATTCTTATAATCTGATGCATTGTTGTAATATACAATGAAATGTTCTTCTGTATGCGTTCTGCTGTGGTTTGTTCTCGAACTATCCGACGCTTTCCTTTACGGGGAAGTTACGGGTCTTCACATTCACTCCATTGTACCTTGACAAGCTTAACTGGCTTCCTCCTAAGTTGTTTCGTGTCATTCTCCACAACACGAAGCGACTTACGAGGTTTAACAACTGTGGTTTCCACTTCTAGGTCCTCGTACTGTTCTGGAGATACCATCATATTCGAATCATGCACGAACTTCCGTAGAAATGCCACATGGAAAACATTATGCACACTCGACATCTTCTCGGGTAACTCCAATCTATATGTGAGCTTTCCAATTCGTTTGACTATCGGAAATGGTCCAATGAACCTAGGAGCTAACTTTCCTCTATTTCCAAATCTCACCATATGCTTCAATGGAGAAACCTTCATGAAAACCATATCACCAATGTCGAATTCCAAGTCCTTACGACGCTTATCAGCGTAACTTTTCTTACGATCTTGGGCTGCCTTCATTCATTGTCGAATGATCTCGATACAATCCGAGGTCTCTCCAACCATCTCTGGCCCAAGTACCAACTTATCTCCAGTTTATAACCAACATGCCGGAGAATTGCACGGTCTCCCATACAACGCCTCGTATGGTGCCATCAAAGGCGGATCTGGCCCTGGGCCGGCCTGGGCTGCAGCCCAGGGTCAGAAAAAAAATGTGCAAGGGCTTTCTCTTTCGGTCTTTTTTTTCCACATTCCTCTTCCGCTTCGTTTCTATCTCCGCTCCAGCTTTCTCCAATCCCTAATCCTTCCTCCAACCCTAACCCTCCCCTAGCTTTCACTATTTTGGTTTAGAGCCTCTTCCTACCCTAGATCCAGGTCTAATATACTATGGTGTTTATGGAGATTTAGAAATTGACGAGGTCCGAGAGCTTGGTTATTGTCAACATATTTTTCATGTGTATTGTATCAAACTATCAATGCTTGGATAGATGTTGGAAAGCTTACTTGTCTCGTACGCAGGTTCAAGCTTGTTCCTGTTAACTGGAAACTAAGGTGATTTCTTCTAACAATTGTACTATTGTAGTAATTTGTTAATGATGTTTGTATGAAGTAACAGTGCTTTTTTGTTTCTTTCACTTCTGTATTTTTATATTTTCATGAATATAAGCTTGCTGTTAGACTTTAGTTTACAACATGACGTTTTTCTTTTGATTAGTTTTGTCCATTTGAAGAGTTGGATCTTCAGTATGCTTTTTTAGCACTTTGATTTCTCATTATTATTGTTTTGACGTTAACTTCTAGGAAACTGCTTTACTTTTTCATAAAATTATATGGCAATGTAAATTATTTAACTAGGGAATGTATGTAATTTCATGACAAAGTTAGGTACCATGTATGACATGTATTACTTGTTTGGATTGTGAAACAAAATGATGGATCTAGGAGATCCAGATCTAATTTACAATGTTATTTACTCAAGGTCCAAGCATCATTATCCAACAATGCTTTTTTCTCAATGTCAAAATTTCAAATTCATTGCTGTCAAACTGTAAATCAGCCCGCCCCTTTGTTAATTCCTGGATCCGCCCTTGGGTGCCATCCCAATGCTGGACTGGTAGCTATTGTTATATGCCAACTCAACCAGATGTAGATGGTCCTCCCATGATCCCCCAAAATCCAATACACAAGCTCTTAGGAGATCTTCCAAAACTAGATTGACTCTCTTAGTTTGACCATCAGTTTTGGGATGATATCGCGTACTCAATCACAACTCGGTTCCCAAAGCTTCTTGCAAACTCTTCCAAAATCCGCTAGTAAATAACGGATCTCGATCTCTCATTATACTCTTTGGGACGCCATGGAATCTAACAATCCATTTTACATAAAGTTCAACCAGCTTTGACGCTGTCCTAGTCGACTTGACAGGAATGAATCTTGCACGTTTGGTCAAGCGATCCACAATGACCAAAATTCCTTCATTTCCTGCCCTGGTTCTAGGTAGTCCATTGATAAAGTACATCGATATATGCTCCCACTACCATGTAGGAACTTCCAATGGCTGAAGCAAACCACTCGGCTTCTTCTGTTCGGCTTCCACCAACTGACAGTTCATGCACTTGGAAATGAACTTTCCAATATCACGCTTCATCCCTTCCTAGTTGTAAACTCTCTTCATGTCTTGATACATCTTATTACCATCGGGTTGAATCATCAACTTCGAGTGATGACATTCTCTCAGAACCTTATCTCTCAATCCATCGTTGCTGCGGAAGATTCAAATCCTTTTGGGAGAAAAGATACTACAACGACTTGTTATCCTTGAACAACTCGAATCTAACTCGCAATAGGTAATGTCTCCACATCTTCAGAGCAAGCACAATCGCTGCCAACTCCAAATCATGAGTTGGGTAATTCTTCTCATGCGGCTTCAGCTGTCGACTCGCGTAGGCCACAACCTTATCCTTTTGCATTAACACTGCTCCAAGTCCAGTACCACATGCATCGGTGTACACCACCATCTCTTCATTCCCATTTGAAATGGTCAACACAGGAGCACTAGTCAATCTTTCCTTTAGGATTTCGACCGCTTGTTCACACTCTGCATCCTATGTGAATACTTAGTTCTTCTTCGTTAATCCTGTCAAAGGTGCAGGTATTTTGGAGAAATCCTTGATAAACCGTCGGTAATATCCAGCCAACCCAAGGAAACTTCGAACATCCGTCGCATTCTTAGGTCGATCCCAGTCCTGGATTACTATAACTTTAGCGGGGTCAACCACTATCCCTTTTCCAGAAACTACATGGCCTAAGAATCTCACCTCATCCTTCCAGAAGTGACACTACGAGAACTTAGTTTTCAACTGATGCTTTCGCAAGATCTATAACACAACTCTCTAGTATGTCTTGTGTTCTTCCTCATTCCTGAAGTAAACCAGAATATCATCCACGAACACAAGCACAAACTTGCTCAATTGATCTCTGAATACCCTATTCATAAGATCCACGAAATATGCTAGCGCATTAGTCAACCTGAATGGTATTACCAACCACTCGAAGAAACCGGAAGGTGTCCTAAAAGTAGTCTTTGGTGCACTATCCTTAGCCACCCTCAATTGGTGAAATCCCGTTGCCAGATCCATTTGAGAAAATACTTTGACTTCGTGAAGCTGATCGAACAAGTCATCAATCCTTGGCAACGGATACTTGTTCTTCTTAGTCACCTAGTTCAGCTTATGATAGTCCACACACAATCTTAACGAGCCATCTGCCTTGGTTGCAAACATGACCGGTGGACCCCATTCAGAAACACTTCTCCGAGTGAATCCCTTCCTTAGAAGGTCTCGAACTTGCACCTCCAATTCTTGTTGTTCCTTTGGCGCCATCCGCCTAAGAGGCATGACGATTGGTCTAGCACCTTCGACCAAGTCAATCCTAAACTCGATCTCACGATGCGGAGGCAACCCTTTGACCTCGTCAAAGACATCCTCATACTCATTAGAAATCAACACGGATCACAAGTCTTCTTGTGGAATCAAAAGAGAATATAGATTGCTAACGAAGACATCCTCTTCATGCTTACACTTTATCAGCATATTTCTCCCTTCCACATCCCTGACTCTCACCTTTAGCTTCTCACAATTCACCTTTGTCGCATACCTCTTGAGCCAATCCATGCCCAAGATGATCCCAAACCCAGCGAAGTAAAGAACAAAGCAATCACACACAAAAAAGCAACCATGACTCGACAACACTAGACAACGGCACAACATGCACAAACTGGACGAACCCCTAAATGGATTTGTCACGATCGATGGTCTATCACAAATCTCGGGTTCCAAACCCAAGCGATAACAAGATCATTGCAAATGAACGAATACGATGCTTCAGTATCAAAAAGTACATGAACTGAAACACCATTAACATAAAGAGTACCTTGCACCACGACACCCTTTCCCTTTTCCTCTGCAGTTGAGCTTTCGAAGAAGTTGGCACGCCTTCCAAAGCATATGCCTTCACAACCTGCTTGCCTTTAGCTGATTATGGACAATATTTCTTCTCATGTCCAGGCTTTCCACACTTGAAGTACTTCTTTTCAGCTTAGGATTCTTGCATTCACTAGCCAAATGGCCCTTCTGCCAACAATTGAAGCAAGTCACTTCTCCCTTCTGCTTATTTTGGCCATCCTTTCCTTTATATTGTTGTTACTTCCTTTTCTAATTATTACCACCCTGCTGTGGCTTCTGTTCCTCCTTAGGTGCAACAACAGACATCTTCTTAGGGAACAGACTTTCATGCCTCAAAGCCTTCTCGACGATCTTCTCAAAGCTATCATCGAGGTGGTCCATAAGTTGATCCCCAAGATATTCATCCAATCCCAAGACAAACTTCTCATTCTTTTCATAAGGAGTATCCACATATGAACGAGCATACTTTGACAAGGCCTCGAAGTCAGAAATACAGTCAAGAACTGGATGACCATTCTTCTTAAGCTCCACGAACCTCTCAAACAGAAAAGACTTCTGCATGGTGGAGATAAATTTTACTTCAAACTTGGCTTGGAACAACTCCCATGAAATATCCTCTTCAGGGGTCTCAAGTGTGACAGAGTTCCACCAGTCCATTGCTCTGCCCACTAATTGCCTTGATGCAAGCATCCTCTTTGTTGCATCATCAATGACCATGTCTTTGAAAATCCTAACACAAGTATCCATCCACCTCTAGATTTCTTCAACTGGCTCAGTGCCTTTTACCGGTTTTCCTCCCAATGAAGAAAAGTCTTTGCATAGCTTTGCAAATTCTACAGCTCTAGGCACTTGGTCTCCAACATCAACCGTAGTTGCCGCTGGAGCGGGTTCCTTCGAAGGAATGCTTCAATCATAGCTTCAAACATGGCTGGGTAGTTTTGTGCCCCGCCATTACCCCCTCAGTATTACCTTCCCTAGTAGCGTGTTTTGATGATCGTATACTCATTCTAAATCTACAATTTAGAATAATTAGTCACTTCCACAAAAACTACTAAGGAATACAACCGCTACTACTGTATATGCTAATATATATAGTAAGCATCCAACTAAAATCTATAAGTACGTCTCTCATATGTGATTACGTCTTAAATCCTTGGCTAAAATTGATAACTAGAGCTCTGATACCAAATGTGACGACCGCCCACAGCCCCCGCACTATACAAGAGGAATAATGCGCTGAAAGGCATGTCAGGCAGCTATGGACGATCATCAAGGTGTGGTAAATAAACGAAACCTGTCGTAAACTCACAGCGCAAGGATAAAATATAATAGAACATATACAACAGGTAGTGATAGTGAAGCAGAAAACACTAAACTTTCATGACAACTAGAAAGTATTTCCCATACATGTGGATAACAACAATAGTGTTTGTACAATTTGCCTCACTACAACACTCAGAGAAATAGCAAACAACGTAAACAAATACTAGATAATAATCAAACTAGTACGTGAGCCTCCTGCTCACCATCGACCAGCCTCGTCATCCTAACTAAAGCAATAACTGCCACCTGTTACTCGGTCTTCCCATCCACAACCGGATGAACAACCCAAGCTAATAAGAGGAAACATAAAACCTTGAGTCAGACAACAGTCTTAGTGAGCAATAAAACAACTAACAAACTTCATCAATAAAGTATATGAGAATGGGTAAATAATCAACTAATCTACCCAGCTTCAGAGAAGAACTCTCAATTTCCTTCCCATTACATGACGGTGATAGCCTTTACAATCCATACCCCAAAGGAATAACAATTCAGTCACGGAATTAAAGCATCCGTTCATATATGGAAAAGCAACTCAATCATGATCACAACATGCATTCAAACGTCCATGACTGACTCTGGCTATCACCGCCAACCTTGCTTTGGAAACTTCGTTATCGTATGACTGGCACACAGTTTTCCATAAATTGTCAAGGACCACACATGACGCCCCGGTTCTAGCAAAACTCCACATGCTAGACGCCATACTCATCACGTTTCTAGGCCATACACGACGCCCAAGGCACGCGACCTACAATTGGTACTCAATTGTACCTCTGCTTTGAGTCCGCTAGAACCTATGGCAACGAAAATTCCTAGGCCTTCTCCTCTCTAGTCGTTATCAATTACGACTATTAATTAGCTCGGAAAACCTTAGAACTGTCACTTCACACGAACTCAATACATCCTTGAGTTGTATCCCCATTTGTTGCATACAATGAACAACAAACACTTTTCAACACTTCCAAACTTCGCAATTGAATTCACTTTGAAGTCACATCATCACCGGAAGTGTCTGACTAGAAATAGTCGACTAGAAATGGCAAAAATGGCTGACCAGAAATGGCTGACCAGAATAGGCCGACCCACTTTAGTCAGACCCAACTTATGTCCGACCCAACTTCGGTCCGACCCTACTTCGGTCCGACCCAACTTTGGTCCGATCCAAAACCTGCATATTGCAATTCAACTCCGATTTCGACCAAAACTTCGCCAACCGATAAATCCGACGAAAATAACTTATCCAATTCATCCAAAAGGATTACG
Source organism: Allium sativum (assembly GCA_030737875.1). Classification (NCBI taxonomy): domain Eukaryota; kingdom Viridiplantae; phylum Streptophyta; class Magnoliopsida; order Asparagales; family Amaryllidaceae; genus Allium; species Allium sativum. The sequence goes on from CM060919.1 coordinate 35,251,028, forward strand.
AGCATGCTATGAAATCAACAATATCATCAATATGACAATTCTATCCATGATAATGTCAAATTCACCAAAATCACCACAAATATGCGTATGAACAAAAACCATGGATCTAACTTGCACATTCGTATGAAATATCATAGAAATTACCTATCTAAACTTGCTAAATCAGATCCTAGGGTAATCTAAATGAAATTGAACTTACCAATGCATGGATTTAAGGAAAAGACTTGAATTTGATGAAAATCATGATCTACTACCCATACTCTTTATTGAATCCATGTGAGATATGTAATCCTCTCACCGATTCTCCAATATAAGCTAAAATGATAGAATTATTAATCTGGATAGCGAGCAATTCGAACCAAACTCCTCGATCTAATGAATTCACCTTTGAAATGATGTAGATCTAGCCTCTAATGGTGTAGACCTACGATTTCCCTCCTTAGATTTGGATTTTTAATGGTGGAAAGGTGTTAGAGGAAGAAGGAGATCAATGCCTCCAAATGAGAGAATGGAAAAGTAAACTTTTCCCTCCACTCTCACCCCCAATTTACAGGATTCCACCAGCCCACTAATGGGCCTCCCCAATTCTGCCCATTAGGCTCTCCAAACCAGAACAGCCAACTGAAAAACCTTAAAAAAACGATTTCTCCCAAACCGCTGAGCCAAATCTTTAATGTAACCATTCTACGGAAAGGCAATCATCATTTCCTTTCCAATGGCATAGGTCTCACCCTCTAATTCGACTTAAGTCAAAAGTCATACCCTGTACAAGACTGACAGGAGCAAAATGGTCACAAACAAAATCAGTAAAAATTATGGACATGTCTCACATCCCCATAAGCAACATATTAAAAGATGAGAATAATCCAACCCTCAGGAAATAAAATAAAAATATTTTACGATCTTCCGATACGTAAAATGCGGGCTGTTACAACAATTTTAGTTTGTGTCAATGTTTGCAAGATCGCTTACCTTGATCAATACAAAATAATTTAAACGTTTAAGATCCTTGATATCATCAGTATCAAAAATGCTAATAATGTCATCCTCCTTTAATAGCAAATGATTTGAACCATTGAATTCCGATTCTGTTCTCCGATACGTAAAATGCGTGCTATTACAACATCTGTAGTTTGTGTCAATGTTTGCAAGATCGCTTACCTTGATCAATACAAAATCATTTAAAGGTATAAGATCCTTGATATCATCAGTATCAAGAATGCCAATAATGTCATCATCCTTCAATAGCAAATGATTTGAACCATTGAATTCCGATTCTGTTCCAAAATACTTGGAGTGTACGATTTGAGATCTAGTCTACATTCGATATGTTATAGAATCTGAACCATCAAAACTTGCAAATAACAAAAAGTATGTAGTTAATGACAACTAAGGTGCATTGATACTAACGGGACACTGATACCATCTTTAATCTTGCCGATGGTTTTACCTTCGCTAAGCTCAACAACTTCTCCACTTTGTGGCTTTGATTGAGCAGTGGTTTGGAGCAATATGCCACCAGATGTTTTTTCCTCAGATGACTTTACCTTGACAAGCACTAGGTCGCCCATTGGCTTAATGGATGTATACTGAACAAATATATATACATAGATGAAAGTTACTCCTAAAAACCATACAAAAACTAATTAATTATTTTTTATAGTAACTCGTATGAACTAAAAGTATGTGAAGTGTACAATCAATTTTGTGGAGGAAGGGGGTGTATATACTACACACACATAATGCTACTATGCAATGCAAACTACACATATTTCGGAAATCAGTGATTACTAAAAGGTTAGTCATCTCTTATAAAATAATAAGATACGGTCACCAAATGATAAAAATATGCTTACAGCTATGTTTTTCAAGGCAGAGCAAAGCATTGGCCATCTACGAGTCAAGACACAACAGGGGTGAAAGTAGGCACATGCCGTATAAGTTTGATACAAATGAACTTTGCACCCTAAAAAATAAAATAAAAACAATAACTACATACAGTATGAAATCTACTAGTTTTGATTAAACCATTATTATGTATTATTTTACTATTAAGGATTTGAAAATGTATGTATAATTATTTCGTTACAATTACTTCTTGACACTACCAAACTAAACATACCAGTTCCTACTTCAACCACCGCCAAAACTGAACTATCTTCCCCCTTGGCAACCCACTATGGATCGCAACCAGATAGTTTCAACTAAACAGATACAACCACTCTTTCATTGCCGCAAACTCCTAATAAAAACTGCCACATGCAAACTATTACAACAACCCTCAAACTCCTCCTGGACCAACTCAAATTATCCTCTTCAATACCATTTCACCTGCCAATAAACATCACGACTCCAACATATTCGCCTTTGCCCACCACTTCTCCTAAAACATGCTCCAATCTGCCACTTGCAAACACAACTTCAGCCTATTCCGTCACAACGTTCCATATTCATCAACACTCCACCACAATCACATCATGCAAATCATCTGACAACATACTTACCACCACAAAACTTCTCTTCATTTCATCGAACCATCCAAATAAATATCTGTTATGCACCTACGACCATAGCTACAACCTGAAACCAACCCATAACCTGAAACCATTCTACAACCCATATTTCAATGCCATCTCTTCACTTTAAACAGTGGAAGCAACGATCATTTACCTGACTGAGCTTTATCTTAATTTTGTGATTTCAGTCGATTCCTCTTGAATATTTAACATATATATCATATCTATTTTTTTAACCTTGAAAAACCAATATTTTCCTATATTATTCGTGAGTTAAGATACCAATTATCCAAAGAGTACATATGCTAGTATCGATTGTAAAAGAACAAAGAAAGAGCGGCTAGGGGAAATAGATCAGCAAAATCGAATGAACCAATGATACTGAGAACAACAAAAAAACTGAAATAACAATAAGACAAAGAAGAAAACCAAGGAATGATGAGAAACGTTTTCGACTGATTATTATTGAAATAAAAAATACTTCCTAGACATATAAATTGAACAATTAATTAGTGATTATTAATAAAATCAATGCTTATTAACGTTAAACTTAGTGATACAAAATCACAAATTGATTGGAACAAATTTGCAAAAGAATGGTAGGTAAATATTTTTGTAACAGGAATGCATTGATTGCATTTGATGAGATGGTAGAGAAATAAATGAAGGGGTTAATTTCTTCCATCTATGCAAAAGAAACGGATTGATTTACTTCCTATCTTTGCACATTTGTTGCTATGGTAATTTTCCTCCATTATATTATTACCATATGTTGGTTGGTAATGTAATTGATGACTCACATAGATTTGCACTAGCTGTATATTGAGGGGTAGACTTTAGTGTAAACCCATCCTGGCATGGAGCTAGCGATCCTCAAATGGAGTGTCTCTTCTAGTTAAGCCTGTTTGAGGTTTTGATATGTAAACTCTTATTTTGTAATCTCTTGTATTCTCTCATGTGGAATAAAATCTCTCTTTTGGACTGGACGTACACTATCTTATGGATGATAGTGGAACTAGTATAAATATTGTGTGTCTCTTTGTTTATCTGTTATAGTTATTAACTATTTTGTTGATGTAATAAAATAATTGCTATCATATTAGATTGATGTTCAATTGGCAAATCTAGATTCTTCTTATTGCGCTTCCGCATTCGTGCAATTTTTGCATAATAGATTGGTATCAGAGCGAAGCGATTTGTTATAAATTGTGCATCAATTATTTCTACAAAATTTGGTAGATTTAGTGGTGATTATGCTATACTATTTTTTTGGAGAAAAAGAAGACTTTGGTGGAGGAGATTATGTTGAGAGAGAAGAATGCTCCTATCTGGGAACTTTGACGTGATATGGAGTTTACTGCGTTGAAGTGACCATTGGATTTGGGAACTTTTAATCATGTTTTAGACAGGGATCTTCATGTTGATGATGTTCAAGGGATCCAACATGATCAGAAAAGGAACTCAGGTCAAGTGATAGACGGGTGTTGAGATAGAGATCATTGTGGTTTAGACAGGGGTCTTCACATTGATGATGCTCGAGGGATCCAGGGTGATTGAGGAAGGAGCTCAGGTCAAGTGTTAGACGGGTGTCGATGTTATTGCAAGCACTTTTAGACCGTTGATTTATGTGCGGTGCAGCTCATGGTGGTAGATGCATCTTTTGCAGGCGGTGGGTGAAGTTTGTAATAACTAAGTGGCAAGAGAGAGATTTTTATGCGTACATAGATTTGGATTTTGGCTCTGTATTTGAATTGGTGATTGAGATAATTATTTTTGGCCCTGGCGGTGTTGAGATTACTTTGGTGTATGCCTTCTTTTTTATTTTGGATATTTGCAACATTTTGTTGGCGGGCGGAGACGTAGTCTGAGCTCGTTAACATGGTGTGTTGGGGGGTAGCTTTGGTGGAGTAGGCAAATATTCATTTTTGGTTTCTTTCTCATTGTGAGATTTTGATTGATGTGTAGTTCTGTTGAAGAGTTTTATGATGTGAAGAGAATTTGACTCGAGATGGGATGTCGAAGATATGTGATTTTGCATCAAGGTGGAGTGTTAAATTTGGTGATACAAAATCACAAATTGATTGGAACAAATTTGCAAAAAATTGAAAGTAAATATTTTTATAACAGAAATGCATTGATTGCATTTGATGAGATAGTAGAGAAATAAATGAAGGGATTAATTTCTTCCATGTATGCAAAAGAAACGGATTGATTTACTTCCTATCTTTGCACATTTGTTGCTATGGTAATTTTCCTCCATTATATTATTACCATATGTTGGTTGGTAATGTAATTAATGACTCACATGGATTTGCATTGGCTATATATTGAGGAGTAGACTTTGGTGTAAACCCATCCTGGCATGGAGCCAGCGATCCCTAAATGGAGTGTCTCTTCTAGTTAAGCCTGTTTGTGGTTTTGATATGTAAACTCTTATTTGTTATTCTCTTGTATTCTCTCATGTGGAATAAAATCTCTCTCTTTTGGACTGGACGTACACTATCTTATAGATGATAGTTGAACTAGTATAAATATTGTGTGTCTCTTCGTTTTTCTATTATAGTTATTTACTATTTTGTTGATGTAATAGAATAATTGCTATCAGATTAGATTGATGTTATGGTTGATAAAGATCCTGTTTTTTGTGTGTTTTGTCAAACTTCCGCTGCGCACAAAAAACAACAATTTGGTATTAGAGCAATTTTTGCACAACAATTAATTAACTGATATTAACAGAAAAAACAATACAGTTTCTGCTCGAAGCTACATATCTGAACAATCAAAATTTCCACACCATGTAATTACTTAGGGTTTCAAATTTAATTAGAATAATACCATAAAAGAATTTGGAATGAGAGGAACATGATTTTGATGTAAGCGATGGATTGTTTTGGGATGATAGGCAATTTGGATTTAGATTTTGATGGAGGAGCAATGGTATAATTTGGAAACACTTTTTTTTTTGGTTGGTACAGTGAATTGGTATGCGGTGGCTGCGTATTTGGGCATGAAATAGTGGGGACACAGTGGGGATCGTTGGTGTGAAATTTTCTCTTTAATATTGGAACGACCGAGAGCCATTCCAATATTATCACGGCCATAAACCAAGCTAAATCGCTTTGCCACGGTCCAAAGCCGTTCCAAAATTGCCACAGCTTCAAACCATGGCAATTTTCCGCATTTGGGCATGGTAAAAATGGCAGTATGGTGTTGTGTATGTATGTGTGTGTACATCCATATATGTGTGTGTGTATATATATATGTGTGTGTGTGTGTGTGTGTGTGTGCATATGAAGCTAAAGTTCATCAATCAATGAACTTGAACTAACTCATAATTTAAAAGCATGAAGCTTTATTGAAACTATGTGAAATAATAATATTGTATTTCTTAATGGAGTTACATCATATGGGGCGATGATGATGCAACAAAGATTTCACAATTTCCCAAATGAGTTGTATCTTGCTTATATATTTACATTTACATATTTTATTAAAGAATAAATATTAACAACTTAAAATTTTTTTATATATATTTTATTTGAACTAGAAGTTCAATGTAGTTTCAAACCAGAGGTTTTGGACATTATAATACAATTTAAGATTCACATTGATGTTGCTTGATAAGAAAAATAATAATGATTTGGAACCTTATGAACATTTTGTTCTAAAATCGATAACTCGAATGAGTAAGAATATGCAAATCAATTACATATGTACTACGTGAACGTACGTATATCAACATATATGTAAACATCTAATTAACAACCGAAGTTCTTATGAACTCATAATATAAATTATGCATATATTATTTAATTTTTCAAAAAGTTGATTGACATCAATATTGAATGACCTGAAGTTATACGCGTATTTAAATGTTCAATATAATTAGAAAATTCCTCCAAGTTAATAGATCAATGAAAGAGAATAAGCAATATAATATTAATGCATCTTATCAATTAATAAGAATGTTATCCTCCTACAATCAAAATATATAAAATGTATTTTATAGCAATGATGTGATAATGGATCAAAAATGAAAATCCAAAGAAGGGTTATTATTTAACGTGACCATGTTCGTCAACATTGAGGGCGAGGATAAAGGGATATAAGTTCATCTTGAGCATTGATGTTAAATATTTGCTAACATATAAAATGATGCAAAATATTAAGTAACCTGCATAAATTATCAATGACGTCCCTAACAGAATTTCTCCAATATAGATTTGAATCCCTGAAGGATCAAAAGGTGTAAATCACAGCTGAAAATGTGGTATAAAAGTCAGTTCAAAATATTTTTGGTGTAAGTCATAAAGATGCCAAATAAAAGAGGTGAGTATTCTTGAAGAAACACTTAAGGGTGCTTTGAAAGCATCCCATGGCATGATTGTCAAATAAACCTAGAAGTGGTTTAGGTACCTAAAATATGATAAGTTTTGAGATCTCAATAAATCATGTATACACTGATAAAGAATAATCATTGATGATAAATTAATAAATAATAAAGTGTATTTATAAATGGATTAAAAATCCCATATTAGAGAGAAACATGATTGGCTATCTGTTTGCAAGAGAAGGTGTGATCGTAGGAGCTCAACCTGTTTTTTTGTAAATGCAAATTTTTTTTTAGGTAAAAAAAAAATGCCTTGACGAAATGTCCAGCCAACTACTCAAACAACAGAACAGCTTTTATTCTTAATTTGAATAATTTCCCAATCTAATTAAACGTTAAAAATAACTTAGTGCCTGATGTGGGGAAGGGGTCTCCGTTAGCCCAGATAGGTCCCAGGCACTCCCTTATTATTTAGTTGCACAGATCATCTTCCAAGGCTCAAACCTTATGGGACTTAAGGAATGATGGAAGGAAATAAAAAGAAAAGAGAGGGAAAGAAAATCGAAATGAAATAAAGAATAAAAGAGATTCAATTCGGAACTATTATATGTCCAAGGTCCAACTTTTTCAGAATTATCCAACTTGAGTTATTGAGTACGAATGATATTTTTTTTTATGTAAGTTTTTTTAGAAATTCTCCTAAATACGATATATGGACTTGTAGTCCATAAGATATGGACATGTAGTCCATAAGATAAAATTAGAAATATATAAAATGACAAAAGCACAATAAAGTTACAGAAACACCATACAGTGTCAGCAACATGTTATGTGCCAGAGCATTGTACTTTCAGAGATAATTGAATTGATTTAAAATAGTGAAAGTGTTTAAAATGTTTACAATGCCCTGAAGGTATAAACGATGAAAGTATACAAATTTCGGAAGAATTTAAATAACTTTGGAAGTGGTAAAGAGTGCAAAGAGCAAGAAATGTATATTACAACATTATTTAAGTATTGTTGGGATGAAAATCTTGATATAATTTATGATGAGTAGATTACTTCCTTCTTTCAAGAATTAACCCGAATTTTCGCTAAATGAGGAAACCCAAGTCCACCGAAACACGAGTAGTTTGTTTGGTATCCTACAAATAAATTAAAATCTATATCAATACTCAAGCAAATAACTTATAAGGAATAATCTAAAATATAATTATGAGAAAGCACTTATTAAATATTGATACTTTCAAGTTAAGTGCCTCTAAGAGTAAATGGAGCTTCTTCTTCTATTATTCGATTAACTTCCACTTATAATTTCTATTATTTATCTTTCAATATTACAAAAAATTAAATTGTTTAGTTGAAAAGCGGCATAGATTAGAATCTATTTTCATGGTCCAAATCTTGTCTTTTACCTAACCTGTGGGATATTTTGAGTAGGGGTTCAAATTTTTTTCTGATGATTGGTACGTTATAAATTTTACACAAATATAATGTATGATATTTGTTACCATACTATTATATTTGGTTCATTCATATCATTGAGACCTCATCACTACGCACACATTACAGCCATATACTTCCCAGTAAATCTAACCTAATAAATAACAATCATATATGTATATTCATCCTCTTGGACCACCTCAATCTTAGATACTACCCACAATATCTTATGTAATCACCTTATTGGTATTCCATCATCTCGCCACAAGAACGCAAAAGCTACATCTATAGTGAATCGCCATATGCCTACATTCGTATTCTACGAGAACGTACAAGCTACATTCGCAATGGACCGCCCTGCTCTTACATTGCGGATGTGCGTGTCGTCGTATTGTCCTTCATCTTCCTGAATCCTGCTAATGGAAGTTCAGTCGGAGACTAAATTCTATAGTATGTCTCTTGTATCGTGGCTAGGCTCCACGCTGCCATCACTTTAAGTAGTTTGGAAGGCATTTCTTGATACAGATTGATAATCTTGCTCCTAACAAACAATCTAAATAAATCATATGGTATTGGACAGCTTCCTCTTGGCATCCCGATAATGAAAGATTATTCAAGCCCGAGAGGAATAACCCATGTTCTTTATTGTTCTCGCTATTTGATCGATGATGATTAGTAATCTTGAGTTTATTATCCTTTTGGGTTTTCCCTAATGGACGACAACGTATTTCTCGAACGTTTACCTATCCATCCGTTGACCCTTTATACTACCTAAGTCAATCACTGCAATACCCCCTGCAGGTCTTGCCTTTAATGGACCGTTTACATGCCTACGTATGAGGAAAACATCTTATGGTATTTCTTCTGATCGAAAGCTATCCAAAAGGACCTGTGATGAACCACACATATTTGCTTACACCCAAACACCTTTAGGTTAATTTAAACACCTGGTATGCAATTACAGTTGTAATTTCATTCTTTATTAGATCCTATATCCAACTTTCGTTCTTTACGTTAGCCCATCTTCCATTAAATTTGCATTCTTTTTCTTTATTTCTTTGTTCTGTTATTGTCTCTCTTAGACCTTTACCTATCATAAAGATAGTCATTTTCTTTTATTTTAGCCTCTCTACCTATTATAAAGATAGTTGTTATCTTTTATTTAAACCTCTCTAGCTATCATAGTTGTGATAGTCATGTACCTTTCATGATGGTCGTTGTCTTTTATAGTTTCTACCTATCATAATAAGAGTTATAATCATCGTCTACCTATCATTATAGTCATTTTCATTGTCTTAGATCTAATTCTTTGCCTATCTTAAAGATAATCATTGTTTTTTTACTATCATTTAAGTCTATATGTGCCATAAAGATAGTGATTTTTTTTTACTTTTTTGTTTACTTATCAATAAGATAGTCGTTTTCTTTTCATTTCACTTCTTTTTGTTCGTGTCTCTTCATTTTTCCATTGCCTTTGGTTTAATTAGTCAAGTAGTAAACTTGGTCATTATCTTTTCTTTAGTAAATCAAGTAATAAACTCAGTCATTATCTTTTCATTATATCTTTCCTGTTATTACGTTCCTCATTTCTCTCAATATTTTTCTTTTTTGAGTTTGTCATATTTTAGCTAGTTGGCAATGAGGTCATGTGTTCTATTTCCATGTTTCAATCACTACAAGAACAACAGTGGTTTTCAATGGCTAGAGGCCATTGGAGGACATTGGAAATTCAGTTGGTATACGGTTCAAAGGTTTCCAATGGCCTCCAACCCAGACAACGACTAGTTTCCAATGACCTCCAACATTCGGTTTTGACAGTGGAATTAGTTGTTGACCAGATTGCTGTTGGAAACCGTAGGAATGAGTTAGAAAGTATCCATTGGAAGCCGTTGATTGCCGATGAAATAAATGGACCTATAAGCCATTGGAAATCTACGTATTTTTTTCCAGAATTTAGAATGCTTACTTCCAACCACCCCCACAATCTCATATATACCAAAACACCTCTATTTCGAGCATATACATCACACTCACATATATGCCAAAACATAATATCAAACCCAAATCATACATATAAAGTTCAAAACACATCGCATAAACCAATATTTACAAACATTAATTAAATCGACATCTTCAAATCAAAATAAACCATCCAACAAAACATCTAAGCCATCGTCACCACCACAACAATAACATATACAAACCATCATAATGTATCAAGCAAATCCCCACCCACTCAAAGCATATATGTGTACATATAACAAAAAAACAAAACAAACCAACCTCAAGTCTTTCCTTCGGAACTACCAGATGATGAAGGAAACGTACTGTACTGGGCTATGAACTCTGTCAAACGCTAGTTATGCTGCTCCATCAATTCTTCATGGCGACAATCACACTCAGTTAGCTCGGCGATCCAGGCTCGTAGCTGTGCAATCTCCTCTTTGTCCTGAGCACTCTGGTAAGACTTTTGAGATGTTTTAACCTGTACAATTTCAGTTTTTCAGTGTTTAATAATAGCAATTCAAGTAAATTTCAGTTTTTATTACCGCTTGGTTCCCAAAACCTTAGTGCCTATTGTGGGTTGGTGGATCCATGACAGCCTCAAAAATCATATCCTCCTCATCAACAGTTAAGTCGGTCTTTCCAGTATACTCAAGCCTCTGTGCCCATTGTTGCTGGAACTGTTTCTTTTATGTAGTACAATGAATTTACATAACATTATTTTATTTAAATTATAACTTTAAGCTAAGTATATTATACTTATATATGCAGTACATGCTTAGTTATCATGGTCTCAGGAGTAGGAAACTGAGCCTGAATCGTCGGTCTGACTCACCGCATGTGCATGCGTGAAAACATTCCAATACGACATAGGAGCACCACATTGTCTCTCCTGAACTATGCATATATGTAAATATATATTATATATTGTTATGTTGTCCATTTTTTAACAACTTAGAACTTAAAATCTTTAACTATGTAATTCATAAATATACCAAATCCTCGCGGTGATGCTGGAACGACTTGGAGCCACAACGATATGTAAAGGGGAACTTGTTCCTATCTACTGAATTTCTATGAGACACGGCCTATAAATCTAAGATAAATAAAAAAAAGTTTTATTGTAATTTATATACTAATTGAGTAGAATGATTTAAATTAAATATGCAGTAAATTTACCTGAAACTGCTCGTTATAACACCAAGTGTGAAGATCATCCCACATATTAGCGTTCATCCATTTAGGCTTTTTTCCAGCTGATATTATGTCATTTAATGTTTCTCTATAATTTTTTGCAACTTTACTATTCCAATAATCTCAGATGAGGGAAATATTTGTTTTCTTGATAATGTTAGAACGAACTGGTACTGGATGTATGTCTGACATTATACTTGATGACATAATAAATTGGTTTCTGCTGATGATATATCAGCTTGGTGGCGGAGGATCTATCCAGTTATCTCAACATCCTCCTTTGAGACATATGTACTCAGAGGGTTATATATTAATAGATGTCGATTATATGCTGTGAATTAACAATATGGCATGATAAGTGATGAGCTATTGATGATCAAAGCATGACTAATATAGCTTAACTTTGTGTGTAAACGTGACTTCAAGGCCTCACAACCCGGAAATGATCCGAAACAGGACAAAATACTGTAGAGTTAAGCATTAACGTTTCCTTCTAGTTGAAAAAGTGATGCTATGGTATGGAGCCCAGGCAATTTACCTATGTGGAGATGGATCGAGGCACCTCAGATAATGGTCGGTTACGACCGGGAGACGTTATGTTCAGGAGAAACCCGAAACTACACTTAGTATAGGTGGGTCGACTCTACCGCTACAAGAAAGGGGGTCATTTGTTGGTTCCAAGGACATCCCTCTAGAGGTGTATCCGAATCGGTTAAGGAAGATCCTTTGCCTTTGTCATTGTTGGAATCCAACCTCCAATGCAAGCCTTTACGGTTTTTTGTAATCAATGTATGTAGACGTAATATATGGGTACCTACATCTGCTAAGATTTATACACTTATTATTAAAAGGTTTTCAAAGATATTTATTAATGATAATATCCAATGATTTCCATGTATCAAGCATATTTGGTTATCATAAGGTGAAACTTGCTCCTAATGGTGCGCTCATGCATTATGTGATAGGATGTGAGTCTTATGGTAGCTTCATTTTCAAAAAGAATTGTGAGTTTTTATGATTGGTATTCATAACGGGAAACCTGTTCCATGTTATATGACATGGTCTTATGATTTATCTAACATTAAAATAAATGTAAATAACTATTTAAACTCTCACACCAGTCCCATGTCCAACCTGGAGTTTATTATTCTTCCACATAAACTTGGGTGCCCATATTTTTCGCATGGGGCGCCTAGTAGTTTTGGTTTAAAGATATTTTATAGAGCAGGTGTTGGATTCAATCTAGAGCTATGTCTAGAGCATTTTATTTTCTCCACTGAGCTTAGTAGTTTCCGCTGTGTATATTCCACTATGCATGTATTTACTATTGCACTCTGATATATGATGTACTCTGATGTAAAAGCTATTGTAATGGTAATGGAAAAGTTGTTTGTTTCTGTTCCAATGTGTAAGTACCCTAACAATCTGTTTTTTTTTTGAACGGTTTAAGTCGGTTTAATTATCGGTTTGAAACGGGCAAAAAGGCGGGTCGTCATAATTTCCCTAAGGATTTTCTTATAGATTTGATAAAGATCCTTCTTCTCTTTTCCTTTTTGCCTTGAGGGCCATGAATTTTGATAGGTTAGAAAGATTTTGAGGAAGTTAGGGTTAGGAAATTATATTTTGAAATCGAAAAAAATGAAGGAGGGAGGAATCGACCATTTTAGGTTTATATAAAAAACTATCGATTCGTCAGACGTTTCGAAATGATTTCAGACATCTGTTTTGAGGGAACTGGAGAACTCGAGAGATTTTTCAGACGTATGGGACTTAAAATCAGATGTCTAGAAGGTTATTTTAATGCAGATATAAAACCTGAGAATACTTTCAGACGTCTAAAATTGATAGGCAGACGCGCGGAAGATGAGTTATTTGGTAAATTATAACCCGAGACTATTTTCAGGTGTATATGTATTGATTTAGAATGTCTGGTATACTATAAAGATGAATTTTGAGTGAAGCCAAGAGTTTTTTCAGACGTTTGGATTTTGTTTTCAGACGTCTAGAGTGTGAAAAAATGTTGTATTAGAATTGAATGTCAGACGTTTGAAACTTGAGGCAAACATCTGAAAATACCAGATTTTTCCGGTTTTGAATGGTTGAAGTAATTTTCGGATATTCCAATTACTATATATGTATAAGAGGTGATATTTTATTAAAAATAAATAGAATAAAGTACATAACATTAATACTTTATTTTCCTTGATCATTTCGATAAGCTTATAAATTATACTAATCGTCTTAGTTAATTGGTGACCAAGGTGGTTGTTCGGGAGAAGACGGTGATGGTTCTTTATCTCATAATTTCTTGGGTATAACTTCATTTTTCAGAGTTTCGTGGAAACAAGGATATTTTCTATGTAGACATTTTTTGGTCGAGGAATGTCTGCATATTGCATAAAGCGCCTTTTCCATAAAATTCAGATGTTGAATGGTGCCTTCTTGTTTATAGTATATTTCTCTTTGCACATTCATCATCTCGCGTTTATAGTAGGCTATTTCATCTAATTTCTCATTGATCGCTTGTGTATTTTCTCCCTTGGTTCGTTTAGTATTGGAGTTAGTCCTCATTTCTTTTTTGGAAAATATGAGATGGGAGAAAACTTGGAGATGAGGGTGTTTTGATTGGGCTCGAATCAAGCGATGTGATTTCTTGAGAGGGGATAATGTATATGAAACGATAATTTGATTTTCTTCTTTTTATTTTGATTATTCTTTTATTTATAGAAAGAAAAGTTTCTATGAATAGTATTTGAAAAACTAATTTCTAAAAGTAGAATGGATATTAGTTTACAAGTTTTATCTATGGATAAGAATTTTTGACATGCTTTTTAGTCAAAGCCGTCACACATGAAATCTCTGGTTAACAGTACGTTCAAGTATTGAGAACAACGTCAGAAGACAAGAAGCGACTTAGTTGAAATTGCATCACAACAAAGAATGGCACGAAACTTATACTAGACGACCTATGATGGGCCTGAAAACGTCAATTATAGTGCTTAGCACCACAACTCTTGTAGCCCATGAATTAACTTCAGGTAGAGCTTTCGTTTGGCTCAATCTGACTCACGGTTTGAAAGTTATGCCCGTTTCCGTGAAAGCGTGTAGAAGTATGGACTGGTCATCACTTGGATGAAGGGACGAAGCGTCGCTAGCTTGATGTATGGACCGGATCACCTCCTGGGGCTCGCCCCCCACTCGGCTCGTGGGCCACCACCTGGCTCATGGTGGAACCCTAGAACACGACCTGATCGTGGGCTCACCACCAGCTCTCCACCCCAGCTCATCATCCTGGATCGCCCTCAACCATCTCACCATCACGAACCGCCGGCTCACATAGGTGGACCATGAACCACCTGGGACTGACGCTTCTACGCACGATTTTGACCTATTCTTATGGCTATCCTTACTCGTATCAACCTGGATCTCATTACATATGGCATGGCACGACTTGGAGAGGATTTTTCTACGTTTTCCACCTTATTTCGAGATTCTTGGGATGTGTGCCACGCGGCCCACGAACCGCTTGCTATAGATGGCTTTAAATACACCACTTAAGGGCAAATGACGGGAATTTTGGCCATTCTTCTTCACGGCTTCCACCTTTAATGACGCAAGGACTTCGCGTGCTTAGCACGGCCAATTCAACTTAGTTTAATATGAGGATTTCGTGTATAAAATCACTCTCTTTTCACTTCTTCTTCATTAAAAAAAAGATATTGTATGTAATTAGATCCCACGAATTGTGAGATGGCATTATGATTGTAATTTCTTAGGATTTAGGGAATTATAAAGTGAACGTAGGATTTGGTTTGAGTCGAACCACAATGAAAATATCGTATTCCCTTTGTTTTTATTGCTTTGTCTACACTCTATGATCTGATATTTGTGATTGTGAGGACTTCAGACTGCATTTGGGTGTTAGAGCCACATTTTGGTCTAACATTTTGGCGTGCCAGGAAGGGGACACACGATACTACTTCAATTTATAGCTCTAAAGGAATCGATTTGCTTAGCTATAGGTTAAATGGCAAAACGAAAGAACGACGGAACCTTCTCTCGGTCTGAGGATGTTGGCAATGAAGGTACAAGGAACGAGGCAAGCCAGGAGGCTTCCTCTCATGGAGATCCTTCTACATACTTGACTAGAGAAGAGATGGACGGCGTTCTCACTGAACTAAGAGCTCAAATGGCAAGGCTAGATGATCTCCTATGAAAACAACAGGAGATGATTGACGGATTCTTCGCTCGGATGGATGGCAGGCCAAGCGGCAATAAACAACGCACTGGAAATGAAGCCACTGAAGCGGCTCAAACATAACATGGACTCGAGGGGCAACCCCCTCACTCTTGGAAATGGTCAGGCTCGACCGACTCAGCCCCGGCTAGGATGGACACCAGAATGCAAATTCCTGCTCAACAAAAGGAATGGGCTTGTGATGGAGGCCCAGGATTGGCTCGTGATAGGGGACCAGGACTGGGGTGGGTCGCCCCTTCGAACCGCTGGTCGCGATCCCCAGGCAGCGGTTCACAAGCAGCTTTCTCATTCTCTTGCTCACAACGCTGGGGGCATCGGCTCTGATTTAGGTAATCTGCAACAACTTTTTGAAGGCGATCGGCTTGCCAATCTCATTAAACGCCTCTTAAGAGGCTGCACTTATCAGAATGATGTGGATGACGTCAATCACAATCCATTCACACAGGAAATCAGGAATTCCCGCAATCCCCCAGATTTCAAATTTTCACAACTATAGCCATACAACGACAGGACGGCCGTGCACCTGATGCGCTACAAACGACATATGGAAGTTCAGTCAGCATCGGAAAACGTAATGGCCAAATGTTTTCCACTCTTTTGGACTGATATAGCAGCCATGTGGATTCGGTAGCTAGAAACAGAATCAATCACCAGCTGGAACATTATGGTCTCCCAATTCATTAAACAGTTTCGGGTCAACATCGCTCGACCCAAGAACGTAATGTCGCTCACCATAATCAAGCAGAGGCACAGAGAAACTCTACTCTCATTTATGAAAATATTCAACATTACAACAACGTCAGTTGATCGCCCTGAACCATCGATGTTACTGATGGCAGCTGTATCTGGTGTCTTGGATAACTCAGAATTCAAAAAATCTTTGTACCAAGATCCATCGCGAAATCTCGGCGAATTCTACCTTGAAGCAGATAGATTTCTGCGGGAAGAAGATGCAACTTCCGAGAAGAAAGTTCTCGATGTCAACATGCTCAAAGACGGAGAACCATCTGAATATGGAAAAGGCAAGGGAAAAGCTACTGTCAAGAATGACCGCAACACTCAGCCCCGGAGAGGGCCCAGATATGAAAAGTATACTGAACTTAGTTCTTCACTATCTGACATTTACATGGACACTAATGGAATAATCTCCTACCCAAACCCTCCCATGAGGGAGCCATCACAAAGAGAAGTGATTCTGGAAAACATTTCACATTCCATGATATGGAAGGACATGACACAAATGACTACAGGCACTTACGAGATCTGATTGAGGAGCGGGTTAGACGTGGAGAGCTACCCGCGTATGTGAAACAACCAACAGCGCATGCACCCGCGTTGCTACCTCCTACTCCAAGGAGTGGAAATGGTCCTAGATCGAGCTCTCGCGGGATCATCATCAACTGATTTGGATGAGATCAAATTCCATTTTCTGCATTTCTTGGGCTTTAAGATTTGTTTTTTCTTTCATTAGGATTTCTGATTGGTTGAATCGGAGTACACACGTACGGGGTTAAGACTTAGCCCCAAAGCGTGCACTGGACTTGATGTCAAAGCAATCAGGATTTGCTTTGGTTTTGCATTTTGAATTGAATAAGGACGGACTTTCCAAGTATGGATTATGTTTGGTAAATTCAAGTGTCTTGTTAGGTTATGGCAAGATTCTCAATCTTGGCAAAGTATGGCTTACTTATTATGGAACTCTAGGTATGGATTATACCTAGGGATGGACTATCTTGTCAGGCTGTGGCAAGTGTAGCTCTACTTCAGGTCTCAGTATGGTTTATACTCACTTTGGAGTCTTAAGTATGGATTATACTTAAGGAACTGCAATCGGTCTTATCAGGATGTCATAAAAGAAATCGAGTATGGATTATACTCGGTTTGAACTTCTCGGTATGGATTATGCCTAGAAGGTTTGGCCCTTGCCAGGATGTGGCCATTTTTTTTACCTCTATCTCTTTATAGAGATTGACTTCTTGGATTATCCAGAACACATCTTCCTTCAACCAACAAGATATGTTCTAAGGGGCAAAATGTTGACATACTTTTTAGTCAACGCCGTCACACATGAAATCTCTAGTTAACAGTACGTTCAAGTATTGAGAACAACGTCAGAAGACAGGAAGCGACTTGGTCGAAGTCGCATCATAAACAAAGAATGGTCTGAAACTGGTACTAGACAACCTCTTTTGGGCCTGAAAACGTCAATTACGGTGCCTTGCACATGAACTCCTATATCCCTCTGAATTAGCTTCAGGTAGAGCTTTCGTTTGGCTCAGTCGGACTTACAATTCGAAAGTCATGCCTGTTTCCGTGAACGCGTATAGAAGTATGGAGTGGTCATCACTTGGATGAAGGGACGAAGCATCTCTAGCTTGATGTATGAACCGGATCGACTCATGGGGCTTGCTCTCCACTCTGCTCGTGGGCCACCACCCGGCTCGTGGTGGACCGCTTGACCACGACGCGATCGTCGGCTCACCACCAGATCTCCACCTCAGCTCACCATCCAGGCTCGCCCTGAACCATCTCTCCATCACGAACCACTGGCTCGCATGGGTGGTCCACGAACCGCTTGGGACTAATGCTTCTACGCACGATTTTGACCTATTCTTATGGCAATCCTTACTCCTATCAACCCAGATCTCATTACACATGGCATGACACGACTTAGGGAGGATTTCTCCACATTTTCCACCTTATTTCGAGATGCTTGGGATGCATGCCACGTGTCCCACGAACCGCCTGCTATATATGGCTATAAATACACCACTTGAGGGTAAATGAAGGGATTTTCGGCCATTCTTCTTCACGACTTCCACCATTAACAACGCAAGGACTTCGCGTGCTTAACAAGGCCAATTTAACTCAGTTTAACATGAGGATTTCGCGTATAAAATCCTTCTTTTCTCTTCTTCTTCACTAAAATACTAGGAAGTTGTACGTAATTGGATCTGACGGATTATGAGACAGCGTTGTAATTGTAATTTCTTAGGATTTAAGGAATTATAAAGTGAACGTAGGCGTGGTTTGAGCCAAACCACTATAAAATATCGTGTGCCCTTTGTTTTTATTGCTTTGTCTACACTTTGTGATCTGATATTTGTGATTGTGAGGACTTCATATTGCATTTGGGTGTTAGAGCCACATTTTGGTCTAACATTTTGGCGTGCCAGGAAGGGGGCACACGATACTACTTCAATTTCTAGCTCTAAAGGAATATATTTACTTAGCTATTGGATAAATGGAAAACCTAAAGAAAAACAAAACCTTCTCTCGTGTTGAGGATGTTGGAAATAAAGGCACAAAGAATGAGGCAAGCCAGGAGGTTTCCTCTCATGGAGATCCTTCTGCATACTTGACAAGAGAAGAGATGGATGACGTCATCACTGAACTGAGAGCTCAAATGGCAAGGCAAGATGATCTTCTCTGAAGACAACAGGAGATGATGGATGTATTCTTCGTTCGGATGGATGGCAGGCCATGCGGTAATGAACAACGCACTGAAAATGAAGCCACTGAAGCGGCTCATATATCACGCGGACTCAGGAGCATCCCCCTCACTCTTAGAAATGGTTAGGCTTAACCAACTTCAGCTCCAGTTAGGATGGACACCAAAATGCAAATTCCCGCTCAACAACAGGAACGGGCTCGTGATGGAGAGCCAGGATCGGCTCGTGAGAGGGGACTAGGACTGGGTCATGTCGCCCCCTCGAACCGCGTATCGCGATCTCTAGGCAGCGGTTCACTAGAAGCTTTCTCATTCTCTTGCTCACAACGCTGGGGTATCAGCTCTGATTTAGGCAATCTGCAACAACTTTTTGAGGGCGATCGGCTCGCCAATCTCATTCAACGTCTCTCAAGAGGCCCACTTATCAGAATGATATGGATGACGTCAATCACAATCTGTTCACATAGGAAATCAGGAATTCCTGCAATCCCCTAAATTTCAAACTTCCACACTGGAGCCATAAAATGACAGGACGGATCCTACCTTGCAGCTGATGCGCTACAAACGGCAGATGGAAATTCAATCGGCATCGGAAAATGTCATGGCCTAATGTTTTCCCTCTTTTTGACTGATATAGCAACCATGTAGATTCAGCAGCTAGAAACGGAATCGATCAACAACTGGAACATGTTGGTCTCCCGATTCGTTGAACAGTTTCGGGTCCACATCGCTCGACCCAAGAACATAATGTCGCTCATCACAATCAAGCAGAGGCCTAGATAAATTCTGCGCTCATTTCTAGAAAGATTCAACGTCGCAGCAGCGTCAGTTGATCGCCCGGAACTATCGATGGTACTGATGGCAGCGGTATCCGGTGTCTTTGATAATTCAGAATTCAAAAAATCTTTGTGCCGAGATCCACCGCTAAATCTCAGCGAATTCTACCTTGAAACAGATAGATTTCTGCGAGAAGAATATGCAACTTCCAAGAATAAAGTTCTGGATGTCAACATGCTCAAGGACGGGGAACTGTCTGGTTATGGAAAAGGCAAGGGAAAACCTACTGTCAAGAATGACCGCAACACTCAGCCCCGGAGAGGGCCCAGATATGAAAAGTATACTAAACTTAGTGCTTCACTATCTAACATCTACATGGACGCCAATGGAATAATCTCTTACCCAAAGCCTCCCAGGAGGGAGCCATCGCAAAGGGAACATGATTCTGGAAAACATTGCACATTCCATGATATAGATGGACAAGACTCAAATGACTGCAGGAACTTACGAGATCTGATTAAGAAGCGGGTTAGACGTGGAAACCTATCTGAGTATGTGAAACAACCAACAACGCATGCACCCGCGTTGCCACCTCCTGCTCCAAGGAGTGGAAATGTTCCTCGATCGAGCTCTTGCAGGATCATCATCAACTGATCTGGACGAGATCAACTTTCATTTTCTGCATTTCTTAGGCTTTAAGATTTGTTGTTGCTTTCATTAGGTTTTCCGATTGGTTGAATCGGAGTACAAACGTACGGGGTTAGGACGTAGCCCCAAAGCGTGCTCTGGACTCGATGTCAAACCAATCAGGATTTGCTTTGGTTTTGCATTTTGAATTGAATAAGGATGGACTTTCCAAGCATGGATTATATTTGGTAAATTCAAGTGTCTTGTTAGGTTGTGGAAAGATTCTCAATCTTGGCACGGTATGGCTTATACTTATTGTGGAACTCGATGTATGGATTATGCCTAAGGATGGACTATCTCGTCCGGTTGTGGCAAGCGTAGCTCTACTTCAGGTATGAGTATGGTTTATACTCACTTTGGAGTCTTAAGTATGGATTATACTTAAGGAACTGCAAACGGTCTTGTCAGGATGTGACAAAAGAAATAGAGTATGGATTATACTCGGTTTGAACTTCATGGTATGGATTACGCCTAGAAGGTTTGGCCCTTGCCAGGATGTGGCACATTTGTTTTACCTCTATCTCTGTACAGATATGGACTTCTTACATTATCCAGAACACATCTTCCTTCAACCAGCAAGATATGTTCCGGGGGGGGCAAATGTTGACATGCTTTTTAGTCAAAGCCGCCACACAAGAAATCTTTGGTTAACAATACGTTCAAGTATTGAGAACAACGTCATACGACAGGAAGTGACTTGGTTGAAGTCGCATCACAAACAAAGAATGGCCCAAAACTCATACTCGACGACCTCTTCTGGGCCCAAAAACATCTATTATGATGCCTCACATAGTTACTCTTGTAGCCCTCTGAATTAGCTTTAGGTAGAGCTTTCGTTTGGCTCAATCGGACTTACGGTTTGAAAGTTATGTCCCGTTTCGATGAACGCGTGTAGAAGTATGGACTGGTCATCACTTGGATGAAGGAACGAAGCATCGCTAGCTTGATGTATGGACCGGATCGCCTCCTGGGGCTCGCCCCCCACTCGGTTCGTGGGCCACCACCTGGCTTACCCCAAGGGCTCACCCCCCCACTCGGCTTGTGGGCCACCACCCGGCTCGTGGTGGACCCTAGGACCAGGACCCGATCGTGGGCTCACCACCAGATCTCCACCTCAGCTCACCATCCAGGCTCGCCCTCAACCATCTTGCCATCACGAACCGCCGACTCGTATGGGTGGTCCACGAACAGCCTGGGACTAATGCTTCTACGCATATTTTGACCTATTCTTATGGTTGTCCCTACTCTTATCAACCATGATCTCATTACACATGGCATGGCACGACTAGGAGAGGATTTCTTCACTTTTTCCACCCCATTTCGAGATTCTTGGGATGCGTGCCATGTGGCACACAAACCGCCTACTGTAGATGGATATAAATACACCACTTGAGGGCAAATGAAGGGATTTTTGGCCACTCTTCTTCACAGCTTCCACCATTAACAACGCAAGGACATCGCGTGCTAAACAAGGCCAATTCTACTCAGTTTAACACGAAGATTTTGTGTATAAAATCACTCTCTTTTCTCTTCTTCTTCACTAAAATACTAGTATGTTGTACGTAATTGGATCTCACGGATTGTGAGATGGCATTTTAATTATAATTTCTTAGGATTTAAGGAATTATAAAGTGGTCGTAGGCTTGGTTTTATCCGAACCAATATAAAATTATCGTGTGTCCTTTTTTATTGCTTTGCCTGCACTCTGTGATCTGATATTTGTGATTGTAAGGACTTCGTACTGCATTTGTGTGTTAGAGCCGCACTTTGGTCTAACATTTTGGCACACCAGGAAGGGGGCACACGATACTACTTCAATCTCTAGCTCTAAAGGAATCGATTTGCTTAGCTATTGGATAAATGGAAAAACGAAAGAAAGACAGAACCTTCTCTCGTGCTGAGGATGTTGGTAATGAAGGCACAAGGAACGAGGCAAGCCAGGAGGCTTCCTCTCATGGAGATCCTTCTGCATACTTGACTAGAGAAGAGATGGATAACGTTCTCACTGAACTGAGTGCTCAAATGGAAAGGCAAGATGATCTCCTCCGAAACAACAGGAGATGATAGACGGATTCTTCACTCGGATGAATGGCAGGCCAAATGGCAATCAACAACGCACTGGAAATGAAGCCACTGAAGTGACTCAAAAATCACATGGACTCGAGGGCAACCCCTTCACTCTTAGAAATGGTCAGCCAGACGGACTTCAGCTCCAATTAGGATGGACACCAGAATGCAATTTCCCGCTCAACAACAGGAACGGGCTCATGATGGAGAGCCAGGATCGTCTCGTGATAGGGTACCAGGACCGGATCAGGTCGCCACCCTCGAACCACGATCCCTAGGCAGCGGTTCACCAGTAGCTTCCTCATTCTCTTTCTCACAATGCTGGGGGCACTGGATCTGATTTAGGCAATCTGCAACAACTATTTGAAGGCGATCGGCTCGCCAATCTTATTCAACGCCTCTTAAGAGGCCGCACTTATCAGAATGATGTGGATGACGTCAATCACAATCCATTCACACAGGAAATCAAGATTCTAGCAATCCCCCGGGTTTCAAGCTTCCACAACTGGAGCCATACAACGGCGGGATGGATCCTACCATGCACCAGATGTGCTACAAACGGCATATGGAAGTTCAATCGACATCGAAAAACATCATGGCCAAATGTTTTCCCCTCTCTATGATTGATATAGCAACCACGTGGATTCGGCAGCTCGATCACCAGTTGGAACATGTTGGTCCCCCGATTCATTGAAAATTTCTGGTCCACATCGCTCGACCCAAGAACGTAATGTCGCTCACCACAATCAAGCAGAGGCCCAGAGAAACTTACGCTCATTTCTGGAAAGATTCAACGTTGCAGCAGCATCAGCTGATCGCCCTGAACCATCGATGGTACTGATGGCAGCGATATTCGGTGTCTTGGATAACTCATAATTCAAAAAAAAATGTACCGAGATCCACCACGAATTCTCGGCGAATTTTACCTTTAAGCCGATAGGTTTCTAAGAGAAGAAGATGCAACTTTCGACAAGAAAGTTCTCGATGTCAACATGATCAAAGACAGAGAGCCGTCTGATGATGGAAAAGGCAAGCGAAAAGCTATTGTCAAGAGTGACATCGACACTCAGCCCCAGAGAGGGCCCAAATATGAAAAGTATGTTGAACTTAGTGCTTGACTATCTGACATCTATGTGGACACCAATGGAATAATCTCCTACCCAAGGCCTCCTAGGAAGGAGCCATCGCAAAGAGAAAGAGATTCTGGAAAACGTTGCATATTCCATGATATGGATGGACATGACACAAATGACTACAGGCACTTACGAGATCTGATTGAGGAGCAGGTTAGACATTGAGAGCTACCCGAATATGTGAAGCAACTAACAACGCATGCACCCATGTTGCCACCTCCCGCTCCAAGGAGTGGAAATGGTCCTGGATGGAGCTCTCGCTGGATCATCATCAACTGATCTGGCTGACATCAACTTTCATTTTCTGCTTTTCTTAGGCTTTAAGATTTGTTTTTTCTTTCATTAGGTTTTCCGATTGGTTGAATCGGAGCACACATGTATGGGGTCAGGACGTAGACCCAAAGCGTGCTTTGGACTCGATGTCAAACCAATCAGGATTTGCTTTGTTTTGCATTTTGAATTGAATAAGGAAGGACTTTCCAAGCATGGATTATGTTTGGTAAATTCAATTGTCTTGTTAGGTTGTGGCAAGATTCTCAATCTCGGCAAAGTATGGCTTACGCTTATTATGGAACTCTAGGTATGGATTATGCCTAGGGATGGACTATCTTGTCAGGATGTGGCAAGCGTAGCTCTACTTCAGGTCTGAGTATGGTTTATACTCACTTTGGAGTCTTAAGTATGGATTATACTTAAGGAACTTCAAACGGCCTTGTCCGGATGTGACAAAAGAAATCGAGTATGAATTATAGTCGGTTTGAACTTCTCGGTATGGATTATGCCTAGAAGGTTTGGCCCTTGCCAGGATGTGGCACATTTGTTTTACCTCTATCCCTATATAGATATTGACTTCTTGGATTATCCAGAACACATCTTCCTTCAACCAGCAAGATAGGTTCTAGGGGGAAAAATGTTGACATGTTTTTTAGTCAAATCCGCTACACATGAAACCTCTGATTAACAATACGTTCAAGTATTGAGAACAACTTTAGAAGACAGGAAGCGACTTGGTCGAAGTCACATCACAATCAAAGAATGGCCTGAAACTCGTACTAGACAACCTCTGTTGGGCCACAAAACGTCATTTACGGTGCTAGGCACCGTAACTCTTATAGCCCTCTGAATTAGCTTTAGGTAGAGCTTTCGTTTGGTTTAATCGGACTTACGGTTTGAAAGTTATGCCCCGTTTCCATGAACGCGTGTAGAAATATGGAATGGTCATCACATGGATGATGGGAAGAAGTGTCGCTAGCTTGATGTATGGACCGGATCGCCTCCGGGGGCTCGCCCCCCACTCGGATCGTGGGTCACTACCCGGCTCCCCCCCCCTTGGCTCATGGGCCATCACCCGGCTTGTCGTAGAGCCCCTGACCACGACCCGATCGTGGGCTCACCACCGATCTCCACCTCAGCTCACCTTCCTGGCTCGCCCTCAACCATCTCTCCATCACGAACCGCCGGCTCGCATGGGTGGACCACAAACCGCCTGGGAATGACGCTTCTATGCACAATTTTGACCTTTCCTTGTGGCTCTCCTTACTCCTATCAACCCGGATCTCATTACACATGGCATGGCACAACTTGGAGAGGATTTCTCCATGTTTTCCACCTCATTTCGAGATTCTTGGGTTGCGTGCCACGTGGTCGACGAACCGCCTGCTGTAGATGGCTACAAATACACCACTTGAGGGAAAATGAAGGGATTTTTTGTCATTCTTCTTCACGGCTTCCACCATTAACAACGCAAGGACTTCGCATGCTTAACCAGGCCAATTCAACTCAGTTTAACATGAGGATTTCGTGCATAAAATCACTCTCTTTTCTCTTCTTCTTCATTAAAATACAAGGATGTTGTACGTAATTGGATCTCTTGGATTGTGAGACAGCATTGTAATTGTAATTTTTTTGGATTTAAGGAATTATAAAGTGGACGTAGGCTTGGTTTGAACCGAACCACTATGAAAATATCATGTGTCCTTTGTTTTTATTGCTTTGTCTGCACTCTGTGATCTGAGGTATGTGATTGTGAGTACTTCGTACTGCATTCGGGTGTTAGAGCCTCATTTTGGTCTTACAAGAATTCAAGTTTATTTTTAGTTAAAAAATTTCATTATATAAGTTCTGTTAGAAAACATATCCCTAAATCACATCTTAATTTTAAAAATGTTTTTTCATTTAATGTTTAGTGAAAATATTTGCTATCTGATTTTCAATGTTTATATATTCCAGAATAACAGTTCCTTTATCTACATTATCAAATAAAAAATGATGTCGCATATCTATGTGTTTTGTTCTAGAGTGATTAACTGGATTTTTTAACAAATTTTAGCGCTAGTATTATCACTATAAATTGGAGATTTTTTAATAATTTTACCATAACCTGTGAGTGTCTATTGCATGTACATTACTTGTGCACATGGTAGAGCTGCTAAGATATATTCGGCTTCGCAAGTTGATAAAGAGGCATAATTTTGTTTTTTTTCTAATCCATGAGATTAATGATTTTCTGATAAAATGACAAGTTCCACTAGTGCTTTTACGATCAGTTTTACAACCTCCGAAATCTGCACTGATATAGGAAACAAGTTCAAATGATGATCCCTTAGGGTAAAACAGACGGTAATTTTTAGTATTTGAGGGATATCGGAAAATTAGTTTGATAGCTCATTGATGAGATTCTTTTGGTTTTGTTTGAAATCTTGTGCATAGATATACAAGCATTATAGTATTAGGTCGACTAGCAGTAAAGTATAATAAGGAACCTATCATACTACGATATAATTTTTTGTCAAAATTATTTCCGTTATCGTCTTTATCTAAATGATCACTAGTGCTCATTAATGTTGGTTTCCTTAATATTTTATCCATACCAAAACGTCGTAATAACTTGTTACAATAATTTTCTTGGTGTATAAGAATACCTTTTTTAAGTTGTTTTATTTGCAATCCTAAGAAAATGTTTAATCCTCCCATGTGTGACATTTCAAATTCATTTTTCATGATATTTGAAAATTCAACACATAAGCTTTCGTTGTTTGAACCAAAAATAATATCGTCAACATAGATTTGTACAACTAAAATATCATTGTTTTCTCGTTTAATAAATAAAGTGATGTCAATTTTTCATATTTGAAAACTAGATGAAATTAAGTGATTTTTAAGTCGTTCGTACCATGCTCGAGGAGCTTGCTTTAAACCATATAAGGATTTATTTAACTTGAAAACGTGGCTGGGATATTTTTCATGAATAAAAAGTGGTGCTTTTTCTACATATATGTTTTATTTAATAAAACCATTTAAAAGGCACTTTTGACATCCATTTGATATAATTTAAAATCATGATGTCAAGCGAAAGTTAACAACGTACGTATAGCTTCTAGTCTAGCTGTAGGGGTAAATATACCTCTTCTTAATTGTAACCCTAAGCCACTAATCAGGCTTTATTTCTTACTTTGTTACCAGTTTCATCAGCTTTGTTTTTATATACCCATTTTGTGCCAATAGTAGATTGATTTTATAGTCTTGGAACTAATTCCCATACATTGTTACGTTTGAATTGATTTAACTTTTTTTGCATAGCTAAAATCTAAAAACCATCATTAGAAGAATCTTCATAATTTTTAGGTTAAAAATTTGATACAAATGCAGTATGATTTACTTGGTTAAGTTGATTTATAGTAACTCTAAAATTATTATATCTGATGATATTATCTTTTGTGTGATTTTTAATATTTCTAGGTGGTGATGTAAAAACATTATTTTGTTCATTTGTCTCATTAGTCGAATTTTTTTTTAAATTATTTTCTATTATAGATATAATTTCTTTATCATTATTACTTTGATTGTTAAGAATTTTTTTTATCGAATGAGATGCAGACTTTCTTCAATGGTATTAGTTCGCTTATTAAAAATCCTATACGCTTTGCTACGATCCGAATATCCTATAAAGATTCCCTCGTTATATTTGGGATCAAATTTACCTAGGTTGTCTTTTGTATTTAACATAAAACACTTTGATCTGAAGGTTTTAAATATGAGACTTCAGGTTTCTTTTCAGAAAACATTTCGTGATATTGTTTGTTTTGTTTTTGAACATAGTGTTACTCTATTTAAAACATATAGCAATAGCCTCTTCCTAAAAATGTTTTGGTAAGTTACTACTATTTAATAATGTTCATGTATATTCTTGTAATGTACGATTTTTCTTTCTACTACACCATTTTTTGTGGTCTGCGTGAAAATGAAAAATTATGGCTGGTTCCCTTTTTATTATAGAAATTTGTAAAAATATCATTTTTCAAATTTTCTTCCATGATCACTTCGAATATTTTTAATTTTTTAATCGGTTTGATTTTAAATTCTTTTAGCAAAAATATTAAACATACCGAAATTGTCAGTTTTATTATTTAAGAATAAAGTCCAAGTACATCTTGAGAAATCCTCAACTATTACAAATACATGTTTTGTTATGATTTATAGATCATAATAATGTAAAAGTTCTAAAGGTTAGTTTTGCAAAAAAAACATTTCTAAATTTGAATGAGCTTCGTTTCAGTTTTCCAATTTGACAAGCATCACACAATTTTTTTACTTTATAATTAATCTTAGGTAAACCTCTTAGCAATTCGTATTTTGCTAATTTATTAATGTACTTTAAATGAATATGACAAAACCGCTTATGTCATAACCATGGATCATCATGTTTGGCAATTAAACCTAAATTTGAGTTTTATTTTATATTCATATTTAAGATGTAAATATTTTTATTTCTAAGACCTTTACATATTAGATTTTTATTATTATCAATAATATTACATCTATCTTTTTCGAATTTTATTTGAAAACCTTTATCACATAACTGACTTATGCTAAGAAGATCATGTTTCAAATTTTCAACTAACAAAAAATTTGTAATAATTGGAGAGTTAGAAATACCAGAATTGATGACTTCACCAATGCCGATGACATATCCTTTTGAGTTATCTTCAAAGGTTATCGTGCCTCCATCAATATATGTTACATTTGATAACATTTTTGCACTTTCGATCATGTGTTTCGAGCAGCCACTATCAAGTATCTATTTCTCCTTATTCTTTATTTTGAATACCTACAAGATAAATTAATTTAATTGGTACCCATTTCCTCCGTTAGGGTCCTAACTGTTAGGTGAGGAAGGTTGTCATACCCAAGTGGGTTTGGGACCTTTAAAAGCATAATTTTTAGTGGTTATTAGGCACGCATCCTTATTTTTAAAGTTTATTCATTGTGCATCCTTGTGTAAGTTTGTATGTAAAGCAGGTCCCTATTTCTTATAGCAACGTGTTTTTCTAATTTTTTGCCCTGCTGTATAAAAAAATTCAAACTATTGTAAATATTCACAGAAGAATTATGCACAAAAAAATTGTTGAAATATAAACAATTTTTGTGAATAATTGCAGATATTTCTACAATTATTCATACAATACATGCAGACGTTGAAAGGCGGATGAATAATTGCAGCAATGTTTGCAATTATTATTAATAATTGCTGATATATCAACAACTATTTTACAGTTGATGTAACTAAATGAAAAAGTTGCTGGAATATCAGCAAATATTGCAAATAGTTGCATCATTTGCATCAATTTACTGGAGATGAAATATTTCTCATTTGTATGCATTTTTTATTATATTTCTGTTGATTTTTCTAGAACACTTAAATGTCTTAATAAGCATAGGCTTTGAGTTTGAATTTTCCACGCATATCAGCAAAAGTAGCATGAAATTCTGCAATTTTTTGATCTAATTACTACAATGCCACCAATTATACGGAAAATTGAAAAAAAAACTGCAGCGTGCATATTTTTGTTTTTGAATAATTTTTTTATAGGTATAACGCATGAATACGATGATGATTATGTGTTGAATTAAATATTGAAGTTTGGTAAATGTTTACGATGTTTTTTTGATATTTTCAAAAATCAAGGACTTAATTTATAAAGTTTTTAGATAGGGATTTTTTTTGTAGTTTGAAACTAAATAGGGGCCTAAGCCAAACTGTCCCTAATATTTATATTATATACCACTTACCAATGTGCTTTGGCCTAATTAAATTGTTGTTTGTTTTGGGAATCCATATTTTTATATTTTTGGTATACAAAGGCATATTGGATGTTGGTTGTTTTTTAGTTTTTCGATAAATAAAACTATACATTTTAGGATTGTTTCCTTTTTGTTTAGAAACATTTTTAAATCCTAATATATTTTGATTACCTGACGGTTTTGAAATTTTGATTAGATTTTCCAAAAAAAAAATTCCTTTATTAAATTTGGAAATATTATTAGCTATCTTATCCATTTTTTCTTTTAATTTGAAATTCTCATTTTTCAAATTTTCTACATTATCCTTTAATTCAATATTTTCTTCTATCAAAACATTATTTTCAAGTTTATTTTTTTCAAAACTACAGGACAAGGACTCATTTTCAATAGATTATTTTTAAATTTTTCTTGAGAAAATTCTAGTTCTTCGTTTAAAATTTCTTTTTATTTTTTAACATACCAATTTCAAGTTCTTGTCGATTTATTTTAGCTATGAAATGCTTATTAATTTTTTTTTATTTGTCTGAATTTATAATCTAATTCGATAATAAGTTCTAACAATTCATCATTGCTATGATCGGGACATACCTCATCTGTATTTGCCAAAGCAACATTAGAATGTTCTTCATCACTGTCACTCTCATTTTTTGAAGAAGACGAAGACTCAGAGTCATCTCATGTTACTTTAAATGCTTTCTGCTTTCTGACTTTTTCAAATTTCTTCTTTTTATCATTATTGAGTTTAGGACAGTCTTTCTTCATATGCCCGAACTGATCACACTTAAAGCATTTTATAAATGTTTGATTCGATGAATTATTATTTTTCTCCTTTTTGAAACTTGTCAATTTTTGAAACTTCTTGAATTTGTTATAATTTTTTGTGATGAACATTATATCTTCTTCATCTAAATCTGAATCTTTATTGTTAGCTTGAAATGTTATATTCTTCTTCCCCGTATTTTGTTCTTTTCTAGCCTGCAAATTAGCTTCATAGGACATTAAGTTTCATATTAATTCTCCAACTTTGAGTGTTGAAATGTCATTAGCCTTTTATTTTTGAATTTGTTTAGTAAGGAAACCGACCAGAGTCGTAAAACCCTCCCTAATGCACCTAGCCTGGTCCGCGAGCACCGCATAAGTGGTTGATCTTAGCGTACGCACATGGTATGCTCTTAGCAAGCCATTTCGGGTTTCAAACCCACGCCACTGTTACCACGGCGCAAAATCCTTAACCGCTGGGCTACCGATGTGGACGGTCATTAGCCTCTTCTATAGCTAAAACTTTTCTTGCTCACTGTTTGTGAACAAATTAACAACTGCAAACAATTGTTAAATTTGTTCGGCTTTCCTAAACAACAAGGGTTGTTGTAAAGGGTATCAACTCTTGGACCAAAATTATTTTACTAATAAATCCGATCAAGTTATTCCAAAATTTTGATTGTTTAAAAATAGCAGAAAATAAACAAAAAGAGAGTTTTTAATAATAAATGAAAACAATTAGGGAGCATGACATAAACTAGATTAACCTGAATTAATAACCAAATATTTTAATACAGATCTAATTCATGTTTCTGTTACAAACATGAATCAACGATAATTAGGTTTCTAGAAACAAATATGTGAATAACGACAAGTATAGCCTATGCAGGAGCTAAGCTCTTAAACAACCATAGGCTATCAGGACAAATTTACTATTTTATTTCTAAATCCCTAAAAATTAGGTCTAAATCTAATAAGCGTTAAATAAAACTCAAATATACCCTATGAAGGAGCATAGCTCTTAAACAACACAGAATATGAAGGTTCAGATCTAACCCTTGGTTCAGATCTAACCCTTGGTTCAGATCTAGATCTATATACATGAAGTTCTAATCTCTTTGGCTATGTGATTCATATTGAATCTAATCTAATCTAAGCATCATCACCCCCTAATTAAAGGAAATTAGCTAGACAAAGCTAAAGAAGAAGAGAAAAAAAATAAACATCATAAATAAAATACAATAAAAAGTAAAGAGAAAGGAAGAAGAACGCTTTTATTCCAAGCGAAGAATTACAGAATAAAACCTAATGTACTTCTAAATGAACAAGATACAAGTGTATTTATAGCTGATATGACAGACTAATTCGCTAATTACACAATGTGGGACTAAATATTTAGCCCAAATACCAAATAAGCTAGTGTGAACGCAGCTGCAGAGTGAGAGGCCTTGCAAATGAGCCAGTGTGAACGCAGCATGAGTCTTTAGTAAGCCAAATCTACCAAGCTGAGCTCTATTTGCAACTGTTCTTCAAGCTTTAAACTCTTCAAGGTATAGTAATTTCAAACTTTACTCTTTTTAAACAAATTGTTCATGCTTTATCCATTAAATTCTTTAAACCATGTTTTTTTATCAACAATCTGAAAACATAGCTATAAATACACAATACCAATTATTTTAAAGGGAAAACAAGATAAATAAGCGGATGAAATA
The DNA here is from genome assembly GCA_030737875.1 of Allium sativum. Lineage (NCBI taxonomy): Eukaryota > Viridiplantae > Streptophyta > Magnoliopsida > Asparagales > Amaryllidaceae > Allium > Allium sativum. Next base: position 35,283,440 of record CM060919.1, read on the forward strand.
TACACATTTACGTGTACATCAAATACCCCCACACTTATCTTTTTATTCGTCCTCGAATAAACTAAACTAAGATATGTCACATTTTTGTAGGAAACACGATTGTATTTAGCGTATGCAACAAGCCATTAAACCCCTAGGTGTCCCTAGTAGAACGAGTGTTGTCTCGTGAGGGTTTTCAGCGGATACTACCCACAAAATCCAAAGCGTCTTATGTATGTGGATTAATCAAACAATATATTTATGGTCTTTCACATTCCAAGGACTTTACCTAACTTCAGTAATAACGGTTTAGTGCCAAATTCTCCATCCCATTATTGGTGCAAAAATGAATAAAAGAATTTCAAGTTGAATCATAATTTCTTGATAACACTGTAATTGCCTTAAAGGTTAAGAGTGTGGTGTCAACCAAAGTTCTACACATCGACAATGTGCACCCAATTATTTATTTATTCTTTTTTTTTGAATAATTTTGCACTAGTGTAACTGTAATGTATTGGATGTGAGTTATGCATAGATGAAGGAAAATTTTGTAAGTTCTAAAAATGTTATAAATAAGAGGGCAAGTGTATTAGTTGAACTTCAAGCTAAAAAAGATAAAGTAATACTAAGGCACGTATGGAAGTTTTGTTTCCTTTCATCTCCTCTACTGTAATCCTCGCTTCTAAGTACGGTATTATGGATGTGGATGGAATGGAAATGAATGCTTAATAGTCAAGAATGATGGATGACTATTTTATTCTGAGAGATTTTCTCTTCATTGCATTTTTTTTCTTTTTTTTCCTTCTTTTTGCATGATGAATGATGAGTGGAGATGGAATGGAATGATACCGTATGTTATTTCATTTGATTCCTCCTCTACTAAGAGAATCATAACCAACACTTCATGAAAGGAAAGTTTTGTGCCCTAGTTACTCTAATTCAACACACAAGTCTAGATTGATGTTATAAAAAGCTAAAAGGAATCTTAAGCAAAGTTTCATAAGATAGATAACCATATAAAATAAGATGTGGTATATGGTTATCCTACCTTAAAACAAGTACAGAGTGGGTAGTATAATATTGGTATAAAATATGACGTTTTTGAACCTTTGAAAATAAATCAGTACAAGGTTCTATAGTATACCAATATAAGGAAAACTTGTCGAAATATTGATGTAAATTGACTAAACTTGTAGAAAACAAACTGAGAAAATCCAACAAACATAGGTGCAAAATCATTTTTTATTTGATGATTTTTTTTAATTATTTTTACTTGCACATTCTAACATGTATAACAAGGGTTGACATGCTTACTCCAGAACACAACTAACATCTGCATAGTCTCAAGCTAGCATCTTAAAAAGACACATTATGATTCAATGAATAAACACTATTCATTCCCATCACCCAACAATTCAACTTATCAAACAAGAACCAAGGTGTTAATTATGAATTTAAGTTAGTCTTTGTTCAACAATGACCTAGTTCATAAAATTTGATTGCCGATGTAATGTAAATCCCCCCCCCCAATACTTTAGTGTGACTGTGTTCTCCCAGTCATCAATCAAACATATCTTAGTGAAAGGGAAATAAAATAAGTGGGTAAGCATGGATTACCGGATGCATGTGCAAAAAATACGCTGTCATCGAATAGATGAACCAGTCCACAATAGACCAATGGATCTGCCTCATTAAGATTATGAGACATAGCTGAAGCATAGAAAATCAAATCATAAAGGATTTTATATTATGAGTCAGATTTGGAAAAATAAATTTTGTTTTTTCAAAAATTTGAGTTGCTAATTTTAAAATTTTGAGCTTGCAATTGATCCTAAAATCGAATTGAATTTCTGTAGCAACTAAAGAGAGGTCATTGAGTCGGGTTTTAGCAAAAAATTCAAAAACAAAGTTTGACTTATTCAGATGATGTATAAATTGAGAAACAAGTGCATCATTCTCACCCCCACACTTGTTTTGAGAAATATTGTTCAGTTTTTCTTTGATATTTGAAATGCTGTTGACTAAAGGTTCATTCGTAAACCTAAAGTTAAAACCAAACAAATGAATTTTCAGTATATTTCGAAATCGTGTTTTCTCAAAAACAGTGTTATTCCCAAAAGAGATCATATACTGCAAAATTTACCATTGAAAAACAAGTGATCAAAGTGAGGTTCAGTTGAAACGATCAAGTCGCAAGGGGTTTCAACAGTTTCAGAAAAATCGTCATTGTGTTTAAGATCACCTTCAACAATTTCGTTGCTTTCAACCTCAAGAATTTCAAAGTTTTTAGATGTTTCTTTTTCAGTTTTAGACCCAACAACATTATCATCACTCAGTTCAAGAAGTTTTCGCTCATCACAGTCGTCCTCACCTAAACAGTTGTTACCAACTTCGTCATTTCTTTCAAGTTGACAGTCTAAAGTTGCTAAATTTTCAAAATTTGAGAAAGGAAGATCAAATTTAAGATTGACGTCTTTGTTTTCAAGATAATTTAAATTCAAATCAATTACCGAGATTTCAACAACTTCATTAAGATTTTTATCAATTTCAAAAGTTGTTAATTGAGAATTTTCGATTTCAGTAAGAGCTAAATTTTCAGTAGAAGCATTAGTTTGAGTCCGAATTTCAGTTTCACAGAAATCAGTGTTTTGCACTAGAGATTTTTCAAAATTTTCATTTTCATCAACAGTTATATTGTCGGAATTATCAATAACCATTATGTAATGTTGTGACGAAGTTACTGGCTGATTAGTGTTTTTAAAACAAGCATTGGAAAAAACTTGTTTGTCACTAGATTGGGATTTAAAGTAGTTATACAAGTTCGTAACTTCAGTTTAAAGAAGAGAAATTTGATACACTATCCTAGTGCAACTTTGTTTGCTATCTGTTATTCTTTGAGCTAGCTCTTCGATGTAAGTCCAGCCAAGTTTCATGAAATTCTCAAATTCATCAACGTCATCAATTCCCTCTAGTAATAACTTTTCTAGATTTTTCCAAAGTTCAATAGTGTATTGAGCCAGTTGTTCGATGATACACATGTTTCCGATATATTTATTTTCATAATCTTTTTTTTCATATAAAGTTCGCGCCCATTCCTAGATTTCCTCGCGACAAATCCAAATTTCAAGCATTAAATTATCAATTCACTCAAGCCTTCTTCAATAAAATCGGTAGACACATTAGATTTCAAAGTCATTTTTTAGATTCATCGTTTCTATGTGTTCCTCACTGATTGACCTTATAAATTCATCCACCTCATCTCTTAGAAGTCGTACATTATTTGTAACAACCCAGAAAATCGGAACCAATTTAAAATTTTTATTTCGGCAATAGAATATTTAAAATGATTTATTTTAAATAATTGAGACTCGAAATTTATTTTGAATAGAATTAGAACGTATATATTTATTTAAAATGAAGTTAGAATATAAATATTTATTTTAACTATAAAAGGAATTGGAAATGGCGCGGTAGTTTGAAAATTCGATTTCAAATTTCAAATGAATGTACAAGATTAAAAATAAACCGGGTTTTGGTAAAACCAGAAATATTTGAATCTATTTGAAAATATCTTTCCAACGAATGTGAAAAATACAAATTTCATAACGGAAATAAAAAGTTATGTTTAGTTGAAAATTCAGAATAGTCGCTATGGAATTTATATAAAATATAGCCCTTAAAAATAGCGATTTTGCAAACTACCTCTGTTTTCGACAAGACCACTTTTGTTGGATTCGGATGTCAAGTTATTTCTATATTCCAATTTTCAGAATTTTTGGAATTAATATGTGAGCTTGGCAGATTTAAACGTGTTTGGTCAATTCAGTTTGAATTTAATCGACTGGAAAATGATCGTTTTTCAAACGGTCTCCAAATTCGATGAAATTAGTTTTGTTAAGACCGTATCGTCAAAACATAGGCAGATTTATTTTTCTGGAATTTTTGGAGTTCGTATGTGGCCCCGGTAAATTAAAATGTGAATATAATGATTTATATTTTAAATTTAGCAGAAACTGATCGTAACAGCCGAATTGGGTTATGAAACATATCCCATTAGGTTCGGAATGGGGGTAATTAGCAAGGGGCGAAAGTCGTTGCGTCTCGTTTGGAGTTTGAATTAAAAAGTAACTTTTTAGAATTAAATTAATTTTTATATATATATATTGGTCAAACCTTTCTCTCTCTTCATCCTTTCTCTCCCGTTGATTAAGAGATGAAAAAGAAAAAAAACGACGAACGCTGCCACCATCCAGGCCCACGCCGCCGCCGCTGGAGCCGGCACACCTCCCCTCTGACCACCCTCTCTCCCCTCTCCTCCTTCCGCCTCTCCTTCCTCCATTGGCCAAAAATCTTAAACCCTATCCCATAAACCCTACCGCCAGTCACCCCAGGGGGGCCTCCATCACCAACCGCCACCCCTCCTCAGCCATACGCCGCCCCTCAGACCTCCTATCTCCGACCACGAACGCTCCACTTAGTAAAAATCCAATTTTTACCAACCGGCGAGCCTTTCTCCAATGCTCGAGTCATGGGAAGACTCTACTCAACCAATCTGGGACTGCTCTACTGATCGAAACCCTAAAATCAATGTACGTTTCTGATTTTTTTTAATTATTTTTAAATTATAAAAATATGATTTTCATGAATAGAAAGACATGATTTTTGTGAAGTATAAAAGTACGATTTTTAGTCGTATGAAGATAGGATTTTTAATCGTATAAAGTTAAGATTTTTATACATATAAAGTTATGATTTTTATTGTTTGAATAGCAAAGTAAAAATACAATTTTTATATAGAAAATAGCAACATAAAAAGATTAAATTTTTATAAATCAAAAGATTAGATTTTTATAAATGAAAAGATTAGATTTTTATAAATAGAAAGATTAGATTTTTATACATAAAAAGATTAGATTTTTATAAATAAAAAGATTAGATTTACATAAACAGAAAGATAAGATTTTTAGCAATATAAAGGATTGATTTTTAGTTAGGTAAAAATACAATTTTCAAGAAATAAAATATAATTTTTATAATGTAGATTAAAAATAAAAATTAGGATTTTTATTATATATTTCATTATATAAAAATGTGATCTTTTATATATATATATATATATATAGCAATATAAAAATGTGATTTTTAAATAATATAAACATTATATTAAAAATGTGATTTTTAATATGAACAACATAGAAAAGACTACGTTGGAATTTTGGGCAAATCCAAACGGTTCAAAAATTCAGAAATGAAACTAGAGGAGTGGATCCCAAAGGTGAGAACTTCTCACTCTAATTTATTTTCTAGTTAAATATATATACTAGGATACTGACGGTGATTAGTAGCACCCGACACCTTTGTTTGTAACCATGTTTGTTTGGTTGTTTGTTTGGTTGTTTGGTTGATTGATTGTTTGGTTGAATTTGGTTTGGGAAATGAAATCAATTGATTAGAATTTGGTTTGTATATGGCACGAGCCATTATTAGGCGAGGGATAAGGCTAGACCTTATTCTGGTTCTAGTATCGCGTCGTTATGCTTTTGAATTTTCTTAAAATATTAGAACAAAAAAAATATCATTTTTATTGTAGAAATTAACTGTATAAAATATTCATGAGATGAAATAAATATTTTATAGTTAAAAATATAATTTTTAACGTGTATATGAATAAAATAAATATTCATTTACAAATCGGACGATTTGTTTATATACACACATTTGACTGATATTGATTGGGACGATATATTTTACACATCGCCCAACTGCACAAATAATAATCAGTGTTTGTTGTTTGAAAACCCCACACGGGTATTGGGATGATATTGGACAAACACTCATCCCAATATTTAGTTGTATGTCAATCGATGAGTTGATAGACTGTTGTAAGCGTTGATTATCTATATTTAACGCTTATGCAGTTGTGTAATGCACTCTGGATGATGGTTGGCTGTGTTTGATTATTGTTGTGTACATGTGTATATGAAATCCATATAAATAAAATTATATGGTAATTGACTATGTCTGATTCCAATTTGGAAAGAACGAATATTTTAAATTAAAGAATATTTCAAAATGACGAGTAATGAATATTTTAAAATAACTAATATTTTAAAATAATATTCAGTAATGGAGTAAAATATGATTTTCATGTCCGATTTGGGATGGACACGAAAATATTGAAATATATGAAGTTATGTTGATTAGATTAACGCCATTACAATGTGAATGATATTTATATCAATTTTATTCATCATTAAAATGAATATCTAAAAGGAAGTGATTTCCAAATCTAATGTTTTGAAAATATTATCATTTATATATTAATGATATGGAATATTCAATTTTGATTTAAAATTGAATATGAAGTTGAAATGGTTTTGAAAAAAAAATTAAAACGATTTATAAAATATGTTTTAAATGGAAATCGATGAAATATATATAATATATATTATATATATTTAATGGCATAAATAGAACGCGTCGTGTCGCGGCAGTTCGCGAATTTCGACCATTGACTTCGAACAGACATTACGGGAGATCCGACCATCGCATTCACCTAAAACCAGAATCGTTGGGTTCGCATTGAAAAGAGCTTTCCAACGAATACAAGGAATTTGAAATCTGATGGTTGGATTTGGAATCATGTCTAAATCGAATTTGGAAAAGGTCGTTCTATGTGCAGTTCAATGGCCGTTTACGGAAATCGACTGTACGGGCCTTGATAAAAATATTGAAAATATTAATAATTTGTGTAAAATCATAATAAATGATTTGGAAAGTATTTGGATGAAAAATACATGTTTGTAAAGATAAAAATGTATTTTTATCAGAATGAACTAGTTATGAACTAGAATTATAATCCAATATTTTTAAATAAATAAATTGGATTTGAAATGGTTTAAAAGTATCTAGAATTTCCAATATAACAATTGGAATGGGTTTGAATGGAAATCATTATCAGAATATTTCGATATTGGATTTCATGATTATACGGATATTGTAGAGGAATTTGGAAGATATATATATATCGTTATTCCCAATACAGTATATGTTGATTTCAGAATTTGATATTGAATATAAGTCGATATAATTTCTATTCCGAGCCTTGTATTTGATATCGAATGGGATTTTGGATTTGTCGTGAACAGTGTCTTCATTAACACTGTTCTTAAACCCAGTTGAAAAAAGAATAAATCTTTTAATTAAGATTATTAGTGATTCCAGTTAATTAACATTTAATTGGAATAAAATGGAATGAGAATTGGGTTTCTTGTGAAATGTGTTTTTTACGACATTTGTTCTTTAACCCGATTTACAGTGAAATGTGATTTGGAATTTATAAATCTTTTTATTAAGATTTAATGGAAATTTTCCAAAGTAAAGTTTTCCAATTTAATATATTGAATTGGAATTGAATGGAATTCGATTGGTAATAATCGAAGTGAGCTTCTGTGGAGGAAGACTGTTATTATATATGGAATTAAAAGGCTTTGTCGTTATTCCATTTGTATTATTAGTTGAATATGGAAATTGATATCGATTATATATTGACCTATTTTCCGTGAAGATTCCATTATTAATAGAATGTGATTTGGGTTTATCGTGAACTTTGTTTTAAATGACACCAGTTCTATAACCCAGTTAAAGACAGGATTACATGTCTAACATTGTATTCCAAACTGTATGGTTGGACTCTGTGAAATATATATTTGTTTAGTGGCGGAGAATTTATTCTCTTGCTTAACACCCTTATCTAAGAAGTACAAGCTAGAGGTTTTCGGCAGTAATCAATAGTACGGTGTAGATTGTCGATGCGACATGTTTGTGTTTCCAATGTTAAATAATCATTAATATTGATTTTTGGGAAGATTAAAACAAAGTGGAGTTTTATTGAATCTTTAATTAGATTGAAAAGAGAATGTGATAATTCAAATTATCAAATTCGGGAAATGATCGAGAATGGAGTATCACCAGTTTTTCTCCTAGCGATAGTTAAATCTTTAATTAGATTTGAATGTGAAATGGTAATTAAATTTACCGATAACACCATGGTGTTAGATATAGAGTATCACCAGTTTTGCTCCATGGGATGAATAGGTTGGGATTGGGAAATCAAACAAATGATTACTTCGCTATGGTGCGCTAATCCCGACTAGTTTGGATAAACCTTAATTTGGTTTGAATTGATATCTAAAGGAAGATTAAAGAATAAATTTAAAGAATTTATCTTTGATAAAATTAATGGGAACCTTTCCCAAAGTACAAGAATATTTGAATAAAAGAATATTCTGGATTGGAATGAGGCGTATGCTGTGTTTTTATAGCACTTGTTTATTATATGCGCGAGTTATTCGAAAAGGCGGGTTTATACCCATTCTGAATAACTGATTTGACGATGAAGATGGTGATTGAAGGCCGGAGGTCTTCACATCGTTTGAATGATTACTGATGTCTTGATTGGGCTGTACACCCAAGACAAGGTAATAAGTTGTGATCATCCAAATGTACTTGGAGATCGACTGGATATGCGAGGGCCTCTCTCCTGTATTGGACACATGGGACAAGGAATAAGGTGCCTCTGGTTTCGTTCAGACCCAGAATGAACTTATAAATGGATGTGTTTCTGACATTGGATTTTATTCTGTGTTGAGTGATCTCTATTAAATATATATCTGTTTGGCGGAAGAGAATTTATTCTCTTGCTTAACGCCCTTCTCTGAGACGTACGAGCTCAGAGATTATATATCGATAGACATCAGTCGCATGGCGTGAATTGCCTGTGTGGAATGCTGAGATGCAAAGGATCAAAGCTTCTGTTGAAAAGCAGAATCTTGTGGTTGATGATCAAAGCACGGCTTTAATATATCATAGCTTTGTGTAGCGTTAATTCGCGAGCTTCACACCTCGGTATGAACCAGAAACGGGATGAAGGACGGCAGGGACGACATGCGTTTCTTTCTAGCTAGGAGTGGTGTCATGGTATGGAGCCCAGACATTTTTACTTATGTGGATGTTGGAAAGCGAGGCACCTCCGATATATCGATTGCTACAGAGCCAATGGATATTGAGTCATCTGGCTCATTTACGCCCCATAGGGCGGGGAAACGTATTGTTTAGGGATTACTTATCCACTTAAAATGTGGACCGGCCCTGCATTTTCCTAGGTGCAGTTGCGACTGTAACCTGAGACATGGTAGGCTAGATTGTGTCAAATTCGGTAAGGATGATCCCTTGCCTTGGTTCATGATAGAAATCCAACTTCCAATACGACATTTGCAGTTTTGGTTGTATAGTCTAGTATGGCGACATAGTAGCATGGGATGCTATGCCGTATATGATTGATACATTTATATTTGAAGTTATTTTATACACTATGCACTTATAATAGTATCAAATTATTTGTTTTAAATGTATCAAGCATGTTTGGCTATTATAAGGTAAAATTCTACCCTCCGGCTTGCGTTGCATTGCATTGTGTGATGGGACCTGAGTCTTATAATAGCTTCATTTTTTCGAAAAGCATTTCGCTGTTTGTTATATGCACTGGTATTCTTGGGAGGAAACCCGTTCCGTGTTATAAGCGTGGTTCCTTGATTTACTTTATTTTAAAGTAAAGATTTAATAACTGTTTTAGTTCTCATACCAGTCACATGACTGACCTGGAGTTTATTGTTTTAACCTAAACTCTGGGTGCCCCTATTTTCCACGCGGGCAGCTAGTAGTTTTTTTTTATGCAGATGTATATTCATAGGATCCTGGTTTACAGCTGGAACGATATTCGGAAAGCTCTGTATCCGTGTATCTCTTTTAGTTTTGTTATGTATTATTTTTTCGCTGTTATGTAATGTATTTTAATCTCTGATATTTTCCTGATGCATATTATTTATTCATACTCTATGTATTCTTGTACTCTGATGCAAATTATTGTAATATGCAATGAAATGTTCTTCTGTTTGTGTTCTGATTTGTCGAATTCTCAACTCAATCCGGGCTTTCTTTTACTAGGGAAGTTTGGGTTGTTACATTTGGTATCAGAGCTTTGGTTTACAGAGCTCGAGAACACGACACATTAGAACCAAACGAGAGAATTCATCAGAGATTGGATTAGTAATATCCAATGAGGATGACTCGTTAGACATAGGATCGGTAGTATCCTAGAACGAGTGTGAAGACTTGTGTTATTAAAATAAAGAAAGAAAACATTTTTTTTGAAAATTCAAACTATATTATACGTATTTGAATATTTTTTTAGATTGATTTGGACAACCGAGTATATAGAGATTTTGAATATACGCGTAATTAAAGTGTATTCGAAGCCTCAAATATACTGGACAGATATAGAATCACACTCTAGTCGCCTGGGCATGGTTCTGATGATAGCGATCGCATCATCAGCATTTATGTTCGAGTTTTGAAAGAGGGATATCTATATGATTCCAATTGACTAGTGTAAGAACCAAAACTAGATAAGGCTATTGTTGTGATTTGGCATCAAAACGTGGACTTTTGAATATATAAAAAAATTATTATGAATTTGAAAAGTTAATCAACTAATTGATTGCTATTTGTGTTGCTTGATTATTAGTTTAACTAATAAAATTATTGAAACCAATATGTAGACGAATGGTAAATTTAGCCAAATTGAATCAAATATTGGACTGCATCGAAAATTGATTGAAATTGCATGCATATACATGTATATACATTGATCAGGTCATAGCAAGGAGGCTAGAGAAGAGGAATAAAATTGTACGCCCGATAAATAGGTACATGTTTACTAATTTATTGGGTTTGGATGATTTTATGAGTCGATTGGCTAGCCGCATGGATTTTTCTTTTTCTTTTTAGCTGATGAGGGCCATGCGTGGCTAGTTGAGGTTTTAAATGTCTCCCCGTATAAAGGAGGTTATGGCGAAATTTTTCGAAAATTTAGAGTGTTAGCCAAATTTTTGAAAAATTAGAAATTCTTAGAAACTGAAAAGTTGAAGAATGAAAGTTGAGTTAATTAGTTAAACAACTTTCAGCTGCGTTCCTTTTCGAGGACGAAAAGATTTAAGTGGGGGAGATTGTAACAACCTGGAAAATCGGAACCAATTTAAAAATTTTACTTTGGCAATTTTAATGAATTTTGAATATTAAAATGATTTATTTTAAATAATTGCGACTAGAAATTTATTTTAAATAGAATTAGAACGTGTATATTTATTTAAAACGAAGTTAGAATATAAATATTTATTTTAATTATAAAAGGAATTGGAAATGGAGCGGTAGTTTGAAAATTCGATTTCAAATTTCAAATAGATGTACATGATTCAAAATAAACTGGATTTTTGGTAAAACTAAAAATATTTGAATCTGTTTGAAAATATCTTTCCAACAAATCTGAAAAATCCAAATTTCATAGCGGGAATAAAAGGTTATGTCCAGTTGAAACTTCAGAATAGTCGCTATAGAATTTATATAAAATATAGCCCTTAAAAATAGAGATTTTGGAAACGACCTCCGTTTTTTACGTGACCACTTTTGTTGGATCCGGAATGTCAAGTTATTTCTAGATTCCAATTTTTAGAATTTTAGAATTAATATGTGAGCATGGCGGATTTAAACGTGTTTGGTCAATTCAGTTTGAATTTAATCGACTGGAAAATGACCATTTTTCAAACGGTCTCCAAATTCTATGAAATTAGATTTTTTAGGACCGTATCGTCAAAACATAGCCAGATTTATTTTTCTAGAATTTTTGGAGTCCGTATGTGGCCCCAGTAAATTAAAATGTGCGTTTGAATTTAAATATAATGATTTATATTTTAAATTTACTGGAAACTGATCGTAACAGCCGAATTGGGTTACGATACATATCTCATTGTGTTCGGAATGGGGGTAATTAGCTAGGGGCGACAGTCGTTGGGTCTCGTTTGGAGTTCGAATTAAAAAGTAACTTTTTAGAATTAAATTAATTTAAATATATATATATATATATATATTGGTCAAACCTTACTCTCTCTCTCTCTCCTCACCCTTTCTCTCTCGTCGATTTAGAGTTGAAAAAGAAAAAAACGACGAATGCAGCCGCCGTCCAGGCCCACGCCACCGCCGATGGAGCCGGCGCACCTCACCTCCGATCACCCTCTCTCCCCTCTCCTCCTTCTTCCGCCTCTCCTTCCCCCATTGGCCAAAAACCTCAAACCTTATCCCCTAAACCCCGCCGCCAGTCACTCCATGGGGCGCCGCAATCACCAACCGCCACCCTCCTCAACTTTGCACAGTCCCTCAGACCTCCCATCTCTGACCACGAACCCTCAACATAGTAAAAATCCATTTTTTACCAACCGGCGAGCCTTTCTCTAATGCTCGAGTCATGGGATGACTTTGCTCGACCAATCTGGGACTGCTCCACTGATCGAAACCCTAAAATCAATGTAAGTTTTCTGATTTTTTTTATTTTTAAATTATAAAAATATGATTTTTATGAATTGAAAGACATGATTTTTGTGAAGTATAAAAATATGATTTTTAATCGTGTGACGATAGGATTTTTAATCGTGTGACGATAGGATTTTATACATATAAAGTTATGATTTTATTGTTTGAATAGCAAAGTAAAAATATAATTTTTATATAGAAAATAGCAAAATAGAAAGATTAGATTTTTATAAATAAAAAGATGAGATTTTTATAAATAAAAAGATTATATTTTTATAAATAAAAAGATTAGATTTTTATAAATAGAAAGATAAGATTTTTCGCTATATAAAGGATTGATTTTTAGTTAGGTAAAAATATAATTTTCAAGAAATAAAAATATAATTTTTATAATGTAGATTAGAAATAAAAATAGGATTTTTATTATATATATCATTATATAAAAATGTGATCTTATATATATATATATATATATATATATATATATATAGCGATATAAAAATGCAATTTTTAAATAATATAAACATCATATTAAAAATGTGATTTTTAATATGAACAGCGTAGAAAAGACTGAATTGGAATTTCGGGCAAATCCAAACGGTTCTGAAATTCAAAAATGAAACTGGAGGAGTGGATCCCAAAGGTGAGAACTTTTCACTCTAATTTATTTTCTAGTTAAATATATATACTAGGATGCAGATAGTGCTTAGTAGCACCTGACACCTTTGTTTGAAACCATGTTTGTTTGGTTGATTGGATTATTTGGTTGAATTTGGTTTGGGGAATGAAATGAATTGATTAGAATTTGGTTTGTATATGGCATGAGCCAATACTAGGCGAGGGATAAGGCTAGACCTTATTCCGGTTCTAGTATCACACGTTATGCTACCGAAATTTTTTAAAATATTAAAACAATAAAATATCATTTTTATTGTATAAATGAACTGTATAAAATATTCATGAGATGAAATAAATATTTTATAGTTAAAAAATCTAATTTTTAACGTGTATATGAATAAAATAAATATTCATTTACAAATCTGACGATTTGTTTATGTACACACATTTGACTGATATTGATTGGGATGATATATTTTACACATCGCCCAACTACACAAATAATAATTAGTGTTTGTTGTTTGAAAACCTCACACGGGTATTGGGATGATATTGGACATACACTAATCTCAATATTTAGTTGTATGTCAATCGATGGGTTGACAAACTGTTGTAAGCGTTAATTATCTATATTTAACGCTTATGCAGTTATGTAATGCACTATGGATGATGGTTGACTGTGTTTGATTATTGTTGTGTACATGTGTATATGAAATCCATGGTTATTGACTGTGTCTGATTCCAATTCGGAAATAACGAATATTTTAAATTAAAGAATATTTCAAAATGACGAATAATGAATATTTTAAAATAACTAATAATTTAAAATAATATTCAGTAATGTTTCTAAATATTATTTTGATGTCCGATTTGGGATGGACACAAAAATATTGAAATATATGAAGCCATGTTGATTACATTAATGCCATTTCGACGTAAACGATATTTATATCGATTTTATTCATCTTTAAAATGAATATCTAAAAGGAAGTGATTTCAAAATCTAATGCTTTAAAAATATTATCATTTATATATTAATGATATGGAATATTCAATTTTGATTTAAAATTGAATATGAAGTTGAAATCATTTTGAAAACAAATTTAAAACGATTTATAAAATACGTTATAAATGGAAATCGACGAAATATATATAATATTATATATATATATATATATTTAATGGCCTGAATAGATCGCGCCGCGCCGCGGCAGTTCGTGAATTTCGACCATTGACTTCGAATGGACATTACGGGAGATTCGACCGTCGGATTCTTCTAAAACCGGAACCGTTGGGTTCGTATCGAAAAGAGCTTTCTAACAAATATAAGGAATTTGATATTCAACGGTTGTATTTGGAATTATGTCTAAATCGAATTTGGAAAAGGTCGTTGTAAGTGCAGTTCGATGACAGTTTATGGAAATCGACTGTATGGGCCTTGATAAAATTATTAAAAATATTAATAATTTATGTAAAATCATAATAAATGATTTGGAAAGAATTTGGATGAAAAATTCCATGTTTGTAAAGATAAAAATGTATTTTTATCAGAATGAACTAGTTATGAACTAGAATTATAATCCAATATTTTTAAATAAATTGGATTTGAAATGGTTTTAAAAATAACCAGAATTTCCAATATAACAATTGGAATGGGTTTGAATGGAAATCATCGTCGGAATATTTTGATATTGGATTTCGTGATTATACAGATATTGTGGAGGAATTTGGAAGATATATATATTGTTATTCCCAATACAATATTTGTTTATTTCAGAATTTGATATTGAATATAAGCCGATATAATTTCAATTCAGAGCCTTCTATTTGATATCGAATGGGATTTTGGGTCTGTCGTGAACGGTGTCTTTATTAACACTGTTCTTAAACCCAGTTGAGAAAAGAATAAATCTTTTAATTAAGATTATTAGTGTTTCCAGTTAATTAATAGTTAATTGGAATACAATGGAATGTGAATTGGGTTTATTATGAACTGTGTTTTTAACGACATTCGTTTTTTAACCCGATTTACAGTGAAATGTGATTTGGAATTTATAAATCTTTTTATTAAGATTTAATGGAAATTTTCCAAAGCAAAGTTTTCCAATTTAATATATTAAATTGGAATTGAATGGAATTCGATTGGTAATAATCGAAGTGAGCTTCTGTGGAGGAAGACTGTTAATATATATATATATATGGATTTTAAAAGGCTTTGTTGTTATTCCATTTATATTATTAGTCAGATATGGAAATTGATATCGATTATATATCGATCTATTTTCCGTGAAGATTCCATAATTAATGGAATGTGATTTGGGTTTATCGTGAACTTTGTTTTAAATGACACCAGCTTTTTAACCCAGTTAAAGATAGGATTACATGTTAACATTGTATTTCGAACTGTATGGTTGATCCCTACTAAATATATATCTGTTTGGTGACGGAGAATTTATTCTCTTGCTCAACACCCTTCTTTGTGACGTATGAGCTTAAAGGTTATATATCGGGTGAAATCAATAGTACGGTGTAGATTGTCGATGCGACATGTTTGTGTTTCCAAAGTTTAATAATCATTAATATTGATTTTTGGGAAGATTAAAACTAAGTGGAGTTTTAATGAATCTTTAATTAGATTGAAAAGAGAATGTGATAATTTAAATTATCAAATTCGGGAAATGATCGAGAATGGAGTATCATCAGTTTTGCTCCTAGCGATAATTAAATCTTTAATTAGATTTGAACGTGAAATGGTAATTAAATTTACTGATAACACCGTTGTGTTAGATATGGAGTATCACCAGTTTGCTCCATGGGATGAATATGTTGGGATTGGGAAATTAAACAAATGATTACTTCGGTATGGTGCGCTAATCCCGACTAGTTTGGATAAATCTTAATTTGGTTGGAATTGATATCCAAAGGAAGATTAAAGAATAAATTTAAAGAATTTATCTTTGATTAAATTAATGGGAACCTTTCCCAATGTATAAGAATATTTGAATAAAAGAACATTCTGGATTGGAATGAGGCGTATGTTGTGTTTTTATAGCACTTGTTTATTATATATGTGAGTTATTCGGAAAGGTCGGGTTTATACCCATTCCGAATAACTGATTCGACGATAATTCGACGATGAAGACGGTGGTTGAAGACCGGATGTCTTCACATTGCTTGGATGATTACTGATGTCTTGATTGGACTGTACATCCAAGACGAGGTAATAAGTGGTGATCGTCCAAACGTACATGGAGATCAACCGGATATGTGAAGGTCTCTCTCCTGTATTGGACATATGGGATGAGGAATAAGGTGCCTCCAGTTTCGTTCGGACCCAGAACGAACTTGTAAATGGATGTGTGTCTGACATTGGATTTTATTCTGTGTTGATTGATCTCTATTAAATATATATATCTGTTTGGCGGTGGAGAATTTATTCTCCTGCTTAACGCCCTTCTCTGAGACGTACGAGCTCAGAGGTTATATATCGATAGGCATCAGTCGCAAGGCGTGAATTTCCTGTGTGGCATGCTGAGATGCAAAGGATCAAGGCTTCTATTGAAAAGTAGAATCTTGTGGTTGATGATCAAAGCACGGCTTTAATATAGCATAGCTTTGTGTAGCGTTAATTCGCAAGCTTCACACCCCGGTATGAACCAGAACGGGATGAAGGACGACAGGGAGGACATGCATTTCTTTCTAGCTAGGAGTGGTGTCATGGTATGGAGCCCAGACATTTTACTTATGTGGTTGTTGGAAAGCCAGGTACCTCGGATATATCGGTTACTACGGAGCCGATGGATATTGAGTCATGTGGCTCATTTACGCCCCATTGGGCGGGGAAACGTATTGTTCAGGGAATACTAATCCACTTAAAATATGGACCGGCCCTGCATTTTCCTAGGTGCAGTTGTGACTGTAGCTTGAGACATGGTAGGCTAGATTGTCTCGAATTCGGTAAGGATGATCCCTTGCCTTGGTTCATGACGGAAATCCAACTTCCAATATGACATTTGCGGTTTTGATTGTAGAGCCTAGTATGGCGACATAGTAGCATGGGATGTTATGCCGTCTATGATTGATACATTTATATTTGAAGTTGTTTTATTCTCTATGCACTTATAATAGTATCAAATGATTTGTTTTAAACGTACCAAGCATGTTTGGCTATTATAAGGTAAAACTCTATCCTCCGGCTTGCGTTGCATTGTGTGATGGGACCTGAGTCTTATAATAGCTTCATTTTTCCAAAAAAGCATTGCGTTGTTTGTTATATGCAGTGGTATTCTTGGGAGGAAACCCGTTCCGTGTTATACGGCGTGGTCCCTTGATTTACTTTATTTTAAAGTAAAGATTTAATAACTGTTTTAGTTCTCACACTAGTCACATGACTGACCTGGAGTTTATTATTTTAACCTAAACTCTAGGTGCCCCTATTTTCCTAACAGTCAGCTAGCAGTTTTGGTTTTGTAGATGTATATTCACAGGATCCCGGTTTACAGCTGGAACGATATTCGGAAAGCTCTGTATCCGTGTATCTCTTTCAGTTGTGTTATGTATTATTTTTCCGCTGCTATGTAATGTATTTTAATCTCTTATATTTTCCTAATGTATATTATTTATTCATACTCTGTATATTCTTGTACTCAAATGCAAATTGTTGTAATAAGCAATGAAATGTTCTTCTGTTTGTGTTCTGATTTGTCGTGTTCTCAGCTCAATTTGGACTTTCCTTTACCAGGGAAGTTTGGGTCGTTACATTATTTATTTTCTAAAACCAACATTGCCAAAAATTTAGCTTGTTTGCAACACATTTTTCATATTCGATAAACAACATTTGACGTCTACTTGTATTATGAAAATTATTTTTGTTTTCAAAAATTTCGTTAAAACGGGTGTCGCAATTATTTTGATTTTCAGCAATTTGCATAGCCATTTGTACTAAAAATTGGTGCATCTCAGATAAATTCTCCTTAATCGCAAAATGACGTTTTTCATATTGGGGTGTAACCGTTTGATGAGATTTTTGGAAATTATTCGAAAAGTTTTCAGCTTGAAATTCATTCTGATTTGAATTGTAATCAAAATCATTGAAATTTTGAAAAGAATTGCAATTTTGCTGTACATGGGGCAAGCGCGCATGTACTAGAGGAAGAGAGTTTTTCGTCGAAAAAAAAAAACATTTGCAAGACTTGTGGTTATAAAGAAGCTCTTAAAAAAATAGTAAAATAACAACTTCGGATTATATGAATACAAGTCCAAGCCAGGTTCGGACAGGGGTTATCAGTGTGCAACGAATCACCGTAGAAACACCACTGAAGGTTTAAGAACCTGTTTGAGTTCGAGACTCTACCGTTCCTTAGACACCTTAGAGAGTATAAATTCTAATTGTCAATTTAACGAATATTTTGCCTTATGAGCTTTAGGGAATTCTCAATTTGATTTCAAAAAAAAAACTATTTCAAAAACGAACTATCCAATTTATCCCACGTTTGTTTTAAAAATTTTAACCACACATCAACAGGCAGAATAATCAATCACAGAATAATAAGTTGCAAAACTAAATTTTTTACAAGCAAGTCGTTGTCCCTGCAGAAGATTTTACAAGCAATTTCTATATTTTTCTTTGTAGCAGAGCACCTGTAGAGTTTAGAAAATTCTCACTTAGATCGGCAGTCCATCCAGTGCAACTAAGTAGCGCTAGCGCTTTCACACCCCACATGGTGTGCAACCGCTCGAACCCTGAATCGTCCGCCAATTTTTGTTGTTGTCGCCTCCTATTAATTGCTTGATTGCGCTGCGGCACGGGTTCCGGCTAGGAGTCCGAATTTTTTTTTAAGACCTTTTTCTAATTTTCACTGTACCTGTTTTCGAAAAATTTCTTGCGAAAATATTTGTGAATAAAAAGAGAATTAAATAACAAAAAATATATATTTTAAATTCACAGAGAAAATAGAGATTTCACACAGTTGTGGATCCAACACTTTAATGAATATACAAATTTTATTCAACACTAAAATGAACACACAATAAAAAAATTCTGTTTTTTTTCAATTTTTTTTATTATTGCAATAAAGGATTTAAGAAAAAAAGAAAAACAAACAGAGGGAAAAAAATTAAAATGACGAAATAAAAAAAATCTTTTTTAGGGAGAAATGAAAGAACTAAAAATAAAAGTAAAATGGAAGAAAACTAAACACTTAATCTAAAAGATTTTATGACCAAATCAAAACGGTCAACTCCCGTATAATCATTCTGAGCTCATCTCACAAACCAAGCCCGTTAGTACGCCCAATCAAGTAAACCCAAAGCCCATTGTTATTGGAAGTTATTAAAACGCTAATTCATTCTTTCTCGAAACTTACAAAGCATTTCAGGGACATCTCAAAAATCAAAAATCATCAACAGCCAAAGTTCAATTTCGAAAATCAAAGTCGAGTCTCAATTTCCAAAATCGTCAACAGCCAACGTTGAGAAGTGATCGACGAGCAGTAGTGAGTGGTTGCGGAGTTCGGAAGTGGTGATTTGGGGGAAAGGTGATTCGTGCGCTCAGAGGAATGAATTTGGGAAGCGGTTAAAGGGGCTGAACCTTTGCAGCGATGAGGACTTTCGACTGAGCAAGATGGTTGTAGAAGTTTTGAGGGGTAGAGGTTGTTTTGACTTGTGTTATGAAGAAGGTGTTCGCTGACGCTGTGGGTTGAGGAGGTTTGCAAGGTTGTTGAAGAGAGGTTGGTGAAGTTTGACTACGTTCGGTTATGAGAACGGGAGAGGAAGGCGATGAGGTGAGCGGTGATGAGTGGTAAACGGAAAAGTAGATGTTATTCGAAGAGGCTAGTCACTGTAATTTGTGAGCGATTTAACGTTGAGTTACAGGCAATTGTGACAGGAGATCGAAAGTGGTGATTGATGACCTGTCAAAATATAACCCTACCCATTTTACCCTAATTACAACCCTGTTGGGTCAACCCATTTATATTTTTTATTAAACGGGTCATAAAAGGGTTGACCCATTTTTAAAAGGGTTAAAAATGGGTAACCCACATACCCATGTAACTTTGCCTACATACGAAGTCGTTATTTTTTTGTAATATTAAAAATTGGGGAAATTTCCAAATTTTCCAATATTAAAAATTGGGGAAAATAAAAGAAATATTTCTAATAAAAGGCCAAAATTATGAAATTAAAAACAATAAAAGAATCATTCAAAAAATAATTTTAAAGTTAAAAAGGCCAAAATTACGAAAATACCCATTTTGTAAAAAGCGAAAAAATTCAAAAAATCCAGAAATTTACAAAATGAAAAGTAAAACAAGAATTATTTTTAAATAACAATTTTTAAAGCTAAAAATGCTAAAATTACGAAAATGCCCTTCATACTGGAAAAAGTGAAAAAAATGAAAAAATTTCAGAAAATCCAGAAATGAAAAGTTAAAAAGGAATTATTTTAAAATAACGATTTTAAAGCTAACAATGCTAAAATTACGAAAATACCCTTCATATTAGAAAAGGTGAAAAAATTTCAGAAAATCCAGAAAATTACGAAATAAAAAGTAAAAAAAGAATTATTCTAAAATAACGATTTTTAAAGCTAAAAATGCTAAAATGCCCTTCATATTGGAAAATCTGAAAAAAATGAAAATATTTCAGAAAATCCAGAAAATTACGAAATGAAAAGTAAAAAAAGAATTATACGAAAATTACAATTTTTAAAGCCAAATATGTCAAAATTACGAAAATGCCCTTCATGTTAAAAAAAGTGAAAATAATAATAAATTTAAAAAAATCCAGAAAAGTATGAAAAAAAATAATTTTTTATACTTTTCATTTCGTAACTTACTGATTTTTCTGAAATTTTTTCCCTTTTTTCCACTTTTTCCAAAATAAAGGATATTTTCGTAATTTTAGCATTTTTAGCTTTAAAAATCATTATTTTGAAATAATTCTCTTTTTACTTTTCATTTCGTAATTTTCTGGATTTTCTGAAATTTTTTCACTTTTTCTAATATGAAGGGCATTTTCGTAATTTTAGCATTTTTAGCTTTAAAAATTGTTATTTTAAAATAATTCTTTTTTTACTTTTAATTTTGTAATTTTCTGGATTTTCTGAAAATTTTTTATTTTTTCGAATATGAAGGGCATTTTCGTAATTTTAGCATTTTTAGCTTTAAAAATCGTTATTTTAAAATAATTCTTTTTTAACTTTTCATTTCGTAATTTTCTGGATTTTTTAAAATTTTATTATTTTTCTCATTTTTTCCAATATGAAGGGCATTTTCGTAATTTTAGCATTTTTATCTTTGAAAACCGTTATTTTAAAATAATTCTTTTTTAACTTTTCATTTTGTAATATTTTTCATTTTTTTCACTTTTTTCAATATAAAGGGCATTTTTCGTAATTTTAGTCCTTTTAGCTTTAAAAATCATTATTTTCGAATAATTCAGTTATTACTTTTTATTTCATAATTTTCTGGATTTTTTGAATTTTTTTTTCTTTTTCCAAAATAAAGGATATTTTCGTAATTTTGACTTTTTAGATTTAAAAATCGTTGTTTTAAAGTAATACTTTTTAATGTGTAGGTTAAATGGGTAACCCATATAACATGTGGGTTGGGTCAGGTAAAATATTTTGTTAAAAGGGTCAAAATAAATGGGTTGCAAAAGGGTTGGATCAAATTTTGCTTGACCCTTATACGATCCTGAATGACCCATTTGACACCCTGGTAGTGTTATGGGTAAGCTGCGTAATGGTGGTTTAGTGTATGAAAGGGTGAACGGCAGTGAAGACAAAAGAGGAAGAAAATCAAATTGTAAAAAAAAAACCTCTATATTTTTTTAATAAAAGCTTGGTGTAGAAAAAAAAAGAACAAGTGTATTGAAAACAAGAAAGGGAAATAACAAAGGAAATAAATCGGAAAGAAAAAGGCAGATTTTCTTTTCCTTTTGTTAAAGAGATTGTGGTATCAACAGGTAATCCCAAATCAATCAAACAAGACTTTTTTCTATATATAAAAGAAAACAAAAGGAATAAAAATATTTTCATGTTTTTTTATGGAAATAAAAAATAAAAATGTAACCCGAAGGATTTATTAATAAAAATTATTTTGACCCCCGGCAACGGTGCCAAAATTTGTTTGTGAACAAATTAACAACTGTAAACAGTTGTTAAATTTGTTCGGCTTTCCTAAACAAAAAGGGTTGTTGTAAAGGGTGTCGAACTCTGGACCAAAATTATTTTACTAACAAATCCAATCAAGTTATTCCGAAATTTTGATTGTTTAAAAATAGCAGAAAATAAACAAAAAGAGAGTTTTTAATAATAAATGAAAACAATTAGGGAGCAACGACATAAACTAGATTAACATGAATTAATAACCAAACAGATTAATACAGATTTAATTCATGTTTCTGTCACAAACATGAATCAATGATAATTAGGTTTATAGAAACAAATATGTGAATAACGACAAGTATGGCCTGTGCAGGAGCTAAGTTCTTAAACAACCATAGGCTATCAGGACAGATTCACTACTTTATTTCTAAAACCCTAAAAATTAGATATAAATCTAATAAGCGTTAGATCGAACTTGAATATACCCTATGAAGGAGCATAGCTCTTAAACGAGACACAGAATATAAAGGTCCAGATCTAACCCTTGGTTCAGATCTAGATCTATATACATGAAGTTCTAATCTCTTTGGCTATGTGATTCATATTGAATCTAATCTAAGCGTCATCACCCCCTGATTAAAGGAGATTTGCTAGACATAGCTAAAGAAGAAGAGAAAAAGAAAATAAACAACATAAATAAAATACAATAAAAAGTAAAGAGAAAGGAAGATGAATGACTTTATTCCAAGCAAAGAATTACAGAATAAAACCTAATGTACTTCTAAACGAACAAGATACAAGTGTATTTATAGCTGATATGACAAAGACTAATTGGCTAATTACACAATGTAGGACTAAAGATTTAGCCCAAATAACACATAAGCCAGTGTGAACGCAGTTGTAGAGTAACAGGCCTTGCACATGAGCCAATGTGAACGCAGCATGAGTCTTTAGTGAGCCAAATCTACCATGCTGAGCTCTATTTGCAACCGTTCTTCAAACTTTAAACTCTTCAAGATTTAGTAATTTCAAACTTCACTCTTTTACAAATGCCCGAACTGATCACACTTAAAGCATTTCACAAATGTTTGATTTGATGAATTATTATTTTTCTCCTTTTTGAAACTTGTCATTTTTTGAAACTTCTTGAATTTGTTATAATTTTTTGTGATGAACATTATATCTTCTTCATCTAAATCTGAATCTTTATTGTTAGCTTGAAATGTTATATTCTTCTTCCCCGTATTTTTTTCTTTTCTAGCCTGCAAATTAGCTTCATAGGACATTAAGTTTCATATTAATTCTCCAACTTTGAGTGTTGAAAGGTCTTTAGCCTTTTATTTTTAAATTTGTTTAGGAGGGAAACCGACCAGAGTCGTAAAACCCTCCCTAATGCACCTAGCCTGGTCCGCGAGCACCACATAAGTGGTTGATCTTAGTGTACGCACATGGTAAGCTCTTAGCAAGCCATTTTGGGTTTCAAACTCACGCCACTATTACCACGGCGCAAAGTCCCTAACCGCTGGGCTACTGATGCGGACGGTCATTAGACTCTTCTATAGCTAAAACTTTTCTTGCTCACTGTTTGTGAAAAAATTAACAACTGTAAACAATTGTTAAATTTGTTCGGCTTTCCTAAACAACAAGGGTTGTTGTAAAGGGTGTCGAACTCTGGGACCAAAATTATTTTACTAATAAATCCAGTCAAGTTATTCCGAAATTTTGATTGTTTTAGCAGAAAATAAACAAAAAGTGAGTTTATAATAATAAATGAAAACAATTAAGGAGCATGACATAAACTAGATTAACATGAATTAATAACCAAATAGATTAATACAGATCTAATTCATGTTTCTGTTACAAACATGAATCAACGATAATTAGGTTTCTAGAAACAAATATGTGAATAACGACAAGTATAGCCTATGCAGGAGCAAAGCTCTTAAACAACCATAGGCTATCAGGACAAATTTACTATTTTATTTCTAAAACCCTAAAAACTAGATCTAAATCTAATAACCGTTAAATCAAACTCGAATATACCCTATGAAGGAGCATAGCTCTTAAACGACACAAAATATGAAGGTTCAGATCTAACCCTTGGTTCAAATCTAGATCTATATACATGAAGTTCTAACCTCTTTGGCTATGTGATTCATACTGAATCTAATCTAATCTAAGCATCATCACCCCCTAATTAAAGGAAATTAGCTAGACACAACTAAAGAAGAAGAGAAAAAGAAAATAAACATCATAAATAAAATACAATAAAAAGTAAAGAGAAAGGAAGAAGAACGCTTTTATTCGAAGCAAAGAATTACAGAATAAAACCTAATGTACTTCTAAATGAACAAGATACAAGTGTATTTATAGCTGATATGATAAAGACTAATTACACAATGTGGGACTAAAAATTTAGCCCAAATAACAAATAAGCTAGTGTGAAAGCAGCTGTTGAGTGAGAGGCCTTGCAAATGAGCCAATGTGAATGCAGCACGAGTCTTTAGTGAGCCAAATCTACCAAGCTGAGCTCTATTTGCAACTGTTCTTCAAGCTTTATACTTTTCAAGGTATAGTAATTTCAAACTTTACTCTTTTTAAGCAAATTGTTCATGCTTTATCCATCAAATGCTTTAAACCATGTTTTTTATCAACAATCTGAAAACGCAGCTATAAATACATAATATCAATTATTTTAAAGGGAAAACAAGATAAATAAGCAGATAAAATATAAACATTTACGTGTACGTCACCCACTCAGGTGTTAAAGAATTGAGTATTCAAGATTCTAAATCAAAATCAGTAAATTTAAATTCCTAGCGCCATTAAATCATGTTGAATAGTTTGGAATCTGGAATATATATCGATAATAGATTCATTTTGTTTCATTTTAAATGATGAGAATTGATTTTATAAAATTGAAATTTTAGTTTGCTTGACTTTGTTTGTACCATCATGTGTTACTTGTAAGGTACACCAACTATCGTATGCAGTGTTACATAACATGACTTGTGAAAACTCATTTTTATCTAAAGAACAAAATAAAACATCCATAGTTTTTGTATTATTTGAGGCTGCGATATTTTGAGCATCGGTCCACATACTCATATTTGTGGTAAGTGCTTCGTGTTTATTTTGAGTAGCAGACCAAATTTCTAAACCGTTAGCTTCCTTAAAAATTCCCATACGAGTTGACCAATATGCATAATTAGAGCCATTAAAAAGTGGGGTACGTGTGGTAGATTGACCTTCTTGGAATGTACTTGCCATGTTAGTGTTATAAAAATACGTGTTACTATAGGTTGATATAAAAATCTGCTTTGATACCAATTGAAAATCCATAGGGTGGATCTGTAGTGTATAAACAAGTGAGTGTATATATCTCTCTCTTTGTGTGTGTATGTGTATATGTGTGTGTGTGTGTGTGTGAGTGAGTGAGTGAGTGTGTGTGTGTGTGTGCGCGCGCTACTAAGTTTGATATATCTAGATAGTAGAGAATAAAGAAATACGGAAAATGCACATCAGGATTTTATACTGGTCCAGACCTCCCATCCTATGTCTAGTTCTGTAACACCCCACATCCGTTAAGGTCACTCACAAAGGGAATGCCTTAACTTCAATGGAGAATTATGGGTACTGGAACAGAAATATTACAAGACAGACATATATAAAAGCGGAAAGTAAAGTAGAAGTACTTCAAATCATTTATTAAGTAGAATTGTTTACATTAAAAGCCCATCAACTTCCAATACCCAAGTACATAGCTAAAATATCTGTCTTGGTCAAAAACAAAGAAGCATAAAAATAAACTATAGTATTCCCCAATAAAGCAAAGCAAGCCATAGCCAAGAGGAATCCAAGCCTTACATGAAAGAGCCTTGGGGCTTGGTAAGATCCGAACTAAGCTGTATTCCCACCCTGTGAACCTGGGGGGGAACGGAAGAAAAAGAGGCAAAACAAAACAGGTCAGTCATAAAGACTGAGTAAGTCCTAGTGACTTTCAGCATAAAAATAGGTAAAGATAACATGACATGAATAAACTGAAAGTAAACATAAGCATGATGGCAAGGTAAGCTACAGGCACGATAAATCAAGTATAACATCCCATAATTCCTATCAAGTATTACATCGCATGGTTTCTATCAAGAATAACATCGCAAGGTTTCTTAGGCTACACCATTAAAATGATATCTAATTGCTCTGCACCACCTAACTAGTGTCCTAACTAGTCATTTATATCAAATGCTAATATTGCAACGCGATCCCAATCCCCGCAGTTGTGGTAGCCTTTAGGTATACACCTAGTATGAGGATTCCACATCAATCAGACCAATTGCTATGAAGATGTTAGATGTACCCTTACTACCCTATCGATCGGCTCCCTATCTGTATGCCTGTGTCGCGTGTGTCATACGGCCCTATTCGATTGTAGATACCTATGATGGTCCCACCATGGGGTGTATCAAGTCCCATAGTGGCTACCCGACACACAATTCCTAGAATGCACAGGGTATACTACTGATGCCCCAGTGCCCTGACTTGTCTGCTCCGGAGTGTGTGCACGCCCGCACTCCGTTAGAACCCACACTGTGCACCAACCGCCGTCGCTTTGACCGCTTACAATCAGCCCAGTAATCGTGCCCCACCCTGCCTAGTTCAGGGTATCATTGATACCTAATTGGGTTACTGCTGAAATGGGTCCCCGTTACTAGGGTTTCCTATTGACTAAGTCTGTGGGCCTATATATACAGATATTACCCACCTACCCGTGATGTACTTAACCCTCCCACCGATTCAAGCATGTTCATTAACAGTTAAGTTTGTGGGCCTATATTTACTGATATTACCCACCAACCCTGATATGTACTTAACCCTTCCACTGATTCAATCATATTTATTTTATGGTTAAGTGTTTGTTTATTCATGTTAATTTAACCCACCTATTCCTCATATCATATTGGTTAAGTGTTTTTAATTGTTAACTTAACCACACGTGTTCCTCAGGTTGTTGTGGTTAAGTGTCATTAATAAATTCCAGTTAACTTAACCCTCCTACTTATCATGTTACTCTGGTTAAGTGTTGCCTCCTGGTGTTAACTAAACCTCACCATCTGTTTAACTAACCTGTTACAGCGGTTAAGTGTTTCCTGTTAACCTAACCCCAGTCACCCATCTTGTTATACTGGTTAAGCGGCCTTAACCCTAGTTATTCATGTTATATTGGTTAAGTGTTTCTAACTTACTTAACTTCAATCACTTGTCTAACTAACATGTTTCTATGGTTAAGTGTTCTAATTAACTTAACCTCAATCACTAGTCCAGTTAATCATGTTATAATGGTTAAACATTTGCTTAACCTTACCCACTCCCCTAGTCAACATATTAAATTGGTTAAGTGTCCAGATTAACCAACCCTACCCACCAATTTAGTTAACATGTTGAATTTGGTTAAGTATTTATTAAATTGACTTAACCCTATCAGTCCTAACTCAGTTCTAATTGTCTTATTAGAGCACCAACCTCTCAGATTAGACAGATATTGTTGTGGCTGCCTGTATGCCGGTTTGGTCCAGGCAGTCTTACGCCACAACTCAGTCTAACCTCGGGTCTTTATTGGGCCCAATGCTTAGCCACTCACATTAGATAGGTATCGTTGTGATTACTCGACAGCCGGGTGGGTCCGGGCAGGTTTACATCACAACTAAATCCAACCTCGTGCTAAGCATATTCGTATTTTCTAATTTACATTTTAATTATGTAAATTATTCAAATTCAAATTACTGCCAAATTTATTTCCAATCAATCTTATTAATTTAGGTATATAATTAATACCATTTTATTCCATAAATCACTTATGTGATTAATGACTAATTTATGGCATTTTTCCTAAGAATTACCAATTTTACCCATCGTTACCCCGTCTAAATATTAGGCTAACCATCTTAGCCTAATTTTCCGTTCGCATGATTTATGAATTATTAGGCTAAAAACTTAGCCTAATTTAGCGTACACAAATTGGCAGAAATAAACATAAACATGGCATAGGTGTAATTAGACATTTATGACATAGTCAACATGAATATAATAGGGGTGAACTTGCAAAATAGCCATCATGAAAATTATAGGGGTGAACTTGCAAAATGACCAACACAAATACTATAATGTCAGAGGTGTAAACTTGCAACTTAGCATAATTCATGGGTTTCAGCTTGCATAAAAAGGGGAAATCCAAATAAGTGTCTCATGAATTAGACATAACTAGCATATGACTAGACATGTATAATTTTTATCACATGAACTAGATCTAAAATCATGACATAAGGCATGTATTAAAGTGGATCATGACATGGATCCAATTTATGACTAGCAATATTTGTGCGAACATATGAACATATGTGTAAACTTAATCAAGTAGGTATAGAGGTTTTTAGCACATAATTATATATACATGAGATCTCAAGTACATACAAATCATGTTAAACATATAGATCTAGCATTTGGTCACATAAGTGGTATGGTTTTACAACCTAATACTTGCATAACATAATAAACTACAACTTGTCATAACAGGCTATACATATGAATAGGCTCATTCATAATTCCCAATTCATCATGATAAATCAAATCACAGGCATAAATTAATATTATAAAATTTCACATATAACATAACCAACATCGTTCTATTTTCATTTCAATACAAGGCATGGCATAAATCTTAATTCGCATCCCACAAATATAACTAAACTTACATCAATTTCACTTTATTTCATCGCCATATTATAATTAAGTATTTAGATCTGAAAATAACTAGAACTTACATAGCACGGCTAATGAATTAAGAATTGGTTTTGTTGTAGAAATGTTGCGGCGTTGCTGATTTATTGTTTGAACCATTGTTGAAGCTTTGTTCTTTGATATGAGTTGAATAGATTAGCTTTGAATTGATTTTTTGTTCGTCTCTTCAAGTGGAGGCTCTCCTTAGTTTTCTCCCGACAGCATGGAGGCTACAGTTCTTATTTTTATGTGAATTTTAGTCTAGAGACCTAGGGTGTATATATAGAATTGCAAGTTAATTTAAGCCGTCGATGAAGCCAGGGTTAATCAAAGCCATCCGTTCTAAAGAGAAGCCAATTATGTTCACAATTTAAGGGCTGTAAATTACTCCTATTTCAAATTATGTCATAATTACTTTCTTAATGTACATTATCAACATTTATTATTATTTGTCAATCCATCAAATATAAATACGTACACATTAGATACATCTCCCCTTTACACATTTATTTGTATGCACATTAGATACATCTCCCCTGTACACATTTATTTGTATGCACATTAGATACATCTCCCCTTTACACATTTATTTGTATGCACATTAGATATATCTCCCCTTTACACATTTATTATTTAATTAGCAACTTTAGTGTTAACAGAAATACAGGGTGTTACATTCTCCTCTCCTTGAAGGATTTCGTCCCCGAAATCTTCAAGTCTAGGAGAATGCATATCCTACCATCCAATCGTCCATCTACTCAGCCATCAAACACAGGCATCCATTGTCCTTAAAGGCTTCTAATGCTTTCATGTTTATATGCACAGTGTGTGTACATATTCGTATCTAATGCAAAATTAGGCGGTCTACTGATTCAGTTGACCTCCTTAATGCAAACCATGATAGTGTCATGCATCCAATATGTATGCAAAAAGATTCCTAATGATACATATTAATTCTACATGCATGCCCAATCGTTCATCGAAATGCAGCATCCATATGATAACACATTCAAATTCATCCATAAACAAGTATAAACACTCATGCATATGCAATATGAAAGGTGACTGAGCCGATCTAGTGCCTAATGTGTAAATGCATCCATGAGCAACCACTAGCAACCACTTGCAGCCATTTGCAACCATCAATCATAACATGTCTCAAACACATGTTTACACCCAATTGTTCCTATCTAAAGATATAGTCGAAAGACAGAAGCAAGTAAAAACTTTGTGCCCATTAGGCAATGTCAAAACTGGAAATCTACGCCACATATATCCTGATTAGGAGAAGAACCCCCTAAGCATCAGCCCCGAAGACCGAAATCAACATCAGACTGACACCCAAAGAATTACTCAACCCAACCAATATATATATATATATGTTTCTAGGAAACTAAGCATGACAGACTCCTTTTAGGTCACAAGAAATCCCTTCCTAAAACTAACCCATATCCTATAAAACCCAAAAAGTTTAGTCAACCCAACGAACACCCTCAAGCCCCAACATGTGTTACCAACAGATGAGTCATACTCCCTATGGGGTTTGCAACAGAAATTGGATTGAGAATAGGACCGAGAGGATATACACAAAAGATAGCATGTGAGTAAGCTCTACAGGAAAAGAGGGATCAAGGATATACTCTTAAAAAGAGATATGGTGCGCGAATCTAGTCTTCAATCTTCTAAGTCTCATTTCCTTGAGCTTAACTCCATTGTGTTTTGACCGTCATTAACTTCACAATTTCGTAGCTTCTTAATTTTTGTTTCCAAAATATGAGTTGGAACCCATTTCACTGTTGCCCCTCGTTCCACTTTCACTTATTCTCCTTCTGGTATACTTGGCTCAAACATAACTGCGTACTCATGGTTTCATGCAAGCTCTCCAAAATTCACTAGTGAATCTTGGATCTCGTTCACTTACTAGAAGGTATTCCACATAGACGAACTATCTCTTGAAAATAAACAAATGTCAACCATGTTGCCAAATGTACTTACCAAGGTGATTCTTTACAACTCATGCATAAGCGAAATGAACCATCCGCCTTAGTGGCGAACGCTACTCGAGCGGATCAATAAATGTATCTAGAGATTCTAGGTAATTAATCATGGTAGAACCCTAAGGGCTACACGAGACTCCGAGGGCATTACTAAGGCAAGTCAAGAGTCTAACTACCCTCTTTTTTCATACTCAAGAATGGTACCATTTCTGGATAACCACTCCATTCCTACAATCAACCCATAGCCTAAAAACATAAGCATTACTTCTAAACCCAACACTTAGCATAGACATCCTCAAATCCAAACAAGTCATCAATAAATGAGCCGATTCCCCAGTAGGATTTGAGACAAAAATGGGATCCTCTACTACACTAGTACTAAGGTGCAGAGACTCAACTATCGAAGCATACTTAAAAGGATGCGATGTACAAAAACAAATTCTAGTGGGATGATAGAAAAGAAAAGCTAAACCTTTAACAAAAACGTTACCACCTCTCTTAGGTACGCTAGTAGTGAGAGCATACAATTGCCCTCTCGACGATCTTGTCTTTTGCCCTTGTCCTTGTCCTATAGTACTTAACTACACGTCCCTTCTTACCATACTAAAGATACTCTCTCTTGTCATGGGTTTTACTTATTCCTTTCACTTTGGCCTCTATCCTTTCACCTTTTTCCTCCTTCTTGGATGTTCTTACTATCCTTGTATAGCTTGTTGACAAGTTTTCTCGGAAGCTACCTCCATCGCACGGCAATTCTACAAAGCTTGAAATAAGATTAGATGCAGATGGAACTACTGCGGCTACAGATGGAGGTTGGGCACTTCTTTGCTCCCCGACATGAGTCGTACGCCTATAGAACTATGGTGAAAAGAGGGGAAAGAAAAGATTCAAAGAGAGAATCAAAAGATAGTGCATGTGGCTTTGGGGAATATGCCTTTCGTAAAACAAAACTTTTCTTTAGAAAAATGCTTCTTTGTAAACGTTTTGAAAATAATTTCAGAAGGTTTTTAAAAGCTTTTGTCCAGTCTGGTAACCTTCTGCTCTGATACCAAATGTAACACCCCACATCCGTTAAGGTCACTCACAAAGGGAATGCCTTAACTTCAATGGAGCATTATGGGTATTGGAACAGAAATATTACAAGCCAGACATATATAAAACAGCGAAAAGTAAAGTAGAAGTACTTCAAATCATTTATTAAGTAGAATTGTTTACAATAAAAGCCCATCAACTTCCAATACCCAAATACATAGCTAAAATATCTGTCTTGCTCAAAAACAAAGAAGCATAAAAATAAACTGTAGTATTCCCCAATAAAGCAAAGCAAGCCATAGCCAAGAGGAATCCAAGCCTTACATGAAAGAGCCTTGGGGCTTGGTAAGATCCGAACTAAGTTGTATTCCTACCCTGTGAACCTAGGGGCGAACGGAAGAAAAAGAGGCGAAACAAAACGGGTCAGTTATAAAGACTGAGTAAGTCCTAGTGACTTTCAGCATAAAAATAGGTAAAGATAACATGGCATGAATAAACTGAAAGTAAACATAAGCATGATGGCAAGGTAAGCTACAGGCACGATAAATCAATTATAACATCCCATAATTCCTATCAAGTATTACATCGCATGGTTTCTATCAAGAATAACATCGCAAGGTTTCTTAGGCTACACCATTAAAATGATATCTAATTGCTCTGCACCACCTAACTAGTGTCCTAACTAATCATTTATATCAAATGCTAATATTGCAACGCGATCCCAATCCCCGCAGTTGTGGTAGCCTTTAGGTATACATCTAGTATGAGGATTCCACCTCAATCAGACCAATTGCTATGAAGATGTTAGATGTACCCTTACTACCCTATCGATCGGCTCCCTATCTGTAGGCATGTGTCGCGTGTGTCATACGGCCCTATTCGATTGTAGATACCTATGCTGGTCCCACCATGGGGTGTATCAAGTCCCATAGTGGCGGCCCGACACACAATTCCTAGATTGCATAAGGTATACTACTGATGCCCCAGTGCCCTGACTTGTCTGCTCCGGAGTGTGTGCACGCCCGCACTCCGTTAGAACCCACACTGTGCACCAACCGCCGTCGCTTTGACATCTTACAATCAGCCTAGTAATCGTGCCCCACCCTGCCTAGTTC
Organism: Allium sativum; assembly: GCA_030737875.1. Taxonomy (NCBI): domain Eukaryota; kingdom Viridiplantae; phylum Streptophyta; class Magnoliopsida; order Asparagales; family Amaryllidaceae; genus Allium; species Allium sativum. Next base: position 35,316,487 of record CM060919.1, read on the forward strand.
AGGGTATCATTGATACCTAATTGGGTTACTACTGAAATGGGTCCCTGTTACTAGGGTTTCCTATTGGTTAAGTCTGTGGGCCTATATATACAGATATTACCCACCTACCCGTGATGTACTTAACCCTCCCACTGATTCAAGCATGTTCATTAATGGTTAAGTTTGTGGGCCTATATTTACTGATATTACCCACCAACCCTGATATGTACTTAACCCTTCCACTGATTCAATCATATTTATTTTATGGTTAAGTGTTTGTTTATTCATGTTAATTTAACCCGCCCATTCCTCATATCATATTGGTTAAGTGTTTTTAATTGTTAACTTAACCCCACGTGTTCCTCAGGTTGTTGTGGTTAAGTGTCATTAATAAATTCCAGTTAACTTAACCCTCCTACTTATCATGTTACTCTGGTTAAGTGTTGCCTCCTGGTGTTAACTTAACCTCACCATCTGTTTAACTAACCTGTTACAGCGGTTAAGTGTTTCCTGTTAACCTAACCCCAGTCACCCATCTTGTTATACTGGTTAAGCGGCCTTAACCCTAGTTATTCATGTTATATTGGTTAAGTGTTTCTAACTTACTTAACTTCAATCACTTGTCTAACTAACATGTTTCTATGGTTAAGTGTTCTAATTAACTTAACCTCAATCACTAGTCCAGTTAATCATGTTATAATGGTTAAACATTTGCTTAACCTTACCCACTCCCCTAGTCAACATATTAAATTGGTTAAGTGTCCAGATTAACCTAACCCTACCCACCAATTTAGTTAACATGTTGAATTTGGTTAAGTAGTTATTAAATTGACTTAACCCTATCAGTCCTAACTCAGCTCTAATTGTCTTATTAGAGCACCAACCTCTCAGATTAGACAGATATTGTTGTGGCTGCCTGTATGCCGGTTGGGTCCGGGCAGTCTTACGCCACAACTCAGTCTAACCTCGGGTCTTTATTGGGCCCAATGCTTAGCCACTCACATTGGATAGGTATCGTTGTGATTACTGGACAGCCAGGCGGGTCCGGGCAGGTTTACATCACAACTAAATCCAACCTCGTGCTAAGCGTATTCGTATTTTCTAATTTAAATTTTAATTATGTAAATTATTCAAATTCAAATTACTGCCAAATTTATTTCCAATCAATCTTATTAATTTAGGTATATAATTAATATCATTTTATTCCATAAATCACTTATGTGATTAATGACTAATTTATGGCATTTTTCCTAAGAATTACCAATTTTACACATCGTTACCCCCGTCTAAATATTAGGCTAACCATCTTAGCCTAATTTTCCGTTCGCATGATTTATGAATTATTAGGCTAAAAACTTAGCCTAATTTAGCGTACACAAATTGGCAGAAATAAACATAAACATGGCATATGTGTAATTAGGCATTTATGACATAGTCAACATGAATATAATAGGGGTGAACTTGCAAAATAGCCATCATGAACATTATAGGGGTGAACTTGCAAAATGACCAACACGAATACTATAATGTCAGAGGTGTAAACTTGCAACTTAGCATAATTCATGGGTTTCAACTTGCATAAAAAGGGGAAATCCAAATAAGTGTCTCATGAATTAGACATAACTAGCATATGACGAGACATGTATAATTTTTATCACATGAACTAGATCTAAAATCATGACATAAGGCATGTATTAAAGTGGATCGTGACATGGATCCAATTTATGAATAGCAATATTTGTGCGAACATATGAACATATGTGTAAACTTAATCAAGTAGGCATAGAGGTTTTTAGCACATAATTATATATACATGAGATCTCAAGTACATACAAATCATGTTAAACATATAGATCTAGCATCTGGTCACATAAGTGGTATGGTTTTACAACCTAATACTTGCATAACATAATAAACTACAACTTGTCATAACAGGCTATACATATGAATAGGCTCATTCATAATTCCCAATTCATCATGATAAATCAAATCACAGGCATAAATTAATATTATAAAATTTCACATATAACATAACCAACATCGTTCTATTTTCATTTCAATACAAGGCATGGCATAAATCTTAATTCGCATCCCACAAATATAACTAAACTTACATCAATTTCACTTTATTTCATCGCCATATTATAATTAAGTATTTAGATCTGAAAATAACTAGAACTTACATAGCACGGATAATTAATTAAGAATTGGTTTTGTTGTAGAAATGTTGTGGCGTTGCTGATTTATTGTTTGAACCATTGTTGAAGCTTTGTTCTTTGATATGAATTGAATAGATTAGCTTTGAATTGATTTGTTGTTCGTCTGTTCAAGTGGAGGCTCTGCTTAGTTTTCTCCCGACAGCATGGCGGCTACAGTTCTTATTTTTATGTGAATTTTAGTCTAGAGGCCTAGGGTGTTTATATAGAATTGCAAGTTAATTTGAGCGGTCGATGAAGCCAGGGTTAATCAAAGCCATCCGTTCTAAAGAGAAGCCAATTATGTTCACAATTTAAGGGCTGTAAATTACTCTTATTTCAAATTATGTCATAATTACTTTCTTAATGTATATTATCAACATTTGTTATTATTTGTCAATCCATCAAATATAAATACGTACACATTAGATACATCTCCCCTTTACACATTTATTTGTATGCACATTAGATACATCTCCCCTATACACATTTATTTGTATGCACATTAGATACATCTCCCCTTTACACATTTATTATTTAATTAGCAACTTTAGTGTTAACAGAAATACGGGGTGTTACAAGTTCCAAAGTTCCCTTTCGGAATTCCACTCTCAACAAAACCCTTGCTTCGTCAGGAGGAATAAGCTTGGTAACAATAAGGTATTCTTGTCAAATGCGTGTTCCAATAAAACACGGATATTGATGGACGAGTACAATAGCTTCCAATATATCTTAAAATATAATTTGTAGTGAAGAGCACAAGTATATGGAAGAGTAGTTGTGGATTTAGATTGGTAGAGCATAAGCTAATATAATTTCAAAAAATCAAGTATAGAGATTGCAAAGTAAGTAGATTCAATGCCTGTTCTCTTGAATCTTGATGCTATATATAGTTATGGAGAGTTATCCTGAAAAGTCTTAGCCATAGATGATTATTGTAAGGTTGCTACAGTTGGTAATGATGAGTTGCAGCGAAGAGTAACAAAGACGGCTATTCAAATAAATGTTACAGTTGCATTTCAAATTGTCCAGCCGAACTTCAGATCACGCGTCTGGAGCTTATTCTTGCGTGTTATTATCATTTCTAATTTGAGCTGGTCTTGTGGATAACCTCCATAAACATATATATATATATATGTATATATACGTTCTCTATTGTATAATTGTTGCCATCAAAACTGTAAAATGGATTTTCTAATACTGGGGTTCTTAAATGTCTTCTTCAACACTACTTATACTCGTGTCAATGCTACCTGCATCTAGTGGTATCCCTAAGAGTGATAAACTACTAAGCAAACATAACATACATCATCCATCCTCAAATTCACTCACTCAATCTTTAGAGAGCCCCCCCCCTCAATCTGAAGATATTTAGTCCCATGCTGATCTAAAGCTCATCATCCTGGCTAAACGGATCCTATGTACAAGACTTTGCCTCCATGCTGACCTAAGGCAACCGACTGGAAACACTCCTCAAGGCATCTGAACTTTCAACTGCCATAACTCCATTATATTAACTCCAACTGACTTGAGATTAAAAATGTAGCATTTAAGGGTCATCCTTTATCATCCATATAAATTTCATGCAATCTGCACAGTTGCAATTTTTTTGGTCCGATTTAAATGGCCATGACTCCTACATAAAAACTCTAAACGACCCCCAATTTTTTCACATGATTTCTGGAGACCTTCCAGCTCATCTCCTAAAAGTTTAATGTGAATTTGAACAAATTTTATTTGTGTATCTTTTTTGCAAAATCCTAATTCTAAGTCGTCATTCATTGGCATTTTCAACCATTCAAGCAACAAATTCATGCATAAAATCATCCAAAACAATGTATAATAACAATCAATCATTTCAACCAATTTATAAAGCTCAAATCCAAAAATAGGAACATAAGTTTGTGTAGGTGCACTAGTGATTTCATGGGAAAATGTTATAATTTAATTCCTAACCATTTGAATTCATATGTGTAATTTAAAATTATAAGACTCCGTTTGGATCATATGATTAGACATTGTAAAAAAATCTATAAATGAGAATAAAATCACTCACCTTTGCCTATAAAAACTATAGATATGAAACTTTTCTTATATCTAAAATGAAATTACTGAATAAAGATATATCCTCCCTCCTAACAATACCAAGTATGCTCTCTTGTATAGACCTATTAATTTCTCAATTTTAATTTAGATTTTGTGGGAGAAATTTATGTTTATAGATGAAGGAGTTATCTTTAATGGAGGTAGGAGATTTGGAAAAGAAGTAGAGAAATAAAAAAAGCTAATTCTATTCATATAGCAAAAATTGCTAAACATGCACCAAAAATATAATAAATTACTACACACCAAATATTACTTTACATACACCATGTCTTTTACTGAATTTCCCTTATTTTCTTCTTCTTTCTCTTTATTCTTTCTAACTTAGAACATCTGTACCCAAAATAAATTCATTACATCAAATTGTAAAATTTAAAAAAATAAATTTTAGTTCCTACATTAATATTGTAGCTATTTTAATTTTTACAAAAATTTCTCAATTTCAACGGCCTTGCTTAAATTTTAGAAAAAAAATCAGCACATATAAATTACAACAATTACTTCTGAATCTTGCCTTAATTAAAATTTCAAGTTTCATGATAAAGTAATTCATTGACGTTTTAATTAACTATCTGGTTTGAATCAAAATTTATTGCTCTTAAGGTTAATTTGATTTATTATGTATAAAAGATTAAAGTAACTAAGATAAAAAGGTATTTTGTAAAAAGATTTTTATAAAAAAAATGGTGTAGGTTAAGTGATTTTGGGTGTATGAATAGAAATTGCCTATAGAAAATGAAATAAATGAGTTACAACAATTTATTCCCCCCATTTTCTCCCTAATCCCGAAATTAATGTTGGGTCGCTCTAATTGTGGGCCTTAATTGTTGAAATCAGGCTGCTTGAATTTCATAAATCCTTTAAATAGTCATACCTCATAAATAGTTTGTCTATTTTCAATGTATAACCACTCTACGAAAAGGTAAACCATCATCCTGATTTAATGGAAGTTGTTTCAGGTCCAAATTCCACTACAACCAAAAGTTATAGACGAAACATGATTTCTTCAAGGGAAAAACAGCCACCGAAAAATTTGACTAAAATTATAAATATGAGAAACGCCTCTAGTAGCTATTTCACAAAATTACAAAATAATACGACCTCACATGAAAATAATATTTCTCATTTACGTGCAATAGGACTCGAGGAAGAAGCCCCGGCTAACTCCGTGCCAGCAGCCGCGGTAAGACGGGGGGAGGGGGGAGTTTTCTTCGGAATGACTGGGCGTAAGGCCACGTAGGCAGTGAATCAGGTTGAAAGTGCGAGGTAGCCTATCGGTCGCTCCTTCCTTCGCTTCCTGGGCCCAAAGCAGTGCTTTGTTTCCTGGCCAAATCAAGGATTTGGGGCTTCTTGCTATATATTCATCGAAAGATAGATCCATCCATCTATCTGGATATCTAAAAAAGAATCAATTTCATTCAATGATTCAAAGAACCCCCCCCCCCCTTCCCGCTCATGAAACGGCTCTGCTGCAATGGATTTCAAATCTATTAGTAGGAGCTCTGCCCCTTCTGTTAGACGACCCGAGCCATAGAAGATCAGATCACGATATGGGCTTGCCTACTCTGCCTTTTCGCTTTTATGGTCTCGATATTGCTTGTATAGATGATAAGCGGAAGGCTCTAGTTAAAGATTTAAGCTGACGCCATGTAAAAAAGGCGCAAAATTGCAGATCGTTACACTATCCATCCATGACATCATGTGTACTATCCATCTCATTGACCTATAATTTTCCTCAATTAATTACAAATCGGTCAATTACACATTTTTTTCTCGTACCCCAAGAATTCTATTTATATCAAATGGTATTCACAATTATATAAAAATAATTTATCTCTCATTGGTGTCCCCAATTGACATTTGTTTATAGTAAAAATTATCTAGAATGTGATAAAACAATGGTATCCCCACATAGTCGAAACAACATATAAAATGATTTCATCCTTCAAAACAAAACAAAATATGAATATCCATCATAACATTGCAATGCGAAGAAAAAGTAGATGGCTATCCACCATATAATAATTATATAATATTGATTTGAAACAAAAGACTTTGGTTATCCAACATTTTAATAAAAAAACACTGGTCCAATGTGAAGCCCATCTCGCCTAAACATGTATCGATCCCTTTACCCAAGGAAAAATAATGAAACAATGATTCGCGCAAAGCAAAGCCAATGGCTTTGAAGCAACCATGCTTCAAAACAAACAATCCTTCAAAAAAGTGGTTCACTTTTTCTTATCCATCGTTGCGCGAATTGAATCAAAAGAATGCTTTGCACTCGCTTATTCAACTTAATGCAAAGAAATAGTGCTTCAAGCTCAGCATATCCAGCTTAGTTCGAAAGCGAAGTAACATAGAAAGAAGTGCTTCATACCCGCTTATCTAGTTTAGTGCAAAGCAAAGTAGTGCTTTGAGCCTTGCCTATCCGGCTTAGTTTGAAGCAAAACAAAACAAAAGAGGTGGCTTTGTTCACGCTTATCCAGCTCGAAGAGAAACGTGTGGCATCGACCGAATTGAAACAAAATTAAAAAGATATGCAAAAACATGTCTGTGTTGCTCTACTATTTTTAGCTTCGAAGCAAACTGCTTCAAAACGAAAATAAGAGTTGACTTCAAATTTAAGACAAACAGCTTCGCAGTTTAAAATGAAACAGTTGCTTCGCACATCTCTGCTTCACATTTAGCTTCATGGAAAACTACTCAATACCAAATAATTGATATCCTATGTCCCACATATTCAAAGAGAAACAGGACGATGCGAAACGAATCAAATGGCCTAGACGAAATGGTAATTTAAGATAAAACTGATTTTTTTTAATAAAGTGTTAATTTTTACCAACTCTTTATATATTTCAAAATCTTATTAGTAGATCCAAAAGTCCGTGTTTTCTTTACAGAAATTATGTAAGAATTTGCCTTTTATACAAGGGCCAAAATACAAGATATTAACTAGTTAATAATCTTATTTAATTAATTCCCTTAAGCTTTTCATGACCCAAATTTTTTATAATAATTCATTTATGATGGGGGGAAAATCCTCAAAAATCGTAGAAGTTCGAGAATAACCTTCTTTTCATTCCATAAAATTTCTAGTCAAAATTGTTTATTTAATCATTTTAATGATTTAAAGCCGAATTAAAGCTTGTTTTCTCCTTAGAAAGCTTCTAAAATACAGGAAAATATTTACAAGGACAAAAGTGAAGTCCTTTTTATCCATAAGGACAACCCATTAAAATTTTACTCAGAATGACAATTCACCGTTTCTCTTCTTCTTCACGTGCGCTTATTTCTTCTTCCTCCGCTCCCGATTCACGTCCGCTCCATCTTTAAAACAATCGAACCCAAAAATCACAAAAATTCGAATCCATTACAATTCATAAATCACGAAAATCAAAAGGACATCAGATTCGAAATTGCAATCAAACCCAAAAAATGAATCCATATATCGCTCGAAACAGAAACCCTAGAAAACAAAAAAATTGTCGAACAATAAAAATCCATTGGAAATCACAAGTGAATTGAATAAAAATATTTTTCAAACGATGGAAAACACAATTGAAGAAGTCAAAAATTGTTGAAACAATTTTTTCGTGATTGGAAATGTTTTTTTTTCGTTAATAGTATAGCAGTTCATAGGTATCATTTTTCTATTTTTTTAGGTATCATTTTTCCTATTTTAACTTTAAAACATAGTAGCAGTTTTTAGGTATCATTTTTTATTTTTCTAGGTATCATTTTTCATGTTTTAACTTTAAAACATAGCAGCAGTTTTTAGGTATCAGTTTGCAATTTTTTTAGGTATCATTTTTACCATTTTAACTGTGTTATATGTTTTTTTTCATGAGATTTTGTTACTGTGTTAATTTTGAAGTTATATTGTTGTATCAGCTTTGAAACTACGTCGAACTTATTTCATTTTAATCAATCAAATTGTGATATAATTTTTTTTATTTTATCTTCAAAACATTGCATCAGTATTTAGGTATCATTTTATAATATTTTAGGTATCATTTTTACTGTTTTAACTATGTTATGTGTTGTTTTCATGTGATTTTATTGCTGTGTTAATTTTGAAGTTATATTGTTGCATCAACTTTTTAACTCAGTCGAAATTATTTAATTTTATACAATCAAACTGTGATGTAAACATTTTTTGCATTAGTTTTTCTTTAAAACATTGATGCAGTTTGTAGGTATCAGTTTTCTATTTTTTTTAGTATCAGTTTTCATGTTTTAACTGTGTTATGTGTTTTTTCCATGTGATTTTGTTGTTGTGTTAATTTTGCAGTTGTATTGTAGCATCAACTTTGTAACTCAGTCGAACTAATTTCATTTTATTCAATCAAACTTTGATGTAAACATTTTTTCCATTAGTTTTACTTCAAAACATTGAATCAGATTTTAGGTATCAGTTTCCTATTTTCTTAAGAATCGGTTTTACTATTTTAACTGTGTTAATTGTTTTTTCATGTGATTTTTTTGTTCTGTTATCAGTTTTATAAGTTGGTAGGGCTAAGCTAAAGTTTTTCTCATATTCACAGTTCATAGATATCAGTTTTTTAATATTGTAGGTAAAAAAAAGACGTATATAAACATAACACAGAAATTACACTAAAAATGATACCTTAAAAAAATATAAAAATGATACCTTAAAACTGCTATGATGTTTACCATAACACATAAACTACGGTAAAAATGATACCCTAAAAAATATAAAAATGATACCTTAAAACTGCTGTGATGTTTAACATAACACATAAATTACATTAAAAATGATACCTTAAAAAATATAAAAATAATTCCTTCAAACTGCAGTAATGTTTAACATAACAGAGAAATTACACTAAAAATGATACCTTAAAAAGTATAAAAATGATACCTTAAAACTGATGTGATGTTTAACATAACACATAAACTACAGTAAAAACGATACGTAGAAAAATAGAAAAATGATACCAAAAAATTGCTGCTATATTTTAAAGTTAAATTGAAAAAATGACACCTAAAAAAATAGAAAAATGATACCTACGAACTGCCATACTATTAACGAAAAAAAAACATTTCCAATCACGAAAAAATTATTTCAACAATTTCGACTTCTTCAATTATGTTTTCCATCGTTTGAAAAATATTTTTATTCAATTCACTTGTGATTTCCAATGGATTTTTGTTGTTCGATTTTTTTTTGTTTTCTAGGGTTTCTGTTTCGGCTGATTTTTTGTCGTGATTTTGATTTCGTGATTTTTTTCTTCGATTGAGAATTTCGATTCTAATGTCTCATGATATTTGTGATTTCATCGATTTAGGATTTCGTGATTTTTGTGATTTCGTGATAAACGATGAAATCGAGATACGCGACAGAGGGAGAAGATGGAAGCATCGGCCGAAATTTAATTTCAGTGTATTGTCCTTATGGATAAAATATTAGGTGGTTGTTCTTATGGATAAATTTTAATGAGCCTTTGTCCTTGTCGTTAATTGTCCCTCTAAAATACTCATAAAGGTTCAGCAAGTTATAAAAATTAAAACCTACCTCAAAATCATATTAATCATACCAGTACGCACGCACGTCCGATGGACATGTGCACAGATAAATATGACCAAAGCCGGAAGTGAGTTAAATTTTAAATGACAGTTACAATACTGTAAATACAATGTACATAACGTCGCGCTGTCGAAGCAAAGTTTGGTATATAAACCCGTTGAACTATAGCCCCATTTTCATAGAAGATTATTTATATTTGCATGCTTATTATGGTTTTATAAGACAGACTAAGGAAAATCACAAATACACCATGACATCTTATACTGCACCAAAGGTCTATAAACATATGATAAGAAGAAAGGAAAACATATTGCTCGTTATCTTTTTTCTTGCTGAAACATGAACATAAGTAGCCTTACCCAAAAGAAAAAAAAACATGTACATAAGCAATAAATGGTAAAAATAATAATTCTATGAGGATAAAAAGAACGATGGAAGTGCTAGGACAGAAAGTTTAAAATGAAAGGATTGTTACAGCAAGTGAAATTAATGTAGAAACATCAAGCATTCATAATATGTATTGCAAGAATAATCTCATTTACATTGAATTTGTATATACGAATTTTTTTTTAGAGATTTTTAGCCTCAAGAACAAAATGAAAAAAAAAGTTCCATAAGGACAAGGGGCTAAATTTTTATCCATAAGGACAAATTTTAGTGTAAAGAGAGGAATTCAGGGGCCCACTATAATTCCTCCAATTACATTAAAATTTATCCTTATGGACAAAATTTTAGCCTCTTGTCCTTATGGAACAATTTTTTGTTCATTTTGTCCTACACGCTATTTTCCTGTTTTTTTATCCTTTTTCTACTGAATTAGAAAGGTACCGGAAGCCCACAACATTTATCCTTTTTTGCAGCATCAAATCCAAAATCTGGGAAAAGAATCGAAAGAATTAAAACATATTTAAATCCAATATGTTTCATATAAAAATAAAATGCTATAAGTTGAAAGAGCCAATCATGCTAGCTAGGTGATAAAGCTAATATCCCTAACAACTTCTGTTGGTGTTAGTGTACTTTCTACATCATTGCATTCATATATTGTAGATGAACATGATGATATTTCTGGAATATAGCACTGAGTCAGCAAGCAAACAACACACACAATTTCAGTGACCATTTCCATTCAGTTGCAACCTATGAAAGCACTTCCACTGCAAAAAGGAAACTCAAACTTAAGACTACTTGATAACAGTAAAAAAAAAATTGAATCATGATTATATTGCAGAATGAGCTAATAAAGCATCATAACTATTCATTATATCTTAACCATATATACCATCATATTAATTAATTCATGGATATAATACTATATTTCTTATTATTTTACCATAGTATAATCATTAGTCCATATACTTCAAATGTAAATATGAAAAAATCTCCGCCTTAAAATGATTTAAGGCGTAAGAATTTGCCAAAATTATAAAGCACATGTGATTCTCGTTCATTTTTACAAAAGACAGTAGCATTACTGATCAGATTAGTTGTTCAAATAGTACAATAGGTCGATTCGAACTTGTATAGTAACTGAAATGGTAAATAAAATATTAACAGTTCTTAATGTAACCATGCCCTTATTCGAAACCTATAGCATCTATATGTCCGATGAATAAAACATGAAGGGGAAATTTTGAAAGTATGTCAACAAAAAGGTTTGGAAATACATTAAACATCATGTTTTAGGGGAAGCAATGTACATAACATATCATCTATAGTCCAGGCTTTCCATATGAAAAATGAAAAAGTTGGTTTCAAAGTTGATCAAACGCTTTCATCAACAATTAAACTTGGTAATGACTAAATGCTAAACAAACACTGATAATGACATATTATAAAATTTCATATAAATATAAAGACACATTCTCTTAAAATACTCTAAAGTGTAAAAAATATACAAAACTATATGCCACATGATTTTTAAATTATTTAGATGGATGTTTGAATGAAAAATTATGAAAGCACAAAAATTCAAACCTTTTATTTACTTCAACTGGTAAAAGATGCGAGGTAACCTATGAATCGGTCCTAACCATTCAATATAGCATGAGCAATGTTAGACCAAAAAGTGGTTCTAACACCCAAATTGATTAAAAGCAGAATGAAATGAAATCAAAAATAAAAATGAACACACAGGATTTATAGTGGTTTGGCGAAGAAATGCCTACGTCCACTTGTCTTTCACTATTTTCACTGATTTTGTTGCAAGTACAATGAAATGTTCACTTGATTTCTCTCACAACTCACTTACAATCACTCAATTGTCTAAAAACAAATAATGAAAGAAGATTTGGATTTTCCGGGAGTGCTGGAATTCGGGTTATGAAGGTGGTTGAACTCTCAAAGTGCCAGAAAAAAGATCCCTTTCTTTGTCTTGAGACGGGGTATTTATAGGTGAGAATTTGCTCAGAACCCGATCCGGATCGGAGCCACGTGTCATCCATCCCATTAGCCTCGGGTTCGGATGGATTTCTGTGTTGACAACGCAACAGAGTAGTGGACGTTGAGGGTAGGAACTGGTCACAACCGATCCGAATTACCAGGCGCTTATGCAGGAGAGTGACGTGGAAAATGGGTTCGGATCGGAAGAGCGGGCTCAAGGGGTTCGGATCGGCACCTCCGATCCGACCAGGATTAACTGAGGACCAATTCTCTCTTCTTTTACTCTGCTCCGCTCCGATCTATCTCTGTAGCAATTGGGTGGCTTTCCGATCCGAATGGAAGTAGATTGCCCTCCGATCCGAATAGTTGTGCCTCTCTAATTCCAATAGCAATAGTTCACTGATCCGAACAGCAGACTTTACCCTATCCGAACCGCTACCCTGCCCGATCCGACCCGCTTCAGTGTTTTTCAAGTTCTTCAATATTTCACATCTTGACTTTGTGTTGCCCAGTTCACAAAGTGGGCTAACATTTTGCCCCCTCAAAGGATGCTTCTGTTGGAGACGGAGCATACTTTGACTATCATTGCACAGCGCTCTTCAAGGTGATTTTTCTTGTGTTTTCATCTTTTTCTTCAAATTTCAATTTAATTCGCTGCTGAGCTAAAGAACTCGGTTCGGATTCCGATCCGAACAGATCCCTTCTCCTTTCTATTTTTCACTGGACTGTTGGGCAAGCTTCGCTTTTGGGCTGTCCATCCGATCCGAACGAGAATTCTCCTACTGGGGTGCCGATCCGAATGGGGAGACGAATAGACACTCTTCTCTTCTATATAAACACTGCCTTCTTCCTCCTTTCATTTTTACTGTTTTACTCCTGAAATTCTGCAGAACGAGAGAAAGAAAACTAATTCGTGAAGCATCAAAATTCCTTTTAATTCTCGAAGTAATTACATCGGTAGGTTATAAAACTTCGATCGATTCCTTCTTTAATCATTCTCGAGTCGGATTCGTGAGCGATTAGGATGATTTAACTATGAAACTCTGATGACCTTGCTGCCGTGACCCTCCCCCTCGCCATCGTCGCCAGTAGGCTCGTCGCCGTCTTGAGGTTGGAGCGGAGGGAACGAGAATCCGTAGTTGAGTGCACCAGCATGTAATTGCTTGGTTTTGCTTTGAGGGACTGGCACGAAATTGGCCTTGGGGTCGGTTAGGGAAGAAAGAGGGTGAAGGAGAAGAAGAGGATGATGGAGAATCGGTTCGGTTCGGAGGGACATGGAAGTTGAAAAAAGTGAGGGAAAGAGGAAAGGAGTTCAGGAAATCGGACCGGGTCGGGGCACGTAAAGAAAGAAAAAAGAAAAGAAATCCAGGAGATCGGATCGGGTCGGAGCAAGTATTTAAAGAAGGGAAAAAGGAGCTTACCTAACCGGATCGGGTCGGACCGTAAGATGATGGAGGAGAAATAAAACTACGTGATCCGATCCGAACCATTAGGGGACTTTGCCTCCGATCCGATCCGTCTTTGATTTCTGAGTTTCAATGTGTTATTCAAGCCTAAGGCCACGCCCCCGATCCGATCCCAATGAATGGACCCGAACCGAACCGAAGCACAGTTTACCTTAACGCATAAAAACTCGTCTAACTGGCCCAATCAACTTTTGGCATGATCTTCAATTTAATGGACAGTTAGGATAGTGCCTTGCGAACGTAACTGGACATCAAGAATTACTTCAACTTTTTATATCTTGCCAAACTTTTTCGTCGCACTTTTAAACATTTACTTTGCACTTTCCGTATGCACTGTTTACACTTTAGTTTGCACACACGCACGGGGGGATACGGGCTAATTTGCTCTAATTTGTGCTATTGCTTCTTCAATAGTTTTATGACCATGAGACCCAGACGCTCTTCCAGACTAGCTGAGGGGAAAGAAGCCCCGGAAACCTCTAACATGATTACTCTCGAGGACATATCTTCTCCGTCGGATCCAGAATGGGATAATGAGGGTTCAAACTACGACGTCGGAAATCATAAAAGTGACGAAGTGTCTTCAGAGAATGAAGTTTCTTTAGGGTTTGAAGAAGAAGGAGGGGTTGGCGACGACCGGGCTCCTGATGAGTTTGAATCGGCTGTCATATTGGAATCGCCCCAAGATTCTGTTGAATCAACAATTGATAACGACCGACTTATCCGAATTTGTTTGAAATATGGGATAATGAAAAGGGACACTCTAGTGCCTTCAAGCTCTGACCGTCCCCACAACCCTCCAAAAGGATATATGGCGGTCACTCGGTTGATGTGTATGGTCGGCGCTATCCCTCCATTTTCTCCCTTCATTGTTGACTTTCTAAGACAAATGTGGATTGCCCCCATGCAGCTGCATCCCAATTCTTATGCCTACTTGCACACTTTGTACATAGCATACCGTGAGATCTTAGGCATAGAGCTCACATTCGATGACGTTCATTTCTTCTATAACTTCAAGCATCGGACTCGAGAGACTCCATCTTTCTGCTATTTTGAGTCTGTTCCTAAAAGGAAGATAATCTCGGCGCCATTCAGCAGTAAAGCTGGAGATTCCAGACTGGAATGGTTCTACATGAAGAGACAGCCTGGATGTGCCAGGAGGTGGACAAAATCAAGTAAAGCACTGATTTTCTAAATCCGGGCTCTATACACTCGAGTCATCACCTTAACTTGTTTTCCTTTTTGTTTGCAGTCGACAATCCAAAACAAATATCAGATCAGGTGTTCTTTAACCGGATGCACCAACTTCTTAATGGCGATCAGAAATTCTTGACTATCGATGAAGTCCTTAAAGACGAATATCTTCACTTTCATGGGCTGTTATCCGTTTTTCATAGTATTGGTCATGGGACGACCCATACGTATATATTCCTCCAGTGGAGGTAGTCCCAGAGACAGGAGAAGGCTCGGGAGTTCCTACAGTGCCTCTTCAAACTTCACCTTCTCCATCTTCTACTCTGGATGACGAATTGGCTAACCTGGCCGAAAAGCATCGTGAAGGATATACTGCCCCCGAGGAGGCTACTTCTCTGGAAAAGTCAACATCCTCTCAAGAGTCGCCACTTAATGCTTCCGAGGGAGATGTCCCTAGTACTGATGACCCAATATTTCAGGGTTTGGGGGATCTCCCCTTACCTGAAACTATATACACTTCAGAGGATTTTAGGAAAGATCCTTTAGTCTTCACCTCTTCCGAAGAGACCACTCCTGCTAAGGCCAAAGAGCCTGCCCGTACTAGTCTAGCTTCAGACTCGGGTTGGTTAGGGGGAAACACACCACTTAGGACACACTTTATACAACAGCATTAGCATTCATTGCACCTCTTTCTCTGTGAATCCATTGATTCTAAATTTTGTTTGTCTTATTGTGCAGGTACGATGTCTCGATCTTACTATGATATCAGGAAGCTTCGCCGCAGCATGTCTAATCCACCTCAGGATATCGAATATGATCGCCGCGATGATCGCGGTAGGGAGGAGAGAAGGCCTTATGATCCCTATCGCTCTCGACCCTCACGTTCTCGCTCTCCCGTTCGGTCGGATCAAGAGAAATACAAAGGTTATCAAAGTCGTAGGGAAGAGGACAAGCCACAATCGAAAGACTCCACCTCTTCCCACGAAAAGCGTAGCAGAGAGAGAAGTCCTCCAAAAGATACTGAGTCTCAAAGTAAGCGCAAGGTCCCTGCTACTAAACGGCCTAGGATAGATAAAGCAACTATTGAATCCTCCACACACAGGGATTCTGAATTGACGATCCCCGCTCCCCCACCACTAGATGCGGGAACTGCAATCAGGCGGGCGTATTTGAAGGAGCAATTTCCCGAACATTACTTCGAGACTTTGACTTTTTTACCTGCCCTCGAACCTATTTCTTCCAGGTGGGCAGACGAGGCCAAAGCAAAGATAGACGCGGTTGAAAAACAGTATTCTGAAATGTTCAAATATTCACGCAACCTTTCCAGAATTATCCGTACTCTAATCACGAATGCTGATTCAATGCAAAAAACTGCGGAAGAAGATGCAAAGGCCTTAAAGAACCTAGGAAAAGATTTGGAGGACACACAGGCTCAGCTTGCTATTGCTCAGAGGGACGCTACCAACTTCAAACAACAATTTGAGGATATGCAAAAACGCTATCATGACTTGCTTGAATTTCACACTCAAGAGCGTTCTGAGTTAAAAAAGCAAGCTGATGATGCTAAGTCAGAAGCCGCCAAGACGCGCCTTGCTTATACTGACCTCGAACGGAAAAATGCCGAGTTAGCAAAGAGGAATGCTGAGCTAGAAAAGAAGAATGCTGACTTGGCTTCAAAACTATTGGAGACAGAGAACAGAGCTGCCCTGGCGGAGGGCAACGTTGAGTGTGCTATCAAATCTGCGGAGGAGGCCCGCAAACAATTGTCAGAGGCGGAGGCTGATATTCAGGGTTTCGGCGAATTAATGATTGAATTCTTCGCACATATCATCCGTCGCCGAAACATCTCTTGGATCGAGGATTACCCATCCACTCTAGTTCAAGTATGGAATCAGATCGTTGAGTGGGAAAAAGAGGAGCTTAAAGTCGATTCCATCGATGAGGATAAGCTAATGGAAAAATACTTGAGGGATGATGAGCCAGAACGCCTAGCTGAAGGGCGCCGCCTCATTGCTGAGGCTATGGAAGAAGAGAGGCGGAGGATTAAACAGAAAAACATTCCCGAGACCGGTTCCTCTTCTGATGCCCCCGCGACTTCGGAAGTAGAGGGGTATGATCCTGAAAATCCGGGAATCCCCCGAACAACTTTGCTATCCCCTATTCCTGAAACAGCATCAGAGGCAGTGGTTATCCCTACCGAGAAGTCTTCGGAAGGTATCCCTACCTTTTCTCCTCTATTTGTCAAGGCTATTTCTACCTTTCGCCACGTGATTGAGCAATCGATGAAAAACCCATTGTTTTCGCCTGAGTTGATAATTGTTACTTCTCATTCTGTAGGTATTGAGCCATCCGAAAAGACAGATGTGACTCAAGGAGCCACCACCGGGGCAGAGCCTACAGAAAAGGCAAAAGGAGGGGAGGACAAGGCTGCTCCTATAGACTTGGGAGAAGGAAGTGAGCCGACTAAGGCCGCCACTCCCCATGATGAAGAAATGATAGCAGCTTTAAAGGATGATGGCGGTGACGGAGGTCATGAGGAGGAACCAGAAGTTGCAATAGTAGGGGAGTCAAAAAATGCTGATGATGTTACTTTGGCTGCAATGAAAGCTGATCAAGACAAACGCTTGCAATTAAAAGCCGAAGAACTAGACCCTGAAGCCCTCAAGCACCTCGCAGTTGTAGATGCGGGATCAAGGTTAGTTGTTAAGCTCTCAACTAGGTATATTACAGAGGAACTCGCTAAAAAATCTTCTCTTGATTCCAGCGCTCCGCCCTCCGGGAAGAAGTCTACCGGTTCCAGCACCGCATCTTCAGGAAAGAAAAAATCAAAACGAATCTTGACAGAGGCCGAGAAAGAAGCAAAGGATGCAGAGAAAGCCGCCAAGAAGTCCAAGGCTCACCCAAAATCTAAATAGTGGATTGCCTTGTGTCGTTTTAGCATTTGGTGAACCAACAATTGCTGCTACAAGAGCGGCTCTTGCACCTTCTCTTTTAGCTACCTTCCTATACAAATTCATTCGTAAATAAATAAAAAATAATTCATTTTCTGTAATGTCTGTTTGTTAGTAGTTCTGCACTTATGTAAAAATGCATGTCTTACTATAGTTATGAAATGAAGTTACGGAGGGAGGAAATATGCGTATACATATATGCCCCCAGTCAATTCCCACAAATCATTTAATGCTTAATCAAGCAATCTGAATGTTCCCGATTTTCTGACGGGATAGCATTTCCTGTGTCGTCAGTGCCTGTCGTTTTTTCTGGCATTTCTTTTATACTCTCCTGTCTTATACTCAGGTTAGAGTTCTTACTGAGGCGGTCCCTTGTCTGGGTGCACCTTCATGCCTTAGAGGACGTCGTCTTCCCGTCCTTTTATACTCTCTCTCTCTCTCTGGAGAGTTAGAGTTCGAGCTCAGCAATCTATTCATTCCCCGGTCTTTCAGCGGGGAAGGATCTCTTTCTCAGCGCTCAGTCGGAGACGCTTTTATACTCTCTCTCTCTCTGGAGAGTTAGAGTTAAGAATGTCGTTTTCTCATTCTTTTATGTCTTGTCGCACAAATGGTCGTTGTGCTTTTTCTTATGTTTAAACTGTCTTCAACCTTTTCAGGTTTTGAATCATCCTGTATTCCATAATCACAACAGAATAATCGATGAATGTATATATATGATGCATAAAAGTAAATAACACACAATATTTTTATAGTGGTTCGGCTAAGTCGTAGCCTACATCCACTTTATAGTCCTTTATTCATATCATCAGATTTTCCTAAGGCAAGTCGTGCCTTATTACAGAGTTCATAAGAAAAATAACAAAGAGTACAACATTTCTAATCCAAATATCGCATTAAGTGTTGGGCATTCCATGCTCTAGGGACTTCTTCGCCATCTACGGTCGTTAACTTGAAGGTTCCTTTTTCAAGTTTCCATTGGATGACAAAGGGTCCTTCCCACTTTGGACCGAGGTGAGGAAGGGATGGAAAGACTCTCTTTAGCACCAAATCTCCTGGTTCAAAAGTCCTGAGGTGAACTTTTTTGTCATAATAGCGTGCCATCTGACGTCGATGTCTTGCCGCACGCAAATCTGCTTCGTCCCTTTTTTCTTCGACTTCATCAAGAGACTCAAGTAAGAGTGCCTGATTCGTCATCGGGTCATAATACGTTACCCTGTGGGAAGGAACTTCCAGCTCAACTGGTATTACTGCTTCTGAGCCAAAGGAGAGAGAGAAAGGGGTGTGACCAGTAGCCATCTTAAATGTTGTCCGATATGCCCACAAAGCTAGGGGTAACTCGTCAACCCATTTTGCCTTTGCGCGCTCTAACCGTTTCTTGAGGATGGATTTTATTACTTTGTTTATTGCCTCAACTTGCCCATTCGACTGCGGATAAGAAACCGCAGTGTATCGCTTGTCGATCTTATACTTCTGGCAGAAATTTCGGAATTCAGTTCCATCAAACTGGGTTCCGTTGTCAGTTATAATGGTCCTTGGGATCTCGAACCAGCATATAATATTTCTAACCACGAAACTTATCACCTTTCTTGCCGTGATTTTGGTCAAGGCCTCAGCTTCCACCCACTTCGTAAAATAGTCCACAGCGACTATTGCATATTTCGCTCCTCCTTTAGCAATTGGTAAAACTCCAATGATATCAATTCCCCACGTGGCAAATGGCCAAGGACTCACCATTAATTTGAGTTGGGTCGCAGGTGCTCTAGGGATTTTGGCGAATCTCTGGCACTTATCGCAGCGTCGTGAATAATCAGCTGCATCTTTATTAATTGTGGGCCAGAAGTATCCATATCGCAATATCTTTTTTGCTAAAGTCTGACCTCCTGTATGATCTCCACACTCACCTTCGTGCACTTCTCTTAGTACACGCTTAATGTCGTCGTGTGCTATACATCGTAACAGGGGCATAGAAAATCCTTGCCTATAAAGAGTATCATCTTGCATGACATATCCGGTAGCCTTGCGAACTACAGCCCTTTTCTCACTCTTCTTTGATGGGAGTGTCCCATTCTTAAGGAAGTTCTTAATTGGGGTCATCCACGACTCCTTCTCCGGTTCCGCTTCGAAAGCGAACTCAACTTCCATCGACTCAAAGCTTGGCGATTCCAACGTTTCAATTGGAATTATTTCAGTCTCTTCTGGATTGTCGGAACTAGCCAGCTTTGCCAGCCTATCCGCCTTCTGGTTTTTGGCTCTTGGGATGTGTGTTATATTATACCGCTCCAAGTTGCTCAATAGCTCTCTCACTTTCCCGAGGTAGGCGATAAGTCGAGGTCCCCGAGCCGCAAATTCCTCTCGCACTTGGCAAACAACGATTTTAGAGTCACAGAATATGTCCAACATTTTTATTCCGAGGTCTTTAGCAAGCTTCAGCCCGGCAATCAGGGCTTCGTATTCGGAGTCGTTGTTAGTCGCCGAGAATTCTAATCGTAGAGCGTAATATAACGACCGTCCTTCAGGAGTGACTAAGACGATTCCAGCTCCAGACCTTCGGTCGTTCCTAGCTCCGTCTGTGTATAGCTTCCATGGATCTATCTTCAACTCATCCTCGGACTTAACCACTCTGTCATCGATTACTTCCTCCTCTGGGATGGTGAACTCCGCAATAAAGTCTGCCAGAGCTTGCCCCCTGATCGACTTTCGTGGTTGAAAATTTAAATCAAATTGGCTTAATTCTATATTCCATTTGATCAACCTTCCCGATGCTTCGGGTCTCTGCAACACCTGCCTCAAGGGCTGGTCAGTGTATATGGTTATTGGATGAGCTTGGAAATAGTGACGAAGTTTTCGGGATGCGATTAGGAGGCTGTAAGCGAGCTTCTCAATCTTTGGGTAGTTGCGCTCTGCCGCTGCTAATTTCTTGCTTACATAATATACTGGCCTTTGTACTTTGTCTTCCTCCCGAACCAGGGCTGTGCTAACGGCGTGAGCCGAGACTGCCAAGTAAACAAACAATTCTTCGTGATCCACTGGCTTTGACAAAATCGGCGGTTTCTCTAGCAGTTCCAGTAAATTTCGAAAGGCCTCAACACAGTCCGGAGTCCACTCGAAGTTCTTCTTTCCTCTTTTAATCAAATAAAAAAACGGAACGCATTTGTCTGTGGCTTTGGAGATGAATCTACTCAGCGCAGCTACTTTCCCTGCAAGACTTTGGACATCTTTAATTCTCCTCGGCTCTTCAATGTTTCCAATCGCTGCTATTTGGCTAGGATTGATTTCAATTCCTCGGGAGCTCACAATGAAGCCTAGGAACTTTCCCGATGCCACTCCAAATGAGCATTTCAAAGGATTCAACTTCATCCGATACTTTCGCAGGATTCCAAACATTTCCGCCAAGTCTTGCGTATGGCTGGAGGACTGTTTCGATTTGACAAGCATATCATCCACATAAACTTCCATAGTCTTTCCTATTTGATTATAAAACATTCTGTTCACCAAGCGCTGATAAGTGGCTCCGGCGTTTTTCAATCCGAATGGCATTACAACATAACAATATAACCCCAAATTTGTAATGAAGCTCGTATGCTCTTGATCTGGTACGTGCATAGGAATTTGATTATATCCGGAATATGCGTCCATGAAAGAGAGAGAAGTTCATGACCTGCTGTCGAATCTACAAGCTGGTCAATCCTGGGAAGTGGGAAACTATCTTTTGGGCATGATTTGTTCAAATCTGAAAAATCAATGCAAGTCCGCCACTTTCCATTCGGCTTCTTTACCAAGACGGGGTTCGATATCCAGTCGGGATATGTCGAATCTCGAATAAATCTGTTCTGCTTCAGCTTCTCCACTTCCTCTTTGAGAGCAACCGACCTCTCTGGGCCCAGCATACGTCTCTTTTGCTTCACAGGAGGGTGTTTCGGGTTTACATTTAATTTGTGACTTATAATGGATGGTGATATCCCACACATGTCAGCGTGGGTCCAGGCAAACACGTCCAAGTTTGCCTTCAAGAAGTCCGTTAGTTCTTTGGCTCGACGTGGATCCAATTGAGATCCAATCTTCAAAACTCTTGTTGGATCAGCTCCATCAATGGGAATTTCCACTGTCGCTTCATTAGGAGTTGCATTTCTAGTCTCTGGTTCCTCGTCTTTTCTGGGATCCAGGTCTTCAGGCGTTCCTTTGGGCAACTCCTTCGGGGTCAATCTCTCTAATTGCTACGCCGAGCCCCCCTTTGGGGGAGGCGAGGCATCTTTACTCTCGATGTTAAGTCCTTTCATCAACATCTTTAATTCGGCAACATAGCAGGCCCGTCCGGAAACTTGATCCCCTCTCATTACTCCAGTTCCGGCTTCGGTTGGGAACTTAAGCAATAAACACCAAGGGGCGATACAAGCTCTGAATTCAGCAAGGGAAGGCCTCCCCAAAAATGCATTATAAGGCGAATCTACGTCCAACACTACAAACTGAAGCATCCGCACTCTTCTGCGTTCTCCTTGCCCCAAGGTCACGGGCAATTCTATGTATCCCATGGGAGCTGTTGACGCCCCATTGAAGCCTCTGATCCATCCTTCACATGGCTTCAAATCCTCAGATTCAAGCTTCATCTGATCGAATGACTTTTTAAACAAAATATTGACGGAACTTCCGTTGTCTACTAACACCTTATGAACCAAGGCCGGCCCAATAGTGGTAGTAATGACCAACGGATCATCAGTGGGTGATTGAATCCCAGTATTATCTCTGCTACGGAATACCACGTCGTCAAACATTGTCTTCTGTTGTTTTATGGGGGCGATATCTTCCAAATCATCACCTTCATTCACATCTACGTGTTTGGCAGCATTTACATATTGATCCATTGCTCTAAAGCTACGAATTGCCGGGTGAGGTCCACCCACTATGGAGTTGATAACAATTCCCTTGCCTTTCTGCTGCGCTGTAGGCTTGGGAGCAGGTAGAATCTGTTTTGGAGCTTGCTCTCCTTGCCCCCTGTCCCTTGGGGCAACCTTATATTCATCCAATTTCCCTTCGCGCAGCAGCTTCTCAATCACATCTCTCAAATGTCGACATTCATTGGTTGAATGCCCATGAGATCCATGAAACAAACAAAACTTCCCAGTTGCCATTTCCTTCTCTGTCGAGTCATGAGGTGGCGGTCTTTTGTATTGCAAAACGTTGTACGTATCCAGGTAAATATTCTCCAGGGTGTCGTTCAATGGTGTATAATTCTCGTAGGTCTGGAATCGGGGTCTTTTGTTAGGATCACTTCCCCTATTTCTATTTCTTCTGTTACCGTTCGCATTACGGTCATTGTTGTTGCCCCCGTTTCCAGCATTGTTGTTTCCACCCTTGTTTCCCACATTTACTTCAACTTTTCCGGAACTTTCCCCAGACTGCTTCACGGCGACGTTACTCTGAACATTTTCTTTTGAAGCCACTTCAGACTTTCTCTTTCGGTTTGCCCTGGCCTCCTCTCGTCTTAAATAAATATCAGCTTTTTCATAGAATATCTCTCTTGTGGAGGGTGTCTTCCCAGAAAGGTAATCCCCGAACTCGGATTCAGGATCGACTCCTTCCTTTAATGCCATCAGAATGGTGGGCTCATGCGGGTCACTAACTTCGGTCATAGCTAAGTTAAAACGGTCAAGATATGACCTCAAAGACTCTCCTGGTGCCTGCTTAATCCTTGACAATTCAATAACACTTTTGGACTTTCGGGTATGGAGTCGGAACTGATTCATAAAACGTTCGCTCAGTTCCCTATAATTCGAAACCAAACGAGGGGGGAGTCGGGTAAACCAGAACAACGCCACATCTTCTAAATAGATCGGGAATGCTTTACACTTCACTGCATCAGGGGCAGCAGCAGCATTCATGAGCCACGAGTATCGCATCAAATGTTGTCCCGGATCAGTTCTCCTGTTGTACTTGTCCATCTGTGGCAGGTTAAAACGCCTAGGAAACTGAAAGTCTAGGATGTCGTCAGTGAAAGGAGTATGGCTTCGCTCAATGCCGTAATCTTCATTGGTATAGTTCCGGCTTTCGGACATAATCTGGCGCACCATTGCCTGTACATCAGCATTAGTTAGGGGCCGTTCAGTTTCCCCGGCCCTGGTATCTGGGTTCCTTCTGGGCTCTTGTTCAGGAGACACCCTTCTTCTTCGAGCTGCTTCTGCTCTATTCCGTTCCCTACGCTCCCGGTCGATCTCGGGAGGAGGGGACTGGAGCCTTTGCCCCCGAGCGGGGTCATTGTTTCCTAGTGCTCGTGCAATATCCTCGCGAGACCCCAAAGATCCGAATGTCAGCTGCTCCACATTCTGAGGTCGTTCGAGTGGCCTTCGTTCACGGGGCCGCTCTTCCTCGGAAGAAGAAGACTGATCCACTGGTGTGTGACGAACCGGTGATGGGGTCCTCTGTCGACGGAGTTCGCTAATCTCCCTGCTCATGAGCCTCATATTTTCCTGCATCATGAGATTGGTGCGCTCGTGGACTTTCATAGCCTCCCTAGTACTCTCAAGCATGTCAAGTAAGCGCGAGAAATCTCCTTGAGTAATGGGCGCAGATGGATTGACCTGGTCACTGACCCTAGTGGCTGGAATCGGAGCATTTGTAGGGACTCGAGTAGAGGTTCCAACATCACCAAGAGTCGGATCGGATCGGAGATGGGAGATCGGGTCGGTTCAGAGCTGGGGAGCCTGTTCGGGTCGGTACATGGCAAGCTGCTCGGGTCGGTTCAGATTGGGGGAATGCACTGCTTCAGAATCTCCTACCCGGATCGGATTGGAGCTCTCCCCCTGGAGGCGGTTCAGATTTCCTGCATCGGTTCGTCCTGCTGCTGAACTCTGCCCACGAGACCTTGTCACAACCGCATTTTGCTGATCTTCGCCAGCTCCATTTCCTCGACCAGATTGAACTTCTTTGCCTTTTCCTTTGGCCATGATTCTTCGAAAATCACTTCAACAAATATCCAAGGGCGTTGAAACTTGAGGATTAACTTCTTTGAACTCAACGGTCCAAAAAGTAGAACGATAATCCCGAAAAACAAAGAATTCAGATGAGTTCTCAGTGAAAGCACCAAAATGTTAGACCAAAAAGTGGTTCTAACACCCAAATTGATTAAAAGCAGAATGAAATGAAATCAAAAATAAAAATGAACACACAGGATTTATAGTGGTTCGGCGAAGAAATGCCTACGTCCACTTGTCTTTCACTATTTTCACTGATTTTGTTGCAAGTACAATGAAATGTTCACTTGATTTCTCTCACAACTCACTTACAATCACTCAATTGTCTAAAAACAAATAATGAAAGAAGATTTGGATTTTCCGGGAGTGCTGGAATTCGGGTTATGAAGGTGGTTGAACTCTCAAAGTGCCAGAAAAAAGATCCCTTTCTTTGTCTTGAGACGGGGTATTTATAGGTGAGAATTTGCTCAGAACCCGATCCGGATCAGAGCCACGTGTCATCCATCCCATTAGCCTCGGGTTCGGATGGATTTCTGTGTTGACAACGCATCAGAGTAGTGGACGTTGAGGGTAGGAACTGGTCACAACCGATCCGAATTACCAGGCGCTTATGCAGGAGAGTGACGTGGAAAATGGGTTCGGATCGGAAGAGTGGGCTCAAGGGGTTCGGATCGGCACCTCCGATCCGACCAGGATTAACTGAGGACCAATTCTCTCTTCTTTTACTCTGCTCCGCTCTGATCTATCTCTGTAGCAATTGGGTGGCTTTCCGATCCGACTAGAAGTAGATTGCCCTCCAATCCGAATAGTTGTGCCTCTCTAATTCCAATAGCAATAGTTCACCGATCCGAACAGCAGACTTTACCCTATCCGAACCGCTACCCTGCCCGATCCGACCCGCTTCAGTGTTTTTCAAGTTCTTCAATATTTCACATCTTGACTTTGTGTTGCCCAGTTCACAAAGTGGGCTAACAAGCAAAAACCCTGCAAACTTCTTAAAAAATAATAAAGGTGGATCTGATTTAGGACGTACTTTGAGTGATGCTTTAGGACTTATTTTTTGTTCAGTGTCGTTCCCTTCGTTGAATGGTTATGGTAGCAAAGCTTTGGGAATCTCAATATCCTATTGAAACATTGCAGCAGAAGAGTAATTTGCAACTTCATAGGACCGAACATATTCATGCATCAGAATATTAATGCATATGGTATAACAATGTATAACTTTAAAGAAGGGTCTAAATTCAACAGTCAGGATGCCCATCTTGCATCGTCAATCCTTGAAAAAATCATATTTTGTGAAGTTTTAATTTGAACAAACACTGATTATATAGGCTATTTTGTATCAAATTCCTAAATACAATATACCCTTAAATAATTTTATTGTCATCAACAAAATAACTGCATAATGCACTAAGTATTAAGTATTACACTGAAAAATGCCTCTATTGAATTACTAAGATAATGCTTTCATACATTATCTTTCTAGTGGTCACAATTCTAATATAAAACCATTAATGTATTATCTGCAGCGGTGTTACTTTTCAACATACGCCAAAATTCAACAGTCAGGGATCCCCATCTAACAACAATATTGCTAATTCATATCAAAAAATAATGAATCCAAATGAATAAAAAGGAATGCCAGATGTATTGAAAGCAATAGTCACTTCCTACTTAGGCATATAGTATGCATGCTCAAAGGATACTGCAAAGAAAGTGAACAATTTATTTAGAGTTAAGCTTTCTTTCAATAAGAATAAGACAGACCATAATTTCACCTAACCATATCTAGTACAAATAAGAAAAGAACGAAACTATTATTAAAAATATATAAACAAATAATACCTATTTATCTTCTTCCAATTCTTCACTTAACTGATTAGGCCCTCTATCTTCTAACCCATCGTTCTCGCTCGCCTCTGCTTGTTCAGCATCATGTGATTTCTGGAGTTCATTGAAAACATAGTTGGATAGAGCGTTATTGCCGCTTCTGTTATTCGATCTCTTAGAAGCAACATACCCAATTTCTTGTGGAGGTGATGTAGCATACCCAACGAGCGAAGGTGAACCCATGGTACTAAATTCAACGATTATGACTAAAGAAATTATTGCACATATTTCCGAGTTTCCTTGAATAGTTAACCTCGCATCTAAAATATAGAACTCCAGCCCATCCCAAAATGTTTCGAAGCCTAATGAGATTAACTGTCACAATTTCATAAGGTTTTACTGAATACATGCCTCTAAATCAATATTAATTGGGAAAATATATGACAAAATTACCTTCAAATCCAAACAAAAGATTAAATTTTGAGAAATGTGGAAGAGAACTGATGGTGGCAGGATATAAAGTCGCAATTTTGATGCAGATCTGGTAGCACGATTGGTGCCAGATTTTCCGATTTCGTTGATTCATCTTAGATCCAGAGTCTGCGTGCCTTTCTGCCATTATTGACGCGGTGTTGTTTTCCGAAAGTGGGAGAAAAGGTGGAAATAGTAGTGGAATGAGAAACGGGAAGGACAGTGGGAAGAAAAAAGGAAAATGGGAAGAAACTGTGAGAAGTGCGGTAGTGGGATTAGAACGTGGATAAAAGAAATGACATATATATCCTCCTTTCTTTTGTATGAATTAATCCTTTGTTCATATGCAAATGGGTACATCAGGAAGTTTAAAAAAGCTTCACCATGGGGAGGTATTTGTATTATTAATACCAGTACGTTCGCACGTCCATTGGACGTGTGCGGAGACACCCGAAACGAAGAAGGATTAGGTGCAAAGACTGTTGGAAAAGTAACGAAAAAAAATGCAAGGCAATGTAAGAGGGCAAGAAAAACTGGGCATGGTTACAAAAAGCAGGCACTGGGAGGAAAAAATAATTTACGTGATGTGTTAGCAGATGTTCCGTGTTGGGTAAAATTGTACACAGCAGTTGTTGGTTAAATTTATACACAACAGGCAAGCATGAAATCTGGAGTGATCCATTTTTTTAATTAACTGCTTGCACAGCAGGCCAAAACAACCCCTCTAGTTTCTAAATATTTCACATTGGTTACATAATAAACTCATAAACACGTTTAACATGCAGGGAGCTCTGCTTTTCAAACCGGCATCAATAATGCAAAAATGCTTAGTTGATAGGAAAAAAAATATCCAGGGGAATACATAAACATTGCAAGTTGTCTTTGGCTGCGTTTGTTTTTTTATCTGAATGTTGAATGCTGAAATATGAATACTTAATAATAACTGTTGAATGCTGAATATTAAAATGTTTTTTGTTTTTTGTTTTGTTTGAATATTTTTAGTCAGATCAAATGAACAAAAACATTTCGACTCAAATTCAAGAAATAATAAATTGAAGTTATATAAAACAGAAAATAAAAACAAACTGACAGTTATTACATTATTTTCTTGCTACCAATTACAGGCAATTGGCAATCTGGTCACGCATGTTATTCATGAACACTTGAGATTGAGCTGAAAATATATCGCCGTGACTTGGTGAAAAATGCGGTGGATCCGTATCATCGATAGTGTTGGCTATTTCAGTACTGCCATTCTCGTCTTCCTCGTCTTGTTCGGCTTGCTCAAACAACTCATCATGAAAAGAAACACGGCGTAAAAAATTATGTATTGCCATACAAGCAATAACTATATCTCCCTGTACCGAAAATTTATATGGAGGCATTTTATTTAAAATAGGAAACCTCTTTTTTAGCACATCGAAGCTTCTCTCAATAACATTTTTTAGCTTTGCATGAGCATGGTTAAACATTTCCTTTCTGTTTGTAGCATTATCGCATCTGTAGGCCCTCAACCAATATCGGATATTGCGGTATGGAGATAAAAATCATCTAGTGTTAATATATGTTGCATCACAAAGGTAATACATACCTGCATCGATAACGTTAACAATAATTTTCTTCACAATGTTAAATAAATTATAAAGTACTTACTTGGAGGTGGTAAAGGAAAATTATTTGCAGGATCACGCAATGTCTCGCTTAGGACCCTTGAGTCATGCACTATTCCTTCCCATCCTACCATCACATATATAAATTTCATGTCAAAATCGCATACCGCCATTACATTTTGATAACAATTTCCTTGACCTCGTCCTCTAAAAGGTATTTGCTCATCTATTGGAATATTTGCATTTACTAATGTCCCGTCTAATGTTTTGACTGCACCTATGAAAGCCCCTGCTCTTAAACCAATATGAGATCGAATGTTTTCGACAGATTTGGAAAAATCTGGAGGAACAATCATTTCTTGAGCAAAATTCATCATCGCATTCAACACCTCATGAAAGTATTTACTAACTGTTTGCTCAGAGTATTGAAATCTATATCTTATTATACGATTCCGATCATTATGGCTTACAGTTGATAAAAACATTGTCATTTTTTCTTCAATGTCTATGTGTTTGCTATTGCGCAGCCAATTCTTCTGTCGAAAGTAACGGCAAAGGTTTTTAAAGGATTGCTTATCCATTCGGAATTCATCATATACAACAATAGAAGGACCGTCCAACACTTCCTTCATGTACCGTTTCCTAGAGAGAGATGAAGTTAATACTTTTTGTCACCGTACTCTTTGGTTTCTAATTTTAAGCAATATTTGGAGTAAGAGTCATCCTCCAAATAACCAAAGCTTCGATGTCACTTGTACAAAGTATAACAATAAATCAATATTACAACACCATAATGTAATAAACTTAACTATAAATGCAAACAGAAACTTTCTAATTATTACAATGAGCGGTACAATAAATTATTCACTCAGCATACATAGCATTATTGAAAACAGACACCAGACCGCTACTCATGCAGAACATAATTCAAAAAGTCTACTTTTTCATCAAAAGTAGATTCATCCATGAAAGCAATCATTAGTTCAGGCCTTTTACAAAAAAATATTTTTGCTTGTATATATTCGTCATGCGTTATAAGACCCAAACTTCTCATCTCTATTAGGGAAGCAGTAATATCTGCATATGAAGGTCCTTTATTAGCCTTCTCTTCATCAATTTGTTGCTTCAAGATTCCCAACAATCCCTCTATTTGATCATCTAATGTTTTGCCACCTGAGCTTTTTAGTTGTTTTTTAGTTGATCGACGAGGCGTTGCCTTTGTAGGTCGACTGCAGTTGCTCTCATCCTCACATGGGGTATTACCTGTTTCTTCAGTAACCCTTATACCATCAAAGTAGTCATCATTCATACTATTGTTCAAGTCAACATTATCTTCAGTTGCTACATGGTCATCCTCGTCTTCATTTTCGTTAATAGGACGTGGAACTGATGACAAAGACGACCAAGCATATGACCCTTTTGCAAGTGTTTTTTCAAAAATGCCTTTCATTAGATCACGGCATTTGAGAGAATTATTCTGGAACTTCGCCGCTCTCGGATTTTGCTGCAAATGTTAAACATTTACAAATTAACCATGTCATTGTAATATATGATTTTGCACTACTGTAACGTACTAACATATAATTAACTTTCCTGAATAACATCCTCCCATTTTTCAGGTGGTAAGTGTATAGAGTTGGTGACAGCATAATAGCCATGGCCAGAAAGCCCAGTGATTTTGACCCACGCCTCATAATCTTTTCACGGATAATCATAACGATTTTTGTATATTTTGTGAGCAAAATTCACGTTCCACTTTTCGTTGAATTCTGCCTCTAATTTTGTCCAACAATCTTTGGTAAGAGACATTCCTTTATAACCATGCCGTTGAACTTCCCTAAAACACATATCTAAAAAGTCTTTTTCCATTTCAGGGTCCTTTGTGAAAGCAACCATGTCTTCGCCATTCTCAATGTCTTCGTTGTTCGTAGCTTTTCTTCTTGGTGCCATAATCGCTAACTAAAACTCATATGTTTGTTATATAAAAGTCAATCACGCATACAAATATACATACGCAGTAGTTGTATGAGCTAGCACTATATTTCTTCAACTTGGAATTGGTTTTTAAACTAGCTACAGTCAAGTTTTTAAAATAGCTACAATCAAGTAGGAACTAGAAAAGGAATAGCAGTGATTTGAATAATAGGTCACCCATGTTATATTTTCTTAAACTAATGTACTGTGTGAACACAGTACAACATGAAACATGCAAAAAATGGGATAATCCATGTAGAAACATCTCACAAGACATGGTACAACATATTAAATGGTAGTATGTCTGCATTTATATATCACATTAAATAGTACCATCTCACAAGACATGGTACATACAACACACTCATCAATTGCCACGCCATTACTTTTGCAGTGTTTCATTCAATATGCATTTGTACGTTTGCTGGATATTCTACACATTTGGCTCGTACACTAGTATAGATTACAAATTATATGCTTAGTTTAGCAATTATTATGTATGACTATAATTTATTTTCATTACTACGGCTTCAGATACATGTTTGGATATGTGGTTAATACATATTTACTGCACCAATCTGACGCTATGTTGCTTTGGCAGTTGCTTCATGTAGTGATATACAGATAACGATACGAATTATGGGTCATTTTACAACATATTTGATACCAATTATTAAGCAGTGCACTTTTCCAAAAAGATGACGCGTGAATACATGAAATACTAGCACCTACCAAGAATTTTGTACAACAAAGTATAGCAGCTATAGTTTGTATGTCATGAAGCTTACAAGATAGGGTATATTAAAAAAATAGCACAACAAATTTGTACCTTGAATGAGCTGATTCCAGCCGTGAGAACTGATTCCAACTGTAAAGAGCGAGTACCAAGAATTATTTAGCAGACAGAGAGAGGAATAAATAAATAGTACATTGGAGTTGTTTATATAGAGATTTCTCTTTAGACCGGAATCTGCAAATCAGTGCGTGAGCTATTCAACTGCTAAAAACCAGCGATAATTTTTCACTGATTCAAAAACGCTGAATTGAACAAGTTGTTCTGAACGCTTATTTCTTATCAAACGGCTTTAATACTTCTGAACGCTGAATACTGATATAATCATATGTACGTTCAACGTGTTTGAATTAAAACAAACAAAGCCTTTGTTTAAAGTACATAGCTGGAATGTTATATATTATTTTGAATACAAACGAAATTAAAACCTACACATGTTGAGTGCGTCTATTTCAAGACCGAAGCACCAATTCTTCTTAGCAACATTTGTGTCCAAAGCTAATTTTTCAGCAAGAGTCTTTGTTTGATTCCTGAAACTTGAGTGGTGAGCTTATGAGCTCATTCTCATTTTTTTTGGGGATTGTTAAAGGGACTCCACTTTTGGTTAAGGGGAGTACCATTTTCAGTTTATTTTAAAATTATTAAGGGGAGGTTAAAATAAATTAGCCTCCTCTTAAACATATTAATAAAATTTCCAATACTAACCCTATATTCTTCATTAATGCAGCCTTAAAATATAAACTCTAATTTAATTATGCACATAAGAAAATAATAATACATGAAACATAAACATTTTGCACACATGAAAATAACATATTCAAGCATTGTTTACTTTAGTTTTCACTATCAAAGTAAGCATGGAACACAACAACAACAAATAAACACATACAAAACACACTAGCCAAAAAAAATAACAAAACATACACATACGCTTAACATAGCATGAACATAAGCATAAGTTCACTTAACAGACATTTAATTCAATGTTGGAATATGTACCCTATTTTAATGTAATTACTTTTGACAAATTATCTCACATCGATGTTGTTTTTCTTATCAAACTGTAAGATCTAAACCGTAACACACTGTATTCACTCTCGAACAAAATCCAAACTTTCTATGATGAATGTATTCGCCATTCGCGCAAATGAACGAAATTCATCCGCTTTCTGCAAATTGTATTCATCTTTTTCAACAAAATCTAATTTTTCAAAAAGGGGATTTATCAATGTTTAATTTTTTTTAACCTCGCGGCATGTTTGGTCGAACTGAGATTGAGTTATGATCGATAGAGTTTAAGCGATGATGATGCCGGGGTACTTTAGTCTATATTTTATTTTATTTTTAAAGTTCCATACCCCCCCCCCCCCTTAACAAATAAAAAATAAGATGGAGTCCCGTTAAAATTATCCTCCCCTTAACAAAAAATGGAGTCCCTTTAACAATCCTCTTTTTTTTAATCCTGAAACTTGATATATAATTCATTAAACAAAATATATATATACTATCAAAATTACAAAACCCAAATCTTTCAGAACTCTGCCAACCGTAGACGAAAGTACAATGAATATTTATAAATTCCTCTTTTTATTAAAAGGTACTTAAGCTATTTCGGCTTGATATGAAAACGTAAGAATTTATATATATACTATTATTGTAATGTTATCTAGATAAAAAATTAATAAATATATCGGTCAACGATGTGTGCCTTTGATATCAATGATTAAATGTTTAATCATGGTTTGAAAATTCGTCCGGAACCGTGAGTTCCCGTTGATCTCGTTCCGGTTCCGGCAGACGGCGAGACAAAAACATCAGGAAATCTCATTTTGGTTAAACAAGCAAGTAAAAAAAAACTAAATTCGCGAAATCAGACAGAATTTGAAAAGCAAAAGGAAAAGTAACATCTCGTGATCAAACAGTAAAAACATTGGCTATAAATAAACGATTACAGAGAATAAATTACCATGCTTTCTTCACTCCTCAACAATCTTCAGTGGAATCAAAAATCTCCCAGAGTCTACTTTCAAACTGAGATCGAGTTCTAGACCGAGATCGACTTTCAGTGGAATCTAAATCGAGCTGCAACCCACGAGCTTTCGAACCGCCTTCGATTTCAGACTTTGAGGTGATTAATTGAATGCCCTAATTTTTTTTGCCGCCTTCGTATTTCATTTTTTTTTCATTTTCCCTCTTTCGTGAGTTGCGTGAATGTGTATTGGAAATGGAAAGGGAAAGTTCACGTGAATTGAACGTGGAGAAATATACTGGAAGCCCCCTTTTTTTTATGCATACGGTTGGACTGAATATAACGTGTTTGTGCATACGGTTGGATTGATTTCACCATATGGTTTGTTTTTTTTAACGTGTTTGTTTTTTTTTAACGTGTTTTTTTTAACGTGTTTATTTTTATGCATACAATTTTTTTTAACGTGTTTTTTTATTTTATGCATACGGTTGGACTGATTTCACCATATACTATACTAATTAGACACACTGATATGTTGTACTGACATGTTGAACTCAGGCACGACTAGGACTTACTTTAAAATAGCATACAATTTGAATACGTTAGACTTTCATAGTGAACTGACATGAACATTGCATATACAAATGGACTTGAACACGTTGAACTGACATGAACATTGCATATACAAATGGACTTGAACACGTTGAACTGACCTGAGCACATTGAACCGACTTAGACATGTTGAACTGACATGAACACATTGAACTGACCTGGACACATTGAACTGATTTGTTGGACTGACCTGAACATGTTGAACTGACCTTCATATGTCGATCTGAATATGGACTAGAATTTTGAATATTGGACTTGAACATTGGATCATTTATGTTT
Source organism: Allium sativum (assembly GCA_030737875.1). Taxonomy (NCBI): domain Eukaryota; kingdom Viridiplantae; phylum Streptophyta; class Magnoliopsida; order Asparagales; family Amaryllidaceae; genus Allium; species Allium sativum. The sequence goes on from CM060919.1 coordinate 35,350,811, forward strand.
CTTATTCCTTTTCTTTTGTATGATTATATTGTATCATTTATGATTATATTGTATGATTATATTGTATCGTTTATGTATAATTTCACGACTTCGATCAATGTTCTTATTCTTTTGTATGATTATATCGTATCATTTATGTATAATTTCAGGTATGCGATGGCAAATCAAACTGAAATTGGTTGGAATTATGGTACCGCGATCGATGGCAATATTCGAAAAACAAAATGTAATTTTTTCCATAAAATAATTAATGGCGATGGCGTGACTCGCTTGAAAGAACATCTGGCAGGAATAGGTGGTGACGTAGCAGCTTGTTTAACTGTCCCTAAAGAAGTTAAACAACTTATACGATCGCATATCATTCAAAAGAGAAATGAACGAAACAAAGGAAAATTAGACAAGCAACACTTACAAGAAGAATTGATGAGCAAACCACAAGTACCAAAAAATGAGAGTGAAGAAGATGAAGAATTGCAACGTGCCATGCGACAGAGTAGAGACATGTTTAGAGACGAAGATATGCACAGATCTCGTACCACTGGACGATCGGGTGGTAGTTCAAGTCAAACACAGCGTGGTAAATCTGTTAGACTAGATGAAGATTTTGACTCTCGTGATGCTGGAAGAATCGACTCATATATGCAGAAACGAGGTGGAAGAACTCAACCTTCTATCAAATCTGCAATGAAAGGTATTAAAGATGTCAAAAAACATATCGGTCGAGCTATTTCTAGGATTTTTTTCTTTAACCATATTCCTCATAACGTTGCTAATAGTCCATATTATACAACAATGGTTGACGGGATTGCCGAAGGTGGTCGTGGAATTGATCCACCTACTGCTTATGAAATATCACACCCATACCTTAAAATGGAAATAGAAGAAATTGCACATTATATTAAAACGTTGCACAATTTCTGGGATGAATATAGTTGTACACTAATGTGTGATGGTTGGAGTACACAAAATCAACGAAAAATTATAAACTTTCTTGTGTACTCTACTCATGGTCCAAAATGGAGAATATATTTGTCGATTAATGGATGATGTTGTTGAAGAAATTTGTGAAAACAGGATAGTGCAGGTTATTACAGATAACGGAGCAAACTACAAAGCTGCCGGGTTGTTACTGATGCAAAAAAGAAAACATTTATATTGGACACCATGTGCAGCCCATTGCATTGATTTGATTTTGGAGGATATTTCATAAGAAACAGAGGTAACAAATGTTATCAAAAATTGCCAGTTAATAACAACATTTATATACAATCATGGTTGGTTACTTTCTATTATGAGAAAGGAGACAAACAACAGAGAATTGATTAGACCGGCAGTAACACGTTTTGCAACTCACTTCATCGCACTATAATCTATTTACAAACATAAAGATGATTTGAGAAGAATGATAGCTTCGCGACAGTGGACAACAAGACTTCCGAGGCTCAATACCAAAGATAAAAGAACCGCAATTAATGTCTCAACGCTAATTTACAACAATGATTTTTGGAATAATGTTGCTTCTGTCATACTTGTTTTTGAGCCACTAGTGAAAGTTCTACGATTAGTATATAGTGACGACAAAGCAGATATGGGATATCTTTATGAAGCAATGGATCGATCAAAAGAATCGATTAGAAAAAATGTTGGTGCAAGTCAATATCAAAAATGGTGGAATATAATAGATAAAAGATGGGAAAGACAATTACATCGACCTCTTCATGCGGCAGGTAATTTGTTCACTTTCATCAATCTTCATACAAATAGTCAAATATATTACAATTCAATAATATATGCACTTTTTCATATAGGTTATTTTCTTAATCCTATCATTCAGTATGGAAATCCAACAAATGATAGAGAAGTAACAGATGGATTTAACAAAGTTCTTGAAAGGATGGTGCCTGATATTAATATGCAAATTAAAATTGGAAAACAGGTAAAACTAACATCATAATAGTTGCGAATAGAATTTAACATTTGAGACATCAAATATTTAACTTATACATCAACAGGTGCAAAGATATAGAATGAAAATTGATGCGTTTGGTTCTGAAAAAGCACATGCAACTGTAAAAGAATGTTCCCCTGCTCAATGGTGGTCAATAATTGGAGTGGTGGATGCTCCAAATTTAACAAATCTGGCAATGCACATTTTAAGCCAAACGGTTTCTTCTTCAAACTGTGAAAGGAACTGGACCACGTTTTCAATGATTTATACAAAATTAAGAAACAGAATAAAAATGGAAAATCTAGAAAAACTGGTATATGTGCATTACAACATGAGACTAAGAGCAAAAAATTCACGACGGCGCGACACTGAGGATCATTTGATCTATCTGGATTACATATTCCATGAAGAAGATCCATTAGCAGAGTGGACTACTGAAATTGAACCACCATTGTTGGACGACGATCCTTGGCTAACCGACACGCTGAATGATGCAATAGCTGCCGTTGATGGCATACCTACACGAGCAACAACGAGTCAAAGCAATGAAAATAGTAGCGGTTCGTCAAATGATGATCAAGGTAATGTTGGTGGAAGTGGTGTGGGGTTGACAAGTAATTATGGCATTGGTTCTAGTTATGGTGATGATTCACATAGGTTTGCTCAAACATATTCAAGAAGAGATGCAAGTGGCATTCCCAGCCGAAGAGATAGTAAATTAAATGTTCAACATGGACATCAACATAATTACGAACATTACAATCCATATATTTCGAATGATCCACCAAACTATAGGCATTCTACTTCTGACTATACAAGTGGCAACTCGTATTATGGAACAAATGAAATGTATAGTGACATCTCGAGTGATCAAAATAGTTAATTTACGTATGCAACGCAAAGTGCAGTACCATCGCCGTTTGATAATATGATGGAGACATTTATGGGTTCAGGACAAATACAATATGGTTATCCATCATATTATGCAGCACATGATATTGAAGAAAACTAGTAGTATTGTATTGTATGTTACTTCATTATATTTTTGTAAACTAGTAGTATTGTAGCTTCAAGAATAGTTTCCATATGTAATACTAGTAGTATTGTATGTTACTTCATTATATTTTTGTACACTATGTTTCTATATGGATTTGCAACAATTATCATTAACTTTTTCTAAAAAAAAAAAAATGTTTGATTTTTGGACTGAAACCGAAACTGCTGAAACCGTCCGAAACTAGTAAATTTTCAACCGAAACCGAGTTTTCGAACCATGTGTTTAATATGAATATGTGTCATGGTTTGTTTTCATATATATAACACATTTGAGGATTAATCGAATTTGAATATCAATCGAGGATGCAATGATCCAAATAAAAGGTACAGAAAAAATCTGTCAATAAATGATATGAATATAATCCTACATAAACACAACAATAATTGAATAAAAATAATAAACAGTCTATCTCCTATAATGTAAAGAATAATAGGCTATTTTTCATGTATCATGAGTGTATCATACTCTATCACCATAGTTCTGTTGATTTAAACATCATTTCACATAAGTCCAACCATACAAAACATTTTTATCTAAAGAAACATGTACATATATGATTTTGTTTTATACTTGTAACACTATTAGACATGACTTTTCCACTCAGTAATTTATATGTAGTGGGTGATTTTTATGTATTGCGATAATAAACGAATGTTTACCTTACTTTTAGACAGCCGACCACATATAGCGGTACGTTTGACAACTACGACAATATCTACAGCTACATAAGTGAACAAAAAAATGAAAATCGGTGGTATAATTATAAAACACAATAATTGCCTATAAATTGAAATATAACATTCGCTTAAGAAATACACTAACAAAATGAAGGACGACATTCTTAAGAACAGACTAAAAATGTTATGCATTGCTTTCGAGCGTATACTGTCAAATAAGTTAGGTAGAAGATATATTGTAAACTATGACTAATAAAGTGAACCACAGCTTAAGTAAACATGCCTTCTTCTGATTATTTCCTTTTATTAGGCCCCTAATACAAAGCCTAAAAGCTAAGTCAACGTCGTGCACTATTACCGTTAACATGCATAGAAACCCAGCTATTTAAAACAATATTGTACAATATAATATCACCTGATTATGCATGGTGTACAGAGATTTGACACCTAAAAATTCAATTACAAACTCCTTAAACGATCAATTTGACTCATCATTATGATCGGTAGCATGAAGTATGTTTTATATGATAACTAATATATTCCAAGTGTACACATCAAAGTAATTTCAAGTGAAAGATTACAGGCAAATTAAAAGTAAATTACCGACTGCCGTTGGAGCACAACGACGACAAAGCAGGGAATGAAAGAATCAAAATTAAGTGAGTAATTAGGGAAAAGTGAGCTTATCTTATGCCGTAGAAAAGAAGAGTCGTTCTTCTTTGATACATTTGAGAAAATAGTTACCAAGGTGAGTGACCGTCCAATCTAGCCTGCACAAATGCTAAATAATGAAATCACTAACAAATATAAGATTAAAAAAAATATCTTGGTCCTTTCATGCATGCATTAAACATAAAGGGAATACATTCAAGTACAACACAATGAAATTTTTCAGCAAACTGATTTCAAATCCCATCTGACATATAGAAACATATGTCACATCATTCAATACATGGTTTCGAACACTAAGAAATGACATACTATTAGAAAGTAGCATTCAAAATTATACCTTCACATATGAGTAATTCCAAGAAACTCTATAGTCAAAAAACATTTTTCCAATTGAGAACCCATAGAACCGGTTCGAATTGAGGAAGTATCAGTAAAAAGCTATTGTAAGAAGTATACATCCAATCACTGATTTCCATCTATTTATAAGTACATACTAAAGCATAGTTTCTATAATGGAATTAGTAAATCAATAAATTAAAAAAATTTAAGAAATATTCAAAAAAAAATATTCAGAGCCCTTAGATGGGAAAGGAAAATAAACCATATTCGGTTGAAACAGACTGTATAGGTGTACTGGTTCATAGCAGCGGTATTAGCAAACGGGATTGCGATAACAGTAAAGTGTAATATTCAATGCTTAAGTGATTTATAGTTGAGAATAAAAATAGTTAGCAAAGCAGAGAATGAGAGAATCAAAATCAAGTGAGAAATTAGGGAAAAGAGAGCTTATCTCATGCCGAAGAAAAGAAGAGTCGTTCTCCAAACAGGTTAGGCATGACTGGGATTTCGATGCATTATGAGATATTGGGTAGACTATGGAGCTGGACTATTTCGCTATCTAGGCATAAGCGCTGCTAAGGATAAATAGGCCTTCAAAAAGGAGCTCAAATACCTCATGTATATCTATCTATAGCAGCAAAGAATTTAAGAAACAAAATAAACAATAAAAAATAAAATAGAACAACAGCCAACTGGTTTTGTTATATGTTTAATATGAGCTAGTTGCATGATCTGATCTTAGACATATTACAAAAACGTATGCAGGCTGTGCTATTTGAGTTGGTTTTATAATCTGTCTAGCTCATTATCCTAACAAAAACATATGTAGGGTAAGCACTTTCTTTTTCTGTTCATAATAAAAAAGAATCTTTAAATTTGGATGAATTACCTTGAGTCTTGATGACCAATCCATTTCCTGAAATCTCTATTTTGAGTAGCAGCAGTGGAACTGCCAGTTCTTTTCACTGCATCTTTCCAATAAACTCACAGAGGCTTTTCCACTTATTTTGTCTACACCAAATGCACAATACATGATGCAAAATATAAGATTAACAATACTTAACATATTGCCTGTCCTATTTGAAAGGAGTCATTCAGTAGTAAAATAAGAGGCAGGGTTATTAAACAGATGAATTATAAGTGTACACATCAAGTAATTTCAAGTTAAGGAATACTGGCAAAGTAAAAGTAAAGTACTGACCATCATTTTTCATGACTTGATCTGATCTGTGTCTAGCTAGTTCGTATATGAACAGGGACAGAAAATATTGTCTGATGGCTGCATATACACACGTGTATAAATATACACGTGTGTACTGCCTCGCCAATCAGCAAGCAGCTAAGGAGTAGCCACGTGGACCATCTCGACTCAGTGCAACAATACAAGGTCAAATCGGAAAATTCAAAACAATGCAAGTGAATACACAATGCAAATGCAACAAACACAAATGGTTCATGTGTCATGTACAAGCAAGGTGGTCAACACAGCAACATAGGCCAAGCAAGTCAACATCATTTCTAAGTTCAGCATGATCAAACTAGTATACACTGGCATGACAAATGCAACATTGGACAAGCTAAGTTTCAGTGATGCAGATGTCATTCAAAGCAACTGGTCAAGTTAAATAGCCATGTCAAGACAAGCATGCAACTACAAATACAAGCAGACAGAACAGAGTACAAGTTGAAGCATGTGATGATCAATAGTGTATCACAAATACATAGTAATATGGCAGCTGTATGGTGGTGCAAATTCATATATTCATGGTTGAATGACAATATGCAAATCTGGGTACATCAGCATGTATATGAACATATACATGCAAGTGTAGACAAGACTATACAATAACACAAACATGGGTGCACAAAGGCAAATGGTACTGCATATTTGTTTTTATTCAGTTTGTATTCGATCCGAACAGTTTTTTCTAGTGTCTGTAAAATACAAGAGGGTTCAGTCAAGGAGTTGACTGACAGTTGACAGAGTCTGTAAAATCTAGGTTACTGGTTACAGGGTCGTAATCAGGGGAAATCTGATCGAGGGGATATCAGTCAGTCTACGGTTTTGAGCGTAGGGTTAGAATAGGAGCAGGGTTTGCGAGTGTACATGGTCTTGTATGAGGGATCTGTTCTTTCACCTAGTAGAAACCTTAGAAATGCAGCAGTAGGCAGGGTTTTGCCGAAGCTGGGTATATCTGTGTGTGATTTATTTTCTGCATTTCTGTTTCTGCTATATTCTGTGATCTGTTTATTATTTTAATATCCTGTCAGATTTTCAATTCAGTTAAAAACTGTGATAAACCCTATTCACCCCTCCCCCCTCCTGGGTTAATCTAGATCCAACAAGTGGTATCAGAGCAGGTTATTCCTTTAACTCTAGAGTCATGGGTCATTCTTGTTGTCAGTCCATAGAGAGTCAGTCCAGTCCTATTCCATCTATTTTTAATGGTACAGATTTTTTAAATTGGAAATCAGAAATGAAATCTTATTTAAAATCTGTTGATATTAAATGTTGGAATAGTATTATTAATGGGTACGATATTGTAAGTAGAGCAGATATTGAATTTAATTTACGCGCAACTCATATTTTATATTCTTATATTGATGATGTACAATATAGCCTTATTTCCCATTGTTTAACTGCGCAGGAAATCTAGCTAACTCTCAACGCGCTGTATGAAAAAACTGACAACTGCTCAAAATCCCAGAAAGTCAACTCAGCTTCAGATTTGTGCTTAACAGGTTGTATAAATGAAAATTCAGATGGAGACTCAACAGGAAATATTTCTTATAAAGATTTAACTCATCGCTTAAATGGTTTAACTGAATCTGTTGAGAATCTAAAATCCAAAAATAAACTTCTGAAATCTGAGAAGCTTGAGTTGATCTGCAAAATTAATCTTTTGGAATCAAAACTCAAAAACGTTAAGAAGTCTTCAAATTCTAATTGCAAAAATTGTTTAAATTTGAAAAATAATCTTGTTCGTCAAAATAAAAATATTCAAAAGCTTGAGAATGAAATTTTGATTTTAAAAAAGAGCAAGATAGTGCTTGAAAGCACAAACAATTATTTGCAAAAAGAATTTGAAAATTTTAAGATGACTGAAAATTCCAAATATATTTTTGCTGAAAAACAAAGCTTGTTGAGAACTGAGTCTATTCTGAATGAGCTTGAAAGTGAGATTGAAAAACTTAAGAAATTTGAATTTGAGAGTCGAAAACGTTTTGAATTTGAAATTGCTGAGTCTCAAACCAAAATTAAACTGTTTAGTGATAAAAATTTGGTTTTGAATACTGATTTTGAAAAGAGTAAGATCACTGAAAACCATTGTTCAGATTTAATGAAAGAAAACGGTGATCTTAAAATTGAAATTCAACGACTTGAAACAACATTGAGTAAATTTTCTAACAGTGAAAAATCTTTAAATATGTTGTTGAAAAATCAGTTTTCATCGGGAAATAAAAGTGGACTCGACTTTGGAAAATTTGATGTTTTTGAAAAGAGAAGCTCAAAAGATTTTAAAAATCCTTCAACCTTCTTTGAAAAGAATCGACTTGATAATCTGAACTTTGGTAATTACAAAGGATTTTTTAATCGAAAGCAAAATGTAAACTGGTTTAGAAACAACTCTGTTTGGACCCCAAAAAGAAACAAAATGAATTCGTCTAAATTCAAACAGATCTGGGTCCCTAAAGGCACTTTAATAAATTCTGATGGGTTGCAATTCAAACAAGTTTGGGTACCGAAAGTCCAACACACAACTATGAGTGGTTTCACTAATTTTGTTAGACCACTCAATCCCCTAAACACTTAGGTACTGGAGGTAACTGAGGAACAACTATTCAATGGAGATTCAAATTCAAACTATTTTATGGTTCTGTATCATTCATGGTTCCTCCAGCCAGGATCGTTGAGTTAGAGATTTTGTTTTACATTAGATTCAGGTATGATCTCTTAACTCACCTTTGTAAATATTCACTGTTTTTTTTTGTTTATTCCTCCTTCTATCCCTTCTATCTTTGTTTTTCCTTTTGATTTGACACTGCTACATTTTTTGTTTTGTTTCTTCATGGGCCTCCTTAACTTCCAGTTGCAGAACTCTTAATTTTCTGTAAATTTGCTTTACTTGAATAAAAATCTGATATTTTTAATTATTTCCAGATCTTGAATTTTATCTTGTAAATATCTGCATTTTTTTCTTTCTGATTTCTGAATTCATAACGGTGTTGATGTATTCTTGTCATATCTTGAACACTATTAATTTGAATTCTAATTTTTTTGAAGATCTGAATAATTAATGAAATTTCACACACTTATGCTGTTTTGAGTCTCTTCCAATTAATTTTGGAAATGCTTAAAATATTATACTCATTACAGTACACTCTGTTATTTATTAGTTGTGAAAATTTTAGAAATTCTCAGATTGGCTTGAACATGTTAAATTGTCTTGAATCATTGCTTACATCTTGTAATTCATGATCATCTAATTTTGAATTTTTTTGTTTGTTTGAGATCACTTGAAATTTTTTGATATTTTGAATCCCACAAACCTCTCAAATCTGAAATTATTAATGTCGTGTGATTGATTCGTTGTATCTCGTGATTTACATCCATTCAAGTGATTTCAAATAAATTATTTTTTGGATCATGAATATGCCTTCAGACTTGATGTAAATATTCTGAATTTTTTCTTTGGACTTGTCAGAAATACTTTTGAAAATTCCTTGAAAATATGGTCTTAAAACTCACTGTTATTTCATGACTAATTGATTTGAATATCTGTTTGTTTAAAATCATTTGAAATTATTGATTTATTGAATCTCACACATATCTCAAATCAAATATTTACAATCTAATGTGATCGATTCATTGAATCCTGATATCTTCATATTCCATCAAATGATTTAAAATAAATGGTATTTTTAATCTTGGATCATGAACCATCTGTTGTGACCATCATCCTGTCAAGTCTGAATTGGAACCGTTTGATGTGCTGTCCTGATACTGTTTTGAAAAATGTTTGTTTAGGAATCTTCTGTTTGCTACTCTGATACATGTGCATAATCTGTTATCTTGTCTGCTTGAGCTTTGTACTTAATAATTCTTTTGTCTATGATATTCTTGTTCAGTAATATGTTAAAATTCTCATGAATAGAGACACCAAGTGGTATCAGAAGTGCTGTTTTTTTGTATATATTTTTAATCCCTCTTGCTTTGTATAGATCTTTTCATATTCCTCTTGTAATTATTTTTCAATGTTAAAATTATTTATTGATTATTCATTCAGAAATTGAAATCTATATCCAAATTGAACTGTATTTATAATTCATTAAAATTATTATCAGATTTTGAAATTATGATGAATTGTGACTGCAATATATTTCACAACAAGAGGAAATTTTATTCTTAATTTCATAATGGCTGAATATTTATTATAATAACTTTGAACTGGCAATTATTACATGACCATCTTCATTATCTATCATCCTTCTACCATCCATTATGATTTTATATAAATATGGAGAGTTAATTTTTTTTGAAAATCCTTTTGAATAAACAGTGGAAATATTTGTGATAGAAATAGGACTATGTTATTTTTCAGAATTAGTGACAATTGAAAATTTTCAATGATCTTGGTATAGTTGATCATATTTCATAATATAATTAATTTAGAAATTTATTTCACAGATTTCTGTACCTACCCGATCTTCTATCATCCATATATTGGTTCTATATACCGAGGAGATTTTCTATTTAAAGCAGAAAATGATAAACATATATAATAAATATATAAGTGTGTCTCTAACCTCATTTAAAAATCCAAGCTTTGGTCAAGCATGGTTAAGTGACAACTTATAATTTAAGCTGCAACTGACCTCATTTAAAAATCCAAGCTCTGGTTATGAGTGGTCAGTGTGCTCTTAAATAAAAGATAAAAGAAAAGGAAATAATATGCAAAATTGAAATTAAACGGAAATCCACCTTGGTGTTTATAAAAACCAGCCTATCAATCCATCTTCTAATCTGTGAAATGTGTTGAAATCTTATGAAGTATCATGATTTGTTGATTGGTAGCTATTGGGATTTGAGATTATACGATTTTGACTTAAGTTGAAATTATAGTTATAGTCCAAATCTATCACTATTTTTGCTCTTCAATGTTATAAAACTCTTTTTAAAATAATTGGAAATATATATCTTTATAACTCTCCCCATTTTTATATAAAATTCATCGTAAATCCGTCAATATCTACAATGTGAAATATGCCACCTGTTCTCAGAATATTATGATTTTTGTTTGACTGATTGAGATGATCGTTCTTCCTCTTAAGCTGAAATTCTATTTTAGTCATTTTTCATCTATATTTTTGAATCCTTTTGATGATAACAAAAGGGGAGAATGGGTTGAGATTTTGATTTATGAGTGAATATTTTATAAATATTTTTAATTTTGAAAATTTATTATTATTCAAATTTCACTTTTCACTCATGCATAGTTATAGGGGGAGTTTTCTGTTGTAGGGGGAGCTAATAAATAGGGGAGTTCAATATGCACTGTCAAACATGTTTATTTTGTTTTAAAATCTTTATTTGTTTGTCATCGTCAAAAGGGGGAGATTGTTGTATATAATAGTGTTGTATACACAATTATATGATTTTTGTTTGATGATAACAACCAAATAAATTTTATTTCAATTGTGTTTGTAATTGTACTATTTCATATTCACATCACAGACAGGAATATAATATTTAAATTTAAATAAAATACGACTATACACGAATTCAAATATTCAATAGTATTTTATTTAAATAGAATATTTTATTTCAACATTTAAAACAGTACAAATTATATGACTCCACTATTTGTACATTTTCTACTGATATACATTTCATTCATTTTTTTTGAGTACTCAACACTCATAATACAGTTTCACTCATACATTCATTTTCACAGACTCATATACAGACACCTTCACTGTTACACACATTGACACTGTTTAAGTCTTCAATCTTCTGTCTCTGACTTTAGTCTGTCCAGTCTTCACAGCTTACAAGTCAGTCCAGTCTTCATACCTGTCATACAAATGAACACACACACACAGTACACTGCAATAGAAATAATACTGAACACATGCGAATATAATTTTTAATTTTAAAAAATTTATTTGCTTTAGTTTTCTGGTGTGTTTCTCATCATTTTTCATGACTTGATCTGATCTGTGTCTAGCTAGTTCGTATATGAACAGGGACAGAAAATATTGTCTGATGGCTGCATATACACACGTGTATAAATATACACGTGTGCACTGCCTCGCCAATCAGCAAGCAGCTAAGGAGTAGCCATGTGGACCATCTCGACTCAGTGCAACAATACAAGGTCAAATCAGAAAATTCAAAACAATGCAAGTGAATACACAATGCAAATGCAACGAACACAAATGGTTCATGTGTCATGTACAAGCAAGGTGGTCAACACAGCAACATAGGCCAAGCAAGTCAACATAATTTCTAATTTCAGCATGATCAAACTAGTATACACTGGCATGACAAATACAACATTGGACAAGCTAAGTTTCAGTGATGCGGATGTCATTCAAAGTAACTGGTCAAGTTAAATAGCCATGTCAAGACAAGCATGCAACTACAAATACAAGGAGACAGAACATAGTACAAGTTGAAGCATGTGATGATCAATAGTGTATCACAAATACATAGTAATATGGCAGCTGTATGGTGGTGCAAATTCATATATTCATGGTTGAATGACAATATGCAAATCTGGGTACATCAGCATGTATATGAACATATACATGCAAGTGTAGACAAGACTATACAATAACACAAACATGGGTGCACAAAGGCAAATGGTACTGCATATTACAATGATGACAGTGGACACAAGAACACATGGCAGAGATTCATATATGTTGCTTATTGTACAAGACTGGGCAAAGATAAGGTGCAGGTATGCAAACATAGCCAAAGACATGTCAGGATATATCACTCGACATAAAGGCAGAGCAATTGGCAATGCATGGACAAATGATCAGCAAAAAGGGGGAAGTTTCAAAATGCAATACTGGAAATATCACAATGAAATTATATTCAAAATTCAAGGAAAATTGATAGGTGTGTTATGCAAGCTGGATTAGGAAATATGTTTCCAGTATTGTATGAACACACATGGCATTTGTTCTAAGAATTCAGGAAATATGGGATGTATTCAATACTGAAATGAATACAGAGTTTTTATACTCATAATTCAAGGAAAATCGAAAACATTTTTGAGCAAGTCATAAGCTATTTCCAAAAATGTGAAAACTATTTTTGAGCAAGTTTTCATCTCAGATATGCACAGAAAATATTGCATAAATCATTTTGGGACAGAAACTATTTCCGGATTTGGCATTCAAGTTTTTCAATTCAGCAACAAATTAAATAGGACAGAGAAAAACATTTCCAGTGTTTATATGTAAACATACATGGGCAAGTGGTTTTAGACATTCTAGAAATGATTCCATCAAAACAGAAAAATCAGGCAACTTAGTAATTCCATAAATTCACTCATACACAGGAGCTTAATCAAGGGCCAAATTTAGTTTTCAATTTCCAGAATTGCAAATTCTTCCGAGGGACATAAAATCAAGTTCAAATGGTTCAAATATTTTCCAGAATTGCCATAATCAAATCAAGCCGATTTTATCAAGGTATCAAAGGGGGATTGCTTGTCAGAATTGTTCAAGGGGCCACAAACAATTCAGGAAAGTTCATCACAACAAAACAGGAAAGCTATTAAAGCCAGAGCAACAAATTCAAATTCACTTTTATATGCCGAGGTGATTGAAATCAAAAGAGGAAATCCAAGAATTTCAGGCAACATTTAACGCAATCAGTCAAGCCAATAATATACGAAATTAGAGATGTTTTAGGATTTTAAAATCCTATTTCTACACCATTACATCACTGGCAAACAGATGATCAAAAACAAAAAAAATCAACTCAAGAGCTAAAGTTTCAAATCAGAGAATACTCACTATTTTCCCATCTTTTTCGATCGTCCAAATCCCAAATCGAAGTACCAGAAAGCAATGAAGAGGTCGAGCACCAGAGAACATCATTCAATCGAGCATCGAAATCGATTTGGGGGTTCATTTCAGAAAACCCTAGCTTCCCAAAGTCGGCCGCCATTTTCTTATTTCAGAAACAAAGAGATCGGGTGAACAGAATAGAAGTGGGCCGGCCATTTTGCTTAAGGGCTAGAAAGGGGATGACCCCTCTTTTTAAATCCTAGGGTTTTAGTTGTTTATATCTTTTTGTGCTATTTGTTTTTATTCAGTTTGTATTCGATCCGAACAGTTTTTTCTAGTATCCGTAAAATACTAGAGGGTTCAGTCAAGGAGTTGACTGAAAGTTGACAGAGTCTGTAAAATCTGGGTTACTGGTTACGGGGTCGTAATCAGGGGAAATCTGATCGAGGGGATATCGGCCAGTCTACGGTTTTGAGCGTAGGGTTAGAATAGGAGCAGGGTTTGCGAGTGTACATGGTCTTGTATGCGGGATCTGTTCTATCACCTAGTAGAAACCTTAGAAATGCAGCAGTAGGCAGGGTTTTGCCGAAGCTGGGTATATCTGTGTGTGATTTATTTTCTGCATTTCGGTTTCTGTTATATTATGTGATCTGTTTATTATTTTAATATCCTATCAGATTTTCAATACAGTTAAAAACTGTGATAAACCTTATTCACCCCCCTCCTCTCTAGGGTTAATCTAGATCCAAAACAGACAAACCTAGATTCATAAAGATCGAAATTATACAGCAAACATAAACAAACAAAAAATCAAACTTATAATTTAATGAGTTCAGAGAATCGTACCTCAGCAAACTAAACCCGATTTACAGAAATACCTTGAATCGTCTTCTCTCCCTTTTGTATTTGTCTCTAATTGATACTTCTTTCTATTTAAGTCGACCTGATTCAAGTTCAATGTTAGTAGGTCTAAAGAGAAAGGAGAAGAGATACGGAACGTGAGTAAAATTTGGGAATCTGGATGAGGAATGTGAAGTGGAAGGAGTAATCGAGAAGTATAACGGAAGAACGTGGAAAGAGGAAAATAAAAAGCAAATGATCGTTGAGAATGGGAAACTGACGTGGTGGGAACGATGACAATATAATCCAACTTGAGTCCTTCGAATGTAACTTTAAAATAGGGTCATTTTCGGAAAAGGCAAAAAGGCTTCACTTTGACATGTTGACCCCATGTTTTGCATATTATAGTATAAGATTATATTAAATATTCAAAAAAATTAGGGATGCAAAACACTGATTTCTATCCAAAACCTAAGACTATTATTTAAAACCTTAATCATATAGATTTGAGACAAATTAGATATGTCATTGTTCTATCCAAATAACAACAAATCCTCCAAAAAAACATGTATAATTCGAGTATTACCCATAACCGAATAAAAAACAATCAAACATAAAAAAATGAGTGTATTCTTCACCTTAAAATGGATGAACAAATAAAGTTTTGATATAGCTTTATTTCCTATGCTTTTTTTAAGTTCCCTTGATTTCTTCTTCCCTTGATGACGATAATGGTCGGCCTTCTATATAGGTGTGTTTGTTAAATAAAAGAATATATGGAAAGGTGAAATATTCTAACATGAAAGACTATTGTATCCCACTTTTTCCTTTTTCCTTTTATACACATTTAATTGATCAATTAACTAACAACAAACCATATTACTTATCAAATATCATCTTGTTATCCCACTACATTATTCTATCTAATATGTCCAAATAAATTTCCTGAATAATGTTTTACCAAAAATTACGGATGTTACGTTCCGCATATGCATGTGTTTTATTTATGTTATACTACAAGTATGCATAACAACAATTGTGAGGACACACTGTTATAACTGTCAAACCAGATGGGAGTGCTTAGGTTAGTTACGCCGGAACTACATTGAACCTTTTGTACTGTTTTAGCATTATATATTACCATCCCATGTAAGAGTCAAACGTTTTACTTCTTACTCTTTCCTTTTATTTACTGTACCACTCAATCTTTCTAGAAATCAAGTATTCACCGTGTGAATATTTTGAATGTATTTGTGTCGAAATTGAGGGGTCAAACAGGTCGTTTCTTACGTTATATGTAATTTATTGTATGAACTCTGAAATGTGTGTACCAAGATGAAAAGTTATGGAAGAGAATAAGTTAAGTAAGTGAAAAGTGCTAGATTAAATAATTAAAAAATAAGGTACCTAGAGAGAGAATTAAGAAGACAAAAAGCTCCTTAATCGGTGAAGGAGCAAGAAGTTCTTTCATTTCACAACTATTTAATATATATTCAAGTCCATATTCTAAATTAATTAAGTGACTAAAAATGTAAAATAGTAATGACTAATATTCATTATTCGATTTACTAAATCCTAAAAATTGTTGATTCAATGTATTATATGTCATGTTAATATTGATGAAAATTTTAAAGCCAGTAGTTTATTCAAGTCCATATAAATCAAAATTTTACGATTATATGAAAAAAATCATTAGTCCTTTTACATTATTCTACATTCAATTTTACATACTTTAATTGTTTCTTAGGTTAGTACTTTGCTATAAGGAAAAATACATAAATTTTCTTTCTAAAGTTTTGTTTTCTCAATAACATAAACTCAAGCAAAGCACTCTTTTTTATATCTTAGGGAGCTCGAACCCACGACTCTGCAACCTCTTTCTAAAACGTCACATTATAACTATTCGAGCAAGAGATCCTAACCACTAGACAATTTTCTTTCTAAAGTTTGTATTTCATTACAAACATTAACACAAAAATTTCTTTTTATATTACAACAAATGTATACAAACTTTTCATTTAAAATTAATACGCTAAGTGAATTCTTTACCTATAGTAAAATTTATTTTTGTTATAAATAACATCAAATTAAGGATAAGTGACGAATAATATAGTTTGTCATTTTGAAAATGAATAAATAATTTATGTTAATATATTTTGTGAGATGTTAAATTTTAATTACAGGAAAATATTTACAAGGACAAAACTAAGGGCTTTTTTATTCATAAGGACAGCCCACTAAAAATTTAACCATAAGGACAATACACTACAATAATTTATTCGGCCGCTGTTTTCTTTTCTTCATCAATCTGCTATCGCCGTCGATCTCGTCATTGATTATGAACGTAATTTTTTTTTTGTTTTGTTTCGATCTCCAGCAATCATCTTCAAACATCCATACCAAAATCGATCATGCGCGTACTGATTTGGGAATTCGGTCAAGAGATTTGCCCTAATTTTGTCGATTTGCCCTGATTTTGTCTGAAAAACTTCGTCGATTATTGAAGGTGCCGCGGATTTTGATTCGATAGGCAGTAAATATGATTTCGTTATTTTTAATTCTGCGAATTCGTCGTAGAAAATCGAACGAGATAGATGAACGAGAAAAAATCGCTAGAAAAATACTTTTTTTATGGTGAAGTTAGCAGCTGTTTTTAGGTATCATTTTTCTAATTTTTTAGGTATCATTTTTCGTGTTTTAACAGTGTTATGCTTTTGTGATTATAATTTTGGTGCTATATCAGTTTTTTACATGTACTGTTGCATTAGCTTTGCAACTCAATCGAAATTATGTCATTTTAATCAATCAAAGTGGGATGTAAACATTTTTTGTATTAGTTTTCCTTTAAAATATCAAAGCAGTTTTTAGGTATCATTTTTATATTTTTTTAGGTATCATTTTTGTATTTTCTAGTTGAATTTACATCATAGCAGTTTTTAGTTATCATTTTTATATTTTTTTGGGTATCATTTTTACTGTATTCACTGTGCTATGTTTTTTTTTAGTTACTTTTTGTTGTTGTATTAATTTTGTTGTTGTACTGTTGCACTAGCTTTGTAATTAAATTGAATTTATTTCATTTTAAACAATCAAATTGTGATTTAAACATTTTCTGTATTACTTTTGTCGTTAAAATATTAAAGCATTTTTTAGGTATCATTTTTTAATTTTTTTAGGTATCATTTTTACTGCATTCACTATGCTATGTTTTTTTCAATTACTTTTTGTTCCTGTATTAATTTTGTTGCTGTACTGTTGCACTAGCTTTGTAATTCAACTGAATTTATTTCATTTTAATCAATCAAATTGTGAATAAATCATATTTCACTGTGATGTAAGTAATTTTTGTGCTACTTTTTATTTAAAACATTACTGCAGTTTTTAGGTATCATTTTTTATTTTTTTGGATATCATTTTTACTGTATTCACTGTGCTATGTTTTTGTTAAGTTACTTTTTGTTGCTGTATTAATTTTGTTGTTGTACTATTGCACTAGGTTTGTAATTCAATTGAATTTACTTCATTTTAATCCATCAAATTGTGAATAAATCATATTTCACTGTGATGTAAGTAATTTTTGTGCTACTTTTTATTTAAAACATTACTGCAGTTTTTAGGTATCATTTTTTTATTTTTTTGGGTACCATTTTTACTGTATTCACTATGCTATGTTTTTTTCAGTTACTTTTTGTTGCTGTATTAATTTTGTTGTTGTATTGTTGCACTAGTACTTCATTTTAATCCATCAAATTGTGAATAAATCATATTTCAGTGTGATGTAAGTAATTTTTGTGTTACTTTTTATTTAAAACATTACCGCAGTTTTTAGGTACCATTTTTATATTTTTTTGGGTATCATTTTTACTGTATTCACTGTGCTATGTTTTTTTTAGTTACTTTTTATTGCTGTATTAATTTTGTTGCTGTATTGTTGCACTAGCTTTGTAATTCAATTGAATTTATTCCATTTTAATCAATCAAATTGTGATTCAAACATTTTCTGTATTACTTTTGTCGTTAAAATCTTAAAGCAGTTTCTAGGTATCATTTTTATATTTTTTAGGTATCATTTTTATGGCTTTGTGTATGCGAACTGTGGCAAGTAGGTAGATTTGTGTTGTTTGCTTTGGTAATTGACTTTTTTGATACACAACATTAATTCTAACTGATACCCACTGTTAAAAAAATTAACACCCACCTACTCAATTCAAATTTCACAAAAATAATATTTATTCTCACCAATACCAACTGATTAAAAAAACAATAGCACTCAATTCAATTCAATTATCACAAAAATTAGTTTATTCTCAATAATACACAATAATAACCACTTGTATCATATGATACCTACAACTATACATAACTGATATACTAGGATACATTGTTTTCCTATAGAATCTAAGTACATACAACACTGCTCCCCATTCCAAGCATGCATTCATGCATTTACTTTTACTTGTACTCAATCTAGCCTTGAATTCAAGTAAATTCCAGCAACATGCAGTATCTGCAAGTATTTCATACACAATCAAAACTTATACCAACATAATACTGTAAATACAACTAGAGAAATATAAAACTGATACCTAAAAAAATATAAAAATGATAACTAAAAACTGCTTTGATGTAAGTTAATGTTGAAAATATAAAACTGATACTTAAAAATATATATAAAAATGATATCTAAAAACTGCTATGATGTAAATTCATGTTGAAAATATAAAACTGATACCTAAAAAAAATATAAAAATGATACCTAGAAGCTGCTTTGATATTTTGAAGGAAACTAGTACAAAAAATGTTTACGTCCCACTATGATTGATTAAAATGACATAATTTCGATTGAGTTGCAAAGTTAATGAACAGTACAAGTACAAAACTGATATAGTATCAAAACTATAAACAAAACAGCATAACATTATTAATACAGGAAAAATGATCCCTAAAAAAATAGCAAAATGATACCTAAAAATTGCTGCTAACTTCACTGTAAAAAAAAAGAAGTGTTTTCCAGCGATTTTTTTTCCTTCATCTCTCTCGTTCGATTTTTTACGACGAATTCATGAAATCAAAAGATCACGAAATCATATTTACTGCCAAATGAATCATAGTAATCGAATTTACCCTAATTTCGTGAACGATTTCAGCAACCGAATACGCGCGAGATCGAGAAATTTGATGGAAGAGGCGGAAGTTGTTTGCCGGAGACGATTAGGTTTTGATGGAAGAGGCGGCCAGTGACGTGGTGGAAGTTGATCGTCGGAGGCGCTTAGGGTTTGACGGAAGAGGTGGTCAGCGGCTAGGGTTTTCAGTGAAAAGATGGAAACGATAAAAAGAACGTAATAAAAGAGGGGTTATGTTGGGCTGGCCTATTTACTGTCCTTATGGATAAATTATTAGTGGCTTGTCATTTTGGATAATTTTTTTAATTAGTTTGTCCTTATAAAATATTTCCCCTTTTAATTATCTGCATTTGTAACTTACATTAATTAATGCATAAAAAGGGTGATGTTTTTGTTAGAAATATTTTTTGTTTTTGCACTTTATTGTCTTTTTAAAGCAAACATTAACTTTTTTTAAAATGTTTTGCTATAAATTATAACTACCGAGGAATGAGTAAATGGTTTAAAAATCAAGTTATTATTTATACACAATTAAAATAATAATATAGTTCGTTTTGTTTTATATGATCAACATTTTGTTTGGTCGTAAAATAAATACTTTGTTTATCGCTTTAATATTAGTATATACTTATTTTTGAAGTTGATATTAACCGCAAGAGCTTTAAATGCATAAAAATATATTGATTCAAAACTAATGTACTTTCACTTTTTGGTATATTTGTCATTCTCTTAAGCAATATTCGAAATTCAATCCATATATCAATTTTCTTTTAGATAGGTATACCATAAGCTAAAGGTAAGCTCTAAATCTATTTCATAAATATTTATGTGTCAAGGTTTAAAAACTATAGTATTCGTTATTGATTTGATGTCATTCTCAACAAAAATATTCATATTAATTATAAATTCTCACTAAATGTACAAATTGTAAAAAGAATAAACATTGTGTATGTTTGCAATTACATACCTATTTTAGAAAATCGTGTGTATGCTTGTTTGTGTTTTATGATTTGTGATGAAATACAAGTTCTAAAAGAAAGAAAAATCGTGTATAGTTTTCTCAATAATAAGGATCTCATCGTAGTTTATGTAAACTTGAAGCTTGTCTTTTATTGGACTTGGTTTTGCGCTTCATCACTTTTTAGGAGTAGTTCTATTGTTTCTTCACGGATCTTGAGGATTTGTTCAAATTCTACTAAGTTGGCTTGGTTTTTGTTGCTAGCTTTTATGCAGCTTTAGAGTCTTTGTTCGATATAGATTTTTACAATGATAATATTTTTTGGTTGTTGTGAGTTTTGTTAGGAATCAGATATAGCAGTTACTGTCCTTGCAACAATCTCTTGCTCGATGTTTTTGCCTCTGCTGGCCATCGTAGCCTCCCACCGTCATTCATAATCCGATAGGTTCAGATCTTGTGGTGCTCATGGTCCTATATTCGCTTTTCGAGCTTGGATCCGGTTTTTGGATAGCTTCCTATTGCTGTGTTTAGTTTAGGATTATAGTTTTTGGAATCTTTTGTTGTCGAATTAAAAATTGTAAGGCGATGCCTTGTGCAGTCATAATGTGCGAGATAGCTCCATGCGTGGTGCTTCTAGAAGTTTTGCATAACGATTAGTTTAATTGTTAATGAACTTGTCTCACATCATTTGATTGTAAAAGTGGTATGACCACCAAGAACTAATTTTTTTTATTAAGAATACGGTCTCTCATTTATTTTATTAACAAGTACTAAATGATGGTTAATAAACCAATATCCATTTCTTATTATTCACAAGAATGAAAATTTTATTTTTTAGGGGATTGTTTTTGTAACACCCACACTCTGGTACATGTATCCAGAAGTAGTGGTGCTATATATAAGATATGGTGCTAATAGAACAATATCAAAATTTAACAAAAGTTTGACAGAATATAAAATCATTCATAGTACATGATTTTAAACGGAAGAGCTATTATACAATCATCCCATCGTAGAATATATTACAAAAATCCAAGAGACTAATCATTAAATAATAATACATAGGGGTACATAAAGAGATAATGCAAAAGTCTTTATTTCAAAGCTTCCAATTTACCATCTAGATCTGAAATGTTTTAAGTGTAGTATCATGAGCAACACAGACCCAGTGAGGTAGCTATTTGAATTAGTTTCAAGTCATTTCTTAATGGGTTGTATTATAGTTTCATTATAAATCTTTTCTACAAAGGCTTCGTCAATCCAAAGTTAAAACAAAAATCAAGGAAGACTTCGAGATATTAAATCAAACAAGTTTATGATAACTTCATTCCATCAAAACCCATAATTTATCAAATATATATTTAATAATCTAAACCACACCCTCGATTTAGTTTAGATTTTAGGATATGTTATCCTATTCGGTCGGCATCCCGTTACTAAATAGGGATGTACTCTACTCAGCTCAATACCAACATAGAGTAAAAGTGCACTACCAAAGATCTATTGTCTTATACAACACCCCATTGAAGAAATATAACTAAGAAAATGTTTCTCAAAAGTAATCTTAAATTACCTTTTCAAATTCATATTTTTAAGGGTTTAATACAAACCCGAAACCACATCAAAATATTCCAGACTATGTTTAAGAACGACGTCAAAATTATTGAAGTAAGTGGTTACATTTACAATTACTTGATAAAAGTTTTAAAGTCCAAATGAAAATGAAAAGATAGCGTTTTAGAAAGTTATATAAAAAGTTTTAGCATCAATAAGAACAAAACTACAGTGTTTATAAAGTGTTATGAAAAGTTCTATGCAGTTTATAATGGTTTAAAACTTAAAAACAACTATTACAGCGTTTCTGACACGCTATGAAAAGTTCTGGGCAGTTTATAAGACACGATACATGTATTACAGCGTTTCTGGCGCGCTGTGAGAATTTTTTAAATTTGTAAGAGTGTTTTATAAATATTTCAGACAAAAGACAGCGCTTCAGAAATGCTATAAAAATCTCTGGTTAGTTTATAATGATTTTAGACTCAAAAATAGATATTACAACGTTCCAGATGCGTTGTGAAAAGTTCTGGTCTTGTTATAGTCTTCTATAAATAATTCAGAGAAAAGACATGCACCATAAATGCTACGAGAAGCTCTGGTTTGAGACACTTCAGTGTTAGAAACATTTAAAAAGCGTTTCAAAATTCAAAAGTGTTTCAAGCTTCATTAATTTAGCTTTTTGACCAGTTTTTGGGCAAAATGTTTGATTTTATTTCTCTAAGACAATTATAGTTTTTGATTCCAAATTTTCTACAGTAAGAAACTTTCTTAGCCTACTTAATTACCACGAAAAGAAAATCTTAAAATCATTTATCAATTTAATATATATAATTCAACAATACAAGGCATTAACATGTCCATTTAGGCAGATTTTTACCTGACTTTGCATCCAGTTTTCAGGTACAGAAACGGTCGAATTGGAAAAAGTGGAAGACATGAAAGTTTTAGGCCTTTGAATTATCTTTCCAAACTAATAAAGAAATCGAATTTTCATTAAGAATTGAGGAGGTTATGGTCAAAATACCGAATGTCATTTTCATAGGTTCAAGATCAATCATTCATTCTCAAATTTCACATCTTTTCTTTAAAATATGAAATGAATACATGTACTCAAATAGTTATTCTCACCTTAGAATTATAGACTGAACTTGTATTTATTCTATTGGCTTCTTTTAAACTTCTCCACTTTATCTTATCTTGTTTTTGTTTTGTGAATGCATGAAAAAAGTGAACGTTTCAACCTTTTTATTGCATTATTTAAGGCTAGTTTGGTAATTTGGTTTTGGACACTTGTCCACCTTATCTTCATGCAAGCTTAAGATGTAGACACATGCCTCCTTACGTGCCTTAAGATGTTGCTACACATGGACACCTAATGAGTTTATGTGTCCTTATTTCATTTAATATCAAGACATGTATATCGTTCATTTGACGACACGTGTCCCTATCTTTTTATGCCACTTATTACATATACATGTATCATTTGTTTTTAGTTAAAAGCTATGTAATATGTGTTACATTTATATACATATATTTATATATGTATGTATTCATTATAATTAGATGCTTAAATTGTATCGATTAGTATATTCAAAATTCTAGAAAATTGTTCTTACCCAGATTTTTGAGTTAGGCTGTTACACTCTACCACCCTTAAAAAAAAGATTTCATCCTCGAAATCTTGGTTTCAAATAAATTTGGATAATCTATACAAATTTCAGACTCCACCTCCCATGATGCTTCGTCTTCGTTCTGATGGTTCCATTGAACTTTTACTAAGGGAATTTCTTTCGTTCTTAGTTTCTTAACTTTTCTGTTAAGAATTTGAATAGATCTTTCAATGTACTTGGTCCCCTTTTAACTTCAATACCGCCTAAATCAATTACATAAGATGGGTCAGAAATATACTTTAGTAGCATTGATATGTGAAATACATTATGAATATCTGATAATTTCTCCGTTAAATCGAGTTGGTATGCAACTTTTCCAGTCTTCTTGGTAATACGAAATGGTGTGATAAATCTTGGTGATAGTTTTGCCTTCTTCTTTCCAAGTCGCATTACTCCTCGTACTGGAGAAACCTTTAGAAGGACTTGATCTCCTACTTCGAATTCCAAATCCTTTCTTCTATGATTTGCACAACTCTTTTGCCTACATTTTCCTGCTTGCAATCTTTCCCTTATGATAGAAATCTTCTTGGTTGTTTCCTTTACTAGGTCGGGACCAAGAAGCTCACGATCTCTGACTTCTACCCAACATATTGGAGAATGACAAGGACTTTCATACAAAGCTTCATATGGAGCCATACCAATAATTGTATCATAACTATTTTTATATGCAAATTCGATTGATGGTATGTGAGCTTCCCATGTGATTTCAAATTCCATTATACAAGACCTTAACATATCTTTTATGATACGGTTCACCCTTTCATTTTGTCCATCTGTTTGAGGATGAAAGGTTGTATCAAGTTTAGTGATGTACCTAGTAATTTTTGAAGACTTCTCCAAAACCTTAAAGTGAATCATGAGTCTCTATCTGAAACTATGGTAACTGGTATACCATGTAGTCGAACAATTTGTTCCAAATAGAGTCTACTCAATTTCTCCATTGAGTAGGTCATGTTGTAAGGTATGAAATGTGTTGACTTGGTCAAGAGATCCACC
This sequence comes from Allium sativum, assembly GCA_030737875.1. NCBI lineage: Eukaryota > Viridiplantae > Streptophyta > Magnoliopsida > Asparagales > Amaryllidaceae > Allium > Allium sativum. Next base: position 35,375,678 of record CM060919.1, read on the forward strand.
ACTACCTATATTGCGTTTTTTCATTGGCAATCCATTGATAAAATCCATTGTTATATCCTCTCGTTTCCATTTAGCAATAGGAAGTGGTTGCAGAAGTCCTGTCGGTCATTGCTGCTCTACTTCAATTTGTTGGCACGTAAAGCATTTTGCCACAAATTCAGCAACATCCTTCTTCATTCCATTCCACCAAAACTGGCGCTTAAGATCCTTAACATTTTTGTGCGTCCTGGATGCATCGTAAGCCTTGAGCGATGTGCTTCACAAAGAATTTCATTTTTTTTAATTCAGTTTGATTTGGTACACGAAGTCAATTTTTGAATCTATAACCTCCATCTTTACCAGTGTTCCAATCTGTAGGTTCCTTATCCTTCATTTTTTATAAATAACTTCTTTAATTCCTCATCTTCTTCTTGATATTTTAATATTCTGCTTACCAGAGTTGGCAGAATAATAATATTACATAGAAGTGCTACTTTGTTAACCATGACTCCATTAAGCATCCTTGTGCAAGCGTTTATCTCAGCAAGAGTCTTTAGAGCCCTTCATTCTCTTATCATTAAATGGGTTACTACGCCATAGGTCTTTCGACTTAATACATCTACAACTATATTTGCCTTTCCTATATGATAATGTAATGTAAAATCATAATCTTTTATAAATTCCATCCACCTTCCTTGTCTCATATTTAATTCTTTTTGAGAGAACAAATATTTTAAACTCATATAGTCATAGTAAACTGGAATTTTTTTCCATAAAGGTTATGCCACCAAATTTTTTAGGCAAACACAATAGCGGACAATTATAAATCATGAGTTGGATAATTGGCTTCATGAGGCTTTGATTGACGAGAGCCAAAAATAATAACTTTGTCTTTCTGCATTAGTATGCATCCTAATCCTTGTCTACATGCATCAGAATATACTTTATATGAGACTCCAATCCTTGGCAAAGACAGAATTGGTGCCTCGGCCAATCTTTTCTTTAAGGTTTCAAATGCTATCTTACATTTTTCATCCCAAATAAAATTGGATTCCTTACGAGTTAGTTTTGTTAATGGAGATTCTGTCTTTAAGGAATCTTGAATAAATCTTCGGTAGTAACCGGATAATCCTAGAAAACTCTGAACTTCTGTTGGTGTTGTTGGAGGGTTCCATTTCAACACCACCTCAACCTTTGATGGGTTTACTCCTGTTTCATTCTTTGAGACAATATGTCCAAGAAATTTTACTTCCTCCAGCCAGATTTCACATTTACTTAATTTTGCATATAGCTGATGCTCATTTAGTGTTTTGGGATATAAATGCAAATGGCATTCATGTTTTTCCTTTGTCTTAGAGTCGATAAGGATATCAACAATAAACACAATAAAAAATGATCAAGATATGGATGGGACACATGATTTATCAGATCCATGAATACTGCTGGAGCGTTGGTAAGGCCAAAAGGCTTCACCAAAAATTCATAGTGTCCGTACTATGTATGGAAAGCTATCTTTGGAATAACTTCTTCTTTTATTCTTAATTGATGATACTCAGATCTTAAGTCAATTTTCAAAAATACGGTAGCTCCTTGGAGTTAATCAAATATATCATCGATCCGAGGCAATGGGTATTTGTTCTTAATTGTTACCTTATTAAGCGATCGATAATCTACGCATAAACGAAACGTTCCATTGTGTTTTTTTACGAACAACACAGGTGCTCCCTAAGGAGACATACTAGGTATAATAAATCCTTCATCCTCCATCTCCTTAATTTGTCTCTTTAATTCTTGATTTTTCATATGAGACATACGATAAGCTGCTTTAGCAATAGGAGTTGTACCAGGGATTAAGCCGATACTAATTTTTTTTCCCTTTTTGGTGGTAACCTTGGTACTTCCTAAAAAAATTCTTTAAATTCTTTTACGATCGCTATTTTATCCACCATTTGATCCTTATCCTCAATACTAATATGAGCAATATATCCAGAAGCAGTGGTGTTACATATAAGCCATGGTGCTAATAGAACAGTACCACAACTTAACAAAAGTTTGTCGGAATATAAAATCATTCATAGTACATGATTTTAAATGGAAGAGCTATTATAAAATCATCCCATCATAGAATATGGTTACAAAGATCCAAGAGACTAATCAGTAAATAATTATACATAAGGATACACAAAGAGATAACATAAAAGTCTTCACTTCAAAGCTTCGAAATACCCATCTAAACCTGAAATGTTTTAAGTGTAGCAACATGAGCAACACAGTCCCAGTGAGATAGCTATTTAAGTTAGTTTCAAGTCATTTATTAATGGGTTGTATTACAGTTTCATTATAAATCCTTTCTTCAAAGGTTTCGACAATCCAAAGTTTTAAACAATAATCAAGGAAGACTTCGAGATATTAAGTCAAACAGGTTTATAATAACTTCTGAGATGACCCAGAGTTCCCTGATCCCCGAGGAGACGGAGAATCCTGGATTGTTTTGAGAGCACGACTCATCAGAACACAAACACGAGAACATTTCATTGCTATTACAACAATTTACATAAGAGTACAAGAATATTAGAGTAACGAACTAATATTACACAGCGGAAAAATAATATCAGAGATTAAAATTACATAGCAGCGGAAATTAAAATGTATAAATACAATGCATAGCGGAAATACATCAACTACCACAACTGGAAGAAATACACGGATACAAAGCTTTCTAAATATAGCTTCAGCTGCAAACTAGGATCCTATTAAATAGAAATCTGCAAAACCAAAACTACTTACCGCCCGTGTGGAAAATATGGGCACCCAGAGTTTAGGTTGAAACAACAAACTCCGAGTCAATCATGAGACTGGTGTGAGAACCTAAAACAGTTATTAAACTTTTACTTTAAAATTGGGTAAATTATGGGACCACGCCGTATGTCACGGAATGGGTTCACTCCCATGAATACCAAAGCTTGAAATAAAACGATTTAATAAACAACGCAATGCTTTTTGAAAAATGAAGCTATTATAAGACTCGGGTCCCATCACACAATGCAATGCAAGCCGGAGGATAGAGTTTTACCTTATAATGGCCAAATATGCTTAATACACATAAAACAAAAATCATTTGATATTATTATTAGTGTCTAGATGTTTTAAAAACAATTTCAACATAACTGTATCAATCCCAGACGGCATAATATGCCATCCTATTATGTCGCCATATGGGTTTACAACTAAAACCGTACAATGCCGTATTGGAAATTGGATTTCCATCGTGAACCAAGTCAAGGGATCTCTCCTTCCGATTCGAGACAATCTAGCCTCTCATGTCTCAGGATTCAACCGCAACTGCACCTGGGAGCGGCAAGGCCAGTCCACTCTTACGTTTGTGGATTGACAATTCCTGAACAATACGTTACCCTGCCCTATGGGGCATAAAATATGGTCAGTATGTCAACCATCAAGGGTCGTTAGCGACTCAAATCTGAGGTACCTCATTTTCTAACATCCACATAAGTAAATTTCCTGGGCTCCATACCATGGCATCACTCCTAGCTAGAAAGAAACGCATGCCCTCCCTGCGGTCCCTCATCCCGTTTCTGGTTCATAACGGGGTGTAAAGCTCGCGAATTAATGCTATACACAAAGCTATGCTACTTAAAGCTGTACTTTGATCATCATCCACAAGACTCTGTTTTTCAACAAAAGCCTTGATCATTGCATCTTAACATGCCACATTGCCAATCCATACCATACCATTGATGTCTACCAATATATAACCATTAAGCTCATACGTCTTAGAGAAGGTTGTTAAGCAAGAGAATAAATTATCCGCCACCAAACAGATATATATTTAGCAGAGATCAACGAATATAGCACACATCACAATGTTAGACACAATCCATTTACAAGTCCGTTCTGGATCTGAACAAAACCGGAGGCACCTTATTCCTCGTCCCATATGTCCAATACAGGAGAGAGGCCCTCGCATATCCGAACAATCAACAAGTACGTCCGAACAACTACCATGTAAACCTTTCAAGGCAGCAACTCCGATCAAAGGCAGCAGTAGAAATCCATTTGACGTGAAGATTGTCGTCTTGCACCGTCTTCAATATCTTCGACTTTTAATCGTCATAACAATTCAGAATAGGTTAACCCTGGTCTTTTCGAATAACTTGCGAATCTTATAATCAAGTGATATATAAACACATAATACGCCTCATTCCAATCCCGAATATTCTTTTTTTCAAATATTCATATCTTTGGGGAAAGGTTCCCATTAATTTTATCAAAGATAAATTCTTTTAAACTTATTGTTCAATCTTCCTTTAAAAACCATTGAAAAAGATTTTATATTATCCTTTAACAATTCTAAACCATATACGGGTTAATAAAACTAGTCGGGATTATCAAGCCTTACTGAAGAAATCGTTTATTAATTTAATCCCAATCCCAAACTATTCATCCCATGGAGCAAAACTGGTAGTACTCCCCATCCGACACCCAATGTTTTACCGGTAAATTTAATTACCATTTCACGTTCAAATCTAATTAAAGATTTAATTATCGCATGGAGTAAAACTGTTGGTACTCCATCTCGAAACATTTCTTGAATTTGGTAAATTTAATTACCATTTAACTTTCAGTCTAGTTAAAGATTCATTAAAACTCCATTTTGTTTTAATCTTCCAAAAATCATCACTTGATGATTATTCAATTTTAGGAAATTAATCTTGTCTTTAACTGGGTTAAAGAAACGAATGTCATTGAAAACACGCTCACGATAAACCCAAAGTCATCTTCCATAAAAATGTAATCTACACGGAAATCATAACAATATATAATCGATATGAATTCCCGTATTAGACTAATACTATAAACGAAATGACGGCAAAGCCTTTTAAATTCCATAAATAGTAACGACCTTCCTTTTCAGCAGCTTATCTTGATTATTACCAAATCGAATTCCATTCAATTCCAATTTAATATATTAAATTGGAAAACTTTTCTTTGGAAAATTTCCATTAAATCTTAGTTAAATGATTTATAAATTCCAAATCATAACTACATTGATAATTGGGTTAAAGAACAAATGTTATTTAAAACACAGTTCACGACAAACCCAAAATCCAGTTCGATATTTAATACAAGGTTATGAACAAAAATCATATCGGCATAATTCAATATCAAATTCTGAAACCAACAAATATCATATTGGGAATAATGATATTTGTATCTTCCAAATTCCTCAACGATATCCGTATAGTCATGGAATCCAATATCGAAATATTCGAAGATTATTTCCATTCAAATCCATTCCAATTTATTCATTGGAAAATTCTGGTTATATCAAAACCATTTAAATTTCTTTTCGTTCTTTTACTCAAGTTACAAAACAACTTCTTCTGATAAAAATATCTTTTATCCTTAAAAATGTGGAATATTTCATCCAAAATCATTTCAAAACCATTATTATGAATTTACATAATTTATTCATATTTTTATTAATTTTATTAAGGCTCTTACAGTCGGTTTCCAATATCGGCCAATGAACTGCATCCACGGCGACCTTTTCCAAAACTTATTTAGACATCATTTAAAATCTAACTGTTGGATTTCAAAAATTCTCATTTTAGTGGAAAGCTCAGTTCGTTACGATTCCAATTTGAGGAGAATCCGACGGTCGGATCTCCCGGTATGCTAGTTCGAAGTTATGAGTTGATGTTCGTGAACTGTCGCTGCATGACGCGTTCTATTCAAGCCCGAATTCGATTTATAATTATATTATAAATTGAAACACTTTAAAACCATTTTTATAAATTATATAAAATATATAATTATCTTTAAAAGTTCATTTTAGTCGTTTTACCATCAAATGTTTTCAAAAAAAAATCGCCATTATAATGACTCTATTTTGTAGCACCGGAGTAATGTCTATGCATTACCCCTCTCCTGACTTGGCTTGCGTCATCAACAACAATTTTACCCAACAATATATATACCAACTTTTCTTTCGTTAAATATTATATTATTAAAACTATTCATTTTAATTCCAGATTGGAATGAAACTTAATCAATATCCATATAAATATATTTATATGGATTACTTTCGTAATAAACATCCACCAATAGTTGCAAATAACTATCACATCCAAAATGACGTTCAATGTGCATTTATAATCTATGTAAGTCGTAAATAAACAATTCACGCTTACACCAAACGATCGACATACAAACTAATCACTTGGGATTTGTGTAAGTCAAGTATCATCCCAATATCCGTGTGGGGTTTTCAAACAACAACAGCCGATTCAAATTAATCACTGGTTCGATTCGAATTATTTTTCTACTTAACCAATTTTTACTGTTTAAATTAAAAATAGATATTTATAATTTAATTTCAACTACCACATTAATGTTAACATTATTTTTAATATGCTAAACATTTCAACATCACAAACAAAACATATCACGGTCAATCAAATCATCCATGGGTTTTCAAAAAACAGGGAGGTGAGCTAACAGGCATCGTATACAAATTTATGATAATTAAAACTGATAAAAATCAACACTGGTAACCTATATATTTTCAGTTATAAAATAAATAATTGCACAAATATTTTAGTTAGAGAATTCTCACTTTTGTTTTCCCTCCGTCAGTCTTTTAGTTGAGGATTGTTTTAATAAAATTAAACAAGCGTTTAATTTTATTAAAAACTGCAACAACTTCCGTTTCCATTCTAGTCAGTTCCATGTTGTAGAGTTCGTCGTCACGATTCCAACGGACCTGGGTTTGTAATTTTCTGACGACGTATCAAAAAGATATAACGCTACAAACATTTAGTTACATAATTATATAATTAAAATGTAATTAACTTCCTAATCCTCACTTAATCCTCCATCTTCCTCTCATTATCGTCCGACCCTTGCTCCATCTCCCTCTCTCCTCAGTGCACCCAAAACACACCTGCTGACCTTGATTGGAGGTAACCACACGCAAGCCCCCAGCGCCATCCTCCATCGCCGCCCGTCATGGCGAATCCGGTGGCCCCTATACTAGGAAAACCCTGCTCGAAGTCGGCATCTTTGAAAGCCAGTTACACACACACTACTTCGCCATATACGATCATCCCCGTTGAGCTTCTAGAACTTGAAGAGCTCTTCGATTTTGCTTCAGGAAGTTTCGGGTTTCATTGTGTGGATTTAGAGAAAATGGGGGAAAAAGATTGGGATGATTTTTGCCATCAATCGGTTTTGAACTGGGGCTGGAGAGGGGTTGACCACGGGTAGGAGAAAATACGGTTTGACTAGGTTAAGGGCCATATATATTAATATTATTTAATTCGTAAAAATGGGGTTTTGCATCTGAACTCCAAACGAGACCCAACGACTATCGTTCGTAGATAAATACCCCCATTCCAGACATAATGGAATATATTTCGTATGCCAATTCGATCATTTCAATTAGTTTTTGTCAAAATTAAAATATAAATTAATATGACGTTACATATTGAATTTGAGCGTACGTTTTAATTTACCGGGGCCACATACTGGCTCCAAAAATAATGAAAATTTAAATCTAGCGTTAGACCAAAATCTGGGCCTAACACCCAAATGCAATATGAAGTCCTACCAATCACAAGTCACGGATCACAGAATGTAGATAAAGCAATAAAAATGGGGAACACACGAGATTTTTATAGTGGTTCAGCTCAAATCAAGCCTACGTCCACTTTATATTTTCTTTGATCTTGAGAAATTACAGTTACAATGCCGTCTCACAATCCGTGAGATCCTTTTATACATAATAGCCTTGTGTTCTCATGAAGAAGAAGAGATTTTATACACGAAATCTTCGTGTTAGATTGATATGGGGAGTATGCAAAGTCCTTGTGTTGATAATAGTGGAAGCCGTGAACAAGAATGGCCAAAAGTCCTTTGAAAGTCCTCAAAATGGTGTATTTATAGCCATTTCCAGATACCAGTTCGTGAGACATGTGGCACGCATCCCAAAAATCTCGAAATGTGACGGAAAACGTTCAGAAACCCTCTCTAAGTTGTCCTGGGACAGGTGTGGTGAGATCCGGGTTGATAGGAGAAAGATATGGTATGAGAATAGGTCAAAACAAGCTGCATAGGAGCAGGTCCAGGGGTCAGTTCATGATAAGCCTGCACGAGCCGAGGAGGGACGTGATGGAGAGGGTCATGGCATAGGGGAGCACCACAAGCAGGTCGTGATCAAGGGAGGCGAGTCGATGGTGGGCCCACGAGCCGAGTGAGGGGGGCGAGCCGAAGCACGATCAAGCCAGGTTGACGTGGTGCTCACGAGCCGGAAGTGGGTCCCACGAGCCGATCCATAATTCAAGCTAATGATGCTTTGTCACTTCATCCAAGTGATTGTCAGTCAATGCCAGATTACACCCATTCACGGAAACGAGCATAACTTCCAAACCGTAAGTCCGTTTTCCCTAAACGAAAGCTCTACTTGAAGCTAATTCAGAGGGCCACAAGAGTGTAGCTCTATAATTGCTGTTTTTGGGTCCAAAACAAGTCATCTGATAGGAGTTTCAGGCCATTCTTTGTTTATGATGCGACTTCAACCAAATCACTTCCTGTCTTCTGACGATGTTCTCCATATCCGGGCGCGATGCTATCCAGATATTACATATGTGGCAGATTTTACCAAAAAGTGTGTTAACATCTAGCTATGTTTTGATGATGTAGCCTTGACAAAATTAATTACATCGAATTTGGAGACCGTTTGAAAAATGGTCTTTTAACTGGTTATTTAAATTCAAACTAAAATTGAAAACACATTTAAATTTACTATGCTCACATACTAATTCCAAATGACTTGAAATTTTAAATCTAACAATAATTTGACATTCTAAATCCAACAAAAGTGGTTTCATCGAAAACGGAGTTCGTTTGCAAAATGACTATTTTTAAGAGCTATATATAATATTAATATATATATATATATATATTGCATACTATTCTAAATTTTAATATGGACAAAAGTTATAATTTAAAAAGTGAAATCTCGGTTTCTTACAATCGTTAGAAAGATATACATAAATAGATTCTAACGTTTCTTGTTTTGTCAAATTCTGATTCATAATGAATTCTATACATTCATTTGAAATTAAAAATCGAATTTTCAAACTACCGCGCCACTACGAGTTCATTTTAATTAAATTTTAAATTCATACGTTCTAACTTTGATTTAAGTAAATTTTAAATCATTTATTCTCAAAATAAATCATTTTTAAATATTCAAAATCCATTAAAATAAATTAAAAATAAATTTTAAATTGGCTCCAAAAATACGTGTTGTTACAATCTCCCCCGCTTAAATTTTTTTCGTCCTCGAAAAAGAACGGAGCTGAAAGTTGTTTAACAAACCAACCCAACTTTCATTCTGGCATGAGTTCTTTAACTTTTCAGTTTCTAAGAACTTTTAAATTTCTCTGAAAGTTGGCTAACGCCCTAAATTTCTGAAAAATTTCACCATAACCTCCTTTGTACGGGTTGATTTGAAAAAATCTATTGGGCCGTATTAGGCACTCAATAAATCAATAAAAAGCATACACAACATTTGTGATCTATTTATGCCTAAGGGAGACGTGTAAAAAGTCGAAATCTCAGACCTTTCCCTGGTGTTGGAAAACTCAACCATGTGTCGTAACTAAAAACAAAAGAGACGTGAATTTTTGTCATCTCCAGACGTGTGTAGGGTTTTTATTAAATCCTGCAATTTACCTTTATATTTTATTAAGTTCGTAATCGGTCCTTAGTACAATCTGTAATTCAGTCCTCGCCATACAAGCGTCTCGCTCATATGGTAATCCAAACCTCGTCATTTATGCACCAAATGCTTATATGGAATATGATATGTTATGCCATTTATAATCAGTCTTCGGTTCAACCTGTAATTCAGTCATCGTCATACAAGCGTCTCGCTCGTATCGTAATCCAAACCTCGTCATATAAGCACCAAATGCTTATATGGAATATGATATGATATGTTGTCTTCATGATGTATGTTATGCGGTGTAGTTCATAATTTATTTGTTGTTATCCTATGATGTAAGTTGTATTTCACATAGGGCAACCATCACAGCGCATCCAAATTCATTCACAGTAGTTTATAATATATGAAATTGCGCAACCAACTCATTGAGGTGCACCTATTTGTCGGGCACGCAATATATTTCTTTACTCAACGCGAAGCCATTAACCTGCTCAACTTATATATGTATACATATCCAATTTAACTAAACATGTAATTCAGTTTAACTAAACTTAATTAAATAGAAAGTGTTTTCGTATATTCAATGTCCAAAATTGCCAAAGATAACGTCTAATTTATTTAAATCAGACGTCGTAAGTAAGAAAATAAAAAATCAAACAATCCCACAAACAATTAATTGGTTATTTATCTTTCTAAAAATATAACTTTTATATACTCAAAATATAATTTCTAAGATCGGATTATATAATAATCACAAGTACGTTACATATAAATATATCTCTCTCAACTCATTCTAGGGCATTAGTAACCCCATCTCTAATGAGTTTCTCATTCTAGGATGTTACCGATCCTATCTCTAATGGATATTCTTAAATATAATGTTAATAATTCTATCTCTGATGAATTCTCTCGTTCGGTTCTAATTTGTCTTGTTCTCGAGCTTTGTAAACCAAAGCTCTGATACCACCTGAGACGACCCACAATTCCCCGATCCCGAGGAGACGGAGGAGCCTGGATTGTTTTGAGAACACGACTCATCAGAACACAAACACGAGAACATTTCATTGCTGTTACAACAATTTACATCAGAGTACAAGAATATCAGAGTACGAATAAATATTACACAACGGAAAAATAATATCAGAGATTTAAATTACATAGCAGCGGAAATAAAAATGTATAAATACAATGCACAGCGGAAATACATCAACTACCACAACTGAAAGAAATACACGGATACAAAGCTTTTTGAATATAGCTCCAGCTATAAACTAGGATCCTGTTAAATAGAAACCTGCAAAACCGAAACTACTGACTGCCCGTGTGGAAAATATGGGCATCCAGAGTTTAGATAGAAACAATAAACTCTGAATCAGTCATGGGACTGGTGTAGAACTTAAAACAGTTATTAAACTTTTGCTTTAAAATAGGGTAAATCACGAGACCACGCCGTATGCCACGGAACGGGTTCACTCCCATGAACACTAAAGCTTGAAATAAAACGATTTAATAAACAATGCATGCTTTTTTGAAAAATGAAGCTATTATAAGACTCAGGTCCCATCACACAATGCAATGTAAACTGGAGGATAGAGTTTTACCTTATAATGGCCAAATATTCTTAGTACACACAAAACAAAAATCATTTGCTATTATTATTAGTGTCTAGATGTTTTAAAAACAATTTCAACATAAATGTATCAACCCTAGATGACATAATACCACATCCTATTATGTCGCCATATAGGTTTACAACTAAAACCGTACAATGTCGTATTGAAAATTGGATTTCCATCATGAACCAAAGCAAGGGATCTCTCCTTCCGATTCGAGAAAATCTAGCCTCCTATGTCGCAGGATTCAACCGCAACTGCACCTGGGAGAGGCAGGGACGGCCCACTCTTACATTTGTGGATTAGCAATTCCTGAACAATACGTTTCCCTACCCTATGGGGCATAAAATCTGGTCAGTATGTCGACCATCAAGGGCCATTAGCGACTCAAATCTGAGGTACCTCACTTTCCAATATCCATATAAGTAAATTGCATAGGCTCCATACCATGGCATCACTCCTAGCTAGAAAAAAACACATGCCCTCCCTACGGTCCCTCATCCCATTTCTGGTTCATACCGGGGTGTGAAGCTCGTGAATTAACGCTATACGCAAAGCTATGCTACTTAAAGTTGTGCTTTGATCATCATCCACAAGACTCTGCTTTTCAACAAAATCCTTGATCATTGCATCTTAGCATACAATGTTGTCAATCCATACCATACCATTGATTTTTACTAATATATAACCTCTAAGCTCATACGTCTCAGAGAAGGTTGTTAAGCAAGAGAATAAATTCTCCGCCACCAAACAGATATATATTTAGCAGAGATCAACGAATATAGCACACAATACAATGTCAGACACAATCCATTTACAAGTCTGTTCTAGGTCTGAACGAAACCGGAGGCACCTTATTCGTCGTCCCATATGTCCAATACAGGAGAGAGGTCCTCGCATATCCGAGCAATCAGCAAGTATGTCCGAACAACTACCACTATAACCCTTTCATGGCAGCAACTCCAATTAACGGCATCAGTAGAAATCCATTCGATGTGAAGATTGTCGGTCTTGCACTGTCTTCAATATCTTCGACTTTTAGTCATCATAACAGTTATTCAAAATGGGTTAAACTCGGTCTTTCCGAATAACTTGCGCATTTTATAATCAAGTGATATATAAACACATCATATGCCTCTTTCCAATCCTGAATATTCTTTTATTCAAATATTCATATCTTTGGGGAAGGGTTCCCATTAATTTTATCAAAGATAAAATCTTTTAAACTTATTGTTCAATCTTCCTTTAAAAACCATTACAAAAGATTTCATATTATCCTTTAGCAATTCTAAACCAAATTAAGGTTTATAAAATTAGTCTGGATTATCGAGCCTTACCAATCCCAATCCCAACCTATTCATCTCATGGAGCAAAACTAGTAGTACTCCATATCTGACACCCATTGTTTTATCGGTAAATTTAATTACCATTTCACGTTCAAATCTAGTTAAAGATTTAATTATCGCATGGAGTAAAACTGGTGGTACTTCATCTCGAAACATTTCTTGAATTTGGTAAATTTAATTACCATTTAACTTTCAATCTAATTAAAGATTCATTAAAACTCCATTTAGTTTTAATCTTCTAAAAATCATTACTTAATGATTATTCAATTTTAGGAAATTAATCTTGTTTTTAACTGGGTTAAAGAATGAATGTCATTGAAAACATCGCTCAAGATAAACCCAAAATCATCTTCCATTAAAATGGAATCTACACGGAAATCATAATAGTAAATAATCGATATGAATTCCCGTATCAGACTAATACTATAAACAGAATCATGGCAAAGCCTTTTAAATTCTATAAATAGTAACGGCCTTCCTTTTCAGCAGCTCATCTCGATTATTACCAAATCGAATTCCATTCAATTCCAATTTAATATATTAAATTGGAAAACTTTACTTTGGAAAATTTCCATTAAATCTTTGTTAAAAGATTTGTAAATTCCAAATAATAACTTCATTGTTTATTGCGTTAAGGAACAAATGTTATTTAAAACACAGTTCACGACAAACCCAAAATCCAATTCGATATTTAATACAAGGTTCTGAATAGAAATCATATCGGCTTATATTCAATATCAAATTCTGAAACCAACAAATATCGTAGTGGGAATAACAATATCTGTATCTTCCAAATTCCTCAACGATATTCGTATAGTCACGGAATACAATATCGAAATATCCGAAGATTATTTCCATTCAAATCCATTCCAATTTATTCACTGGAAAATTCTAGTTATATCAAAACCATTTTAATTTCTTTTTGTTTTTTTACTCAAGTTACAAAACAACTTCTTTTGATAAAAATATCTTTTATCTTTACAAATGCGAATATTTCATCCAAAATCATTTCCAAACCTTTATTATGAATTTATATAATTTATTCATATTTTTATTAATTTTATTAAGGCCCTTACAGTCGGTTTCCAATATCGGCCACCGAATTGCATCCATGGCGACCTTTTCCATAACTGATTTAGACATCATTTAAAATCTAACCATTTTATTTAAAAAATTCTCATTTTATTGGATTGCTCATTTCATTACGGTTCCAATTCAGGAGAATCCGATGGTCAGATCTCTCAGTACGCCAGTTCGAAGCTACGAGTTGACGTTTACGAACTATCGCTGCGCGACGCATTCTTTTCAAGCCCGAATTCGATTTATAAATTATAATTATAAATTGAAACACTTTAAAACCATTTTATAAATTATAAAAAATATATAGTTATCTTTTAAAGCTCATTCCATTCGTTTTACCTTCAAATGTTTTCAAAAAAAAAAATCGCCATTATAACGGCTCTATTTCGTAGCACCGGAGTAATGTCTATGAATTACCCCTCTCTTGACTTGGCTTGCACCATCAACAACAATTTTACCCAACAATATATATACCAACTTTTCTTTCATTAAATATTATATTATTAAAACTATTCATTTTAATTTCGGATTGGAATGAAACTCAATCAATATCCATATAAATAAATTTATATGGATTACTTTCATCATAAACATCCACCAATAGTTGTAAATAACTAACACATCCAAAATGATGTCCAATGTGCATTTATAATCCGTGTAAGTCGTAAATAAACAATTCATGCTTACAACGGCCTGTCGACCAAATGATCGACATACAAACTATTCACTTTGGATTTGTGTAAGTCATGTATCATCCCAATACGCGTGTGGGGTTTTCAAACAACAACAGTCGATTCAAATTAATCACTGGTTCGATTCGAATTATTTTTCTATTTAACCAATTTTCACTGTTTAAATTATAAATAGGTATTTATAATTTAATTTCAACTATCACATTAATGTTAACATTATTTTTAATATTTTAAACATTTTAACATCACAAACAAAACATATCACGGTCAATCAAATCATCCATGTGGGTTTTCAAACAACAGTGAGGTGGGCTAACAGGCACCGTATACAAATTTATGATAATTAAAACTGATAAAAATCAACACTGGTAATCTATATATTTTCAATTATAAAATAAATAACTGTACAAATATTTTAGCGAGAGAATTCTCACTTTTGTTTTCCACTCCATCAGTCTTTAATTGAGGACCGTTTTATTAAAATTAAACGAGCGTTTAATTTTATCAAAAACTACAACAGCTACCGTGTCCATTCTGGTCAGTTCCATATTGTTAAGTTCGTCGTCACGATTCTAACGGACCTGGGTTTGCAATTTTCTAATGACGTATGAAAAAGATATGATGTTACAAACATTTAATTACATAATTATATAATTAAAATATAATTAACTTCCTAATCCTCACTTAATCCTCCATCTTCCTCTCGTTATCATCCGACCCTTGCTCCATCTCCCTCTCTCCTCATCGCGCCCACCACGCACCTCCTGACCTTGATCGGAGGTGACCACACGCGAGCCCCCAGCGCCGTCCTCCATCATCGCCGGTCATGGCGAATCCGATGGGCCCCATGCTAGGAAAACCTAGCTCAAAGTCAGCATCTTTGAGAGCCAGTTACACACAAACTACTTCGCCATATACGATCATCCCCGTTGAGCTTCTAGAACTTGAAGAGCTCTTCGATTTTGCTTTAGGAAGTTTCGGGTTTCATCGTGTGGAATTAGAGAAAATAGGGGAAGAAGATTGGGACGATTTTCACCATCGATCGGTTTTGAACGGGTGTTGGAGAGGGGTTGACCATGGGTAGGAGAAAATAGGGTTTGACTGGGTTAAGGGCCATATATATTAATATTATTTAGTTCGTAAAAATGGGGTTTTGCATCCGAACTCCAAATGAGACCGAAAGACTGTCGTTCTTGGCTAAATACCCCCATTCCGGACACAATGGAATATGTTTCGTAAGCCAGTTTGATCATTTCGATCATTTTTTGTCAAAATTAAACTATAAACTAATATAACGTTACATATTGAATTTAAACGTATATTTTAATTTATCGGGGCTACATACTGACTCCAAAAATTATGAAAATCAAAATTTAGCTATGTTTTGACGATACGATCCTAACAAAATTAATTTCGTCGAATTTGGAGACCGTTTGAAAAATGGCCTTTTAACTGGTTATTTAAATTCAAACTGAAATTGAAAACATGTTTAAATTTACTACGCTCACATACTAATTCCAAATGACTTGAAATTTTAAACCTGATAATAATTTGTTCAGATCCAACAAAAGTGGTTTCGTCGAAAACGGAGGTCGTTTGCAAAATGGCTATTTTTAAGGGCCATATATAATATTAAAATATATATAAATTCCATAGCGACTATTCTAAATTTTAATCTGGACAAAACTTATAATTTAAAAAGTGAAATCTCAATTTTTTACATTAGTTAGGAAGATATAGTTAAATAGATTCTAACGTTTCTTGTTCCATTAAATTTTGATTCATAACGAATTATGTACATTCGTTTGAAATTAAAAATCGAATTTTCAAACTACTGCGCCATTACGAGGTTGTTTTAACTAAATTTTAAATTCATATGTTCTAACTTCGATTTAAGTTTTAAATCGTTTATTCTCAAAATAAATCATTTTTAAATATTCAAAATCCATTCAAATCGATTAAAAATAAATTTTAAATTGGTTCCAAAAATACGGTTTGTTACAACCATTCCATCAAAACCCATAATTTATCAAATATATATTTAAGAATTTAAACCACACCCTCGACTTAGTTTAGATTTTAGGATATGTTATCCTATTGCGGCAGGCGCATCCCGTCACTAAGTAGGGACGTACTCTACTCGAATCAATACCAACATAGAGTAATAATGCATTACCTAAGATCTATTGTCTTATACTGCAACCCATCGAAGAAATATAACTAAGAAAATGTTTCTCAAAAGTAATCTTAAATTACTTTTTCAAATTCATATTTTTAAGGGTTTAAGACAAACCAGAAACCACCTCAAAATATTCCAATCTATGTTTAAGAACGATGTCAAATTATTGAAGTAAGTGGTTACATTTATAATTACTTGATAAAGGTTATAAAGTCCGATGAAAAGATAGCATTTTAAAAAGTGCTATAATAAGTTTCAACATCAATAAGAATAAAATTGCAGCATTTATAAAGTGTTATGAAAAGTTCTATGTAGTTTATAATGGTTTAAAACTCAAAAATAGCTTTTGGCGCTCTGTGAAAAGTTCTGGACAGTTTATAAGACACAAAACTGGTATTACAACGTTTTTGGTGCACTGTGAAAAGCTCTAGGTAGTTTATAATGATTTTAGACTCAAAAACAAATATTACAACGTTCCAGACGCGTTGTGAAAAGTTCTGGTCTTGTTACAATATTCTATAAATAATTCAGAGAAATTGCAGCGCTCCAGAATTGCTAAGAAAAGCTTTGGTTTGAGACACTTTAGTGTTAGAAACATTTAAAAGCATTTCAAATTCTAAAAGTGTTTCAAATTTCAGAAATTCAGCTTTTTGACCGCTTTTTTTGGCAAAATGTTTGATTTTATTTCTCTATGATAAATATAGTTTTTGACTCCAAATTTTCTATAGTAAGAAACTTTCTTAGTCTGCTTAATTACATGAAAAGAAAACCTTAAAATCATTTATCAATTTAATATATATAACTCAACAATACAAGGCATTTTTAATATGTCCATTTTAGGTAGATTTTTATCTGACTTTGCATCCAGTTTTCAAGTATACAAACGATCAAATTAGAAAAAGGGAAGACATGAAAGTTTTAGGCCTTTGAATTATCTTACCAGACTGATAAAGAAATCAAAATTTCATTAAGAATTGAGGAAGTTATGGTCAAAATACCGAATGTCATTTTCATAGGTTCGAGACAAATCATTCATTTTTAAATTTCACAACTTTTCTTCAAAATATGAAATGAATACACATGTACTCAAATAGTTTTTCTCGCATTGTAATTGTAGATTGAACTTGTATTTATTCTCCTGGATTTTTTTAAACTTCTCCTCTTTATCTTATCTTGTTTTTGTTTTATGAATGCATGAAACGAAGTGAACATTTCCACCCTTTTTATAGTATTCTTAAGGATAGTTTGGCAATTTGGTTTTGGACACTTGTCCACCTTATCTTCATGCAAGCTTTAGAATGTAGGCACATGCTCTATTAGGTGTTTTAAGATGTTTCTACACATGGACACCTAATGAGTTTATGTGTCCTTATTTCATTTAATCTCATGACATGTATACCATTCATTTGACGACACATGTCCCTATCATTTTATGCCACATTATATATACATATACCACTTGTTTTTTGTTATAAGCTATGTAATATGTGTTATATACATATATATATATATGTATGTATGTATGTATGTATATATGTATGTATATTTAGATATGTATGTATTCATTATACTTAAATGCTTAAATTGTATCAAATTAGTATATTCAAAATTTCTTGAAATTTCTTCATTCCCGGATTTTTGAGTTAGGCTGTAACAGTTATTATGACTCCAATTTTGGTTAAGGGGAATACAATTTTAATTTATTTTAAAATTGTTATGCGAAGACAAAATAAATTAGACCCCTATTAAACATATAAATAAAAATGCCAACATTAACCTTTTAAATCCTTAATTTGAGCCTTAAATCTTAAACCCTATTTGATTAATGAAGAATATTAATTTAATTTAATGCTAGATATGAATTAAAACTGGAATTTGATAATGTAACGGTGACACAGGAAAGTTGCGTGAGTGATCAAAAAGCATCGAATCTGGTATATAAACGCAATACCATATTGGACGGTATAAATGAAAAATGCATTATTAAACACAATATTTGATCGAAATAGTACATGAGGTTCAATGAATTTGCTATATAAGTTCAGGAAATATTTTGTGCGCTGCTTTGATTATGAATCGTGAATTCGATCAGGAAAGTATAGTCGAATTCGGCTAGAAAATATCGATGATCAAAATATTACATGTACATGATGACCAGGGCCGGTCCCAGAAGTTTTGGTACCTAAAGCCAAAAACCAAAACGAGGCCACTATATAGACACGGTTTTCTAATATACAACCACAAATCTAAAATTTAGATGTAAGAGCAAACCTAGATTTGCATCTTACACCTAGCGTAAATATCATTGTTCATAATTTGATTAATTTTGCATTACAATTCAGTGACCACAACTCATAAAACATAGACGCTGAACAGTTAAATATACTTGTAACAGGGCTCAAGCGCTTAGCTATTAAACCATATACAAATTTACAATTAAATATTTAAAACATAGGAAAAGTATATAAAACATACATGCTGAAAAACATTTTTGGGGTCTGACATCTAAAAAATACATATACGACAAAGATGTATGAAAGACAACGAAGCATGGATGACATCAAACTGGAAACTCCAAATCGTCAAACCGAAAATATACGAAGGACAACTTGACATAGATATTGTTTATAACAAAACAAGTTGCCATCTATTTTGTAAAACCACATACAAAAAATATACAGCTGCTGCTCTAATTTGTAAAACAACATACAATTAAATATCTAAAACATTAAAAAAATAAAAAAATCCACTTATTCCATACACTTACCGATGGTCCTTCAGCTTAAATTCAACTGAAATTGAATCAACACGTTTATTGTTCATACCCTAGATACTATCGTGCTTGCCTTTGCCTGCTTGGAGAATCGCGGTTTGGATTGCTTTCGCCTCGAGTTGGATCGCCGTTTGCTCACCGCAGCCGAGTGTTGCAGTCGCGCTTTTGATTTTACATATTTGCAATTGTCAACTGCCTTTTTTTTTATCGGTGATCGATTTGGTGTTTGATGCCCTTTTTTTTTAGCCCTAAGTGGTTGTTTTGTCGTTTTGGCAAAGGGCCTTACTGGATGATGACCGTTTATGCAAAATGTGACTGCTTTTTCTTCATTTTCTTCATTCGAACCATGTGGAGGAACAAAGGCTGTCAGGCGGTTTAGTTTGATTTTTAAAGCAACGTGGTTTCCATCGATCAATTTTTGAAGACTTATTTTAATGTTAGGGTTTAAGTAAGCAGCACGTGATTACGTAGTGAAGGGTACATTTGTCTCTTTTTATTTTTTATATCCAATTCTCCCCCTCCACACAATAAAAAATAAATAAGGAGTCTACTTAATCTTAATCAAAATTGGAGTCTCATTAGCAATCGTCATTTTATACAGATACAAAATTACATAAATCACATTAAAAAGGTGCGTTAATTCACAAGTTATATAAATTATGCATGTTCAATCTCCAACCAATTTTAGTAAAAAATTGTCCATCAACAATACAACTTTAAAATATAACATCTAACATTTAATTTAATTTTTCAGCTTAAATAATAAGTTAACATCAATGCTATCTACGCATATGCAATTATTTGTTTATACATAATTGTTTCATATGAAATACGGATTTACACCCATTAGAAGGTTTGTATAGCTAGACCATCGATAAAGAAGAATGTTCCTGGCATTTTTCGTAATTCAATTTGTCAATTTAAATAAGACCACTAAAAGCACTTTGGTTTATGTTTTGAACAATAAGGTGTGGCAGCCAAAAATATAAAGTGGAATGTTTTTAGCATCACAACATCATTTGAAACTAAAAACAACTAGTTTTGTGTTTTTGGTTACACATAAAGGTATTAGAATGAAAAAACCAAGTGCTTTTTAGGGGTAAATTTAAGGGATAGTTTGGTTAAAATCCTTGTTATGCTTCAAAATAGAAAAAATATCCTTGTCAAAAAGGTATGTAAACTAGATCATAGAATTAAATTAACTAATAGTTGTATAAATTTATGCATATTCAGTGATTAATTGACACAATTGCATAAATATCTGCAATTATTCATTGAACAATTGTAATTTTCAGTAACTATATTTTGAAGATCTAATTTTCAGTTTTTGTTTAGAAAGAAGATTTTGTGCATTAAGATTGATTTTAAAGAGCTGAGCCTAATATCCACTGGATTTAAATTATAAGTTAACATCCAACGTTTAAGTCAATTTGTCAATAGATAACAAGCTCAGTCGACGCATAAGCAAGCTGTCTTCGTGAGAAGCTTGCCGGATTAAAGTTTAGGATGGAACAAAATTTCAAGAAACCCCTCGTAATATTTATCATCGCATTCCTGTTTTTCTCCCAATCAAACTCCTCAGACCCCAAGGTCTGTATAATTGGAAGCGGAATCGCAGGTTCTTCTCTCTCATATTTCCTCAAAAGCTCTACTTGCACCACAAATAAACAAAAATGCATCGAAAACATCCATATTTTCGAGCGGAACACTGTACCAGGCGGCCGCATGCGTACCGTTATCGTTGGTGAGGATACCTTCGAAGCGGGAGGCTCAATTATCCACCCTAAAAATTTGCACGCTTTGGGATTTGCAAAGTTGCTAAACTTAAGTGTTAACAGTAACAGTGATGATGGTTCTTGGTTTGGGATTTGGGATGGGAGTAAGTTCATTTTTAAGGGGTTGAAACCTGCTGATGGCGAAAGCTCGTATTTCTACAGAAAATTACATGGATTGTTGAACGATTTGAGAATTTTTTGGAGATATGGTTTTTCTTTGTTTCGGATGAGTAGATTTGTTCAGGTTTGTTTGTATGATTGACCTTTTGAGCTGTAGGTTCATTAAAAGGTTTATTGATATCAAATGAAATATTTATGCTGGTCAGAAAATGCTGGACCGATTCATGCTTTGTTACAAGGAAGACGCAACTAGGCCAGTGTTTGACTCAGTGGGTGAAATGCTCAAGTGGTCCGGATTATATGAACTTACTCAACGGACATTGGACGCAGAGTTGAAAGATGCTGGGCTTTCTTCTTCGCTGATTTCAGAGCTAGTAACCGTAAGTTTATTTTGTTTATCAACCATCAAAATGTTGTTGGGAAGAATTCTCAAATTATGACCACCAAATTTAGAACATAATTTTAATAACTAATTATATTGTTCCACCTATTCGATCCCTTACGTTAATTGTTAGGAATCTCATCGCCAACAATATCCTCCTTGTCTATTATAACCCGAAAAATAATAATGCAACACATCGTCACAGCTAGCAGCTGTTTCGTTTTCTTATTTATGAAGCCTAGAGTCCCTTTGAGAGCATTTTTTTTAACAACGTAAAATAGTTTAGATGCTAACATTTATATCAATTTTAAGTTAATAGTATCAATTTTAAGGTAAATGCCTTACCACCTGATGTAATTATCATTGGGAATAAGTATCGATATATAGAAGTATACCCACCATTGAACTAGCTTTTGTCCGCTTTTTTCTCTTAAGAGGCATGGTCAAACATCATCTAAGCTGATTGTGATTCTATGGTTCCAAGTTTTCTTAATGCACTAACTATCTTAGGCTTATAAGGCTTACAGCTTGTAGCAGTGCCGTTCTTTGGGTTCTATGTATGTACTTCCACATATATTGGCTATATTGGCTTTGTAATGCTCTTAGAGGCTAAATCCCACCCTAGGAAGCAGTTTCATTAACTATCATGCACAAAAGGTTATCTTCTAAGAGCATCTCCAGTACTTGATTTTGTTACAATTACATATTTGTTATATTACACCCTTAATTGTGTTTTTTCCCCGAAAATAGATTACAAAAAAAAAAAAAAAAGTTAGATGCATGTTCGATAGGGGCTCCTATCTTATAGGCGCATATTCAACAGACGCCTGGGATTTAAAAAAAAAAAAAAAAAAAAAAAACTAATGCGTGCAGCGGTTGCCAAAACCAAGTATGGTCAATTTCTGTCGTATAACTTTCCGTAATCGAGTGTTGGAAGCAATTTGAGGGTTCAAATTATAGAACTGTAATCTGTGTCCCCGTTGTTATCAATGCTCCAAAGAAATTTCTTTGTGGAACTAAAGAAGAGCAATCTTGAATCCATTAAGTCATGTTAAACTTGTTTTCTTGTTGCAGTCTACAACTCAAGGGTCATGCATAACTTTTAGCATTGTTTTATCTTACTTGATATTATTTATGCGTAAGGTAAGTAGTCAATTACACCAGTGGTTGTGATTCAATGTGTTTGAAGTTGTTGACGACCATTGACAAGAGATGCCCTGAATAATGTTCAGTTACTCCATCTACTGAATTATTAGTAGGTACACTATTCTGTTGTTGTTTTCTATTTTTTTCCAATGGAAAGTAATGAATATCAAGCTCTGAATAGTCAATAATCAACTTTCAGAGGCTGTAGACTGATAGATAACATTTTAGACAGATTTGAGAATAGAATATCATATGTGTTGTTATTGTTAGGTCATTAGCCTAATTTTCCAGATTAATTATTTCACTTGACGTTTGTTTACAAGATTTCTCTTAAGGGGTGATCTCTCCAGTAATTTTTCATGTTTCCTCAATTATTTTTGATGGTTGTTTAAATTGAATTTGTAATTGATAGTTGCTACTAAACCTTTTATATAAACAATTTTTTTGAACCTTATGTAGGAAGAATTGCTTTACTAAATCTTTCATAAATCATGTAAAAGCCAAATTAATTAGTAAAACAACAATTGCCAAATAAAGTCAGACTTTAAGCAGATGCCTAAAAAAAAGCATTGATTTTAGAAGCAAATTAAAAATATATTAGGATAATTTAAATGAAAAAAGGGGAAATAATTCTTACAGAAAGCAGTTGTGTTGTTAATACTACAGACCTAGGAACTTCATCTTTAAATTTATAGACAAGGTAAAGGAATAAGTGTGGATGTAGAAAAAGAAGGTAAATATATTTGTGTGTAGATACAGCAAAGGATTAGGAGAAGTTGAATTGAGTTTGGGATTCTATGCCTGGTAAAATGGTAAATCAAAACAAGATACATGAGATTTTTTAGATTTACCGAGGAAGAACGAATTAAGACGAGATGAAAAGAAAATTACAGGAGGTGGGATAATTGTAGTAAAGACCAATGCATGTTCTGTTTGCGTAAAATAAAATAAGTTTCCTTGTAGATCGCCTTGAGGCGGACAAAAAAAGTTTTAGAGGCCTCTTGTCATCTGTTTGATATGACTAATTGTTTGTATCAGTACAATTCTTTAAGTCTTGTCTATGTACAACCACGAATGTTGGCTTGATATATGCGTTACTTGTTATTTATTTGTAACGATCATAGAGGCTAATTCTTCCTTGTTACATGGTTTTCATGTCATGGGTCGTCGTGTATTTCTTTTGCAAATTGTAGGTGATTAATTCAAGCGTATCAAATGATGAATCATGATTTCAGTCTGAAACCATTTCTGTTAAAGCATTTGAGCTTGTTATAGTCTGTCGGCCTATCGACCTAAAGAGCGTACCTTACGACAATATATGATTTTACTTGAGATAATTTGTGTGCAAGCTAGTTGGTCGACAACTTAAGTTGTTTGATGTGTTTGAACTTGTTAATTACAATTGATGTCAGAAATGCTAAATTATGATCACAGATATTTTCATCTATGCCTTGTCCTGAATTACTAGTTATATCTGCATTTTTTATTATTCAATGTCAAATAATGAATATAAAGTTTGCATAAGCAATAATCAATTTCAAAGAGTCAAAGACTATTATAGTTTTACATACAACGTTTTTGGTAAATTTCAGTAATGGAATATTGTATATGTTGATATTGCTGGGTCTTTGAGAAATTTTCAAGAGTAATTATTTGAGATATGGTAAAAAATTATTATGTCTAGTCAGTCTTTTCAATATTTCTAGTATATTGTGATACTGGTCTTAATGTAAATATTGAATAAGTTTGTGGAAGGATAGCTGGATAAGATTTTACATTTTGTTAACAGTTTTCTGCATGTTTTGACAAATGTTTAGTATTAAAGAGGGATAAGGTTGGCAGCTAATTTTTCTTGAAAGATGTTACTCTTATTTGAAACAATCATCAAATATTACACAATGCCTGCAACACTGTTAGGTAATCACTAGAATCAACTACGGACAGAGCGTTAGCATCAGTGGATTTGCTGGAGCAGTCTCTTTAGCAGGTTCTGATCCAGGAACCTGGTCCATTAACGGAGGCAACTGGCTGCTGGCTTCTGGTCTAATCAATCACACAAATGCCAATCTTCATCTAAATGAAGAGATCACTTCTGTTTCATACGCGAAATCGCAGTATTTGCTTAGAAGTTCTAGCGGAAACAGCCACAAATGCGATGTTGTTGTTCTTGCAACGCCTCTTGATGAGCTGAATATCTCATTTTCACCTTCTATTTCACTCCCTAATAGAAGAATACACCACACTTTCACAACCTTTGTTAGAGGACTACTAAACTTTGTAAGTATTTTTGGTTTACTTTAATTTATTTTTGAGAAATTCAGGCTGCTAAAATGCTTCATTTATTTGTAGAAATATTTTGGCTTTAATGATGCCTCAGATATTCCCGATCTTATTGGCACCATTGAAGCCCCTGATATTCCATTTTCCAGCATTTCTATTTTGAAAAAATACAGCAACAAGGATATGATCTATAAAATGTTTTCACGTACTCCTGCGAATGAAAGCTTACTGGACCAATTATTCAGGCATGTCATGTATAATATTAACGGTTTTCGTAATGCAATTATTGCAACTAGTAAAATGATAGAAGTTCGATGATCTTTCAGCATTAGGAAGGAAACCATATTCATCGACTGGGCAGCATATCCTCATTATAATGCTCCAGAAGTGTTTGCACCAATTATTCTAGATGGAATGCATTTGTATTACATTAATTCTTTCGAGAATGCAGCGAGCACTATAGAAACCAGTGCTGTAGCAGCTGAGAATGTAGCAAGATTAATTATCTCGAGGCTCTCAGAAGTAAAGAAAAGTGTGCCAAATATAAAATTTCCTGCATCTGGAGGTGAATTTCTGCATTCTGATCTTTAATATATCTTATTTGAATCAGAAATCTTAATAGCTTGTTGGACCTTTGTATGCTTATTTTGATCTTGCATTATGCTGCCTTCAGAGCTGGAACAAATTGTTTAGGTATGTTTATCAGTTTATGTTTTCTTGTAACATGCTTTAATTCTCTTTTGCTGTGTAGATATGCTGTGAGTTACAGTGAATGGCAATCTTGCTTATCTTCTAACAGTCCGACTCTATATTTCACCCTTTTTTTCCTGAGAAAAGGTATATGCATTCACATATTGATCATTTTGTTCTCAAAAGTGTAGAAAAGGATGGTGCAACCACAATTTGCAATCGTGCAAAACCTGCACAATAAAAGGCAAACGAAAATTATATAAGATTAAGAATCAAAAGAGAAGCATAAACAAATAGAGTAGTTTGCCAAATTCTATGTTGTACGTTCACTATTAGCTTTGATGATGATACCTTAGTCGACGATTACTTTTGTAAATACAAATCATTCACCATGATTCAAACCATTCCGGTAGTTTTTAATTTTTATGCAAGTATCTGTAAACTGAAAGAAGATGCCTTTCTCATAGCGTTAGCCTTGATATTTACAGATATAATTGACCACCAAAATTGCCAGGATTGATTTAAACACGGTTATCATCTGCAAACTCGAAGTTTCAGCCAAAAAAAAAAAAAAAATGGGGTCATAATCAAGTTATCACGAGCAAAAAAAATATATCAGTATTGATCATTATGAACCTGTACCAGTACATTTGTGCTATCTTGAACTTTTTCTTTGATTTGGTCTCTCTTCAACAAACCAGTGGTGGCCCACATCAGGATCCAATAAGGTTCGGTATGATCCTTATGGATCAGCAATGACCTTTTCATCTTGTAATTTATATCATTTTCCTCTTGCTTTTCATGCCCTTGGCTTAACAACTAGCCAAGTGTATGTCTCTTTGTATGGATCTACACAGATCCTTTTTGTGTTCCTCCGTGCTTGGTCATTTTTTTTACTTTTAAGTTTGATATCTCTTGTTCTTCACGATCCGTTGTATGACCACTTGGTAGTCTAGATTCATCATATGACTTGGTTTAAATGCGTGATAACACCTAGCTCCCGTTGTTTACTTTGAGTTAGAAACCATACTTTGAATCAGAGCAAGCCATTGAACTATGCTCTGCAAAGATGTTTCTACCTTCTAAATGATCCTCGTGAAACGTGGTGTCTTTTCTGGGTATATCGTGCACATCGTTTCGAATAGTCGTAGAAAATTATCTATTTAGCATATATAAAAGTTGAAGTTTCTCACTTAAACTCATAGCTTGGTTTCAAGATCCCTAAAAGTTTCTCTCCTCTTTTAGTTAAGTTGATTTTTTATCTTTTCTCATTTCAATCCCATCCGTTTTCGTATGACCATAAGTGCCATGGTTTGAAGTGTGTTACCATTTAAGTAACACATGGAGGAATTTGGACTCCCACTTTATTTCATCTTGTAATATGTTATAGATCAAGCTCTTGTGACATTTTCCTCCATGGGGATCCTTGCCTTCTAGGTCAATTTCAGGCTCTGAAGTTTATCATTCATCTGTTGGAACTAAACGAGTCTGTGGTGGAGTAATTAAGTAGATTTCAACTTTTTTACATTTTTGGATCTTTATTGGGCATATATGGCCTAAATTCATCTAGAACTTTTCTATATTCCTTTTTAGTAAAATCAATATTTTACTTAAATTTATAAATAAAGTTTTTTATTATTGAATTTGTATTGTATTATATGATATATGTATCATACACACGCATGTGCAATATAAAAAGGTGTACATGGTTTGAATACTCAGTCCGAAGGGGTAAGGTGTATGGTCCGTGTCCGTACGATTCTCATTTAGAACAAGAAAAAAATGTATGAAAATATGTCCGTCCGAAAATGTTTGATGTTTTTTCTATTATCCGAACTTTATCTGTCTGTTGTCCGGCTCATGTGAACAATATTCGAGCCAATTTCTCGTTCGATCTATGTGTGTTTGAAAGTCTTATAGGATAGGACACGAACACCCATTTGTCCAGTCCGACCGTCCGATTAACACCCATAATTTCGTCGTTCATTTTGAATGGACGGTTCAATGGGGTCCACGTCCAATGCATTCGACGCGGATGTCTACGTCAACTGTCCTAGTTGGAAATAGAAGGTTGCGTAATATTTTCTCAATTGTCCTTCGTTCTCTCTAGATAGTTACTGATCGTACATTTTGAAGTCCTATTGCAATTTCCGATTTTACACGTATTTATGATACTTTATTAATTCAGTATTTTCGCTTTCAAAATGCTGACATTATCCAATTTCAAACATTACTTTCAAAACTCACATCAGTTTTCACGCTCAAGTTTCTATTATTATTTTCTTTCTAAACGGTATTCTGTAACAAAAAAGATAGCCAAGACCCTTGTTAATTTTTCATACTGTTTTTAAGTATGATTTGTAGATTATTTGGCAGATTTTCATTCGTATTATTTTACTAAATCATTTCAAGTTTTTTTCTGTAGGATATGCATTAGAAGAACCTGACGGACTGGTATGCTTGTTAGGAAAATTTGGTTGTATCTATCTGTTTCAACTCACGTATCTTAGTATTTTTTTCAACAATAAATGTTGTCGTAACGAATGTACAACAGCAAATTAAGTTAATAATGACAACAACAATGATAAATATCGTTTCACTATTAAGTAGAAACGATACACCTTCTAATAGGAAATATAGCAGCAATATATGTAAATAAATTTACAAGAACCGGAATCTAAATGGGATATAGAAGGAAATTTCGTTTGAGGCTTGTCGTGATAATTTCATTAAGAGTTTATTCAAAGTCTCCCAAGATACAATAGATGTGATATGCTCGAGATTGTGGTGTGTATGATCTCCCGTGTGATTTGTAGGACTGTAACCGTATAATGATATGAGAACCGACTTTGTAATACTATAGGATAAAACAATTTATTTTGTCATAGTTTTTTAATTATTTGAAACTACATACGAATTACAGTATATGGAAGAAAAATTACATCTATTTTTAAAAATAAAAAATAATTATTTTAACCAATTTGGCAAACGCAAAGATTAAATATTCATGAAAAATGTTAGAAAAAAGATTGATATAGTGATTCAAACATTGCAGAACTTTGATATCCTGGTAATAACATAATTAAATACAAAAAATAATTAATCTTTGTGCTAGTGTTAACATCTCAGTGCAGAACGCTGTCATTTGGCTTCATTCTCAGGGCCTTGTGGTAGTAGGTTATGGCATCACCAAATCTATCCATTATATGATATGTGTGTGCAAGATCAGCATAGTGCTTAAACTTTGAGATAAAAGAGCCAATGCTTTTTCACAATTGGAGATTGCTTTATTGTACATCCCACATAAATTAAACAAAATACTATGAAGTCACTTTACCGTCATTGCAAAGTTCTAAGTTCAAATGCAGATATTAAAAAAGTAGTTAATCATGAGGTTGTAGCTAAAAATACTGGCTGCAACTGTACGGATGATTGTTCACTTGCTTTAGCTTTCTTTGCAAATGAGCAAGATTCACCAAGGTAGGTTCACATGTTTCATCTAGTGAAGAAGAAGATGCTACATGATATAAAGTTTTCTCAAACCACTGTATTGCCTTTTGATAACTGAAAACATCAAGTGAATGCAGAAAAACAATCATACACGTGCATAGCAGTTCTTTATCTTATATTGCATAGTGGAAAATATAATAGTTGATAGGGGAGTAAACGTTTCTTACTACTCCATATGATATGCAACTGCTCCAAGTTCGTTTGTACAGCAAAAGATCAGAAGGGCATATGGATTTTGACTGCAGAAAAAACTGAAGTGAATATATTTCAGCACGAAGCTACTTCTTCATGTGACATTACACTGTACATTTGCATTAGCACTTTAGAAAGGCAGATAAGCCTCTTTAGATCTTTGTACCCAGAGTGCTAACAGGTCCTAATAAACAACACAAGATGAAACATCAACCAAACTTCTTTTCTGTATGTGCAGATCAATTACAATCGAAAGAGCTTTCGTCCAAGTAAGATGCAAATATTGCAAACAACAAAACACTTTTGATTCCATGATA
The DNA here is from genome assembly GCA_030737875.1 of Allium sativum. Lineage (NCBI taxonomy): Eukaryota > Viridiplantae > Streptophyta > Magnoliopsida > Asparagales > Amaryllidaceae > Allium > Allium sativum. The sequence goes on from CM060919.1 coordinate 35,405,503, forward strand.
GACTGGTGGTCATGATGAGTCATTGGTAAGATACAAGAGTGGCGGATTAAACACTCGGTAACAAATGAATTTACTAGCATCAGTAGTTGGAAACTGTGGAGTACATTTACACATGTTGTTAGTCGAAGTGTGACCATTGCATGAATAAGTCTATACAACAGAACGTAGGAATTCGAAGTAACTATATCGCTACATTGATCAAGATATCCAAATGCCTGTTCTGCAAGTTTGAAATTGTGTGTTTTCATATATTCCATGCCAATATATAATGTGGGTAGGTGGCACCTGCAGTTAAAATTACACAAAGTAAATTGAAGGAATGCTTATAAACTGCTACGACAAGGCGAACTTGTCCAATCATTAAAGGATGGTCTCATTCGTTACTTTTACAAATACCATTTATATCATCAGACCAAGTTTGCATAATAAACTAAGCCCCTCCTTGTTACATCAGTTGCAAATTTTAGATTAAAAATACCGAAATATACATGGATTTATGAAGCCGAAACTAGCAAAAATGTGAATGGGTACCATGGAAATCAGATTCTGTCCACTTCCATAAGCGGAAAATCTATAAATATTAAATATCCGAGAAAACATGTATGGATACTTTACATTTTGTTTTTTGTCAAATTATGTGCATTTAGCTGTATTCCTTGTGTTATTTAGTAGTTTATCTCATATGGAGTTATGTATTTCGAATTATCAATTGACCGCGGATACGATAATATTTGATATTCGTCTACTGTCAGCATACACCAATATGCAAATCCGAAAAATGATTTCGAACACGAATACTGAAAGTATCCGTTAACGGACATGAGATGGTAAATATTTCAATTCAATCGATGTTAGATGTGTATATATTCAAATATTCCTAGTCATCAATGTATTCATTATTGAATTAATCTAAAGTTATTGTTGGTGAATTTGTAGACGACTTGTAATTCTACGGCCTGTATATGCGTGAACCTCTTCTTTTAGCCTACCGTTTGTCCAATGATTATGCTACATGCCTCTTTTTCCCTCAATCAGTAAGTGCAAATGTAAGTGGATATTCTAGGCCCACTGGACTGACTACTACAACCCAACCTATAAACCCATAACCCACCCCTCCTCATCAAATAAATAAGGATAATTCACTTACTTAGGCTTCTTTTTATAAACAATAACGCAAATAGCCATGTTCTAGAAAAAAAATAACAAATGTAGACCTGTTTGCGTTTCGAAGGCGAGTTTTGGAAACTCGCCTTCAGTAAAATACACGAATGAGTTTCCAAAACTCGCTTTCAATAAAAACTCATCCTAACAAACTTACATGCAATACCACATTCAAACTAGCCTACACACAACACGGAGATGTAGTGTTATGTTGATTACTTCCTTGTACATTATAATCGACGCTCAGTTTATATTATATAAAAAAATTGCATAAAATATTAATAAATCGTTATGCTTTATAAACGATTCCACAACGACTTTCTGAAGATTTGATTGGACATAACTAAAAATTTGTAGTATGAAATCTTCATTTTTCTCTTTCGTTATAAAAATATAGTTCAGTAGATTCGAACGTTTCTTGTTTCAAAGAAATCCAATTAAGAACGAATCATATATATTCAGTTAAAATTCAATGCGTAGAACTACGAACTACCGCGACATTAGGAGCTTGTTTATAATTATATTATAAATTATACGTTCAAACGTCGTTTAGTTAATACGAATATCAAAAACAAAAATACAAATGGCAAACAAGGAAACTAAATGACAAATAGCCGAACGTACCAAATAATTATACATACGTTAGTTTTATCCAAAGCTAAGAAATAAATAAACATACCAAAACATAGCAAATAATTATACAATGACTACTACCCAATTAATTAGACATATACTGCTAATACGATCAATCAAACGTGCACTAGTTTCGTCTCGGCCGCCTGACTAGTGGTGTGGAAGTTGAAGACGAACCACTGTCCTTGCTGCTTCTAGTGCGTCGTGCACTGCTAGAACGGGGTAATGTAGGTGCTGGTTGCGATGGGTCATGCGCAGTCTCCTCATGTGCTACTGACGGAGAAGGAGGAGGTGGAGGAGATGGTGGTTTCGGCCGATCTAGCTTGTTTCTACACAAGATCACGTCTAAATTCTGTTGTATGTTTGTGCATATAGTCCTTCCCTCATCGTCCGTCTGCCTCTCTGGGAGCTTCTCTACTTCGTCCCATGCACGGTTATTACCGGCGGCCTGCAAATTTAACAGAAAATTAGATACAATGAATAAATGAACTTAATTGTATTTAGTACTACACACATCAACTTACCACGTTACTCTCTAGTGGTGCTCTAGGAACGTACGGTGCTAACGCAGAATCTACTCTGCGATTAACGAGACGGCGTCGTGTTATGTTCCAGAACCACCTCATGTACTGCGCCATGGATATGGTGGGCTCCCTCTCGAACTCAATACGGTTCTCGCGATCATTCCACATAGCAACAAATGTGCGAAAGTCCTGCGCACTTTAACCCTCAATGTAAGGAGTTGCATCATCCGGTATATGCTGCATCAGGGTGAACTGTCTCATAACCCTATCGGGAATGTGCCAAGCGGTGAAGCTGTAGGCTATATAGGTGCTCTCGCCGTCCAAAGGTATCTATGAGCTATGCACGTGATTGGTAGTGGGGCAAGTAACTCCTGCGTGTACAGCGACCATGTAATCTTTTCGTCTGCAAGGACGTCCAACTCATTGTAGTAAAATGACAACCCTCGTCGCGGTGTATGTCGCGTATTCTTTTTTCCAACCCACTTGTTACACGATATTAAGTGTACATATATTAGAAATGGTATGTGTTGTGTTTAACAAAATAAACGATCAAATAAGTATACCTAGCTCCAAGCGACATCGATGCATCAGGCGTAACCACTAATCTTCCGATGGGAAGATATGTCCAGAACCAAAGCTGCGTTTGAAAATATACTATTAATACAAGAGAATGATGCATCACATTGTATAACAATAAATTATAGAAATTCGGTTCATACTTGAACTAGTGTCGGGCAACCGGCAATACAGGCAAACTGTTGCAGCGCGACCTTAGACAATTCTTGATATGTATCGGCCAACACTGCACTACCCCACGAATATGTAGCGCAGGCCCGAGATCAGCTAAAAATGGTAGCCATCTCAAACCTATACGGGTCTTGGCATGATCGACCATCATTCTGCAAAAAATAATATGTAGTAAAATGCAACGAGCCCGTTGCTCAACCTCTACCTGGGTGGCATCTGTAGGAATATCAGTTGTCAACTGATTACATAACCATCTAATCTGAACGGACACACCACCTCTAACTTGATTGGCTGGTGGATCTAGCCCAAGTAGGTCGCGAGATAGCTGCAAATAATCATATCACGCACCATGAAACGCAACAGCATTGCCTTCAATAGGCAATCCTAACAAAACAGCCACATCTGCCAAGGTGATAGTCATTTCACCAATTGGTACGTGAAACGTGGATGTCTCAAGCCTCCACCTATTTAGTAAAGCACCAATAAGGCTATGATTGAGCTGGATGTAACCTAAACGAAAAATATGCATGAATGCATTCCTCTGGATCTCGGCAAGGACACGAGGATCCTCGGATGTCACTTTTGAAAGTGATGACGAGTGGTCAATGATAAACCCAGTATCATCACTCTGGAAATTTAATAAATAAAAAAAAAATTAATGTATAATGTAGAAAAAAAAGTACTAAACATAAAAAAATGAAAATAATAACAAATTGTTACCTCCGTACGAGCAAGGTTAGATGTCCTATGTTGCAGCTGCAGATATAACATGCTCGGATTTACTGGTCTAGACTCCATCTCAAAATACTCTGCAAAAATGCAGAAGATATTTATATAAGTATATTTTTCTAGAACATGCTATAATTTTCTATTCGATTCCATAAACAAGGAAATTTATCTACGACAACCTTTCCAAACCAGTAAAAAACTTTTTTTTTTCTTTCATTTTTACCACATCTGCACAGTACACACTACACAGCTTAAATGAGACGTCAAACTCGTGTTTCAACGATACTAACTTCTAACAAACAAGTTTACTAGCCTACACCCAAATGCACCCAACATCGTTTGTAATTAACCGCAATACCTCAATCCATATTATATCCAATACAACATCCAATAACCATCATGTAACCAAAAATCCCAATTCAATAATGTGAACAATATACACACCAAAAACCCCAAATCAAAAATGTGAACAATGTACAAATTTCTCACTAGTAAGCCACAATCAACTCCATAACCAATAATCCTTAAAAATATATGATCTAATTTCAAAATTGAAAGTTAGGGTTTACATTTTTACCGATTTCGTATTGTACGCCGGATGTGCTAGCCGTTGTAGTCTTTTTGGAATGAATTGGATGAAAAAGGAGTTGATTTGAGGTTTTTTTTTTTTTTTTTTTTTTTTTTTTTTTTTTTTTTTTCGCAGCAGAAATGAAATAGAGGACTGGGGAAAGAGGGCAACTAAAGTGGGATGGGGAAGAAAGGGGTCTCGGGTTGGGTTATTATGTGTGCAGGGTTTAACTGAATGCGTGTTTTGGAAAAACGCCTTCGTATTTTACTGAAAACCAGTAGACTATTCGTGTTATTAAATCTAGGTATTATTTTTTAAACAAACAGGCCTATATAGGTTGATTTTCCAATAAACAATCAGCGCACCGAATAAACGGTAAACTACAGTTTAGAAAAATGACTGAAGGCAGTTGTTTTGCAGTTAAGAATACCATCTTAAAAATATTGTCTGAAAAAAAAACATTAATAAAATGTTATATTGATATAATATTATTTATGTAAATGTTAAACTAAATTAGTACTACAATTACAGTAGAAGTGAATTTATAGCAAATACTATATGCAGATACTATTACTTAACATCTTGTGAAAAGTTTGAAATAGTCAGTAACACATGAACTATGGGACACCACCCTATATGATTAGCCTTTGAAAGATGATAAGTTAATGATCTTTGACATGAGCCTTGTGCGTTTTTCGCTAACGCCTCGCTTTAATGTGCACCACGTGCGGGCTTTGTACACTGCTTCTAATAAACTTTTAAACAATGGAATTGAGGTAGTTCACTTTTTTAATATCAGAACCTACGTACGTTTTGCTATGAACGAAAACTGTATGTATTTAAGAAGATTTTGTTCAAAATTTATATCTTGCCTAGAGTTTTTTATTATTAATAATTACTAAATATAACCAGTAACTTCACCATTTTTATTAACTGACACAAAGAAAGGGAAAGTGGAAAATAGGAAAAATGCCAAACTTGACAAAAAAATTGGTCAAAAATATGAAAAATTTAGTTTTTAGCCCAAAGTCTACATTTTAGTGCAAAATGAAAAATGACAGTTAACCCCCTGAGTTTCACATTTACACTGAAATGTGGACTTTCGTCTAAAAAACAAACTTAGCATACTTTTGACCAAAGAATTTACTAGGTTTGTCCTTTAAAAGAAAATGCTCGAAATTGGAACATATTTATATGTGCGCATTAAGTAGCATCAGAGGTCAACTAATTGTTTCATGTTAAGTGTAAGCATTTGAAAGGAATTTAAAATATGATCTTCAGGCAGTATATGGTGGAGTTGTACAAGAATTCATTATAAGAAAAGTAAATTGTAATATTATTGAGAACAGATGATGTAATTGTATTCTGAACTGTTTTAGATAGATAATACATAACGTGTGCTATAGTATATATAGCAATGATATGATACTGGGCATAAAACAGATGCAAGCCCATATAATAAGCCCAATAGGCATTACAAAGCTCATTTTGATATAAGCCGATAGCGGCCTCTCTTGTTATATTATTACCCCGCCTCAAAATGTGCTAGGGTTACTTCTGCAGTCTCTTTGCGCCGCCACCATTGAAAACCTTGAGCTCTTGTCTTAATCTCTCAAAATTTTGCTTCGACAATGCTTTGGTTAATACATCAGCCTTCTGATGAAAGGCGGGGATGTGTTTGACCACTAATTTTCCAGCTTCAGTCTTCTCTCTGACAAAATGGAGGTCTATTTCCATGTGTTTCGTCCTCGAATGCTGTATGGGATTAATCGAGAGAGAGACTGTGCTTCTGTTATCACACCAGAGGGTTGGTCTCTTGGCCAACTTTAACCCTAATTCGTCAATTAGGGCTTCTACCCAAATTATCTCTGCCGCGGTCGAGGCCATGGCTCTATACTCGGCTTCAGTGCTGGATCGTGAAATTGTAGCTTGCTTCTTCGTGCACCAGGAGATTGGGTTCGGTCCCATGAACAAACAGTAACCTGAAGTGGATCGACGGTCATCTGGGTCATTAGCCCAGTCAGCATCGCTGTAAGCGTTTAAATTAATATCCTTGCTTGCTTTTATAGAGATGCCATATTCTGTAGTTCCTTGTATGTACCTTAGAATACGCTTTACAGCAGTCCAGTGTTTGTTCAGAGGATTAGCCATGAACTGACATACCTTGTTGACGCTGAAACTGATCTCAGGTCTAGTTATAGTCAAATATTGTAGGGCACCTACTATGCTACGGTATTGTTTGTGATTTTCAATTGCTTCACCATCGTATTTGGATAATCTCAAATTGCTTGTCATGGGTGTGGAGATAGATTTAGCATTGTCCATGTTGGCTCTCTTAAGAATTTCTGTTGCATATTTCTTTTGTGAAAGGAAAATTTCAGTGTCTGTTTTCCTTTCAACTTGTATGCCTAAGAAATAGCTTAATTCCCCCATGTCTTTGATGGCAAATGTCTGTTCCAGTTGAGTCACAACTTTGTTAACCTCTGTTGAGTCATTCCCTGTTATGAGTATATCATCAACGTATACCAGAATATATGTAGTGCTTTTACTGTTTATTCTGGTATATAGTGAATTGTCTGAAACAGTGGCTTTGTAACCTAGATTAGTGAGGATGTTTTTCAGCTTTATGTACCAAGCTCTGGAAGCTTGTTTTAGGCCATATATGGCTTTCTGAAGTTTGCATACATAATTTTCTTTGCCTTTGCAAGCATATCCTGTTGGTTGTTGCATGTAGACATCTTCATTAAGGTCACCATTCAGGAATGCATTACAAACATCTAGCTGTCTAATGTTCCAACCATTTGAGATAGCTATGGATAGGATAATCCTGATGGTTGTTGGTTTAACAACTGGCGAAAAGGTCTCATTGAAGTCAAAACCATATTTTTGAGAAAAACCTCTAGCAACCAGTCTTGCCTTGTGTTTGTAAATTTTTCCATCAGCATCTTTCTTTAACCTGTATGTCCACTTGCATCCCACAATGTTTTTACCTTTTGGTGCACTGACTAAACTCCAAGTATTGTTCTTGATCAGTGCTTCATATTCTTCATCCATAGCATCACACCACTGTCTGTAGTTGATTGCTTGATCATAGTTTATTGGTTCAACATCACAATTGATGTCATTGATAGATGCATGGTAGATTTTAGGTTTGAAAATACCACTTTTGGCTCTAGTAATCATATGGTGTCTTGTTTGAGGTTGCTGTGCTTCACTATCACTGCTGTTGTCATCTGATAATGTGGTATTTTCATGATTATCCACATTGTTGTTGTCACTTTGAGCTTGGTTATCATCAGTTATATCATCATTATCATCTGAGCTATATCCTGATCTGGTACTAGACACAGTTGGTGTAGCTAGAGTTAAATCAGGCACTTTATCTTCATGTGTGTGTGCAGTCCATTCTGATAGTGTAGGTATTGACCCCATCATTAATTTTGTTTGATCATGACTTTGTTTGTGTGTAGTTCCTTTTTCTGCAAAAGGGAAAACACACTCATTAAAGACAACATGTCTAGACATTATGACTTTCCCTTTCTCATCCATGCATTTGTAACCTTTTTGACTATTGCCATAACCTATAAAAGTACATTTGCTGGATCTAAGGGAAAGTTTATGAGTATTGTATGGTCTGAGGCATGGGAAACACATACATCCAAATGTCCTCAGTGTGCTATAATCAGGTTTCTTTCCATGTAGCATTTCATGAGGACATTTGAACTGCAATACCTTAGTTGGCATTTTATTTATCAAATAAACAGCTGTGTCAAATGCCTCATTCCAGTATTTCATAGGCATGGATGCCTTAGATAATAATGTTAGCCCTGTATCAACAATATGCCTGTGTTTTCTTTCTACAATGCCGTTTTGTTCAGATGTATAGGGGCAGGTAGTTCTATGAATTATTCCCTTGCTGTTAAAATAGCCTTTTAAAGGGAAAAACTCACTGCCTCCATCTGTTTGAACAATTTTTGTGCTACAGTTCAATTGCTTTTCACTGAAATTAATGAACTGTATCATAGTATTGTGAGTTTCAGACTTGGCCTTTAGAAAGAAAATCCAAGTGTATCTAGTGTAAGCATCTACAATTGATAAGTAATACCTGTGACCTTGCCTTGAGTGAATTGGTGCAGGACCCCACAGGTCTGCTGTTATCAGTTCAAGTGGTTTCGAATAAACAGAGGCAGATCTGTTGAAAGGTAATTTATGGCTTTTGCCTATTTGGCAATGTGTACAGATGCTGGAAACAGGTATGTATTTACAAGAAATTTTATTTTCATTCAATATTCTTGTAGTAATATCATGACTAGGGTGTCCTAGTTTACAATGCCAGATGTCAAAATCACTATCAATGGAAATTGGATTAACTTCAATAGAATCAGTATTATTTGTGACATTAGGAAGTTGAATACTAGCATTACAACACCAACTATTGTTAACATTTTCCAATCTGGGATTCACGCTGCAGAATCTGTACAATCCATTGTCCAGTCTACCCTGTAACAATATGTTTTTGCTTAGAGAGTCTCTAACAAGGCAGTAATTGGGGTGAAACTCAAAATATACCTTATTATCACTAGTGAATTGAGACACACTGATTAGGTTTTTCTTAACATTAGGGACTCTAAGTAGATTATTCAGTAAAAGTTTTCTTTTACCTTCAATAAAACCTGTTCCAGTGTGAGATATATTCATGGTTTCACCATTGCAAGTGTGAATGACTTGCTTACCTGAATAGTTCTTGTTACCAAGATTTAAATTCTGCAAATTGTTGGTGATGTGATTGGTGGCACCTGAATCTGGGAACCAATCCTCGCTGTTGATGTCTTCTGCTTTATTTGAGTCATCATTGTTGCCAGCAATAGTTGAAGTGTCTGCATTTGACCTGACCTGACCGGCTTGTGCAAGATTCACATTTGCATTTCTTTGATTGAATTGGCTTTGCTGTGAATTGTTTACATCAGTGTTGAACCTATAGTAACACCTGTTTGCTGCATGTCCAGGTTTGTCACAAATTTGACATTTGATTCTTGGAGTATTGCTGGATCTGCCTCTTCCTCTGCCTCTCTGGTTTGCATTTCCTCTCTGACCTTGGTTGTTACCTCTACCAAAACCAGGTACGTTTCTTGATTGGTTGGGATTTCTTGAACTTGAGGCAAAATTTATGCTAAAGTCATTTTGGGTAGCTTTTCTTTGCTCTACCCTACCTTCATGTGCCAACAAAGCTGAATAAACTGATTGCAATTCTGGTAGGACAGATTGTGTGGCAATGAAAGTAACAAGAGATTCATATTCTTCATCTAACCCATTCGTTAACGTAAGGATCTGTTCACTATCAGAAATTTGATGTCCCACGGCTTTTAGTTTATCGCATAGAGTTTTAACTTTAGAGATGTACTCTCTCATGGACATATCTCCTTTTCTTGAATTCTGAAACTCTCTTCTATAATGCATGATTCTTGCTGCTGATTGTGAATTGAATATTTGCAATATTGTAGTCCATATCTCATGTGAAGTGGTGCACCCTATGACTTGAGAGAGTAAGTTTGCGTTGATAGACGATAATAGCCAAGATGACAGTAAACTGTCTTGTTTTTGATGGTGAGTATACGCTGGGTTGCTAATCATTTGTCCATCCTTGTTGATTGTCATTGCAGGTGGTACAGACTTTGTTCCGTTGACATAATCTTGGAGGTCGTAACCTCTCAAGGCTGTCTCAATCTGGAATTTCCATAACAGAAAGTTCTCTTCGTCGAGAGGAATAGTGATAACCTGGCTCTTCGGCTTGATGAGAGTCAGAGGAGGAGCAGGGGGTTCAGCGCTGCCTATTCCAGAATTTGCTGTCGAATTATCATTGCTGGATTGATTCTGATTTCCAGTCATGATGAATAAATGGTGAAAAAGGTATTTGGCGAGGCTATTTGCTTGAAAGAGTGATAGCAGCCAATGAAAAAGTGGGTAAGTAACGGTGCAGAGGTGGTTCTTGTGTTCTTTTGAATTCAAGAACTAGCACTCTCGTATCAAGAAGTCAAAGGATGAGATCAAGAATCTCTGATGACGAGCAAAGATTGTTGTAGCCGCTGTGAACGAGAGTTCTGGCTTGGCACGCACAATCACTGATAGGAACAGACGCAGCTCTATGATCGGAGATGGGTGGCTCTCCGATGATGAATATAAACTCTGAGGAGACCCAAATCACAGCCCCCTTTGATCGAGAGAAATGTGTTTTCAATATATGCCGTTTGGCAGTTTACAGCTCTGATACCATATAAGAAAAGTAAATTGTAATATTATTGAGAACAGATGATGTAATTGTATTCTGAACTGTTTTAGATAGATAATACATAACGTGTGCTATAGTATATATAGCAATGATATGATACTGGGCATAAAACAGATGCAAGCCCATATAATAAGCCCAATAGGCATTACAAAGCTCATTTTGATATAAGCCGATAGCGGCCTCTCTTGTTATATTATTATTCATGCATTATCTTAGTTTTAATCTTTAGTATTTAACAGAGAGTTTAGGTTGTTATATTATTCAAAATATCTTATGAACAACAATTTTAAGGAATGAACAAATGTTAACGGGGAATAAATTTGAATCACGATAGATGGACCCATCAATTCCTTAATAGTTTTTATCTAACAAAAAAAATGGGTCATTAAGTTTTGAGTTCTAATATCTGTGATTGTCGTATGCATATGGATAAAAGACAATCAAATGAAAACTAAGCCCATGCCGCCCATGCTAGCATTTTAGGCACCATGCAAGTATGGATATCAAGTACTTATTGTTTGACCGATTGATGACTTCTCGATTATTGTTGACACAAGCTGACTTGGGATACCGTAATGTCATTATTTGTCCAATTTATATTCTCACACAACTGAGGGCATATGCGACCAAAACTTTAGAGCAAGCATTGAAAGTTAAGAATTAACTAGTATTACTGCATAAAGGTTGGAAAACCCGACCGTTAAACTATATTATAATAAAAAACCTATTAATTTTTTTTTAACTAACTTGTTTTTTTTTTTTTAAGTAATTGTGGTATTGTAAATTCAATTGCACTGCGGGTTATACATGTAAATCAACTTGATATCGAGGATCTATTATTGATAAATCGATATGTATCATTTATAAGTACATATATATTATATCGACAAGGATTAATATACTCCTAATTTTGAGTTTTCTTGTAACTCTAAATTACTATTATATTGAAAAATAAAAAGGCAAACTAAACAAATATTAGCTTAAAATATATATCTTACATATGGAAAAATTAATTTAAAAATTGCAAAAAATATATGTAAGAAATAATTCAGGTATTATTAAACTATCATAGAGCATTTTTTTTTTTTTACTTCTAAATAAGACAACCTCAGCCATCTTGAAGACGAACGTGAACTAAAAAAGGATAATAAGAAGGCACAAATAACAAAATAACCGAAAAGAGATTGTTACCCAAATTAAAAACGGGATGACATCTAAATGACCTAGTGGATTCAAAACTGCTTTAGATGAATCAACATGTCAATATTGATATAGTTGCACAAATTTTCTAACTCGAACAAATATCACCATAACATGCTACAGTTCATTCCAACCTACTAATCTATATGAATTCAATTTGCAAATACTAAAATTTCATTTGTGCACATTTTTGCTGAAGAAAAATAAAATAAACACAAGGGAAAAACATACATCGCACACAACAATCAAGATCCAAATCAAAATCCAGAATAATCATTTAAAAGTTCTTGAATGCATAATCAGTTATCAATCTAAAACCATACACCTTCCTACAAAGAGAAATGTTGAGCAAAACATAGAACAACCATGATGCAATGAACAAGGTTCAGGCACAATGCCTTTGCACTTTATCACGATGACCAATTTGGTTAAGTATTTATTTTATATCAAAGGCAATGACCAGTTTATAATTTTTTTAAGCGCGGTAACAAGCCATCAAAATTTCATTCACAAGGACAATACTGTAAAACTGATACCATACACATAATAAAACTGATACTTAAATTCTGATACCATACACATTATAAAACCGATACTTAAAAACTGATTGTCAAATTCTGATACCATGCACACTATAAAACTGATACCTAAAATCTGATGCTTTGTCGTTTAGAATAAAATTTCAACAGGCCGTCCTTACGGCTGAAAAAGCCTTAATTTTGTCATTCACACAATTTTCCTATTATTATTATTGTTTTAGCAGCAACAATTTTTTTTAATTAGAATACACGCATAGATTAAGGTTGCAAAATAGCTGCTAAGCAACAACTGAGTAGACAAAATAATACACCTTCTTACCATATTACATAGTAGCTATAAGTTGCATGAAAGCCACCGATGCTTTAACATGAAACAAAGAAAATGCCTTACAAGCAGCATATAAGATAACAAACTCCAGTAATAACCAATCAGAGGTATCACATTTAACTGGTAAACCCAACATATATTAGCTGATCATTGCGTTCTTTTCTTGAGGCTTGGAAACTCCAAACCATTCATTACCCATTTGTTGGTGAATTACCCTCAGACCTTAATTTTTTCCTCTTTGAGACCCATCCTCTTCTGATCAACATACAGACGCAGTGGCGGACCTAGCTTTTTGGTTGAGGTATGGCAAAAAATAGTCCCATACTGCAAAGATTGTTCAATTTTTCCAACATATATATATATATATATATATATATCAACATGCATTAAAATAACACAAACCTACCTGATATGGTGACATGTTGGCCAAAATATGGCTTTCCTAAGGCCTGAGATAGGGCAGGCTTGCAGTTCCAGGTAGGGCAAGCTCAAAAAGAGGGGTATATTTTGCCAAAAAAAAATAAATTCCAGCTAGGGCCTTGGCCCTAGCTGGACGTAGTGTACGTCCGCCCCTGTAACAGACGTGAATAAAATGAGAATGCATGAATAAGGAGTAAAATAGTACAAAATAATATATTTACTATCATCATTATTAAAATATCGGATATACGCATAAAAATATGATTCTTTTGTTCAGATACAAGTGTCAGAAACTCGTATCACCCATCAACTAAAACGTATCTAGTAACAAAATTATTCCATCAAGACACATTCGCTTACCAAGACCACTCTGATAATGAAGGCATGTATCCACATGCATGCCAAATGAAAAAGAATGCAAAAGAAACCAATCATTGCACAATATATACAGTCAGTATCACGACATCTTGCACCGAAGTTTACCATAAAATAAAAACAAAAACAAAGAGGGAGAGAAAAAAACAATTGTTTACCATGCAACATGCAGATCTTAAGACAGTAAATCAAACCAAGGAAATCCAAGAATATTTTTTTTGGGGTTATGCAAAACAAAAATAACACTACTAATTCAATCAACTCGAATGCAACTTAATTGGGAAATACAAAATCAAACAGCTGTATCCACTAATGCCAACAAAGTAATTGTGAGATTCAGCCAAAAAAAATTAATGCAAGAAAAATAAAATATACCATAAGCTACCAATGGTTTTGGCAACCACTGGAAATTTGAGTGCATCGTCTGACTTTGACAATCCATTCATATTGTAAACCACAACCTAGCTAGAGGCCCAAAAGTATCATTGTCTTCACAATCTTTAATTTTGACACAGCTAGAAGCATGGAAATCCTATTATGATGCCTTTCAGTTGCAGCTAATATGAATACTAGTCTACATTCCAGACGCAGCTAATATTTTATACTCGACCATTTTGTATTAGATTACCAATTGATTTAATTTTGACTTCAAATGATATAAAGGAAGTAATATTGTAGATATTCTATTTTGGCATAGTTGACTCGAGACAAAGAACAATAGGCCCAGACTAAATTTAACTAAATTTTCTATGGAAACCTTTTAATACTCATACAAATTAAGAAACGTTTTCATATAGTTTCAGACCTAACGTGTTCCACTATTTCCGTTTCCAACAATATCCAATCCAAAACAGCTTCAAATGTCTGTTAATATCTAAATAAATTTACAATCCTGACTAAACATACCCTTGCATTTAGTGATGTCTTACAAACAATGTTGCTTTTAAATGATTATACGTAATAATACCTTAACTCACATTATTATACAAAGCAATTCTGAAAATTAGTTCAATAATTTATGAGAAAACGTTGAGAAATCAATGAATTCCAAACTCTAAAATGTTTATAATTTTGTACTTTGGTCTATACTATCTTTACACTATAGATGAAATTAACATTACCAACAAAATTTAAAGAAACGGTAGGCTCAACCAACCCCTTAATATAATTATTCATTTGACTTATAAATTATTAAACCATGACATATAAATTTATAAGATAATAACAATGAAAAATAACAAAAAAATAAAGAAAGATCCACCTCAGTTGAACATGCTTCATGTTCCCATTTCAAATGAATAAATTAAAGAGCATGAGTACTATTTTATTTTCCTTAGTGGCATAAGCTGCATATATTAATTGTCGTATTACTACCTTAATTTCCTAATCAACTGTATAATAATTGATTTACTTGCTTATATGATTATTTCTATCTAATTGCTTAATTAGGCTGAGGGTATTACTCCATTGCACAGTATTATAAATTATATTTGATCCATTCAAAACATTGTCTGCCTTATATAATTAAAAGTATAAAATCTATTTTATATAGACATTGCAGGTTTTTCTAGCCTTTTTTTATAGATTGTAAAGTACAAATCAATTCAAAAGTTGAAATTTCAATACAATAAATGTAATCTAAAATGATGAACCAAAGGGCGTACCTTTTTCTCAAAAATAGTCAAGAGAGGAAAGAAAACAAAATTCAGAGCAGAGAACTTAAGGTTATAGGTGAAACGGTGAACTTAAGGTTTGTGTTGCCTTGCCTTTTATTGCTTCATTTAAGGATATACTTGGCTCCCAATTTGATATTTCTTGCATAAAGAAAGAATGGCAATTATATTTCAAAAGTATCGTTATAACCGAATGAGTGTATATGTCATAAAAGAAAGAATTTACGGATTACACAATGATACATATTCAATAAGTACACATTAACTAATTGTTTGCAGTGAAATTTAGAAGAATAAGGTAAACATCTTAATTAGAGAAAGGACACAAGAATAAAAGGTATAAACAGATTCAGTTAAAAATATATAAATCCTGAAACGAAATAAAGAGATATAATCAGTTGAAAGCCATCAAACTAAAGTAGTTAATACATGCATACCTCATTATGATCATAAGTTACAAAAATATTTCCAAAGAAAAAAACATGGCATTTGCATGACAACAATATGAAATTGCTACATCCATGGTATCTCAAAGTAGGTATGAATATGGTTTACATTCACTTAAATGTTCAATAGGTTATATAAGAAGAAAATTCATCAAATCTCGTATATGTTTCCCCCATTCTCATATATACAAGGTTAATATGGATTGGATTTCTTGACAATCAATTCAACATCCAGTATTTTGCTTTTACAGGTTTAATTTTATACTTGGCAAGGTTACAATTTTATGGCGAAAGCATGTGATAGAAACATGCCTAACTTCACCATAATGTTGAAGTCTACAAAATGTCATTAAACTTATCCTAAAGCCCATAAATGACTGTAACGCCTCGGAATTTCGGACCAGTAAAAAAATTTGTCGAAAATCCTTCCGTCCAAAACAAACAATGAAAGCTACCATTTTATTTGATAAATATGCAACATCCCTAAATGCATTTTTTTTTTAAATAATATAAATATCACTTGTCGGAGTATGAATTAAACACAATTACTGTAAATCAACCATCGTGCAACTCTGACAAAATAGACATCGATATGCATCCCTGCACACTTGATAAAACGTCAATAGCTTAAATGATATGAAAGATGCATCAACCCAAGATGTAAAATCAATAATAAGAAAAAAAAATTATTAATAAAGCAGCTGCATCACTATCCTTATGTGAATACCTACATACCTTTATCTAATTGGGTAAGCAATTAGATACACGATCAAGCCAACGTGGTTCTTCTTTACAAAAATTTAAAATCAATATTTACTTATAGGAATACTTTTTATATCAGGTAAAAACACTCTACAATTACTCGTTTCGAAAGTTATCTAAATATTTCTTGTAAAACTTCCTTTCAAAATATCTTCTCTTTTATATAAAAACATCCATGCGATAAAATAGATTATCACTTCAAACTAATCATCGAAAAAAGTAATTATTGAAAATAATATTCACATAAGACGTTAATCAAAGGAATGCATTTCGATAATGTAATTATGGCTATCAAACCATAGGTAGTCTATGTATGTCCCCGTTCCCTACTAATTCTTATTTTCTTGTTTTCAGAAATTTATGTCAGTCATACTAAATCGTCAATGCTCTCAATCATCAGTCGTATATGTTCTTTGCTTACCAAAGCAAAGATTGCAATCAATATAGTATGTTAAAGTCATAGGCATCTTTAAATTAAAACACAATCTTATGAAATAATAATGGATTAGATGATAAGTATACTCACTGCATTCCTTGCTATCTTCATGCAAAGGTCTCGTATACCATCATATTGTACTTACCATCATTCCAAAGCAATCATTTATTTTCCTCGAATCATCGAAATTCGTCGACCATTCTTGTTCACATTTTGACTCTCTTATACTTTGATTTAACATCTTTGATTTTGTCAATTTGTTTATGATACTATGAGGAAGCTCAAGTCCAAATTTGAGAGGATTTAGAGTAGTTTACCATGGTTTTATACTCAAAACATCTACTACAACGTTTCGGTTATGCTATGAAAAGTTTTGGGTAGTTTATAATAGTTTTAGACTCAAAACAGCTATTTACATCGTTTTTGTCATGCTATGAAAAGTTATATTCGTTTTTAAAGTACTTCTTAGTCATCTCAAAAAAAGACATCGCTTCCAGATATGATACAACAAGTTTTGGGTGGTTTATAATGATTTTAGACTAAAAACAGCTTACTATAGCGTTTCTGGGCACTATAAAAGGTTCTGGCTTGGTTTCGTGCTTCATAAATAGAAAACATAGCATTTCAGAGTGCTATAAAAAGTTCCGAAAATCAGATTTTTGCCTGTTTTTGGGCAAAATGTTTGGTGTTGTTTCTCTATGATAAATATAGATTTTGACTCCAAACTTTCTACAGTAATAAGCTCTTTTAGTCTACTTAATTATCATCAAAAGAAACCCTCAAAATCATTTATCAATTTAATATATAAATTCAAACTTCATGAGGCATTTTTAACATGTCTATTTCGGTTGATTTTTACCTGACTTTGCGTCCAGTTTTCAGGTATGCAAACGACCGAATTAGAAAAAGTGTAAAAAGTGAAAGTTGTAGCCCTTTGAATTAGCTTTCCAAATTGATAGAGTAGACGAAATTTCATTGAGAACTACAAATGTTGTGCCTAAAATGCCGATTGTCATTTTCAGGGTTTCAAGTCCAATCATTCATTCGTAAATTTCTCAACTTTTTTTCAAAATATGAAATAAATATATGAACTTAAATAGTTTTTCTCACCTTAGACTTGAAAATTGAACATATATTCCTTCTCTTGTCTTCTCCTAAACATCTCTTCTTTTTTCTTATCTTGGTTTTCATGCATGAAAAAGAATGAACCTTTCCACCCTTTATATAGTAATTTTCAAGGCTAGTTTGGTAATTTGGTTTTGGACACTTGTCCTCCTTATCTTCGTGCAAGTTTCAGGATGAAGACACCTGTTTACTTAGGTGTCTTTAGATTTTTCTACAGATGGACACCTAATATGGTTATGTGTCATTACATTATTTACTTACAAGACATGTGTTCCATTCTTTTGATGACACGTGTCCCTATCATTTTAAGCCATTTTTCATATTCGAGAATATGTACACATATAACATTTGTATGTTACTTCTATGATATGTACATACACATATGTGTTCTTCTAACGTTGCTACATGCACATGATATTCTAACAACTTTTAATAAGCAAAACCTCGTTTATCGATAAAACTTTTTTCGGTCACATTATCGATTTTTCTTTGAACTACTTATCTCTGTAAACAAAAACTCAACAACATGTTTTCTTCTCTTTAATTATTATTTATAAATGGATGTAATCAAGGTTATAAAACCATTTTTATAATATTAAAGCCAACATTTAAATATTTAAATAACCTCAATATTTAAATATTTATTGCCCGAAATTTCAGGTTGTTACAATGACAGTTAGAATCAAAAAAAGAAATTTGCTAACTTCCTTAATAGAACCATGTCTCTAAATAAAACAACAAAAAGTTCCATAATAAGATAAAAATATCAATCTTATCTGAAACAAATCAGTTTCCAAACTCTGATCAAACAATGATTTCAAAATAAAAATAAAGAATTCAAATTGTATAATCATGACTGTTAATCATTTAGAACAATTTCCACACCAAGATAAATAAAAACCAAACATAATAACAACTGTTATACTCCAATTGCATCACTAATATTTTGTCGATACACGACCAGTCTAAAAAACAGCCGCGAAGACAAAGCTCTAACATTAGAGTATTGCAGAAGTATAGCTATTTTATAAAGTTAAATCAAAAGGACATAGAAAATAGCTTACAATGTTGGAAGGCTTCATGTTCCTTTCTTAACCACCAAAAACCTAAGATATAAACAAAGCCCAGCGAAAGGAAAATATAAACCCCATAAATTGAAAAATAACCAGACTATGACTGATAAAAAGAGTGAAATATCTCACCATGATTAGAACAAGGCAAGTTTGGACAAGAAATATAATAGTAACAGCCCTTGAATCTCAGGTAAAATCAAGAATTCCATTACAAAAGAACAGTGAAAAAATTGATTGTACGGTTTAAAAGGTTCAAATCCCAAAAAAATAGAAATATTGAAAAACATGCTGAAACATGAAGACGGACAAGAAAAAACAACGAAACGAATACTGAATATTTTTAGAATCTTGAATGCTGAAAAAATACAAAAAATAAAGACCGACAAAGAAAAAAATACAGAAATAAATTGCCTCTAGACCCCTAATCAATATTCAGCCCAACAACAAGGGTTTTGGTTTCTCCTTGAAGCAAACCTATCAGAATACCTCTAGACTACTGTGATTTGATGATAACACCGAAGGTCGTTAGCTATTACTGACCAAATCGAGGAGGAGACTTATTTCTTGAGCAAAACAAGATTAATATTGAAAGCGATTTGCAGATCGATTCACGTTTACGAAGCGGAAATTGATGGATTATGTGAGACAGGATTTTCATAGGAAGAGAGAGAGGATTTGATAGGAAGAGAGAGAGAGGATGAGAGAAATGTGAATTAGTCGTAATGTTAGAGATAAAAAAGGAGATATCTGATGAGACACGATTCAGATAAGGCACGGAAGAGGAATGAACGAGAAATGCGGTGAGACGAGAAGACGATGTAATTATGTCGGGGAATGCACTAGATTTAGTGCGATAATAATTGGCACGGACAAATTGATTTAGCCCCTCTTACAGTAGGGAAACCTTCCTAACGGTCGATTTGACAAGAATAGAAATATCATATATGAGACCAAATGAAGGAAGGTATAAGTGGGACCAGAAGTTGGAAACACGATCAATGCAACACATGAGACTATCGCAAGTCTATGTACTTCCCATATCAATAAATATGGCATTTAATACCAATGAAAGGGAGAAATATAATTATTTGAACAACATGATGGTTTAGGACATGGTGTATTGCATATAACTAATGTGTAACAGATAAACCATTGCAAAGTGCCATAGAATGATGAAAAAGATAGTAATGTTAGTAATTAACTTGTTATATACCTTTTGATGAAAACACCCAAGAAAAAGGGAAAGAAAAAAGCCTTCTATACATTTAAAAGGAATTCAAATCAGAGGCCAACTAATTATTTTTTAATTATCAACATCCAAAATAATGGATAAATATTATACATTCATATTCATCGTGCATTTGTGCACATCTGAAACTGAACTCCAACCATTTGAAAAATTAAATTTATAAATATTATTATACATTTAAAATGAATTCAAATCAGAGACCAACTAATAGTTATTTAATTATCAACATACAAAATAATAGATAAATAAAACAAAATTAAATATTCTCATCGGGACCACAAAGCTGATGAAACATCTCGACTTCTGCAGCAACAAAATCAAACAAATCCAGATATCTAAAAAAATTGGTCAAAATAAAATAATATTTTTCCTTAAAATTCAAGTTAAAACTGCTCATTGTTTGAGAGAAATTCAGATCTTGATTCACCGGAGGAGACGGTTGTAGATTTGAGAGGAAAGAAGCAGATTTGAAGGTTGGATTAAAATAGGTGAGGGCGATGAGATTTATAGAGTGGGTGAGAAAAATGAAGAAAGATTTCAGGAGAAGAATTAGTCAAATGAAGATGAGGACGGAAAGATTTGAGGAAGATATGGTATATGCAAAAGAGGAGGGAAGGATCGGAGGAATATGTCATTTGCGAAGGACATGGTTGCGTTGGAAGAAGAAAAAAACGGTATTGTCTGGCTTCAGATGGACGGAAATTTTCGAAGGGAAAGTAGATTTAAGAGAAAGAAAAAGTTGGTTTGATTAAAAAATAATCCAATATTTCAGTCACTTAACCATCATCTAACACAAATTTTACATATCTCAAATCTTTAATTGAATAGAAAGGATTCAAATTGAACTTCAAATCTGATAATTTGTGAATAGTAGAAATAAAAGTAAAAATAAAAAAATTAAACATGATTTTATTCATAAATTGACTCCTTTTTTCACACAAATTATCAAGCCATTATTTTTGCATAAGAAGATGATAGCTAACAAATGAAATGAGCACGTACTGTACGTAATGGTTTATTTGTAGTTTAAAACTGGGCTCTACCTAAGCCCATGGGCTTGCACCTTAGATTTGTTCGAACTGATATTCTGAAACTAACATATGGTCACGTGGCCTTAACGAAATCAGGGGTTATAATTTTAGGACCTAAGCCTAGGCTTACTACACCTAATAAAAGGTTAACTTCGAAGCACAGGGACAGTTTTGAACTAGGAAATTTAAGCCGACTTTGGACCTTCAATTCTACATCTAGTGGCCTCTAACTTTGACCATGCATTATTATTGAGGCTCTAATTTTGGATAAGCATCAACAAACAAATTGAAATAAGTCTGACTTTTTCAAAATAGATTTAGAGAGGATTGTTTTTTGTTTTTTTTTTATTATGAGAGGAACTAATCAAATTAGCTTATTTCCAACATTATTATCACATGAACTAACTATCATTTCTTTTATTTATTGTAGTTTTCCCGATCATCTTAAAATTTGATAGAAAATAGTTAATCAAATAATGAAAAATTCAAACTCACTTCATTAGAATACGAAAAACGGTCAATTATTTAAAAAATTAGAATAATTTAGGGGTTCTTAGTGTTAAGAACAAGAATGCATTTTAGTTGTTTGGTAAAGATTGTAACATTAACCCACTAACATAAATTTTCAACAAATGTAATAGATTTTTTATTTTTATTTTGAAATTTATACTTATATACAAATTTTGGACACTATCAATCATACTATCCTGATAAAGGGGTCAGACAGAATCGAACTTGTAAACTCTTATGTGTTGCTTCTATGTTGTGACCAGTTGATACAAAAATGCTTATCACAAAAGTAATTGATATTTTCTGGAAGATATTTAAGGATAATTGCAAAAGCAAATTTTGAAGAATGCGATGTTTAGTGGTTTTACAGTAGCTAAAGCAAGGATCAAAAAGACAAAAACCAAGTGGTCTGCATCCCTTTAATTTTGTCTCGATATAAAATTAAATGTTTACCACATGCTTTTAGTTCCATTGGTGGGCAGAGTAGCTCGTCTTAGTCTTAGCCCCAAAGACCCTAGGCTCAAGACTTGCATTGTACGAATTTGGGTCTTCAACATAGAATGTTCAAAATTATTGCTTGACAAAATAATTTGGGTTGGAACCAATCTATTGTCGTGTTCTTCAATCTCCCTTTTTTATGTTTTATTAACCACTATCAATATTTTTTAACATTTTTGGTTAGAGTCGGTCTAATTATTGTCTACTAAACTAACAATTTCTATGTTGAGCTTACAAAATGTGTTTCTGAAGCTAACAACACGTGCTGCTATTGGATCAATAGCTAATTGAAATTGTCATCCATGCCAATTTTCACGCATTAATAATGAATGTTTATTTGAGCACAATTTCAAATTGGTAGTTTTTATTCTAATCTACATTTTTAATAAGTTAATCCACCCTATAAAATAGGTTCTTTGACATTTAATCATATTTTAATTTTTAATTAGTTCATCCACCTAAAAAAACTTGAAATATCTTTCTTCTTCTCCGCTCTGCTTCTTTCTTCTTCTCTCTGCGTTTCTTCTCGGTATTGCATCGTATATTTCTTATTTCTTCTTCTTGTCAGTATTTCTTCTTCTTTGCATTTCGGTTTTCTTTGGTAGAGTAAAATAAATAGCACAAATATATTTTTTAATTGGCAACTTCATTTTTGCTAAAAGCCAAATAATTTTCTCCAGGGAGCCTCTGATGACTCTCAAGGTTACACCTATTCTCTTGTTGGCCTCTATGTATGGTCAACTTCTAACCTTGTGGAGACTTTTAGTTATTGGGTTTTTCTTGAGCTTTACTTTGCCTAAACTTTACTCTTTGTATAGTGAAATCATGCGGAAAAGAGATGTGGATATGACAATTCATGTTTTTGATGTTGAGGCTCGGAAATATTGTCCTCATAAAAGGATCATAGCAACAAGTATAACTGTAACAGCCCGCATTTTACGTATCGGAAGATCGTAAAACATTTTTACTTTATTCCCTAAGGGTTGGATCATTCTCAGATTTTGATATATTGCATATGGGGATGTGAGACATGCCCATAATTTTTACCAATTTTGTTCGTGACCATTTTGCCCTGTCTTTCTTGTACAGGGAATAACTTTTGACTAAGGTCGAATCAGGTGGTGAGACCTGTGCCATTGGAAAGGAAATGATGATTGTCTTTCCGTAGAGTGCTTACATTAAAGATTTGGCTCAGCGGTTTGGGAGGAGTCACTGTTTTAAGGTTTTTCAGTTGGCTGTTAAGGTTTTGGGAGCCATAATGGTATGATTTGAAGAGGCCCATTAGTGGGCTGGTTTGAACCATAAATAGGGGGTGAGAGATATGGTAAATGGTTTATTTTCTCCATTCTCTCATTAGGTGGCATATGTTCATCCTTCCTCTAACACCTTTCCACATTAAAATTCAAAATCTAGGGAGGGAAATCGAAGATCTACACCATTGAAGGCTAGATCTACACCAATTGAAGTGGGAATTCATCGGATCAAGGGGTTTGGTTTGAATTGTTTGTTGTCCGGAGTCTTAATCCGTTGATTTTAACTGATTTTGGAGATTCGGTGAGTGATCTGCATCTCTCACATGGATTCAATGAAGTATATGAATGTTTAATCATGTTTTGCATCAAATACAAGTGTTTTACTATAGATA
The DNA here is from genome assembly GCA_030737875.1 of Allium sativum. Taxonomy (NCBI): domain Eukaryota; kingdom Viridiplantae; phylum Streptophyta; class Magnoliopsida; order Asparagales; family Amaryllidaceae; genus Allium; species Allium sativum. Next base: position 35,429,461 of record CM060919.1, read on the forward strand.
TATACATTGTTAAGTACATTTTCATATGAATCATCTTATGTTCCAATTTAGCAAGCTTAAACCAGTTATTTCTGTTCCATTTTATATGCTTATGTCTATTAGATCCATCGTTTTGATCACATGTTCATTTTTAATTGTTGTGGTGAAATTTACATCATTTTTGTGATAATCGTCATATCCATGTTGTTAACAAGCTTATGACATGTTTATGATTGTATTTGGTGAAGTGGTTGAGCATGTTTTGTCGATTTGGTCGATTAGAGAAGTTTTGGTCGAGATTGGGTTTGAATTGGAGATTGCGGGTTTTCGGGTCGCACGTGATGGGGTCAGTTGGGCCAAAACTTGTCTTGGGAAACAAGTCAGGAAGTGGGTCGTCCTGGAGTTGTTCGGTCGGAGCAGAAATTGAAGGGTTGGTCGCATGTGGCCCTGGTCGGTCGAACGAGCAGCACCGGGTCGAGCGGTTGAGTAGGCCAAGTTTGTGCATCAGAACCTGGAGATTGGGTCGGTCTCGCACAAAGTGATGGGTCGTGCAAGCGGATCGGTCGAGCGTGGGCTCGAGTAGAGGGGTTCTGTCATTGGTTTTTGTTCGAGTTGGTCACGCCTTAGAAGAAAGGTGGGTCGGTCGAGCATTCAAGTGTCGGTCGGTCACTATGGGGTTGGTCGATCGTACATAACAGGGTAAATTCTAAAAAAATTATTTCTCGGCCACGACTCATACTTGAATAAAAAAGTCTGAAAAAAATATTTTTCGAGGGCAACCCACCAAACCCAAGCCGCAGTGCAGTAATGTAATTTGGCTCAATGAGGGTGTGACTTCGAAGTAAATTCAAGTAGGAAGGTTCGAAGTATTGAAAGGTGTTCGTTGATCGGTGCAAAACAACGAGTAAGAAAACGACTCAAGGGTGCTTTGGGTTCGTGGATAATGGGAACTCAAGGGGGACTTGAGTTAGTGAACGGACATAGGAGTTGATGGCTAAGAATGTGAAGGCCGAGAGATTATTGTTATCATAAGTTCTAGCAGACTCAAAGCAGGGGTGCTTTGGGCAGTCATGAAGGGCCTCGTACCTTGGGCAGTCTTGAAGGGCCTAGTTGTCGAGATTTTAGAAGACAAACATACGAGTCATGAGGGCGTATGAAGTTGTGCTAGAACTGGGGTTACCATTAGCCCTTGACATATGACAGTCATGATGGGCCGTCACATGATTAATGATGGTTTCGAAGTAGGATTGGCGATGATAGCCAGAGTCAGACATGGATGTTTGATTGTTTGGTTGCTCTGTTTTTACCATCTCATGAAGATTGTCCAACGTCGAAGGAGATGTTCCTTGGGTGCTTGTCTGATATTGGTTTAGTTCTTTGGGGCTTGTGCTCGAGGGATGTTGAATTCGATTAGGATGGTTTACATGAGATATATAATCTGGATGTCATGAGTGTTTACCGTACTTGAATGGGTGTTCTAGTTTCCATGGATGAATGGTTGAATTGTTTGATGTAAAGGCTATCACTGTCCGATGTGGGGAAGACGGGAGTTGAGTTCTTCTCTGATGTTTGGTAGATTAGTTTGTTAATCTACTTATTCTCATATACTTTATTGATGAAGTTTGTTTGCTGTTTATCGCTCAATAAGGCTGCTGTCTGACTCAAGATTTTATGTTTTCCTCTTATTACCTTGGGCTGTTCATCCATTTTTTGATGGGCAGACTAGGTGGCTGGTGACATGTGATTTCTTAATGTGGACGATGTAGCTGTTCAGAGGCGAGCAGGAGGCTGGTTTACTATCTTTTTACTATATAGTATTTGGATTTCCGCTGTTTTTTATTCTCTGAGTGATGTAGTGAGGCAACTTGTACAAACACTATTGTTGTAACTCAAGTCAGTGGATATTACTTTCTAGTCGTTATGAATATTTAGTGCTTGCTGCTTCACTATTAATACTTGTTGTATATATTCTATTATATTTTATCCTTGCGCTGTGAGATTTACGACAGGTTCCGATTGTGTTTACCTACTCTGATGATCGTCCATAGCAGCCTAGCACACCTTTCAACGCATTACTCCTCTTGTTTAGTGCGGGGTTTTAGAAGGTCGTCACAATAACCATCATCTTTTGGAGATTATTTGGTTTGAGGATGCGCATCATTGCAGGTTTTTTACCTTTAGTAGCAATATGTTTTATCCTAAAGATGTGTGTATGTGGTTAGTATAGTACACACGGATCGTGTAATATGATGTGCAACACTCAAGTATGAAATAATAGCTAATCATAGAAATGTATAAAACAATAAAAGCAATAAAATAGAAAAATCACATCAGGGATTTTTATACTGGTTTGGAGCACTGTCCTACGTCCAGTCCCAGACTTCTATCTGGATTTTCACTAATAACCAACTCACTTCACCTGGAGGAACATGTATACAACACCCGAGCAGACGAACGGGATTTCATGCCTCTAATAATACCGAGGACTTCAACACTTACCTCTTACAACACCAAGGACTTCAACAAAGATGAATATAATTGTTGTTGACAATATGTGTTCTTGATAACACAAATTTTTCACTTGTGGTACAATCTTCATATAATCTTATCCTCAAATAAAACATTTGTGTATATGAAGATTTGGAAGTGGATATCGTATTGAATCAAAAGAATATTAAATAGATTCTAGGATCAAACGATATTATATTGAATATGAGCAATTGAGCACTTGAGAATATAGAAATGAGATCAAGAATATAGATAGCAACAAGTCAAGTTAGTATGATAGAAATCGATGATAGGAATGAGGATCTCATGGTGTTTATATAAAGAATAAACAGTTGTAACCCTTTGTGAAGAGTTACAAACAATGGCTATGATTGTTAGTGAAGAGAAAGAGAAGCAACCATTGATGAAAAGGAAGTGTCTACATGAAAGGTTGATTTCTGGAAGAAAACGGATGACAGGTTAAAAAGGACCAGTAGACATGAATTTGAATACATATACGTTATATTTATGTGTACATGTTTATTGTGCAAACTGGGCAGAAACGGTCGACTGGTAGAAAACCAGGTGGTCGACCGGTTTCACCCAGTGTGCACAATTAATGTGTACATATATATATTTGTGTATATATATATATATATATATACATTGATAATCTCGAGGTATATGATTATTTGAGGATAGATTTTAATATAAGTAACACTACTAAAACACCAAATAATCAACCTCTAATGTAGAATACCATATGTAGCTTCTTTATGTCTCTTCAAACCAATGAATAACTTCTTTTTGTCGACTCTTTGTCAGAAATCAAAACTCTATGAAATCCTTGACTCAACATATCCATCAGCAAAGCACAGGAGAAGACCGGAACAACAACTCAGCAGCAAAAGAGAAGCTCTAAGGAATTAGAAATATAAATAAAAATGCTAGTTTACTTCCAAACTTCCTGTTTACTGCGAGAGCAGAGCATTGCAAGCTTAGAATTCCAGGGAAAGTTCGTCTTTCACATCAGAAAAACAATATTTTTATTTCTCGTATGTTTTGGTCTACATTCCAAACTGTTTGTATATTTGTAAGAGATTCTAAAATGTCTTCCTTCATAGTTATATTAGTTTTGTTTGATAAAAAAACACAAAAATTGATTGTAAGCTATATGATAGAGTGAAAATTTTAAGTTAATCCACTCGTGGATTAACTTACAAAATAGTTGTGGATTAACTTATTAAAATAAAATAGTGGCTTAACTTATTAAAATTGTGTATTAGAATAAAAATTACCTTTCAAATTATGTCTACACCGAAAGCGTTCTTTTTAAATATGGACAGTTCAGGTTGGGGATTACGCCTGACGCGAGGCCCATCTCAAAGGGAAAAGGAATATGGTAAGCATTGTTTTTTTCACAACCCGGATGGTCATGACATGAATGTTCGCAGACATCTTTGGGACATGATTGAGGAGCATGCCAAACGTGGCAAGCTGGCACAATATGTTACGAATCGTGCTGCAGCTCCAGGGCAGGCACTGCTATCTGCTTCGGCTCGGAACAGGAATGAGTGAGGATGTGGCTCAGGTGGATTTATCATCGATTGATGTGGTTTTCTCTAGACTTCCCGGCTTTATGGTTTTTGTTGTTTAGTTTTTGACTTTTTGGCTCTTTGGTTGTTTGGCTTTTCACTTTCGGATTTTGGGCATTTTGGTCTTCTGGCTTGTGAATATGATTATCGGGATTTCTTGCTTTTGGATTTCAGTTGCTAGGATTTTGGCTTCCGTCCCTCGCGCTTTAGTTCTATAGGCCTCCGCCTTATGGATATTTTATAGGATTCGGCCTATAGGGTCGGAAGAGACCCCCGATTATGAAAACCGAGGGATACGAAATACATATCCCTATGCCTATAAATACCCCTCTTAAGGGATGGTTTCGTGAACTTTTGGTTGTTTCATTCGACAAGAAACTTGGACTTGTGATGGCCTCCTACATGGCTATTTGGACTATGGAGACTCCCATGAACTTGTGATCTTCTTCTTGAGGATCTTCATCAACATCTTGGCACTTGGCTGGCGATCTTGGCATTTGGATTGGATTTTTGGACACATTTTATCATGCTTCATCGTCTTGAAGTCTTTTGGAAGTTCACTATAGGAATCTTAGATAAGCTAGAGAATTTGTGAGGACTACGTTATTCTATACGCATAACTTTGTAAACCAAAGGATTAGACTTGAACTCCGCCACCACCTGAAGCCATCGGACCACTAATGAGCACCGCCCCTTTGACCGCCTTACTACAACGAACTCCCCTATACCCTCAAAACACCCACTGGCCTCCCTAATATCAACCCAAATTCAAATCTAGATTTACTGCATAACGTCGAACTCCCCATTTTTTCTTTCGATTTTCTAAGAAGCAAAAAATAGAAGGGGTGGGGTGATTTTATAGATGCGAAGGGCCTCGAGGAAGAAATAAGGTTGCACGATTTAATTTCTAGGGTGGCTAGTATGTACTTCGTTTGGCTGAAAGGATGTTTGCTTTATTTGATTTGATTTAAGTTTAATTTAAAAACCAAACTATCTTACAGTTTCGAACCCCTTTTAAGGTGTGGCGACTGACACTCCTAAGGATTATACCGCTATTCTGAACGCAATGGAACAAGTTCCAAAGCCTAATTTGATCGCATGGAGAAGATAACAATTTAAATCAACGAACTAAATTAAATACATTTAAATTATTTCTAGGCATTTTCTCATTGTAAATTCAAACAATGAAAATTGAAATTCGATAATAGTACACTAATACAGATACGATGAAATTGGTTTCGTCGAATTCTAAGACTGGTTGAAAAATGGCTATTTCTACGTATCAAGTTAAATCGAAAAAATAATAATTTAAATTCAAAACAATCAACTTCTCGATAATAAATTAATATTATTATTTCTATTCAATTAGAATTTATATTGATCATCTAAATCGTTTTGATTCAGTTTTAACTTTAGATTCAATAATTTTTTCGTATTACGATATATTCGACATTAGATCGTATTTCATTTATGAAATCGGTTAATACCATATAAAAATCCATTTACATTTTCGATTCAACATTTAAAACCAATTTAAATATTCAAAATTAAACGACTAAAAATCCGGGTCGTTACAGTTGCATGTCCAAAAATGGACCGTTACAGTTTGCAACACATCCGACGTGTCACAAACCGTAATGGTCTATTTTGGATACTTTCCTAACGCCTCCATTTCTAGCCTAGCGCCAATCTCTTCAAATACCCCTCATTCTTTCATTTTTTCTTCTTCACCAACAACTCTCTTCATTCACTCTTCTCCCTCTACAACTCCATCCCAAAACAATGTCGAACAAACAACTGAAACACCATTGGTCCAACGAGACAAACATGCTTTTACCTCAATGTGTCGTTACTACATACGGTAGATGCAGTAACAACAAAAGGAGGGTTCGTAAAGATATAGCGGAAAGTAATAATGTTGTAGTAATAGAAATCAATAAATGAAGAACAAAAGATTTCTGGAAATGATCGACGACAACAAAGTTCGACACAAACATGATATCTTAGAAGATAATGGGTAATATGGAAGCTTGAACAAAAAAACTGGAGCTGGCTGGGATCCGGTTCGAGGGATTGTTTTAGACTCGAAGGAATAGTGGAATGATCGTTCAAAGGTGTTTTTCATAAATGTAGTTTTCTTGTTTAAAAAACCCGTTGGTAATAACTGTTTTTCTAATAGGAATTTTGTCCGGGTTTTATGAAATATAAAAGGACACCACGTGACTATTTAAATCTACAACAACAACTATTTCAAGAAACAAATGCAACTGGAAATACGACGTATACGCCACCTTATACGACTGCTTTTACCTCAGAAGAGCAACAACAACAATTTACTCCTTCTACGCCTGGACTGTATGCAAATTCATGGGTTTCTAATGGATTTCAAAGTCAGTTAAATAATATAGAAGAACAATCACAAAATATACCAAATTTGAATTCATGATCAAATCCTTCTTATCAAGAATTGCCGACCCAAACTCCTGTTTAAGAAACTCCCGTGCAGCAAAATCGAAATGTTGGTTCATCTTCAAGTCGATGTTGAGTTTAGAAAACGTCGTGATGAAATCGATGAGAAGATGGCTGACATCGCCGATTATATCCACACTTGAAAAGTGAAAAAGTCTCATACAACTACGGAAAGTCCGAACAAAAACAGTCCTAACACACACTGTACGGTCACCATAAAATTCATTAAGCTATGCAGATTTGATAACACACATTAAACATTTGAGTAAAGGAGTGGATTTTTTTTTCCAGTGAAGCATTACCCATTTTTACACTGTCCAACAACACAGATTTATTCAATGCTTTAAACGATGATAACGCGATATCATGTTTGTCGCATGAGGCACATCTCGAATGTTTTTTTTTAAACTACAAAGCATATCTGATCAAGCAAGGAGGTAGAACCAAATAGGATTCTACTACTATTTCAATTATTGTTGTATTTTTGCATATTTATGTTGTGTTTGAATGACATTGTTATGATTTATACAGTTTTCGTTTAGCATACCCACTTGAATTAATAATTGCAAATTAAAATCATTCGCTTAAACGGTCCGTTTAAAACCGCAAACGCATTCTCCGCTTAACTGAATGGTCCACTAAAATGATCTGTTTAAACGGTTCATTATAATTTTCCGTTTTCGCTTACTGCAAGCAGACCCTCCCTAAATGGTTTGCATCGCACAGATTCAACCACTTGTTTGAATCACTTAATATTATATATGAATAAAAGGGAATATAATCACTTGAAGCTATTTTCCTACAAAACTAAAGACGAATATTTGTTGGGAGTAGTCTGGACCCAATAGAGCATGGTTCTTTGGACCACACCAATTAGGTGGCTTAAATTAATCCATTTTGCATTTAAACTCACATTTTTTATAGTTTGAATTGCAAAATGAAGAAAATCAGGGCCCTTTGATTTGTTGGGTTGAAGGGAACACCCTTGTTTGAGTCCAGATGATTTTATCCTATACTTATTTGGTCCATGGATCCATGAAAACCAGCCTAGGAGACATGTACTTAAATAAAAGCGAGGTCACATCACCAAAAGTCAACAAAGTCAATCAACATGTTATAGTAAGAATGAGGTCGCTTCATATTATACTGAAAGTGAAAACAATACTTAATAATATTAAGTGACCTATATATATGCAACACAGACAACAAAGTCGATCCTCAACAAAATAAAAGCGAGAAAAAAAATGAAATGCGAAGGGCATTTATTTACGAAGCAGCCGGATACATATTGAAACTAGGCTTTTTAAAGGTGAATGAAAGACGTTAAAAATATAAAAGTGTTGTAATTTATAAAATAATTTAGAATATGGAGGTGTTCCCAATTCCCACTTTTACCATTTTAGAATCTAAAAGTGGACAAAATTATCAGACCCATTAGTATCTATTAAACAAATAATGTTGAGGGACAAAATTTTTGAACTGAAGGGATGAATGGAAAAGAAGGGATGAATGGAAAAGATGGGAAAAGAAGCAAGTTCTTGGCGTTCATTTTGTGTAAGGGGCAACGCAAAAAGAACAAAATAATTTGAATTTTATCCGTTCGTGACGAACGCTTTGAACGTGGCATCTGACGTTTCAGATGCGAACGTAAACAGAAAACATTGCAACGTTCATTTTGAATGAGCAGTTCAGTGGAGTTCATGTTCCACACGTCATTCGACGTAGATGATAATGTGAACTATTTTGGTTGGAAAAGGAAACACTATCTAAAATTTTCTCAATTGTCCTTCGTTCTCTTTAGATAGTCACTCACTTTGAAGTTCTATTGCAATTTCGGGTTTTTACACGTATTTATGATGCTTTATTAATTCACTAGTATAATTTCTCATTTAAATGCCGACATTATCTAGTTTCAAATATTACTTTCAAAACCCACCTCAGTTTTCTCGCTCAAGTTTTTATTATTATTTTCTTTCTAAACGATATTTTGTAACAAAAAAGATAGCCAAGACCCTTATTAATTTTTCATGCTAATTTTAAGTATGATTTGTAGATTGTTTGGCAGACTTTCATTCGTATTATCTAACTAAATCATTTCAAGGTTTTTTCCATAGGATATGCGAAGAACCCGATGGATTGGTATGCTTGTTAGAAAAATTTGGTTCTATCCATCTATTTCAACTCACGTCAATACAAGGTCGTATTCGGTATTCTAATTTGTATCATATCATGCATATCAGCACAAATCAATAGATGCATGCAATTCAATCATGTAAAAGTAACCAGCCTAATAAAATTAAATAAACAATCTAATATTTCAATCACTTAACCATCAAATAACACAAATTTTGCACATATCAATTCTTGAATTGGATAGAAAAAAGGATTAAAATTGAACTTTAAATCTGATGGTTTGTGCAGTAGAAATAAAAGTAAAATAAAAAATTCAAACATGAATTTATTCATAAATTGATTCCTTTTTTCAAACAAACTATCAAGCTGTTATTTTTGCATAAGAAGATGATAGTTAACAAATGAAATGGGCATGTACTGTATCCGGGATGAGTTCGACGGAGCCTAGCCAAAGATCGGGGAATTCTGTAAGTCATAGCAGCCAGTATAAAAAATTGGGATCCGTAGTAAGAGATCGCAGTATATTATTGATGAATGACCTCGATTCTTCAGATCCTTTGAACTTCTTTTCTATTTGCCCCTGGATTTATTCCTGCCGCGTCCACATATCCTTTGATTCAGGTTTGCAGCTGCCTTCTATTCTTGGTTCGGAAGACAAATAAGATCAAAAAGGCCGAGTCGACAATCAATATAAATATCTTCTTTGGCACCCGAGAGCTATGTGACCTGCTTGGGAAGCTTGCATAATCTGCATCTCATCAATGACACTTGTTTGAGACAACGTACTTGAAGACTGTTGGGGATTTTACGGTTTGAGACGCTATCGGATGAAGATGATTGTCATATGAGCTGTACTTCAGACTTTAAGGATTTGTGGAGCAAATTCTTTCAGACAATAGTTCAATCCACCAGGTATAAACGGATTATCGAACTATCAACTTTCAGGATTCAATAAAGTCTTGGAACAGCGAAATCAGATTCAAAGTTTGTATGGCTTTGATCCGATCAAGAACACTCTATTATTTGATTTTGATGATGCAAAAGAATAATACGAATGAAGAGAGTAAGAAGAAACAGATCTGCAACGCCACTCGGACATTACAAATTCAGAAATTTGCAATGCATTAACAACGTGGCAATGGCAGAACGTATGAGAAGAAGAAGTTTCTCAAGTGATTTGAAACACTTTCTAGCGTCGGCATTTATAGCAGCGGAGAGATGTGCCTATTCATGAATTGTCGCGACTGTTATTTGCAACAGTTATTTCCGTTTGAATTCAAACAGATGCGCCCCTTCAGATTTGCAATGCTTCAAAATGTTTCGAAACCGCGCGCCTAATTCAAAAATACCACGGTCCATAGCATAGCAGACTCAACAACATTCGCGGCCCAATTGATCTCGAGACCCCAAGAGCCCCAAGGCCCATCTTTTGACCATTAGATATTTAATATGCATGCCATGTTCATGCATTTGCCTTATCTCTTCCTTCTATTCTTTTGATATGATACATTAGGCCTTTGTATATATAGAGACATACCCTTACACATTCTACAATGTGGGACAAAAAGCATTTCTCATTCCTTCTTTTCTTACATCTCTTTAAAATAAAACCCCATACCCAAAACATGAATCTGAAAATTTTCTAACGATCACCCCCAGTTTTCCAAATAAAGAAAATAAATAAAGTGGACGACTGAATCACTAGTGTGACTTCCTACATACCCAAGTGGGATCAAGCCAATGTAGTTTTAAGATTAAGTTTTGCATCATCGTGGTAAATAACACATAAATAAAAGGTATCTTTTGGATTTGAACCTTTACTTAGTGTAAATCAGTCAAAGTTCTATCGAGATTCTATGGTGAGCGAATATTGAACCAAGTATCCCTTAATGATAAAACCGGAATTCCTTAGTTAGAGTGTTCTATATTGCTCAGCACGTTAATGGCCATGTGCTTTAATCTTGGTTCATGAGTCTTCTTTAGAAAGCGGTCTTACTTTCCTAGGAAACTGCCTGATTTCCATACTCATATAGGTAAGTCTCTTAAGGTGTTTCTGCGAGACACCTTTTAAGGTTTCTAGACTTATTAAGGACATTTATCCATCCTTCATTCATGCAGAATCTAAAACTAAATATTAAGGGATTATCGATTTAGTATTCCATAACCATACTCCTAACTTGTTGGTACCCATTGAACTTTGTCTATCCTTTTAAGGATACAAGTTGGGTTTCTGTTAAAGATGATCAATCTTCATTCACAGATCTTAGTCCCATTTCTTTTGACTTTATAGAAACCATAGCCTTTGGAAGACCTTTAGTAAGTGGGTCAGCCAATTTTTCTTCGTTTCTATGTAGTCAACAGTTATAACTCCACTTTTGAGTAACTGTCTTACCATTTGATGTCTTAGACTCACATGTCTAGACTTTCCATTATATGTCTTATTAAAGACATTATATATCGTTGCTTGATTATCACAGTCAATCAAGACTGCTGGAGATGACTTCTTCCACAATGGGATTTCTATTAACAGATTTCTAAGCCATTCCGCTTCCTTACATGCAACCGCTAATGCAATTAATTCTGACAACATAGTTGAATCAGATATACAGGTCTGCTTCTTGGAAGCCAAGGATACAGCAGCGTCTCCTAGTGTAAATATCCATCCAGTCGTAGACTTGGATTTGGATTCTATATTGTTCCAGGTTGCATCACTATATCCTTTTATTACAGCAAGGTATCCTTTATAAGATAAACCATAGTTAATGGTTCCTTTCAAATAAGCAAAAACTCTGGAAATGGCTTTCCAGTGTTCGAAACCTAGGTTACTCGTAAATCGACACAATACACTTATAGCATGTGCAATGTCAGGTCTAGTGCAGTGTATAGCATACATAAGACTCCCAATAACAATTAAATACTCAAGTTGAAAAATGGTACGTCCAGTGTTCTTTTCTAATTTTATACTTCGATCTAAAGGAGTTGGTGTCGGTTTGTCATCATAATAACCATACTTCTTTAGGAACTTCTCAATTTAATGCGATTGAGTTAGTAATAACTACCCCGCTTTCCGAATGATTTTAATTCCTAAAATTGCATTAGCCTCTCCTAGATCTTTCATATCAAATTTAGAAGATAGAAACTTCTTAATTTCATTCACACATGATATATTGGAACCAAATATCCGCATGTCATCAACGTATAAACATATTATAACATAACCTTTGTTATCCGATTTTCTATAAATACATTTATCTGCATCATTAACAATGAATCAAATGATAGTGCATCTTTATCAAACTTCTCATGCCATTGCATGGGAGCTTGCTTCAAGCCAAAAAGAGATTTGACTAATTTACAAACTTTCTTTTCTTAGCCTGGTGTCATAAAACCTTCAAGTTGTTCCATGTATATATCTTCTTCTAAATCTCCATTTAGAAAAGCTGTCTTTACATCCATTTGATGCATGACCAGGTTATGAATTGATGCAAGTACTACTTAAATAGCGTATGGAAGATATGCGAGCAACTGGAGCATATGTATTAAAAATAATATACTCCTCGTCTTTGTTTATATCCCTTAGCAGCTAGTCTGGCTTTAAACTTATCAATGGATCCGTTTGTATTTAACTTTTTCTTGAATATCTATTTACATCCTATTGGTTTAGCACCAGGAGGTAAATCAGATAAAACCCAAGTTTAGTTTAACATTATGGAATTCATTTCATCATTGATAGCTTCTTTCTAGAAATTAGAATCTCTGGAACTCATAGCTTTAGAATAAATTTTGGGATCATCATCGACGTTCATTACATATCTTGTCACATTAAGGACTTCGTCCTTATTGCCTTCTACGAGATATGTTATGAAGTCAGGACCATAGTCCTTCTCTATTCTCGCTCTTTTTCTTCTTCTGTGTTCAGTACTATTATCTGTTACTGACACTTCCTTGCTGTTCTGAGCAGGAGCACATTCATCATCATTGATATCATTAGTCTCGGTTGGTTCCGGACTAGATGATCTCAATGGATTCTCAATAGTTTGATTTTCATAGAATTCTACATCTACAGATTCTATAACTTCTAAGGTGTCAAGAATAAGGAACCTGTAAGTTATACTATTAAGAGAATATCATATGAAGACACACTTAAAAGCCCTATCTCCTAACTTTGGTCGTTTAGGGTCAGGTTTTCTAACATACGCTAAGCAACCCCAAACTTTAAGTCTGGTAAGGTTAGATTTTCTATTAAACGATAATTCATAAGGGGAAATATTATTCTTTTTAAGTGGTGCAGTATTTAAAATGTAACATGCAGATAACATAGCATCACCAGATAGTTTATGAGGTAAATTAGAACTAATGAGCATGGGGTTAACCATTTCTACTAAAGTTCTATTTTTCCTCTCAGCAACACCATTTTGTTATGGTGTATATGGAGCGGTACATTGGTGAACTATACCATTTTGTTTGCAAAACAAAGTAAACTCATTTGGAAAATATTCACCACCACGATCTGAATGTAACCCTTTAATTTTAACTCCTGATTGTGTTTCGACTTCTGCTTTGTAAATTTTGAATTTATCAAAGGCCTCATCCTTCAATTTCATTATATATATATATATCATCTGTAAATGTTATATAGTATTGGTTACCACCATAGGTGATATGACTTTTTAAGTCACACACATCACTATATACCAAATCAAGCAAACCAGTATTCCTTTCAACAGATTCAAAGGATTTCCGATGTATTTTTGCTTGAACACAAATTTCATATTTAGTGATGGAATCGAAATCACTATCAGAAATTAATCCTAATTTATGCATTTTTCTAAGAGATTTATAATTAACATGTCCTAATCTACCATGCCACAAATTAACATAATCAACAATATAAGCAGAAGATTTCTTCATTAGATTCAACTTAATCATGCTGTTACAAGAATATCCTTGTCCAATAAATTTTCTAATTTTGGACAACACTAACTTATCAGACTCATACACCATCTTGAATCCTCCTTTATTAAGAAGGTATCCAGAAACCAAATTCTTATACATATCAGGTATGTAAAATACATTTACTAATGTAAGAACCTTCCCAGAGGCGAATGTAAGTTCAATTGTGCCTTTTCCCCAGAACTTTGCTTGCAACTTTCGCGCCATTAATTTTGCTCGATTCTCCATTATTTTCTTCGTAAGTCTTAAACAGATTATGGTCTTTGCAGACATGAATGGGTGATCCAGTATCGAGCCACCAATCATTATCAATGCCACTAACGGAGTTCTCCTCTTGTACGACGGCCATAAGCTTTTCTTCGACCGCATTCGCTTCTTGTTGTTTCTTCCGAAGGCGACAGTCTCGGGCATAGTGGCCGAGTTTGTTACAATAGAAACAGGTACCCTTCGTTTTGTTCTTGGAATTACCATTCTTCTTAAACTGTGTCTCATTCTTGGGATTTAATTTATCAGTAATTTCAACATTATTTGCCTTAGCCTGAGACTTAGTTTGCGGATTATCATCTAGTTCACGTTTACGAGAATCCTCTTCAATACGAAGATGATGATGTAAACCATCCAAATTATAATCCGTTTCCGCATGTTTCAATTTTTTCTTATAATCATTCCAAGAATTTGGGAGTCTTGAAATAATAATTCCAACAACAAAAGATTCAGGGAGATCAATACCAGCATCTTTAAGTTAATTCACCAACAGTAGTAACACAAACTTGTCCAATTATGGACTTATTGGTGACCATTTTGAAATCCATAAAATTACAAATAAGAAAACTTTTATTACTTGCCTCGGATATGCGATACTTGCTGTCCAAAGCAGTCCAGATTTCCTTTGCAGTTTCCAAGGTCATGTGAGCATTGTAGACTGTAGTAGACAATGCATTCAGAATATGCCCTCTGCACAGAAGATCGTCCTCTTTGTGCTTTGCTCGTTTCACTTTCAGAGCGGCATCCTTGCCAGCGGTTTCCAATGGTATATCTTGCAAATCGTCTTCCAAGATATAAAATAATTTCACACTGATCAGGAAGAACTTCATCGTCTATTGCGAACGAGTAGAGTTTTCACCATCAAAACGCTCCAATTTCATCAAATGACGATTCATAACTTGCAATGCGCTCAAACTTTCCATGATTGAAGATATTGTCTGAAAATTTGTTGGGATTTTGCGGTTTGAGACTCTATCGGATGAAGATGATCGTCGTATGAATGTCATACTTCAGACTTTAAGGATTTGTGGAGCAAATTCTTTCTGACAATAGTTCAATTCACCAGGTACAAACGGATTATCGAACTATCGACTTTCAGGATTCAATAAAGCCTTGGAACAACGAAATCGGATTTAAAGTTTGTACGGCTTTGATCCGATCAAGTACACTCTATTATTTGACTTTGATGATGCAAGAGAATAATACGAATGAAGAGAGTAAGAAGAAACAGATCTGCAACGCCACTCAGACGTTACAAATTCGGAAATTTGCAATGCCTTAACAGCGTGGCAAAGGCAGAACGTATGAGAAAAAGAAGAAGTTTCTCAAGTGATTTGAAACACTTTGCAGCGTCAGCATTTATAGCAATGGAGAGATGTGCCTATTCATGAATCGTCGCGACTGTTATTTGCAACAGTCGTTTCCATTTAAATTCAAACAGATGCGCCTCTTCAGATTTGCAACGCTTCAAAGCGTTTCGAATCCGCGCACCTAATTCAAAAATACCACGGTCCATAGCACAGCAGGCCTAATTGATCACGAGAACCCAAGATCCCCAAGGCCCATCTTTTGACTATTAAATATTTAATATGCATGCCATGTTTATGTGTTGTCTTATCTCTCCCTTCTCTTCTTTTGATATGATACATTAAGCCTTTGTATATGTAGAGACATACCCGTACATATTCTACAATGTGGGATAAAGAGCATTTCTCATTCCTTCTTCCTTCTTTTCTTACTTCTCTTCAAAATGAAACCTCATACCCAAAACATGAATTTGAAAATTTTCTAATAAAGACCAGGTAAAGGCTGCCTGCCGCTAATTGTTTATTTGTAGTTTGAAACTTTGAAATTGGGTAATGCTTAGGTCTATGGACTTGCACCGTGCATTTGTTCGAATTGATATTCTGAGATTAACATATGATTACATGTCATTAACGAAAATCAGGGGTTATATTTTTAGGACCTAAGCCTAGGCTTAATATGATTACGTGGCATTCACGAAAATCAAGGGTTATATTTTTAGGACCTAAGCCTAGGCTTACTAGGCTTAATAAAAGTTCAGCTTTGAGGCACAGGGTCAGTTTTGAACTAGGCCATTTAAGCTGACTTTGGACCTTCAATTCTACATCTAGTAGCCTCTAACTTTGATTATGCATTGTTATCGAGGCTCTAATTTTGATTAAGCACGAACAAACAATTTGGAATAAGTCTGACTTTTTCAAAGTAGATTCATATAGGACTATTTTTTTGTTTTTTATTATGAGAGGAACTAATTAAATTAGCTTATATCTAACATTATTGCCACACCGAACAAGCTGCCATTTTTTACTTATGTAGTTTTCCCTTGGTCATCTTAAAATTTAATAAAAAATAGTTAATCAAATAATGAAAAATTCAAAATCACTTCATTACAATAGGAAAAAGGGTCAAATATTCAAAATTTTAAAATAGTTTAGGGGGTCTGAGTGTTAAGAACAAGAATGCATTTTAGTTGTTTGGTAAAGATTGTAACATTAACCGACTAACATAAATTGTCAACGAATGTAACAGAATTTTTATTTTTATTTTGAAATCGATTCTTATATACAAATTTTGAACACTATGAATCGTGCTATCTTAACTAAGGGTTCGAACATAATCGAACTTATAAACTCTTGCATGTTGCTTCTACGTTGTAACCAGTTGATATAAAGATGGTTGTCACAAATGTAATTGATATTTTCTGGAAGATACTGAAGAATATTTGCAAAAGCAAATTTCGAAGAATGCGATGTTTAGTGATTTTATAGTAACTGAAGCAAGGAGCAAAAAGACAAAAACTAATAGTTCGTTTGATTTTGAACGGAAATGGTTATTTGAAAGGGTTATTTTGAAAGAGTATTTGAAGGGGAATTGTTGCAAATGGGGAATGCGTTTGTTTTTACGGAAATGGCAAACTGAAAGGGACATAACAATTATTTTCTTATTTATTTATTTGTGTTTCTATTATAGGTTTTATTGAATGCAAAATACAAATTGCAGAATACAAACTACATAGTACAAATTGCAGAATTTAAATTTCATAATTCAAACACCAGTACAACGCTGAATACCAGTTCACATAAAAGAAAAACAATTCAAACATGCAAACATAACACCAAAATAAAAAGCAACAACAAATACATAAGAAACCTACAACTGTCCAGCCCTCAGCTTACGAACATGATGAAGAACACAAACCCTCAGCTGTGCGGGCTTGTCAATCAGAGAATAAAAAGGGTTGTGGCTCCTTCTGTCGTTCTCTGACAGAACAACCGCAACCTCCCACTCAGCTTACTCCTCCTCCTGATGTACTATCATGCACAAATCAATAAGCTCATCTCGGTTCATGGAAGGAGGAGCAGAACGAGAAGGGCCAGCACAAGATCTGGTCTTCTTACGAGTCGGACGACTCAAGATCTCAGTGGTATTGCTCCGAATAAAATCGCCAAACATCAGTACGAATTCAGCCTCCAAACAGCAAGTCCAGCTCTTTGAATCGCAATGGGGACGCATTTTGAATTTGCACGATGCTACTTGCACCGTCGCCCACCAATTCGGTGATGAAAATATTAGGAAATGAAGTGAATATATGAGGGAAGAGAAGAGGATCGGCTGATCCAGAATTTTATGTCGCATCAGACGTGTGTCCAACGTGTCTGATGCGAACGCTAACTTTCGAACTGTTCGTCTCGAAGGAGCTTCCGTGTGGATCCCATGGCTGACGCGTCTGACGCAGATGCCAACGTTGGTTGCTCAGTTGGAAAATCAAACGGTACCTAAGTGGTCTGTAGCCCTTTAATTTTGTCTCAATATAAAATAAAATGTTTACCGCATGCTTTTAGTTCCATTGGCGGGCAGAGTAGCTCGTCTTAGTCTTAATCCCAAAGACCTAAGCTCAAAATTTGCATTGTATGGATTTGGGTCTTCAACTTTGAATGTTCAAAATTATTGCTTGACAAAATAATTTGGCTTGGAACCGATCTATTGTCATGTTCTTCAATCTCCCTTTTTTTATGTTTTCTTAACCACCATCGATATTTTTTAACATTTTCGGTTTGAGTCAGTCTAAATATTGTCTATTAAACTAACAATTTTTATGTTGAGCTTATAAAACGTGTTTCCGAAGTTAAAAGCACGCGTCGCAATTGGATCAATAGTTAATTGAAAGAGAATTGCTAAATCCACTCGTGCATAGGCGAATGGATGTACATCCCCTAATTTTATTGGTTGGTCACAATTTTTCATGATATTTTTCTTTTTAATTGAATGTTAAAGCTGGTCCCACATTGGTTACTTGACCAATGAAATGAGGGACCATCCATTCACTCGCGTGATGCACGAGTGGATTTGGCAATTCTCTAATTGAAATTGTCATCCACGCTAATTTTCACGCATTAATAATGAATGTTTATTTGAGCACAATTTCAAATTATGTCTAAACCAAAGTAGTGTTCTTTTTAAATATTGACAGTTCAAGTTGGGCTCTGCGCCTGACGCAGCGGACGTAGACCCTACCGAACTGTCCATTTAAATCGACCGTGAAATTTTATCTGTTCGCATTGTGATCAAAAAGTCCGATGCTACGTCGGTCGCGAACGGATAATATTTCACCATTTCATCCTCTTTACTGTTGTCCTTTTTGTAAAGAGGACGCTTTTTCTTTTCGCAAACTTGCCTCTTCGGTCTTTTCCATTTGTCCCTTTCATTTGTTCATTTCAATTAAAAAAGAACGTTTTGAGACAAGTTCCACACCGGAGAATTTATAAAATAAATCCTATGTAACTATTAAGAGTTCGTCATTTACATAGCCAATTGGTTTTGTGATAACTTGGAGTTCTCTATCTTGGTATCAGAACAATAAAAAAAAGAGTTTCGTGTGCACAAGCCACGTTTGTCCACGTCACTCTTAAGATTCACGTGTGAGATTGTCACACGTGCGGGGTCATATTGGGACAAATCCCATACTGAAGAATTTATAAAATAAACTTTGTATAATTATTAAGAGTTCACTCTTCACGTAACCAATTAGTTTTGTAATAATTTGGGATAATTAACTTAATTAACTCAAGTGCATGTAGAAAGTGGGGTCGGGTAAAAATGTAGTGTTAATACATGCGCGATTTCAAGTACTGAATACTTTCGATCCAAAGAGGCTTGTGTTTGTGATGGATTACAAGCTACATCTGGTTTTCTTGTATGCTTCAAAAAGCAACCAAGGGATGTGTTCACGTGATAAAAAAAAGTGTTCCACTTTGGTGTTTTCTTTTGTACCTGTTTCAAATGTAACTTTGGCATGCCCCTTTAACACCGTCCAAATAATAAAACAAACAAAGTGATAGGCATCTGAATGGTAGGGTCCTCTGGTACCTCATTTTCTTCCTTTTGCATATTGTTCATTGAATGAAATGTTCACTAAACAGCCAAAAGACTATGCAGATAATGCTCCATTAACTTGTTGTACCCGTGCTATATCATATAAAGTATTTTTACCGTTACGCTATTTCCAAATAGCTTCTGAAGTAGTCCTCTCACTGTATGCTTCGGTACATTTCTATATTTCCGCTATATCTTATTATTTCAGCTATAATCCGCAATTTCCGTTATATCTTCTAAAGAAGAAAAAAAACTAACAAGTAGCCGTCATAGACGGCTGCATAATGATTATAAAAGTTTTTATAACTATCAATAAAAGGAGGCCGATTTTGTTCACACTTTTTAGCAAGTGTGAACAAAACACTCGGTTCCTATTGGAGAAATTCAGGGAGTCTATGTGTGATTCACCTGATTCCTCTAATAGAAGAAAAGTGTTCTGTTCACACTTAAAAAAAAAAGTGTGAACAAAATTATATTCCAGTAAAAGTATATCTGACAACATAATTATTTCTTTAGTAACAAATTCTAGCCGACATAAAAAGCAAGACAACCAAATAGGAAAAGTGCAAATTTTGTACGATATAATCGAATTTGCGTCACTTCCAGAACAGAAAAGGTTCGTTGAAGCGGAAAAGAAGAGTTGATAATGAAGGGATGCGTCAAGTACTCACATGCATGAATCAGCAGTGCTGAAATAAATTCTACAAGGTCAAAGAGCCTGCCTGCCTGGTACATCAATTCCCATTTTCGGCTAACCGGCTGTATTCCTATTTGACCGCACACATGTGGTCCATTCTTTCCCCTCAATCAATTAACGGCAGCATGTAGCTTTCAGTCTCAATCCAATTAACAAATCTTGCACGCAGATGAGAAGAATGCATCAACTGAAAGCTCCAGAAGCAGCTTAGTATATATGTAAATCATGGTTGCTGTGGTTACGACTAGACAAATATCGTTACCGTACAGTTATTACTCATAAATCAGAATTGTTTATTGTCACAGTTACCGATCAATTAGTTTACCGAAAACTGATATACCGATAATTTGGTAACTGTTAGAGAACCCTAAATTATCATAAAACCAATTAAAAACATGAAGGGTATCTCAAATTTTCCGATATGTGCACACGAATTAAAACTCACTCTGACACAATGTTAGAGAACCCCAAATTATCATAGAGGGTAAGTATATTATTCACCTTGGTTGGACGTAGATGGTGAGATTTATTGATGTATTCCAAGCTTCTAAGTTTTCTAGTTTTATCTTTTTTCTTCTTTTCCTACTCGCAATGTCCCGCCTTCTTAGGGTTTTATTTTAGTTTAGTTTAGGTTTTGAACTGAGCAAGTTAGTGAAAATTTTGGAGAGCATTCTAATATATAAAAGGACTTATATCTTCCTTTCTTATACAATGTTGAAATAAAATTTGGTTCTTCTGAATTCAACCCCCGAAACTTGTCTTGTTGTGGAAGACGTGTTTCGTTAATTTTAAAAATCCATAAAAATCCAAATAAAAGTTCGAATAGAAATCTAATATTCAAATACTAGAAATCCACGACCATATCAGATTGTAATAAATAAAAAAGCAGGAATTCATGGTCACACCAGACCATATTATTTGAAAAACATGATCGCTTTGGATCATATTGATAAAAAACCATGATCATTCTGGATCATATTATAATAGAAAACCAATAGAATTTGATGATCTCTACGGATCATATTATGAGAGAAATCCAGATTAAAGAAATCTATAGCCGTTTCGGACATATCCAAAGCAAGTATGATCCATACCTGCAAGTAAACAAAGTGAACCATTTTGCCAAGTCTCGATAAAACCATTAATCCTTTTTAGGCATAGTCCATGCGTGGAAATTCGTACCGAGTATAGTCCAACTCAAGTTACGATTGAGAATAATTTATACTTGTTAGTTTTTCTTTGATTACTTGTTCATGTACAAAATATTAGATTAATCTCCATATGCTTTATCCTTGAGTGTAATACAAATTTGATGTTAATGACATTGCACTTAAATTGTCACACCACAATGTTGGTCTTTTGCCTGAGGTGATCTTTAACTCATTAAGCAGAGATTGTATCCATATATCTCTACCATTGCATGTGCGATACTTTTTTACTCGATTTCTATGCTTAACCTTGATATTGTGGGTTGTTGTTTTGAACACCAAGGAACTGGATTACTTCCTCGGTATATGCAGTACCTTGATGTAAACTTTCAATTATAGGGATCTATGGCCCAATCTACAACATTGTATCCTATTATGTTTAACGGTTTGCATGCTTTAAAGCTTAATCCATGATTAGTTGTTTCTTTAAGTATCTCAGTATCTTTTTTATTGCTTTCAAGTGCTCTTTCCTGCATAAATTGAGAAATTTTAATTTATGACATAGTGATGGTTACATATTGCAATGTACTAACAAGACTTCTATATTGTTTATCATTTAATTATGTTTTCTCCTTGTACTTAGATGACTGATTTGTCATCGTTGAAGTTGGCAGTGAATTAGCAACATCCATCTTTATTTTGATCAGAATGTTAGTAATATATTTCTTTAGCATAAAAATATCCTTGATTCTGATACGCTTGTAACTTCAATTGCCAAAATGTAATTGATTTCTCCAAGGTCCTTGATCGAAAATTGCTTGTGTAAAGTTGAATAAGCCTTTTTATTTCTGACTCAATGTTTCTTGTAACAATGATATTATAAACATATATCAATACATACATAGTTCCATTATCATCTATTTTAAGAAATAAAGAGTGGTCTGACTTGATAGACTCAAATTCTAAATTCGCTAGAGTAAGTTTCAATTTATCATATCAAATTTCATGGGCTTGTTTAAATCCATAGACTGTTGTATTCAACTTGCACACAAGTCTCTTATCCTTCTGATACCCCTTGCAACACGCCATTTTCTACGTTCGAAAGTCAAATGAGACTGTTGATGCACTCACCTCTAGTTTTGATTTACAATGAAAATCGAATGTTCTTCAATCTTGAAATCAGATAACATGGGAGTACGAAAATTTCACAAACATTCATTCATACATAAATAATTCATTCATACAACCCAATGCAAAACCCATTCATAGATAATATAAATTACTACAAAATAATACTGAGAGCGGCATATGAAGAATACCCCCTTAGGTGATAAAGTATATAGATAACGGCATTGGAAGTACATGCCGATATGTAAAGCTAACAACAAAACAAAACACAGCAGCGCTTCCTAAATATCTCTCGCCATTTTCGCCTTCGGGTCTTTATTTTTAGCTAACATCTGAAACAATCTTAAACCTCAGCCTGCTCAATTGAGCACCCCAAGAGTTTAAGGGGAAAAACATAAACTATAGTTCAGTCAAAAAGACTGGTATGAATAATAATTTATAACCCAACACAAATTATATCTAACGAGACCACACTACATAGTGGAACAGTTTCCCTCTCGTTGGTATCTCATACGAAAGCATAAAATACGGCATCCCCTGCTTCACAATGGTTAGTTCGATTATCCTATCATAGCATAAAAGCACACAATATTCGTAAAGGTGTTTGTCATGCAACACATAATGGATTCCCTTCCTAATTATACTCTCACTTGTGCTTTCGCAAAGATCCGATTTTCTAGGTAACAGAGCCAAACCTTTATTCTATTGTTGGTTCCCTTCCAGTGATTTACGACATCACAAGCCATATATACAGAATTAACATCCCCTATGTCTCCCTTCAGTGCTACGCAGAGTACCTCCCCACTAACACGAAACCGAAGGCTTCTTTCCTAAATCCTTTCGTACTGCGCGAAGCAACTGGTGCACATTCATTGATCATTATTTTAGTTATCGGTGAGTGTCAATTTCCCCACCCTTGGAACCCTTATATCATTCCCCACACAAATATAATGTCTTAACAATGACAACAACCAATACATAACATTTCAAGGGGAAAGTCAAGAACACAAACATCACATTTGCACCTGACACCTATGTCAGCTTCAATCAACTTAGACTTCCGCAATGGTATCGAAGTTCATTTCCAAGCTATTCTGAAAGAGGTAGCCCTTCTGGCTTCACTTGCTCAACAACAACTAATGCCTATCGCTCAATAATGATGGCAATTGTTAAAGCTAAGACCTCTATTCCATTTAGAATACATATATATATATATATTATTATATAAAAGTTCATCGTTGTCATCACTGACACCGACATCCATGGAGGCAAAGCCTTAAAATATTTGTGTTAGAAAAAGTTCCTTAATGTCTCCATTAGTGCCTAAGGAAGAGTTTTATAAAAAATAGTTTTACAAAGGCATATCAGCGTAAGCAACGACTTTAAGGGAATCTAAGCCTTCAGAAGCATAGGTTTCTATAGGAATCCCCCTCCGATGCCAACTAAAGACCTATAGGCATTCAATCCTCATTCCTTTAAGAAGAACTGCCTAGAATCTTTCGTAGGTATGTACATTAATAAAATTGTTCTATTATAGTAAAAAAAAACCTCCAGCAGAGCCAAAAGAGTCAAGGAAGCAGCCTTTAGCGGAATGGCTATCTTTCAAAACCAAAAGTATTTATAGGTGTCAGTACCGAATCCCATACCCGAAAGGTAAGAGCTGGAAGCCTAAATGCTTCTAGCATTACATGTGATACTTCAACTATCCGATGCATCCGAAGGTGAGTTCTAACTGCTAATAGTAGGGCTTCCGGATCTGGAAATAGCATTGACAGTAATTTTATACAAAACCGATTTGTTTCTACATTAAGTATTTCTTTTCACAAACTCCACTATATTTATTGAAAAGTTATTGGTTTACAAAAATTATTCTAAATAAAGTGTGTACAATTTCCCAGTATTTTTCATTTCATAAAAATACAAAGTACTTGAGTTTAACAACTTACACTTTAATACTAGAATTAACGCATAATCTTTTCTAAAAAATGCACCCTTAGGAAATTCATAACAAATTCATACAAGCACAACGATTTAGGAAATTCGAAACCATCTACAAAAATATTCAGCACACATATATAACAATTTTGTGTTATTTGGAGATTCCTACGAGTTTCTCCTAAACTTGATCATCTTCACTTATATTTATATCTACTTTACAAAATCAGGTTATTCATATACGATAATAATATACAAAACCATCTTCCAATTAAGCCATAAACATGACATTTGGAACCAACTTATAACACATAACTAAACATGGATCATTCTCAACAACAAATAACATCAAGATCAATACAAAACCAAATAAACATTCTACACAGTTTCCGGTTACAACATAATAACCAAAATCATAAGGGGCAAGTATATTATTCTCCTTGGTTGGACAGAGATTGTGAGATTTATTGATGTATTCCAAGCTTCTAAGTTTCCTAGCTTTATCCTTTTCTTCTTTTCCTACTCGCAATGTCTCGCCTTCTTGGGGTTTTATTTTATTTTAGTTTAGGTTTTGAACTGAACAAGTTAGTGAAAATGTCGGAGAGCATTATAATATATACGAGGACCGAAAGCTCCAATTTTGCCCTCTTTATATCTTCCATTCTATACAATGTTGAAACAAAATTTGGTTCTTTTGAATTCAACCCCCGAAACTTGTCTTGTCGTGGAAGGCGTGTTTCGTACATTTAGAAATCCATAAAAATCCAAATAAAATTCGAATAGAAATCTAATATTCAAAGGCTAGAAATCCACGACCATACCAGATTGTAATAAATAAAAAAACAGGAATTCATCGCCCCACCAGACCATATTATTTGAAAACCATGATCACTCTGGATCATACTGAAAAAAACCATGATCATTCTGGATCATATTATAATAGAAAACCAATAGAATTCAATGATCTCTGCGGATCATATTATGAGAGAAATCCATGTTAAAGAAATCTATAGTCTTTTCGGACCTATCCAAAGCTAGTATGATCCATACCTGCAAGTAAACAAAGTGAACCATTTTGCCAAGTCCTGATAAAACTTCCTTTTTAGGCATAGTCCATGCCTGGAAATTCGTACCGAGTATAGTCCAAACTCAAGTTACGATAGAGTAGACTTGTGAAGTCCTGACAAGATAATCAACCCTTTCTGCATAATCCATACCTGGAGATCCAAAATTAATATGTCCATAGTTGGACTATGACCAAATGATCCTACCAAATCCTAAAAAGACAACTAAGTCCCACAGACATAATTTATGTATGAAAATTCATGATCAAGTAATATTGCCAAGTCCTGAAAAGATAGCCTAATCCTTCAAATACAATCAATGTTTGGAAATCTATTTATTAAAATTGATGATTAGTATGGTTTTACAGAGATAACAATTTACTGTTAGACGTAGAGAACACCAATGGGTATAATCCTAACCCTATACATGAAGTCAACTCAGCCATTTTCTTCTGAATTACAAGCAAATTATTTTGAAAGTGGATGGTTCGTTGTTTAAAAAGGGCATGCTTTGGGATCTCTTTGGTTCTGAATATGGATAGGAAGTAGCCATCCAAAAAACCTAATTAAAAGAAAGCAAATGTTATGGGAATCCCGCAATCCAATGAGATAAACATTCATGAAATCCAGATCAATTGATGATCAATCCATGCCCGTTCCCTATTTAGGGACAGGAGGAGGATTTACATGTTCCATTGGGGCAATCTAGTTTCTAATATAGTGTGCCACGATTTCTGACACGGTCTTCGATTATGTCGCATAGATGCCTGTTATGTTTAACAGTTTGCATGCTTTGAGGATTAATTCATGATTAGTTGTTACTTTAAGTATATCAACGTCTTTCTTATTGATTTTGAGTGCTCTTCCTTTAGTTTTTGCATAAATTGAGAAATTTTAATTTATGGCCTGGTGATGGTTTCATATTGCAATGCACCAACAAGGCTTCTATACTACTTATCATTTAAGTATGTTTTCCCCTTATATTTAATAACTGATTTTTTTATCAATGAAGTTGACAGTGATTTAGCAACATCCATTTTTGCTTTAATCAGGATTTTTGTAACACTTTTTTTAGCATAGATATATCTCCGATTCTGGTACTCTTGTGACTTAAATTCCCAAAAAGTAATTGATTTCTCCAAGGTTCTTGATTGAAAATTGTTTGCCAAGAAGTCGAATAAGCCTTTCTATTTCTGACTCACTATTTCCTATAATAATGATATATCAATACATATGTAGTTATGTTATCATCTGTTTTAAGAAATAATGACCGACCTAGCTTGGTAGACTCAAATTTCAAACTTGCTAGATTATATGTCAGAACAAGCTCAAATTTTAGATAGATTATAATATATGTATGGATTGAACATCTACAAAATCTTGTTGGATTTGGATTAGTGTAACTTTAATATGCATACAATGTTTGTTGGCCAAATCTGGATCTAACTTATAAACCTAAGTTTATTACTCAAAGAATCCAATTACAAGCATATTATATATATACATATACATACATATACATATATATATTCATATCATCTGCTAAAGTTCAACTACATTTAGAAGCCTAAACTATTATTACGTTTAATGAGCTTAATTTATCTGAATGATCCAAACAAATTCAATTTCACCTATGTGTTCAAGATCTTGATTTTGCACTCATAAGCAATACTAATTACTTCTACTAGCAGTGCTGAACATAGATCTTCCAAAAAACCTTCGAACAAGTCAGAAAGACTTAACTTAATGTTTATGCGAATGACGTATATAAAACAATATCAAGTCCACAATTAAGAATATTTTAGAGCTAAGGAATTAATAGTGTTTGTGAAATACTGCTCCCTGTAACAACCTGTGCACTGTTGGGCTTGAACTTTCGCAAAAAGCAGAAACCTGGGCTCATTGAAACGCGAATGGTTTGTTTGGTATCCTACGAATAAACAAAGATCTATATCAGCGCTCGAGTAAATAACTTATAGTAGAATAATCTAAAATATAATAATAAGAAAGCGCTTACCAAAATATTGACATTTTCAAGTCATGTGCCTCTAAGTGGTCCAATTGTTGTTGTTTTACCTAGCCTATAGGTTGTTTTGAGGAGGTGACTAGAACTTTTATTCTTGTGACTGGTAAATTAT
This sequence comes from Allium sativum, assembly GCA_030737875.1. Taxonomy (NCBI): domain Eukaryota; kingdom Viridiplantae; phylum Streptophyta; class Magnoliopsida; order Asparagales; family Amaryllidaceae; genus Allium; species Allium sativum. The sequence goes on from CM060919.1 coordinate 35,456,848, forward strand.
ACACTATTACACATAATACAACATGCGCCATTCATTAACCCTTTTTGTTGTACTAGGTTCCTTCATATCGTTTTGCGCATACATCAACACACACTTACTCTCCAGTAAATCTAATCGAAAAAACAATATTCATATATGTATATAAATGTATCCTTTTGGACTGCCTCGATCCTATATATCACCCATACTATCTTTCGTAATCACCTTATTGTGATTCAATCATCTCGTCACAAGAGCATAGGAGCAAAATCTATGGCGGACCGCCATACGCCTGCACTATAAATGTCCTATCGTATTCTATAAGAATGCATAAGATACGTCCACAATATTCCGTCTAACATCTACATTATGGATGTGTACATCATCGTCCTGCCCCATGTCTTTCAAAATCCCGCTAACAGAAGTTCAATTGGGGATTTAATTCTATGGCCAGTCTCTTCTATCACATCTAGGCTCTAAGCAATCACCAACTTTTTTTGTTTGGAAGGTATCTCTTGATACATGTTGATAGCATTACCCCTAACAAACAATGTAAATAAACCATGTGACATTGCATAACCCCTTCCAAATGTCCCAATAGTAAAAGATCATCCTGGCCTAAGTGTCATAACCTATGTCCTTCCACGTTCTCGCTATATGATCGATGTTGACCCGCAATCATGTAGCTACTATCCATTTGGGTTTCTCGTAACAGATGCCAATCTACTTGTTGCACGATTACCTAGTCATCCATCGATCCTTTAAACTGCCTAAGAGGCTATTAAGGAAATACCCACTCGATACACCCTTACAGACTTTGTCGTTAATGGACCACCTCTATGCCTATGTTTAAGGGAAACATCTTTGGGTATTCCTTTTGATCGTAGGATATATACAAAAGGATCTGTGATGGACCACAAACACTTGCCTACACCCAAACTCCTTTAGGTCATATTTGAATGCATAGTATGAAATTACATTTGTAGTTTCATTCTTTATTGGATCCTATGTCTAACTTTATTTTTTTTATGTTAGCACATCTTCCATTAAATTTTCATTTTCTTTATTTCGTTGTTCTGCCATTTTCTTTCCTTAAGCCTCTACTCATCATAAAGATAATAATCGTCTTTTATTTAGGCCTCTCTATCTATCATAAAGATAGCCGTTATCTTTTTATTTAGGGCTCTCTACCTATCATAGTCATTGTCTTTTATTTAAGTCTCTCTACCCATCATAAAGATAATCATTGCCTTTTATTTAGGCATCTCTGCCTATCACAGTTGTTATATTCATCTACCTGTCATAATAACTGTTTTCTTTTGTTTAGGCCTCTCTACCTATCACAGTTGTGATAGTCATCTATCTGTCATGATAGTCGTTGTCTTTTATACTCTCCAGCTATCATAATAATTGTTATGATGGTTGTCTACATATAAAGATAGTTGTCGTCGTTGGCTTATATTTAGTTCTCTAGCTATCACAAAGATAGTCATTGCCTTTTACTTTCATTTAACTCTCCACATATCGCAAGATAATCAATTTCTTTATTTCCTTTCTTTACCTATCAATAAGGTAGTCATTTTCTTTTGCTTTGCTTATTTTACTATTCTTATCTCTTTGTTTTGTCATTGTCTTTTCTTTAATTAATCAAGTTTTAAATTTGGTCATCATCTTTTCAGTACATATTTCCCTATTATCATGTTTTCCATTCTCTCAATATTTTTTTCTTTTTTGGGTTAGTTATATTTCAGGAAGTTAGCAAATGAGATTTTTGTAATTGAAACGACCCAAACTTCCCAGTAAAGGAAAGGCTGGATTGCTTTGAGAAAAACACACATCAGATCACAAACTGAAGAACATTTTATTGCTGATTACAACAATTACACCATAGTACAAGAATATAACTGAGTATGAACTTATAATATACATCGGAAATACAATAATATCAGAGGCTTAAATTACATTACATAGCAACGGAAAAATATTACAAATATACAACCAAAAGGAATACACGGATACGGAGCTTTCCGAATACCGCTTCAGCTGTAAGCTAGGATCCTGTAAATATGTCTGCAAAAAGCTACTCGACTGCCCGTGTGGAAAATAAGGGCACCCGAGTTTGCCAGTGAAACAAACTACAGGTCAGTCATGGGACTAGTATGAGAAATCTTAACTTAACGATCTAATAATAAGGCTAATCTCAGGACCACGCCGCTAACGCGGAACGGGTTTACTCCATTGGATTGCCAGTGCATAAATTAAAGTAAATCGTTAAACAACGCAATGCTTTTTAGAAAAATGAAACCATTATAAGACCCAAGTCCCATCACACAATGCAACGCAAACCGGAGGATAGGGTTTTACCTTATAATGGTCAAAAATGCTTGATACAATAAAACGGAGTTAATATTAGTGTATATCTATGGGTATATATATTTAAAAATCAATTTCAATCATAATGTATTAATCATAGACGGCATAGTACCCCATCCTACTATGTCGCCATACTAGTTCTACAATCAAAACCGCAAGGTCGTATTGGAAATTGGATTTCCATCATGAGTTAAGGCTAGGGGCAAGCTCCTCTCCGATTTGAGACACTAGCAAATGCCTCAGGATCCCCCGCAGTGAACCCTTGGATGCGGTAGGGCCGGTCCCCGCCTATCGGCAGTGGATTAGTTATGCCTAAACACACGTTTCCCGGTTCCTTTGAACCTATAATATGACCACTATCGGCCTATAAAAATCCGAGGCGTCTCAAAATCCATCATCTACATAAGTAAAATGCTAGGCCGTGTTAAAGCACTGACACTACCACTAGCTAGAAAGAAACGTGTGCACTCCCTATGGTCCATTGACTCATACCGGGGTGTGAGGCTCGCGAAGTCATGATATACACAAAGCTATGCCGTAATACGCTGTGCTTTGATCATCCCACAAGGCCCTGCTTTTCAACAATAGCCTTGATCATTTGCATCTTGGCATGCCACATTGACAATTCACGCCATGCAATCAATCACTATTAATATATACCAGGGTGTTAAGTAGAGGATAAATCCTTTACCACCAAACAGACATACATTAACAAAAATCGATTTAATTCACATGGAACGAAATCCAATGTCAGACACGCATCCGTTACTAGCTTATGCTCTGGGTCTGAGCAAAAACCAAATCCGAACAATCAACAATAGTCCGGACGGCCATCACTGAAATCCCTTCTAGGTAGCTACTCCCATCAGGGTCTCTGTAGCAACACATCCATTCGATGTGAAGATCGTCGGTCTTCAACCATCGTCTTTATCTTCGACTCTTCATCGTCGTAGAAATTATTCGGAATGGGTTAAACCCGGTCTTTCCGAATAACTCACGTATTTTTTATAATTAAAAATCAAGTATTATAAAAACACATCCAACGCCTCATTCCAATTCAGAATATTCTTTTAAATAAAATATTCAAATTATTCTATCAAAGATAAACACTTTAAATTATTCTTAAATTTTAAAGATTTATTAAACCCCCAATTTGGTTTTAAAAACAAAAATCATTATTCAATGATTATTTAAATTTAAGAAATTTATCTTATCTTTAACTGGGTTAAAGAACTAATGTCATTTAAAACATTATTCACGGTAAACCCAAAATCATCTTCCATAAAATATGGAATCTTTCCAAAAATCAAATCAATATATAATCGTTATAAATTTCTGTATCCGACCAATAATATAAATGGAATAACGCCAAAGCCTTTTAAATTCCATATGTAGTATCGGTCTTCTTTTACAGAAGCTTATCCTGGTTATTATCAACTCGAATTCCATTCAATCCCAATTTAATATATTAAATTGAAAACTTTACTTTTGGAACATTTCCATTTAAATCTTAATAAAAGATTTATAAATTCCAAATCATACTTTCGCTGTCAGTTGGGTTAAAGAACAAATGTCGCTTAGAAACACAGTTCACAATAAGCCCGACTCACACTTCATCTTATTTCAATTACTAAATGAAAACTTTAATAATCTAAATTAAAAGATTATTCTTTTCATATGGGGTTTAAGAACAGTGTTATTTAAGATGCTATTCACGACAACCCAAAATCTAATTTATTTAATTTAACTTCAATTAAATCTTAACAAATTGGAAAACTCATTAGATCTAAATTTTATGATTTATTCTAATTAATAGCTAGTTAATTTCAATAAAAATATATTTTCTCAAAATATATTCTTTTTCTAAAATATTCCTTTCAAAAGTATATTTTTCAAAATATTCTTTTTCTAGAATATTCTTTATTGGGATGTGACTCAACCAACAACCATATATTTTGTATGGAATCAACAATCATGATAAATAATTATCCAACATCCAAATGATGACCAAAGTGGAATCTATAACTGTGTGACTTTAAAATTAAAGAACTGACGCTCATCACAGACTGTCAATCCATCGATTGACAGATAATTTAACATTGGGATTAGTGTGTATCCAATATCATACCAATACCCGTGTGGGGTTTCATCCATTAGGCAATTAATAATTCATTTGTGCAATTGGGAGATATGTGAAAATTATCGTCCCAATCACATAAACAAGTCGGGTAACTTGTAAATGGATGTGTAATATTCAATTTTGAACACACAACATTTATCTTTAGTATATCGAATACTTCTATACAACAACCATATATTTCAAACCATTTCTAACATCATGTTTAAATGATTTATTCTTCTCAATGAAACTATTTTACATTGAAAATGTATTTTCTAATGTTCACTCTTGTTGTTGAAATCAAATGGCCATAAAGCCATGATTTCAATTCTACTTATTGTATTTCAACTTTTATTACATTGAAAAATGTAGTGTTTTGTTCAATCTTACATTGAAAAATGTAGTGTTTTATTCAATCTTTTATTATATTGAAAAATGTAATCCTCTTTTTTTACTTTCATTCTTTAATTACATAGAAAAATGTAATTTCTATTTATTCTATTCTTTTTATTGTCTCTATTCTAACAATAAAAATGTGACATTTACATCTATTCTTTTATTACATAAATATTGGCCATAAAAATGTAGCTTTAAAATCTATGCTTTTATTTACATCTAAAATGTAAAAAAAATATAACTTTAATTCTAATCTTTTATGGAATAATACGAATGAAAATGTCACCTTTTATTTTAATTTACAAAACAATGTAATTCTTTAACTTTATTCTTTAATTACATAGAAAAATGTAATTTTCTATTTAATCTTTAAATGTAAATACTCTACTTCCTTTTATTTACATGGGAAAATGTAAATTCTTTAATTTCTTTTTTTATGTAAACAAAAATGTTCATTTCTAACTCATTCTTTCTAATGTATAAAAATTGTAACGACCCGGATTTTGAGCGACTTTGGTTATCGACATAAGCACGACGTCGATAACCAAAACGTCGAAAAATCCTGGTAATTAGTGAAAGAAATTAGAGGGTGGGGAAAGATAAGATAGAAACTTAGAATAGAAGAAGAAGAAGACAACATCAGAGTAACACGAATCTCACAGCGGAACGAATAACATATAATATATGTAACATAACTTTGAAATATACATCTGTATTTGAATACATATCATTATCAAAGTACAGCACTTACAACACAGCGGAAATAACTATAGCTATATGATCCTGAAGCCTCCTGCTCCAGCTCTTCAACTATATCTGTAAATCCCGACTACTTGACTGCCCATACAAATTTAGGCACCCAAGAGTTTAGGGAAAACAACAAAATAAACTCCGGGTCAGTCATGGGACTGGTATGAGTAAAACAGTTTAAAAACAGTTGAACAAGTAAATGATATCTCATAAGACCACGCCGCATAACGGAACGGGTTTTTCCCTTATGAGAATCCAAAGTAACTTTATATCAGAAACCTTTTGATATTATAATAATGTCTATCAACCACAGTATATGTATAATCATCTAGCAGAAACGCTTTCATCTCACGTTCTACATATATAGTATAAAATCAAACCCGCAAGCACGTATTGGGTAATGGATTTCCAACTATGACAAGGTATGGATCCACCTTTCGCTCGTGTACCTCTAGAGAGGAATACACTGGGTTCAACAAGAACATCTTGCAACCCGGCCACACATGACCGACCACTCATTTCGCTTGAGTGTATCGAATGTATATCACCAACAGTTGGGATCAGCAACCGTTTCCCGAATGGGACAGCATCAACAATAGATTTTTAGAAATGAATGAAACTCTAGATCAGGTGATTATACACCCTACTTCGGTGCGACCGACTTAGCCATGTTGCCTGCCCGATTTCTGTCATTTACCGGATGATGAGGCTAGAAGCTACGCTTTATCATCATACCAGATTCACTTTGAATGCCACATCGTCAAATCCATCAAATCACCGATTGATGTCCTCAACCATACATTATGTGTTAGCTAAAAGAAGTTTCCTTCTCCGCTTCCACTCTTGGTACAGTTGGAGAAATCAATATACGTGATCGTTTGGAAATACTCTGTCAGACATCCGTCCATACAAGTCATCCAGGAACAGGATGAACCGAAGGCACTATTCTGTAAACAGGATAGCCCTTGCATAACTCCGTATTCAATTTCCTTTGGCATATATGATTCGCAACGCTTATGCCAATACAGAGTGGTTCTTTGGATAATAATCCAACCGGTCTCTCCATATTAACAACGTTAAAATGGTCAAAACTTCGATAGTCTGTGATTTAACTATCGAATAAAAACAGGTGTGCAAACAACGATATTATTTCCAAATGGAAATTATATCGATCAAACATTATTCAACATTTATCTCTTTAATTCATTAATTTTACTTATCTCCTGTTTCCCTATATTCAATATTTCTTATTTTCTAAATTTGGAAAATATACGTTATTAACAATGGAAAACATTTCCATTTCTTGTTTTCTTTATTTGAAAACATTTCTGGTTTCTTATTTGGAAAACATTTCCAAAGCTTCTTCATTGGACTTAGACAGATGTTTAAACAAACATTGCTATGCCAACCCAAACCATTTCCTTTACTGCCGAACCTTAACTATCCCTTAGTTAAAAAACGAAGCCAATCAAGTTGGGGTAGAACTACCTCTCAGACCTTAACTGAACAACATTTCTAACTTTGAAATAGGCAAAGTTCACTTTATCCCTTTTACTATCTTCCTTACTTAATCCTCCTTCGAATAGATCTCTATTTGATTTACTCTATTCACTTAACCCCTTTCGAATAAACTATATTCGATTTACTAACTTTATTCGAATAAACTATATTCGATTAACTCATTCTACTTTCTTCGAATAAACTATATTCGATTAACTCCTTTTACTTTAACACTAATCGATTAAACTAACATCGATTAGTTCCTTTTACTTTAACACTAATCGATTAAACTAACATCGATTAGTTCCTTTTACTTTAACACTAATCGATTAAACTAACATCGATTAGCTCCTTTTACTTTAACACTAATCGATTAAACTAACATCGATTAGTTCCTTTTACTTTAACACTAATCGATTAAACTAACATCGATTAGTTCCTTTTACTTTAACACTAATCGATTAAACTAACATCGATTAGTTCCTTTTACTTTAACACTAATCGATTAAACTAACATCGATTAGTTCCTTTTACTAAACTACGTTTTCCGTTACAACTATTTCCTTTTTATAACGTTTACTTACCGTTACAAATATGTCCTATTTATAACTTCTATTTACCGTTACAAATATTTCCTTTTTATAACTTCTATTTATTTTCTAAATAAATATTCCTTTTCTATTTCTATTTATTTTCTAAATAAATATCCCTTTTATAAAACCGTGTTCGTTTTATAAATATTTCCTTTTATAAAATCCTGTGATTTTATAAAATTCCTTTATTTCAATATACATTGAAATACTTCTTTTTACATCCCAGGGTCTTTTATGATATTTACAATATCGAATAACAATGATCAACATCATTCCAACACCCATAATCCATAACAGATTTTATAACACATCATATATCACAATATATGAAAACAGTAAAATAAATGTTGAGGAATCCAGTTGGATTCCTCCAACCTGTTTCCCTGCATCACAGATGTTAAACAATATAGATAACATCACTTTTCAGTTCTATATGATATATTCTGTTAAACAGAATCAATATAGAAAATTTAACTAACTGACTAGCAGTTCAATCAAACAGTCAACATACAGTCAAACAACCAATATCTAACAGTTCTAAAAATACAACATGAAATTATAAACTGTTCAGAGTTAGTGAGATTTACTCACTTTGGCGCGTTAACTGTTAAATAACGGTTTTTGTTATTTGATTCAGTCGGACAATTTATTTTGCCATAAATTGTAACGAGCTCCGATGGACTTCTAGTCAGTTCCATGCTGTAGCCACCGTCCATACGATCCTAACGAATCCTTTCGTTCGAAATTCTGATATCATGTGTAAAAGATATCGCATTAAAAAGATTGTATGTTATTTAAACAAAATTTAAACTTATATTTAATTAAATAATGGGCCTTGCCTATTGAATTCGGCCCACCACCATACTTACAAACCCACGTATGCTTCTTCACCACAAAAGAAAACGCCTCCTGTCATTTCTTTCCTCCCACTGCTCTTCTGAAACCGTCCCCATACTTAACTTTAAATCCCTGCGCTCATTTCTTCTTTCATGAACCAGCAAACACCATTTCGAAGAAATCCCCAACTCCCATACTCCCTTTCTCCTTCAAGGAATCCAAATCCGATGCCCCCAACGTCCATTTATACCCGAGCTCTCCCTCCTCACATCAGTAACAACCACGTCGCACCCTTCTATGGAAATCCGACATCGACATGAGTCACGAAAGCCATCACAGTACTACCGAACTCAAACTGCACCATTTCAGTTTCACGTAAGCCCAACACGAACATCCTCACCATCTCCTATTTTGTTGTTACTACCAAGGACATGCTTTACTTTGGCTTATCAGTTTTTTTTTTCTTCTTTACTTTGGGTCACTCAAGACAAACCGCACTTCACCTTCTCCCCCGATGTCACCAACAGACCGAGCGCCTACAGTGCTAGTTAAGTGCCCGCAATCCATCAGGAGATCGAACTCCCTTCTCGTTTGCTCCTGGTTACTTGTTTCTTGCATGTGTCTACCCCTTGTGAAGGACACATGTAAAACACATTTTCGTTTCCATTTTTGTTTACTGAGGTTTTTTTTGTTTGTTTATGTTTTGGAAAGAAAGAATTTGAGGAGAATTCACATATACATATAGATTTGCAGAACTTAAATGGTTAAGAAATGTACAGCAAAGAGAACGTACGTGACTGTCATGATGTGTACGTGGATGTATAAAAAATCAATGATACTAAATGGCTAAGGAACGCTGTACGTTTCATTTATTGAAATTATAAGCGAATGCAGGGAAGGTTTTTGTCTTGGACGTTTAAGAATATCAACCTTACTTCATAACTGAAAGATAGTGTACTCCATCCCATCAAACTCTATTTACTTACGGACAGCTAAGGACAGAAATAAAAATACCATTGTGATGAGTGAGGTACCCCGATTTCGAAAATATAAAAATACCGGTAGATTAACTCATATTGTGAAACCCTAAAAGGTTGATTACAGGGTGCAAAATACTCCCAAAATAAAAAGTGCTTATTTAATTACTTAAAAATTACAGTAAAATCCTAAAAATTAAATTATCACTACTTCCCAAAAGAACCTTATCTGAATTCACACCCGATATCTAGTTATTTTGAAATAATCGTTACGGCCGATAAACGATTCTATAACGACTATTCTGAAATTTGATTTTGACATATCTCAAAATCTATACGATGAAAACCCTGGTTTTTCTCTTCCACTAGAAAGATATACTCCACCAGCTCCTAACGTTTCTTGTTTCACAGAAATCCGATTTAAAACGAACTCTGTACATTCGGTTGAAGTTCGAATTGCCAATTTACGAACTGCAGCGCCATTTCAAACTCGTTTATAATTATTTTATAAACTATACGTTCAACTGTCGACGATTGAATATATTCGTTATTCAAATTCAATTCCAAGCTGAATTAAATATTCACAGATGATCTGGTTCACACTATATCGTCATTTCGACAATTCAGATTATCTCAGAACTAAATATATTATTTTAATTAAATATTCATCATTATTAAATTCAACGAACATTAAATTCTCTAAACCACCATTAATAAAATTAAATAAATTAATTCTAATACCTCTGCCAATGCGGGTCATTACATTCTTCCCTACTTATAAAAATTTCGTCCTCGAAATTGCTAAAAGGTAGAGGACGACCCCATCGACTGGTTAGAACATATTTGTTCACTTCTTAACTTCAGTTTCAACTGAACCAATTTAATTTCAATTAAATTATTGGTTAATTCTTATTATCAAATTTTTCAAAAATTCTGAAAATTTTCTAACGCCTTAACTCTTCGAAAAATTTCGCCAGCACCTCCTTTATACTGGTCAATAGGTCAAACTCCAACTCGCCTCTCTGGGCCATCTCCAACCCAAAAGAAAATCAAACAGCCAAGCGGCTTGCCAATTCGGCTCATAAATCTTATATCCAATAGAAATATAAACTTGTACCTTTTGTCGGCATATCATTATATCCTTTCCCCCTGTTATCAATTCAGCATATACCAATGTCATGCCAATCAAACTCAAAATCAGCTTTTATCTCCAACACAACCATTCGCTTATATCCAAACCAAATCCCATTTCAACTCAAGTTCAATTCTTGATTTTTAATTCCTTAACTCCTCAATCCAATACCATTTCGGATTTTAATTTCACACATCCAATCTTATTCGATTTCAATTCAACTTCAGTTACCACTTAACTGACTTCGCTTAAATTCAAATCTGCTTTCATGAATTTCTGTTAAATTTTTAATTTAAACAGTCTTTCCCTGGGAGTTTTCAAACAGTTTACTCTTTTCAAAAATCAATTTCCCTTTTTGAAATTCAACTGAGCCGTTAATCAATATTCCATTAGTTAAATCACTTCTCCATTTCTTTATCAATATTTGTTAACCAAATATTTTCAATAACCATATTGGCCTTTTACGTTATTTGGAAAACATTTCCGAATATCGCCTTCCTTTATTTTCTAAACTTTAGAAAATATATGCTATTTATAATTGGAAAACATTCCAATTACTTATCTCATTTCCGATCTCGTTTATTTCTATACTTAGGAAATATTTAACATCTATTTCCAAGCTTTCACTTATTTGGTTAAAACGGATGTTGTGTAAAACATCGTTACGACAACCCAAATACAGTATTTAACTAATTCTTATTCCACATTGATCTTCGAGCCTGAATCTTGCTACTTATCGGTATATCATGAAATCAACCAAGTTGGGGTATAATTACCTCTCAGACCTTGACTGAATAACATTTAGCGTCAAAATAGACAAGACTACTTACTCGAATAATCAATACCATACAACTACTTATTCATTAAACGCGTATACACTTCCTCTTTCTATTCTTACTAGATTTTATTCTTATACTTCCTTTTTGATTTTATTATTCTATTTCTAAGTTCGTTTTCTTATCGACTTCTATATATATTGATATATACATATATTTATACGTTGATTTCTAACTATCAAATTATCTTAAATATATTCTATCTCCTTAAATTCCCGGAAAAATTCGCCATAACCTCCTTTGTACCAGGAACATCGGGAAAATCCCCAAACTGCCACACATGCCTTCTCCAATCAAAAAGAAAAAAGAAAAGCCAAGCGGCTAGCCGATACGGCGCATAAAATCTCATATATGAATTAAATACATACCTTTCCGTCGAGCATTCTATTTATATACCTTCATACCTTATTCATACATATCTCATGTATATTTATACATTTGTAATTCATTCCAACTTAATCCAATCATTTTAACAGTTCGTTAAGTGATTTTCAAATTACTGGTTTTCCCATTTCACCTTCATATTTGAGTATAACATGTTCAAATATATGTTTAACTTGTTTATCAACTAATTGAATTTCATTTCAATTTTATGTTCTATATTCGATTTCGAATATCCATTTATAGATCCAATCCACCTTTCAAAGTTCAACTTTAACTTCAAAACTCGATTAACTAATTCCTCTCGACTTAGTTAATTCTATTCAATTTCTATATTTGAATTCCGTTTCAATTTCCTTATTCAAATTCTATATTTGAACTTCATTTCAATTCTATTCAAATCTTCTATATTCAAATTTCATTTTCAATTCTATTTGAATCTGCTTTATTCAAATTTCATTTTCACTTCTATTTGAATCCTCTTTATTCAAATTTCCTTTCACTTCGATATTCAAATCCTATATTTGAAATCTCTTATATTTTCTATATCCAAACGCCATTTGAATTTCTATATTCAAATTCTATTTCACTTCCATTGAATTTCATATATTCAAACTCCCTTTGAATTTCTATATTCAATTTCTATTTGAATTCTCTTTATTCAAATCCCCTTTGAATTTTCTATATTCAAATCCTATGTTTGAACTTCCTTTATTCAAATTCCTTTAAATAAGCCCCGGTTTCAATTCCTTTTGAAATCGATATTTCTACCTTTGGAAAATAGATTTTCCTTTCAATTTCACACTTGTATTTTTATTTCCGAATTATCCAATGATAATTCTCTTTACTTCATTTTATAAACTTCGTTTATAAAAGAACTTTTTATAAACTTCGTTTATAAAGGAACTTCTCGTTTTATTTCCTTTAAAACAAGTTAATATTTCAAATCTGTTTCAAAATTCAAATTCTATATTGTAAATCCCATTTTGAAATTCAACACACTTGTCTTTCCCAAAACAAATTCCAAACAGTATCTCTGGTAGTAATTCGTCACTTACAACTCGAAAATGAATACTGATGATGCAGCTGTCATCATCAGGATCTATTTTCCAGCGATCGAAGTGAGTTCAATACTATAAAACCATTTCTAAACATTTCACTTTGAAATTCATTTCAAAATATAATTCACACTGCTTGTAAAACAATTTAAAATCTCCCAGGATCTTAAATTTTCCTTATTTTTAATCCAAATTCATTTACAAACACTTATCCAATTCTCTAGAATTCTAATTCAATTTCTGGTTGAAATTTCAGTTTTAACTTATCTCGATTTCACGAAATTCACTTATATGAATTCTGATTGGTTATTTACATAACTATTTAATTGATAATCTTACTTGATTATAATAACAGCCAATATATCCAATATATTCAAAATATACGTTGGGTAAACTATTTCGTTTTCCCTCTTTCAAAACATACCATGACGGTTCATCGTATTTGAGTGTTTAGTAACTCCTACCGATACAGTGGATCAAACTGATCGACCAGAATTCACAAACAACTCAACCAATGGATCTCCACAATATAAAACAAATTTTTATATCAATAACAAATACGTTCACTCGTATATATACACTCAATCTCAGTCTAGGGTATTACTAACCCTATCTCTACCGAGTCACGCCACAGAGCCAAGTAATTCTTAACTTAAGCTCTGATACCAACTGTAACGACCCGGATTTTGAGCGACTTTGGTTATCGACATAAGCACGACGTCGATAACCAAAACGTCGAAAAATCCTGGTAATTAGTGAAAGAAATTAGAGGGTGGGGAAAGATAAGATAGAAACTTAGAATAGAAGAAGAAGAAGACAACATCAGAGTAACACGAATCTCACAGCGGAACGAATAACATATAATATATGTAACATAACTTTGAAATATACATCTGTATTTGAATACATATCATTATCAAAGTACAGCACTTACAACACAGCGGAAATAACTATAGCTATATGATCCTGAAGCCTCCTGCTCCAGCTCTTCAACTATATCTGTAAATCCCGACTACTTGACTGCCCATACAAATTTAGGCACCCAAGAGTTTAGGGAAAACAACAAAATAAACTCCGGGTCAGTCATGGGACTGGTATGAGTAAAACAGTTTAAAAACAGTTGAACAAGTAAATGATATCTCATAAGACCACGCCGCATAACGGAACGGGTTTTTCCCTTATGAGAATCCAAAGTAACTTTATATCAGAAACCTTTTGATATTATAATAATGTCTATCAACCACAGTATATGTATAATCATCTAGCAGAAACGCTTTCATCTCACGTTCTACATATATAGTATAAAATCAAACCCGCAAGCACGTATTGGGTAATGGATTTCCAACTATGACAAGGTATGGATCCACCTTTCTCTCGTGTACCTCTAGAGAGGAATACACTGGGTTCAACAAGAACATCTTGCAACCCGGCCACACATGACCGACCACTCATTTCGCTTGAGTGTATCGAATGTATATCACCAACAGTTGGGATCAGCAACCGTTTCCCGAATGGGACAGCATCAACAATAGATTTTTAGAAATGAATGAAACTCTAGATCAGGTGATTATACACCCTACTTCGGTGCGACCGACTTAGCCATGTTGCCTGCCCGATTTCTGTCATTTACCGGATGATGAGGCTAGAAGCTACGCTTTATCATCATACCAGATTCACTTTGAATGCCACATCGTCAAATCCATCAAATCACCGATTGATGTCCTCAACCATACATTATGTGTTAGCTAAAAGAAGTTTCCTTCTCCGCTTCCACTCTTGGTACAGTTGGAGAAATCAATATACGTGATCGTTTGGAAATACTCTGTCAGACATCCGTCCATACAAGTCATCCAGGAACAGGATGAACCGAAGGCACTATTCTGTAAACAGGATAGCCCTTGCATAACTCCGTATTCAATTTCCTTTGGCATATATGATTCGCAACGCTTATGCCAATACAGAGTGGTTCTTTGGATAATAATCCAACCGGTCTCTCCATATTAACAACGTTAAAATGGTCAAAACTTCGATAGTCTGTGATTTAACTATCGAATAAAAACAGGTGTGCAAACAACGATATTATTTCCAAATGGAAATTATATCGATCAAACATTATTCAACATTTATCTCTTTAATTCATTAATTTTACTTATCTCCTGTTTCCCTATATTCAATATTTCTTATTTTCTAAATTTGGAAAATATACGTTATTAACAATGGAAAACATTTCCATTTCTTGTTTTCTTTATTTGAAAACATTTCTGGTTTCTTATTTGGAAAACATTTCCAAAGCTTCTTCATTGGACTTAGACAGATGTTTAAACAAACATTGCTATGCCAACCCAAACCATTTCCTTTACTGCCGAACCTTAACTATCCCTTAGTTAAAAAACGAAGCCAATCAAGTTGGGGTAGAACTACCTCTCAGACCTTAACTGAACAACATTTCTAACTTTGAAATAGGCAAAGTTCACTTTATCCCTTTTACTATCTTCCTTACTTAATCCTCCTTCGAATAGATCTCTATTTGATTTACTCTATTCACTTAACCCCTTTCGAATAAACTATATTCGATTTACTAACTTTATTCGAATAAACTATATTCGATTAACTCATTCTACTTTCTTCGAATAAACTATATTCGATTAACTCCTTTTACTTTAACACTAATCGATTAAACTAACATCGATTAGTTCCTTTTACTTTAACACTAATCGATTAAACTAACATCGATTAGTTCCTTTTACTTTAACACTAATCGATTAAACTAACATCGATTAGCTCCTTTTACTTTAACACTAATCGATTAAACTAACATCGATTAGTTCCTTTTACTTTAACACTAATCGATTAAACTAACATCGATTAGTTCCTTTTACTTTAACACTAATCGATTAAACTAACATCGATTAGTTCCTTTTACTTTAACACTAATCGATTAAACTAACATCGATTAGTTCCTTTTACTAAACTACGTTTTCCGTTACAACTATTTCCTTTTTATAACGTTTACTTACCGTTACAAATATGTCCTATTTATAACTTCTATTTACCGTTACAAATATTTCCTTTTTATAACTTCTATTTATTTTCTAAATAAATATTCCTTTTCTATTTCTATTTATTTTCTAAATAAATATCCCTTTTATAAAACCGTGTTCGTTTTATAAATATTTCCTTTTATAAAATCCTGTGATTTTATAAAATTCCTTTATTTCAATATACATTGAAATACTTCTTTTTACATCCCAGGGTCTTTTATGATATTTACAATATCGAATAACAATGATCAACATCATTCCAACACCCATAATCCATAACAGATTTTATAACACATCATATATCACAATATATGAAAACAGTAAAATAAATGTTGAGGAATCCAGTTGGATTCCTCCAACCTGTTTCCCTGCATCACAGATGTTAAACAATATAGATAACATCACTTTTCAGTTCTATATGATATATTCTGTTAAACAGAATCAATATAGAAAATTTAACTAACTGACTAGCAGTTCAATCAAACAGTCAACATACAGTCAAACAACCAATATCTAACAGTTCTAAAAATACAACATGAAATTATAAACTGTTCAGAGTTAGTGAGATTTACTCACTTTGGCGCGTTAACTGTTAAATAACGGTTTTTGTTATTTGATTCAGTCGGACAATTTATTTTGCCATAAATTGTAACGAGCTCCGATGGACTTCTAGTCAGTTCCATGCTGTAGCCACCGTCCATACGATCCTAACGAATCCTTTCGTTCGAAATTCTGATATCATGTGTAAAAGATATCGCATTAAAAAGATTGTATGTTATTTAAACAAAATTTAAACTTATATTTAATTAAATAATGGGCCTTGCCTATTGAATTCGGCCCACCACCATACTTACAAACCCACGTATGCTTCTTCACCACAAAAGAAAACGCCTCCTGTCATTTCTTTCCTCCCACTGCTCTTCTGAAACCGTCCCCATACTTAACTTTAAATCCCTGCGCTCATTTCTTCTTTCATGAACCAGCAAACACCATTTCGAAGAAATCCCCAACTCCCATACTCCCTTTCTCCTTCAAGGAATCCAAATCCGATGCCCCCAACGTCCATTTATACCCGAGCTCTCCCTCCTCACATCAGTAACAACCACGTCGCACCCTTCTATGGAAATCCGACATCGACATGAGTCACGAAAGCCATCACAGTACTACCGAACTCAAACTGCACCATTTCAGTTTCACGTAAGCCCAACACGAACATCCTCACCATCTCCTATTTTGTTGTTACTACCAAGGACATGCTTTACTTTGGCTTATCAGTTTTTTTTTTCTTCTTTACTTTGGGTCACTCAAGACAAACCGCACTTCACCTTCTCCCCCGATGTCACCAACAGACCGAGCGCCTACAGTGCTAGTTAAGTGCCCGCAATCCATCAGGAGATCGAACTCCCTTCTCGTTTGCTCCTGGTTACTTGTTTCTTGCATGTGTCTACCCCTTGTGAAGGACACATGTAAAACACATTTTCGTTTCCATTTTTGTTTACTGAGGTTTTTTTTGTTTGTTTATGTTTTGGAAAGAAAGAATTTGAGGAGAATTCACATATACATATAGATTTGCAGAACTTAAATGGTTAAGAAATGTACAGCAAAGAGAACGTACGTGACTGTCATGATGTGTACGTGGATGTATAAAAAATCAATGATACTAAATGGCTAAGGAACGCTGTACGTTTCATTTATTGAAATTATAAGCGAATGCAGGGAAGGTTTTTGTCTTGGACGTTTAAGAATATCAACCTTACTTCATAACTGAAAGATAGTGTACTCCATCCCATCAAACTCTATTTACTTACGGACAGCTAAGGACAGAAATAAAAATACCATTGTGATGAGTGAGGTACCCCGATTTCGAAAATATAAAAATACCGGTAGATTAACTCATATTGTGAAACCCTAAAAGGTTGATTACAGGGTGCAAAATACTCCCAAAATAAAAAGTGCTTATTTAATTACTTAAAAATTACAGTAAAATCCTAAAAATTAAATTATCACTACTTCCCAAAAGAACCTTATCTGAATTCACACCCGATATCTAGTTATTTTGAAATAATCGTTACGGCCGATAAACGATTCTATAACGACTATTCTGAAATTTGATTTTGACATATCTCAAAATCTATACGATGAAAACCCTGGTTTTTCTCTTCCACTAGAAAGATATACTCCACCAGCTCCTAACGTTTCTTGTTTCACAGAAATCCGATTTAAAACGAACTCTGTACATTCGGTTGAAGTTCGAATTGCCAATTTACGAACTGCAGCGCCATTTCAAACTCGTTTATAATTATTTTATAAACTATACGTTCAACTGTCGACGATTGAATATATTCGTTATTCAAATTCAATTCCAAGCTGAATTAAATATTCACAGATGATCTGGTTCACACTATATCGTCATTTCGACAATTCAGATTATCTCAGAACTAAATATATTATTTTAATTAAATATTCATCATTATTAAATTCAACGAACATTAAATTCTCTAAACCACCATTAATAAAATTAAATAAATTAATTCTAATACCTCTGCCAATGCGGGTCATTACAAAAATATACATCCTTAACTCATTCCTTTAAAATGTATACAAATATACATTTTTAATTCATTTCAAAAGTAACAGATTTTAATCCAATAAACATTTATAACAAAAAAATGTTAGTGTAACATTTCATGACAAAAATGTTATTTTGTCCTTAATTAACAAAAATGTAAATTTTGTTTATAAACTTTTAATGCAAACCATAATGTGAATTCTGTTTATAAACTTATAATGCAGACAAAAATGTTATTTTAATGTGCCTACAAATTATATATTAACATGACAAATAAAATTAATGTTTTTATTTGTTTACAATTCTATTTTTAACATGTAACATAAAAATAATGTTTTTATGTAAACAAGTCTATACACTAACATGACAAATAAAAATAATGTTTTTTTTCATATGCTAACAGCTTATAGAATAAAATGATGATTTTATAATGTTAACATCTTATAGAATAAAATGATGATTTTACATTGTTAACATCTTATAGAATAAAATGATGATTTTACAATGTTAACATCTTATAGAATAAAATGATGATTCTATAATGTTAACATCTTATAGAATAAAATGATGATTCTATAAAATGATGATTCTATAATGTTAACATCTTATAGAATAAAATGATGATTCTATAATGTTAACATCTTATAGAATAAAATGATGATTCTATAATGTTAACATCTTATAGAATAAAATGATGATTTTACAATGTTAACATCTTATAGAATAAAATGATGATTTTATAAGTTTTAACATTTTATAAAATAAAATGTTACCTTTTCCTATGTTAATATTTTACACATAAAAATGAGATTTTATTATGTTAACATTTTGTATACTAGGAATCTTACTTTTCTTTCTATATGCTAACCATGTATAAAATAAAATGTTCTTTTATATACCGACATAAAAATGAGATTTTATTATGTAAACATTTTATACATAAAAATGTTTCTTTTCTAATGTTAACATTTATAAATAAAAATGTTAATTTTCTATTCTAACAATTTATATAACAAAGGAATGAATATTTTGTTTCGCTAAACAATTTCTAATCCAAATATGTCATTTCTTTCTAATGCACATTTTATACCAAAAATGTTAATTTTACACTAACATGACAATTATAACTAAAGTGACATTGTATAACTAAAATGATATTTAACATGACATTTTTTATTTATTTTATAACTAAAATGACAATTATAACTAAAATGACAATGTCATATTCAAATATATGTGACAAAATTGATTATTCAAATATATGTGACAAAATTGATTATTCAAATATATGTGACAAAATTGATTATTCAAATATATGTGACAAAATTGATTATTCAAATATATACGACAAAATTGATTATTCAAATATATACGATAAAATATGATCTTATCGCAAACACAAAGTTTCTAACAAACATGAATACATAGTCAAAATCAATCGTCCATCATAATCACAGCACAGTCAGCAATTAAATGAGTATATACATACAACATGAATTTCATACTGAATGAATACAATAAAATAAATAAACAATAAATTTTAATGTTAAAAAAAATAGAAATCTCACTTTGGTTCAGATCTGAAATTTGGTCCAGATTTGATTTGCTCAGAAATGGTTCCAGTCAGCTTCACGTTGTAGATCTTTTCAATACGAGTCCATCGCAATTTATTTCGTTTAATTCCGATAAGATCTGAGTAAGATATGGTCGTTTTTCTATTAATCACATAATTAAAATAATTAAATTTAATTAATTCACTAATATTCCATAACCTTTATCCCTTTACAATAATCGACCATTAATCCTTCTTCTTCCTTCTCGTTTTACTGGACATGCGCCTCCTTTTAGGGTTCGATTTTCCTTCCTCCATGCTTCGCCGGACGTCGATCAGCCAGCACCTCCTTGAAGACCCCGCCTCCTCCTTCCATCGCCCAAGGGCAGGCGCTACTCGGTGGCCCCCACTACCCTGGGGATGCATGCGACCGGCGCCACTTCCCAGGCCAATTGTGGCCACTCCAGCACCCGAAACCCGATCTCTACCGTACCAATTCGAAGCCTGTGCCTTGCTCTCTAATTCATGTTTTGATTTTAGACTTTAATTCGATTTGGGGAAAAGGATTTTAATGGTTTAAATTCGGAGCACCATGGCCCTTCATTTCTTTAGGCGACGGCTGCTAGGTTTTTAGGGAATAGGGTTTTGAAATTTTGGTCCTATATTTATATTAAAATATTAATTAATTCACTAATTTTAAATAAAAAGCCCATTTACTCTTAATGAGCCCAAATCTAGTCCAACAAAAATCGTTCCTAAGCAAATACCCACGTTCCAGACGCAATGGACTAGGTGCCGTCGGCCCAAACGGATGTTTCGAGCCTGTTTTATTTAACTTAATATTTAAATCATTTATTCAATTAATTCAATCTTACATTTAAATTCACCAGGGTCACATACGGACTCTAAAAATTACAGAAAAATTATTTCTAGTTATGTTTTGACGATACGGTTCTAACAAAACTAATTTCGTCGAATTCTGAGACTGTTGGAAAAATGGCCATTTTCAAGTCGATTAACTTTGACTGAAACTGACAAAACACGTTTTCCTTTGCCCAGCTCACATATCAACTCGAAAAATTATTAAAATTGAAATCTAGCAATAATTTGACATTCCGGTTCCAACAAAAGTGGTTTCGTCGAAAACCGAGGTCGTTTGAAAAATGGCTATCTTCAAGGCCAATATATTTAATATTAAAAATACATTTTTAAACAAATAAATTCCGAAACTCAAAATATAGAAGTGTTTACTGTTTTCAATGCAGAAACGTCATTCCAAACTCAATGGAAGTGGTTTCGAATCGAAATTCCTTCATATGTGAAAAGTAGCCTTTCGGGCCCTATATAATATATATAAAAATTCTACAGCGACCTTCCTAAAAATTGAATTAGCCATAACTTTTGATTTTTAAAACAAAATTTCTGTTTTTCATATTCATTAGAAAGATATGATTAAACATATTTAAATATTTTTGGTTTCGTTCAATTCTGATTTAAAATGAATCCTGTACAGTCAGTCAAAGTTCAGATTCAAAATTTCAAATTGCAGCGCTGTTTTAAACTCCTTTTATAATTAAGTTGAATTTATTCGTTATAAAATAAATTTTTAGTCGTTTTGATTTAAAATAGATTATTTTAAACATTAAAATCCATTAAAATTGCTAAAATAAAAATTTTAAATTGGCGCCCCAAAATTCCGGGTCATTACAATCGCCCCCACTTAAAATCTTTTCGTCCTCGAAAAGGAACGTAGTTAAAAGTTGTTTAATTTTCCAACTCAACTAAATTTTATTTATTGGTTTCAACAATTTTGTTCGTTAAATTAATTATCATTTCTGTACTTTATTAGTTAAACTAATAATCAAACATCACAACCAGCAATCAATTAGGTGACTAACTTTTCAAATATATATAACTTTATATATAGTCAAAAATCATATTTTTAGTGCAAATCACAGCAATGTGTCCTAACTAAGTTTTGCTTTTCATACCAGTCAATGAAAATATATAGAAATCCCACTTTCAATACTCGAACATAAATACTGGTGATGGTGCACTGATCATCAGAATCATCTCCGGGCGACTAGAGTGTGATTCTATATCTACCCAGTATATTAAAACTTCAAATATCCGTTATTTACTCGTATATTCGAAATCTTTATATACTCGATTGTCCACATTAAAATATAATATACTCAAATACGTATTTTAAGATAAAATTTTCAAAACTAAATTTGTTTTCATTTTTATTTAAAAGAAAATAATAATCTTCACACTCGTCCTAGGATACTACTGATCCCATCTCTAACGAGTTATTCTTATTGGATATTACTAATCCAATCTCTGATGAATTCTTTCGTTCGGTTCTAATGTGTTTTGTTCTCGAGCTTCGTAAACCAAAGCTCTGATACCAACTGAAACGACCCAAACTTTCCAGTAAAGGAAAGGCTAGATTGCTTTGAGAACAACACACATCAGATCACAAACTGAAGAACATTTTATTGCTGATTACAACAATTACACCAGAGTACAAGAATATAACTGAGTATGAACTTATAATATACATTGGAAATACAATAATATCAGAGATTTAAATTACATTACATAGCAGCGGAAAAATATTGCAAATATACAACTGAAAGGAATACACGGATACAGAGCTTTCCGAATACCGCTTCAGCTGTAAGCCAGGATCCTGTAAATATATCTGCAAAAAGCTACTCGACTGCCCGTGTGGAAAATAAGGGCACCCGAGTTTGCTAGTGAAACAAACTACAGGTCAGTCATGGGACTGGTATGAGAAATCTTAACTTAACGATCTAATAATAAGGCTAATCTCTGGACCACGCCGCTAACGCGGAACGGGTTTACTCCATTGGATTGCCAGTGCATAAATTAAAGTAAATCGTTAAACAACGCAATGCTTTTTAGAAAAATGAAACCATTATAAGACCCAAGTCCCATCACATAATGCAACGCAAACCGGAGGATAGGGTTTTACCTTATAATGGTAAAAAATGCTTGATACGATAAAACGAAGTTAATATTAGTGTATATCTATGGGTATATATATTTAAAAATCAATTTCAATCATAATGTATTAATCATAGACGGCATAGTACCCCATCCTACTATGTCGTCATACTAGTTCTACAATCAAAACCGCAAGGTCGTATTGGAAATTGGATTTCCATCATGAGTCGAGGCTAGGGGCAAGCTCCTCTCCGATTTGAGACACTCTAGCAAATGCCTCAGGATCCCCCGCAGTGAACCCTTGGATGCGGTAGGGCCGGTCCCCGCCTATCGGCAGTGGATTAGTTATGCCTGAACACACGTTTCCCGGTTCCTTTGAACCTATAATATGACCACTATCGGCCTATAAAAATCCGAGGCGCCTCAAAATCCATTATTCACGTAAGTAAAATGCCAGGCCGTGTTAAAGCACTGACACTACCACTAGCTAGAAAGAAACGTGTGCACTCCCTACGGTCCATATCCCGTTTTTGACTCATACCGGGGTGTGAGGCTCGCGAAGTCATGATATACACAAAGCTATGTCGTAATACGCTGTGCTTTGATCATCCCACAAGGCCCTGCTTTTCAACAAAAGCCTTGATCATTTGCATCTTGGCGTGCCACATTGACAATTCACGCCATGCAATCAATCACTATTAATATATACCAGGGTGTTAAGTAGAGGATAAATCCTTTACCACCAAACATACATACATTAACAAAAATCGATTTAATTCACATGGAACGAAATCCAATGTCAGACACGCATCCGTTACTAGCTTATGCTCTGGGTCTGAGCGAAAACCAAATCCGAACAATCAACAATAGTCCGGACAGCCATCACTGAAATCCCTTCTAGGTAGCTACTCCCATCAGGGTCTCTGTAGCAACACATCCATTCGATGTGAAGATCGTCGGTCTTTAACCATCGTCTTTATCTTCGACTCTTCATCGTCGTAGAAATTATTCGGAATGGGTTAAACCCGGTCTTTCCGAATAACTCACGTATTTTTTATAATTAAAAATCAAGTATTATAAAAACACATCCAACGCCTCATTCCAATTATGAATATTCTTTTAAATAAAATATTAAAATTATTCTATCAAAGATAAACTCTTTAAATTATTCTTAAATTTTAAAGATTTATTAAACCCCCAATTTGGTTTTAAAAAAAAAATCATTATTCAATGATTATTTAAATTTAAGAAATTTATCTTATCTTTAACTGGGTTAAAGAACTAATGTCATTTAAAACATTATTCACGGTAAACCCAAAATCATCTTCCATAAAATATGGAATCTTTCCAGAAATCAAATCAATATATCATCGTTATAAATTTCTGTATCCGACCAATAATATAAATGGAATAACGCCAAAGCCTTTTAAATTCCATATGTAGTATCGGTCTTCTTTTACAGAAGCTTATCCTGGTTATTATCAACTCGAATTCCATTCAATCCCAATTTAATATATTAAATTGAAAACTTTACTTTTGGAACATTTCCATTTAAATCTTAATAAAAGATTTATAAATTCCAAATCATACTTTCGCTGTCAGTTGGGTTAAAGAACAAATGTCGCTTAGAAACACAGTTCACAATAAACCCGACTCACACTTCATCTTATTTCAATTACTAAATGAAAACTTTAATAATCTAAATTAAAAGATTATTCTTTTCATATGGGGTTTAAGAACAGTGTTATTAAGGACGCTATTCACGACAACCCAAAATCTAATTTATTTAATTTAACTTCAATTAAATCTTAACAAATTGGAAAACTCATTAGATCTAAGTTTTATGATTTATTCTAATTAATAACTAGTTTATTTCAATAAAAATATATTTTCTCAAAATATATTCTTTTTCTAAAATATTCCTTTCAAAAGTATATTTTCTGAAATATCCTTTTTCTAGAATATTCTTTATTGGAATGTGACTCAACCAACAACCATATATTTTGTATGGAATCAACAATCATGATAAATAATTATCCAACATCCAAATGACGACCAAAGTGGAATCTATAACTGTGTGAGCATAAAAGTAAAGAACTGACTCTCATCACAGACTGTCAATCCATCGATTGACAGATAATTTAACATTGGGATTAGTGTGTATCCAATATAATCCCAATACCCGTGTGGGGTTTCATCCATCAAGCAATTAATAATTCATTTGTGCACTTGGGAGATGTGTGAAAATTATCGTCCCAATCACATAAACAAGTCAGGTAACTTGTAAATGGATGTGTAATATTCAATTTTGAACACACAACATTTATCTTTAGTATATCGAATACTTCTATACAACAACCATATATTTCAAACCATCTCTAACATCATGTTTAAATGATTAATTCTTCTCAATGAAACTATTTTACATTGAAAATGTATTTTCTAATGTTCACTCTTGTTGTTGAAATCAAATGGCCATAAAGCCATGATTTCAATTCTACTTATTTTATTTCAACTTTTATTACATTGAAAAATGTAGTGTTCTATTCAATCTTACATTGAAAAATGTAGTGTTTTATTCAATCTTTTATTATATTGAAAAATGTAATCCTCTTTTTTTACTGTCATTCTTTAATTACATAGAAAAATGTAATTTCTATTTGTTCTATTCTTTTTATTGCCTCTATTCTAACAATAAAAATGTGACATTTACATCTATTCTTTTATTTCATAAATAATGGCCATAAAAATGTAGCTTTAAAATCTATGCTCTTATTTACATCTAAAATGTAAAATATATATATAGCTTTAATTCTAATCTTTTATGGAATAATAAGAATGAAAATGTCACCTTTTATTTTAATTTACAAAACAATGTAATTCTTTAACTTTATTCTTTAATTACATAGAAAAATGTAATTTTCTATTTAATCTTTTATTTACATTGAAAAATGTAAATACTCTACTTCCTTTTATTTACATGGGAAAATGTAAATTCTTTAATTTCTTTTTTTATGTAAACAAAAATGTTCATTTCTAACTCATTCTTTCTAATGTATAAAAATATACATCCTTAACTCATTCCTTTAAAATGTATACAAATATACATTTTTAATTCATTTCAAAAGTAACAGATTTTAATCCAATAAACATTTATAACAAAAAATGTTAGTGTAACATTTCATGACAAAAATGTTATTTTGTCCTTAATTAACAAAAATGTAATTTTTGTTTATAAACTTTTAATGCAAACCAAAATGTGAATTCTGTTTATAAACTTTTAATGCAGACAAAAATGTTATTTTAATGTGCCTACAAATTATATATTAACATGACAAATAAAATTAATGTTTTTATTTGTTTACAATTCTATTTTTAACATGTAACATAAAAATAATGTTTTTATGTAAACAAGTCTATACACTAACATGACAAATAAAAATAATGTTTTTTTTTCATATGCTAACACCTTATAGAATAAAATGATGATTTTATAATGTTAACATATTATAGAATAAAATGATGATTTTACAATGTTAACATCTTACAGAATAAAATGATGATTTTACAATGTTAACATCTTATAGAATAAAATGATGATTCTATAATGTTAACATCTTATAGAATAAAATGATGATTCTATAATGTTAACATCTTATAGAATAAAATGATGATTCTATAATGTTAACATCTTATAGAATAAAATGATGATTTTACAATGTTAACATCTTATAGAATAAAATGATGATTTTATAAATTTTAACATTTTATAAAATAAAATGTTACTTTTTCCTATGTTAATATTTTACACATAAAAATGAGATTTTATTATGTTAACATTTCATAAGCTAGGAATGTTACTTTTCTTTCTATATGCTAACCATGTATAAAATAAAATGTTCTTCTATATACCGACATAAAAATGAGATTTTATTATGTAAACATCTTATACATAAAAATGTTTCTTTTCTAATGTTAACATTTATAAATAAAAATGTTAATTTTCTATTCTAACAATTTATATAACAAAGGAATGGATATTTTGTTTCGCTAAACAATTTCTAATCCAAATATGTCATTTCTTTCTAATGCACATTTTATACCAAAAATGTTAATTTTACACTAACATGACAATTATAACAAAAGAGACATTGTATAACTAAAATGATATTTAACATGACATTTTTTATTTTTATTTTTAACTAAAATAACAATTATAACTAAAATGACAATGTCATATTCAAATATATGTGACAAAATTGATTATTCAAATATATGTGACAAAATTGATTATTCATGTGACAAAATTGATTATTCAAATATATGTGACAAAATTGATTATTCAAATATATGTGACAAAATTGATTATTCAAATATATACGACAAAATTGATTATTCAAATATATATGATAAAATATGATCTTATCGCAAACACAAAGTTTCTAACAAACATGAATACACAATCAAAATCAATCGTCCATCACAATCACAGCACAGTCAACATTTAAATGAGTATATACATACAACATGAATTTCATATTGAATGAATACAATAAAATAAATAAACAATAAATTTTAATTTTAAAAAAATAGAAATCTCACCTTGGTTCAGATCTAAAATTTGGCCCAGATTTGATTTGCTCAGAAATGGTTCCAGTCAGCTTCACGTTGTAGATCTTTTCAATACGAGTCCATCGCAATTTGTTTCGTTTAATTCCGATAAGATCTGAGTAAGATATGGCCGTTTTTCTATTAATCACATAATTAAAATAATTAAATTTAATTAATTCACTAATATTCCATAACCTTTATCCCTTTACAATAATCGGCTGTTAATCCTTCTTCTTCCTTCTCGTTTTACTGGACATGCGCTTCCCTTTAGGGTTCGATTTTCCTTCCTCCATGCTTCGCCGGACGTCGATCAGCCAGCACCTCCTTGAAGACCTCGCCTCCTCCTTCCATCGCCCAAGGGCAGGCGCAACTCGGTGGCCCCCACTGCCCTGGGGATGTGTGCGACCGGCGCCACTTCCCAGGCCAATTGTGGCCACTCCAGCACCCGAAACCCGATCTCTACCGTACCAATTCGAAGCCTGTGCCTTGCTCTCTAATTTATGTTTTGATTTCAGACTTTAATTCGATTTGGGGAAGAGGATTTTAATGGTTCAAATTCGGAGCACCATGGCCCTTCATTTCTTTAGGCGGCGGCTGCTAGGTTTTTAGGGAATAGGGTTTTGAAATTTTGGTCCTATATTTATATTAAAATATTAATTAATTCACTAATTTTAAATAAAAAGCCCATTTACTCTTAATGAGCCCAAATCTAGTCCAACAAAAATCGTTCCTAAGCAAATACCCTCGTTTCAGATGCAATGGACTAGGTCCCGTCGGCCCAAACAGATGTTTCGAGCCTGTTTTATTTAATTTAATATTTAAATCATTTATTCAATTAATTCAATCTTACATTTAAATTCACGGGGTCACATACGGACTCTAAAAATTACAGAAAAATTATTTCTAGTTATGTTTTGACGATACGGTTCTAACAAAACTAATTTAATCGAATTCTGAGACTGTTGGAAAAATGGCCATTTTCAAGTCGATTAACTTTGACTAAAACTGACAAAACACTTTTTCCTTTGCCCCGCTCATATATCAATTCGAAAAATTATGAAAATTGAAATCTAGCAATAATTTGACATTCCGGTTCCAACAAAAGTGGTTTCGTCGAAAACCGAGGTCGTTTGAAAAATGGCTATCTTCAAGGCCAATATATTTAATATTAAAAATACATTTTTAAACAAATAAATTCCGAAACTCAAAATATATAAGTGTTTACTGTTTTTCAATGCAGAAACGTCATTCCGAACTCAATGGAAGTGGTTTCGAATCGAAATTCCTTCATATGTGAAAGTAGCCTTTCGGGCCCTATATAATATATATATAAATTCTACAGCGACCTTCCTAAAAATTGAATTAGCCATAACTTTTGATTTTTAAAACGAAATTTAAGTTTTTCAGATTCGTTAGAAAGATATGATTAAACAGATTTAAATATTTCTGGTTTCGTTCAATTCTGATTTAAAATGAATCCTGTACAGTCAGTCAAAGTTCAAATTCAAAATCTCAAACTTCAGCGCTGTTTTAAACTCCTTTTATAATTAAACTGAATTTATTCGTTTTAAAACAAATTTTTAGTCGTTCTTATTTAAAATAGATTATTTTATACATTAAAATCCATTAAAATTGCTAAAATAAAAATTTCAAATTGGCGCCCCAAAATTCCGGGTCGTTACAGTAATCTATTTCCATATTTCAATATACATTGGGCTTTTGTGCGATGTTTCGTAATTATAAGACATCTATTTATTTTATCTTCTGGTAGGTAGTACAAAATACAGTAGTCATCCCTATTTTGTACTAATTATTTCTTTCTAAATCTTATTACTTTTCTTGTAATTATGCTTATTGCACTTTGTTAATTAATATAGAAATTTCCTTATTCTTTCCAACAAACTAAAACATTACTAATTTTACAAAACAGGTTACAGCTACATTTCTTTGATTCACTTTATAAATCTTTCCTTTTTTGTGAATTCACATTTAAGAGACAAGTCCAAAATCTCACAGTAAAGCCGACATCTTCTCATATAAGTTGATTATTACTTTCATATTTTTGCACCTAATACAAACAAATCTAGATTTTACAGTTTAGGCCTTGTAATTCCAAATGAAATATTTTTCATAATCAAACTAGGAATGTCATGCTTCGTATAAGGTAAAACTGAATGGGAACCAAATGGAATTATATATCTATGTATTAGAAGTTATATAATTTATCATCAAATGCGTACACCACCAAACTGATACAAATATACTAATATCCATACACTTCCCCTTGTAATTCCTTACTTGAAGTTACAAATTGAAATATACATATACACACACACATACATGCACATATATATGTATAAATTTTGAATTAAAATAAAATGATTTGAAATTGAAAAGAAATTAGATCTGGGATCTTATCTCGTTTGCATAGCTTTCTGATATGTGCCTCCATCCTAAATCTCTATAATATCCTTCCTCGATTCGTATTAGAAAATGTAAACCCGAATTTCGACAAACTGTTTTTTTTTTCAAAAATTTCGATCTATCGAAGCTCGAATCGGCTAGTCTAGTATCCTACAGAAAAGACAGAGATAATAAATATATCATAGCTCAGTAGACATCTCACAGCGCAATGGATAAAATATAATATAACCAAATATAACCTTACCAAAGTAATAATATTGTCTAACCAATATCCAAAGCTATCATATCTCTGCCACAAACCAAACCTGCAAGTGTGTTATGAGGAGAGGGTCAGAACACAAAGTTTTGGTGACTGGACAAATTATACAATCTGAAATAACTCTGTATATACTGTTCAGTTATATTTTCTTAATTATTAGGTTGTTTGGGTTAATAGCACTCAAGGCTCTAAACTCACGTCATACCCATCTACTTCCCAGTAGATTAACCTAATATAGTATATATGTAGCTACACCCAACATATTAAGGTACTCCTCCTCGTACCCTCCTCGCATGGTCTCCACCGCCATGCCACAGAACCGTACCCTACGCTGAACGACGCACGGAAGCCCAAATCATTACGCCATGTTACCGCACAGAACCATCATTGTCATGCCATGCATATCGTCATATCCAAACTTCTTGGTCGAATCAAGCCTCAACACGGAGTAATGCCCTGATGTCTACGGTACATAACTCGATGTGTGTATCTAGACCCTCACACATACATACTATTTAATGTACACTGATCCCCGTAACAGAGCTGCATCCAATGCACATAACTCGATCAGGAGCTTTCCGTATCTGTATTGGTCCACTCAAAGGACTTATAGTATAGAAACCCAAGTATGGTCAGCATTTTTATGATAGTTATGGCCCTACCCTGGCCCCTCCGTCAACTATGACATCACAAATATGAAATTATTTGGAAATTGATTGAGTCGAGTTCCATTGGGATTTTAAATGAATATTATATTCATTTGAATAGAATAAGGTGTAAAAGTCACTACACTATAACAGCCAATTTGGCACACAACGCTGTAGAGATAAAATACGGGTTACAGCCATATCATATTTGATAGTGCTTAGATCCGTATCAAACTACATTTTGCGATCCAGCTACCCTAAACACCCTAAATCTGATCGTCCATCGAGGAAGCTCCGGATTAGTTAATTTGACACAGCCTTTGGCCAAATCTAATGCGTATCATATTGTGCATCCCATTGGGCACTCCGAACACAAATTTTAGCCGCTCCCTTTTCCTTTTGTTTTACTTTAATGGTGACCAAAAACCCAAATTAGGGTTTTTGGTCACCAAATCGTGCCTCCATCTTTCTCTGGAATCTCCTCCTCCAGCAGAGATGAACAACCTCTCCTTCAACAGAAACGTGGTAACCGTTGTGATCCAAAGATGATGATTCGATTTGTGTCTCCAGTTTTGCGCTAGTTAGATCGTTGCCATCATTCTAATGTGTTAGTCAACCTACATTAAAGTCCCAGGTATAATTATAAGTAGTCGTGCTTTACCTAATTCAGCTTTAAAGTGGAATTTGATTTGACGACCAGGCTTCTCAAGGGGACCTTACATCACAATAGTCACTGTAAATGTAAATGACGCCAATGATCTAACTAGCTCAAAGCTTGGTTTGACAAATTCATCCTCTTAATGTTCTATGTGTGGAGCCAATGATGACGTGTAATCTATAATTCTAATTACAGGCTTGACTGAAGTGAAATATAGATGTTGTCACTGTGGTATAAGGTCTAAATGATATTGATGAGGCAATTGAGTTGAATAGCATAGAAATTGGGAAGATTCCTAAACTTTTTGCTATTCTACTGTTGCCTTATCAATATCATAGGTAATCTGAAGATTGTGGACTTTGGTGTAACACACTTCAGAAATGGTATGAGCCATGAAAAAGATCAACTTTATTCTTAATTTGTATCGTTACATTCAGATAATTATTTTTACTTGTTCATATCTCTTAGTGTGCCACTCTAGCATTTGATTTTGTTCCTTGTCCATATCTCAACATAATTACAGAGGTTTCTAGTTCGATGCTTAATGAGATACTGCCATTTATGTAGTAATGATGCTAGGATATATGCATTCTTAGTAGAACACTCTTACTTATTACTAATGCTTTCTATGGCCTTTTGTTGAAACCATGAAGTGATGAGCTGAGATTGCAATGCCATATGGGAAGGAGTCGAAGGAGGAATTAGTAAAATTAGTGGAAGGAAGGAGGCTTACAGTTAATATCTATGGTAGCGATCGATATGGTCATTTTGTTGGCGATGTCTATTTAAATAACATTTTTATTCAGGTAATTCTGTCATGGTACAACCCTCATGTAATACGAGAAGTTGTTAGTGTTTTGAACCGTATAGGTTATAACTATGCAGTAAAACCATAATTATGCAGGTTCTGCTGGATTGGGATTTCTGTCATGGTACTTAGCAGGAAAAATAAGAGCATCTGATATAAACTTTAGGTAATATCTCGCTTTTTTCCATGCCCCTCATCTCAGATACACTATATTAGATAAGGGTGATAGAATAGATAGGGCAAGGCTATAGCAATGTTATATCTACATTGCAGCCAAGTGACAAGGAGAATTATAATATTTTGTAGTTTAATACTTCTAGAGCGAATTAGTGAGTCATTACGTGAAAATCATGTTTGCGGAGATTTTGGAGAATGAAAAATAAACTTTATCAGCATCATGAGCTAGCTTATTCTCATAATGCTTTGATTTACAACAAACACATGGATTTCATCGGCATGATCAGGACATACGCGCAATCTTCCCTTCCTCGACTGGAGTTATATCAGACTGATCATATGTTTTTACCTTTTTTTGTTAGTTCGTACTGTTTTGAAAATCTTTGACAGTTTCCTTTTTATATGCTTGTATGCTATACGTTATTTCGTGTTATGAAAAATCTGGAAATGCTTTGAGTGTATGTGTGTATATATATATAAATTGTGTTAATCTTGTGTATAAATTATGGTATATATGTTGTATTATGAAAACTATATGCTACAGTTTTTGTTTATGTGTATATATGCATGTGTGTATATATATACGTATATATATATATATATACACACACAAATAGATATAATTAGATACGGTTAAAGGCCGTGTCTGAATACAATTTAGATATGGTTATAAGCCGCATGTTATCACTAGTGAGATAAGGTTTAAAGCCATATCTAATAATTTAACACGCCATTATTTGATATGGATTTTTGTCGTGTTTAAGAGCTTTAGATACTACTAAAAACACAGCTTAATTAGCATATATGTTGTAGTGAGCGGAAATTGGATTTTTAAATCCGAAACTATTTGTAAATGTAGTTGATATGATTTCAAACAATTTTTGAAAAGGTTGAAATGATTTTGAAAGAGATTTAAATTAAAAATGGCTTATTTCAAATGAAATTAGAATTTAAATAGTAAATTCAAAGGTGAATTCGAGTTAAGTATATAAACGATGTTTTTAACTCGAATGGATTGTCCCATTTACCTTATTTAGTTTTATAATGGATTTCAGGAAAGTTTGGATTTCAAAATATTGTATTTTGAAAAAATATTATTATTTTAATATTATAATAATATAAAATAACAAATTTTAAAATACGAAATAAGAAATATGAAAATAAGGGCTTTTGTTCGTAAAATTTGTGAAAAATGTCAACCGATCCGTAGGCGCGGACTTTAATTTTGTTATATAATTGAATTTGAAGTTTGAATCATTTTTAATCGAATTTATAAAGATTTTACAAAATATATTTGAGCTGAATCGATGAATTTTATTTTAAATATTAATATGGTTTGCATAGGACGTGTCGTGGAGCCAGTTCGTGAATTTCGACCATTGACTTCAAATTGATGTACCGGAAGATCCGACCATCGAATTTTCCTGAAACAAAAATCATTGGATTCGAAGCGAAAAGAGCTTTCAAATAATATGTAAAAATTTAAAATCCAACTGTTAGACATTGAGATAAGTTCAAATCAAATTTGAAGAAAAACAGTACTAATGCCGTTAGTGGCTTGAAACTGGATTTTTATGAAACGAGCTATTTAAAAATTACTAAAAATATGGAAAAAATATGATAAACCATGATAAGTGATTTTAAAGATATTTGGAAAATAAATATGAAGTTATGAACTATATTTCGATTTTTGTGTTTTCAGCCTAACTCGTTGAATACGGTAAACGACGTTTTTGACGTTTAAAGTTAAATACCAAATACATAGTTTCCAAAGCTATTATGGTTCATATAATTAATAAATTATTTGTAAGCCAATTCGTCTTGATTTTAAATTATAAGTCAAGATTTGGCCTGACTAGGACTAATCGCACAACGATAGTTCGTGAATGTCGACCGTTAACTTCAGATTGACGTATCGGGAGATCCGACGTTCGAATTCTTCTGAAACGAAAAGCGTTTGGTTCATAATGAAAAAGAAAAAGAAAATATCCAAAGGTTAGATCTTGAAATATGTGCAAATCAAGTTTGAACAAATTGGATTTGAATGGAAATGATCTTCGGATATTTGGTATTGATTATCATTGTGCAGACGTTTACTATTTTGTGGAATTTGGAAGATGTTTTACATCGTTATTCCTAGGGTTGAGTGTTTGGTTGGTTCGGTTTATCCGATTATGAAAATTGTCAAACCAAACTAAATCCGATAAAAATGAAAACCAAACTAAACCAACCAAATTAAGATTGGTTGGTTTGGTTTGGGGGAGATGTAAGAAAAATTACCAATTTGACACGATTTAACCGAACTAAAAATATTTTATACTTTATGTTCATAACATTAACTATATTTGAAACAAATTATAAATAAATGATTAAAATATTATTATTTATGATTTTTATGCTTTCCAAAAATAATTCTTATACATATGTGATGACTAAAATTTACATAGATAACTAAATTAACCTAAAATATTTATTATAATATCGATAATTTTGAAAATATAGTAAAAGTTCGGTTAATTTAGTTAAACCGGTAACCAAACTAAATATTTTTCCAAACCCAATACAAACCAATCTAATTTCAAAATCAAACCAAACCGACCAAAATAAATTGGTTTGGTTGGTTTATTTGGTTTAACCAAATAATGCTCACATCTAGTTATTCCACTTATAGTATTATTCGATTGCGAGAATTGGTGTTGAATATAAGTTGATGTAAATTCTGTTTAAATCTTATATTTAATATCAAAGCGTTTTAGGTTTGTTGTGAGTGACGTCTTAAACAACGTTATTCTTTTAACCTAACGATGATGAAGGTGTGATTTCGAATAGAAGGATAAATATTTTAATTAAGATTTAATGAAGTTTTCCAATTAATAAGTTAAACTGAAATATGATTTTGGGTTTATCGTGGATGATGTTTTAAATAACATTTGTTCTTTAACCTAGTAAAAGGAGAAAATGATTTCTCAAGATTAGTGAAAAGAAATCTTTATTTAATTTGAATACACTACACCACAAATAGAATCAGACGACATCGATTACATAACATATGATAGTTTCTTTGTTATCCCACTTTTTTGCACAAAATAAGGAGAAACCATCTGTTTCCTAGCAAAGCCCATGAAATCATTATGTTATAAAGATTTCATGCATGACATTCAAACAATAGTTTATATGTTGTTTGACTACAGTTATATATAGAAAAAAGATTTGGCTTCACATAGATGTTTTTCCCTCTAAAATGTTGGTCAATGTTTTATTTCCCTCTCATATTTTAGATATGATTTCACACCATACTTTTATGTTGTTTGATTAGAGTTATAAAAAAATTAGATTTGCCTCCAAAGAAATTTGCTCTCCCTCCAAAAATTGGTCAAAAGTTTGACTTTTCCTTTTCATATTTTAATTTTGTATTCGTACCTTATTTATTTGTTATTGAAGAAGTAGTCAAAAATTTTACTTTTCGATCCGTTTCCACCTCTATGTTTTATCGTTTTTATTTTTTGTTGGGGTTGTGAAAATATTACGTGTTCAAATCCATAATATACTTTACTTTCCCGCTCACCACGTTATTTTCCCTCTTCTTCTTATTATTATTGTTCACTTTCTCTCTCCCGGTAATCTCTCTATCTCAAAATCCAATCGAACCCTAATCTCAACAATTCGGCAGCGAAAACTAATCTATGCGATAGTAAAGTAAACCACAATTCTCTTATGTTTTGTTTATGGAGTTATGATGAGAATATGGTGATTGTTATCAGTTGTTATTGGTTGTTCTTTTGTTAGGAAATATAGCTATTGTGTCTACTGCAAATTTACTCTGTTATTGTTCTTCTTCTTATTGGTTAGGCTACTCACTGATTTTGGTTTTTATTCAGTGGTTTCAACTCTACTGTCTAGTGGCAGTTAGTATTAAATAAAAAATGGTTTGTACTGATATACAATGGTTTTATTAGTTTCTACTTACTGTATGTATTTATCATTATGGTTTTCAATTTCTCTGAAAATGATAAACTTGTTCATTTTGTTTAGCTGTAGGTGGATAATCTCAGTTACATGATAACAATAAACCAAGTTCATTTTGTTTTATCTGTTTATGGATAACTCATGGATGCAGGAAGATAGACGGTCACATAAATTTGAAATGGGATTAACATCATTCTTTGAGTTTGCATCAGCTAATTCCATGGACAAAAATAATATCATGTGTTCTTGTTTGAAATGTTGTAGCACATGTAGATTCTCCATTTCATTTATTAGGGACCATATTTATTTGAATGGTATTGATGAAGGTTATCAGCATTGGAAGTGTCATGAAGAACCAAATATAGTTGGTTTTGAGCATAATAATGGAGAAGAATTTGAAAGTGAAGATGGGGAATGTCATGGTCATGTGTGGGAGGATGAGGTAGATGATGAAGAATGTGAGAATGAACATATGTCAAGTGACTTAGATGAATTTTTAAAGTATGCAGAGGATGATGATAAACTACTGCACCCTGTTTGTACGAAGACACCTAAGTTGAACGCTTTGATTCATATTTTCAATTTGAAAGCAAGCCATAACATGACTGATAGCTATTTTACAGATATTTTATTATTAATTTGGGGTTTTCTTCCAGAAGATAATTTGGTTCCACACTCCTTGTATGAAGCTAGAAAAAATCTCGATGCATTAGGAATGAAATACGAAAAAAATTCATGCTTTTCCTCATGACGGCATGTTGTATAGAGGGCGGCATGCAACTAACATTCGCTGCCACATTTGTCGCTTTTCACACTGGAAAATGGGGAAGGAGAAAAAATAATTAATAGGTATTCCTGCTAAGGTTTTTTAGTAGTTTCCGCTCATTCCAAGGTTGAGTGGATGTATCAGTCGGCAAATACATCAAAGAATCTTACATGGCATGACCATAGTAGGAAGAAAGATGGAATGCTGCGACATCTAGCTGATTCTCCAACTTGGAATTTAAAAGACAAAAAATGGTCGAAATTTGGCAATGAACTGAGGAATCTCAGAGTTGCACTATCATCTGATGGATTTAATCCCTTCGGCAACCAAAGTAGCAAGAATTCTTGTTGGCCTGTTTTGGTTGTCACGTACAATCTTCCTCCATGGATGTGTATGAATAGGAAGTATATGATGTTGACGTTGTTAATTTATGAACCAAAACAGCCGAGTAATGATATCAACATCTATCATCGACCCCTAGTGGATGATCTTAAGTTATTGTGGGAGGGTGTAGATGGAGTATACTATGCACTAAAAGGTGAATACTTCATGTTGAGAGTAGCACTTTTGTAACAGCCTGCATTTTACATATCAGAGGATCATAAAATATTTTTATTTTATTCCCTAAGAGTTGGATCATTCTCATATTTTGATATTTTGGTTATGGAGATGTGAGAGATGTCCATAATTTTTACCAGTTTTATTTATAACCATTTTGCCCCCGTCAGTTTTGTACAGGGAATAATTTTTAACTGGGATCGAATCAGGTGTTGAGGTCGGTCTCATTGGAAAGGAAATGAACGAGTGGTCACTTTAAAGATTTGGTTCAGCGGTTTGGGAGGGACTGCTGTCTTAGTGTTTTACAATTTCTGTTCAGGTTTTTAGAGCCATTGATGGGCTAATTTGAGGAGCCCCATTAGTGGGCTGGTAAGAAGCTATAAATAAGGGTTAGAGTCATGGAGAATAGTTTACTTTCTTCGTTTTCTCATTTGGTTGAGCTCGTGATTCTCATTTGAAGAGTGTTCTTCACTGTCCGGATTCGTGATTCATTGATTTTGTGTTGTTTTAGAGAATTGGTGAGTGATATGGATCCCTCACGTGGATTCAATCAAGTAGATGAGTTATTTGGTCATAATTTCACATTTTCAAGTCATTTTCACCTAGATCTACATCATGGTAAGTATATTTTCATTTGAATCATCACAGGGTTTAATTTAGCAACTTAAAACTGGTAATTTCAATGTTAATTCATATATTTATGCAATTTAGACCCATTACTTTAGTTTATTCATCGATTTATCATGATATAGTTAATTTTTATATGAACGATGATGATAGTTGTTAATTTGGTGTTTTTGTTGATTTCATGAAGTGTTTATGGTTGATTTGGATGAGCTGATTTCATCGATGTTGTCGTTTATCGAGGATTTGATCAAAAATGGAGTTATTTTGGTCTGATCTGGAGTCGGGTCTTTTTTCTTAGGCCAGGTCGTTTTCTTCTTCTCCAAGAAATGACTCCTGGTCGTTGGTAAAGGTTTGGGTCATTAGGGGAAGAACCAGGTCATGGGTCGTGGTGTTGGAAAGTCTCGGGTAAAAGAATGGGTTCTGGATTGTGGTGCAGGGGTCGTTGAGACCTTAGGTCATTAGGGCTAAACCGGCGATGACGTGGCAGCAGAGGGATGATCAGATCGGTGGAAGCATTGAAGCTTGGCTCATGTGGAATCAGTTCGGTCTAGGAAGGAATAAGTCAAGTCGTTGGAGGAAGTATGACCTAGTTAGGTCGTCGGGCATAACAAGGTTGGGTCGGCCGTTTGTTGAGATAAAGTGGGTCGGCTACAAAAAGCAGGTCATGGTTGCTA
Source organism: Allium sativum (assembly GCA_030737875.1). Classification (NCBI taxonomy): domain Eukaryota; kingdom Viridiplantae; phylum Streptophyta; class Magnoliopsida; order Asparagales; family Amaryllidaceae; genus Allium; species Allium sativum. Next base: position 35,496,089 of record CM060919.1, read on the forward strand.
GGTTGTTTAACGACCTATGATGGATATAACAGCGTTTTCAAACGTTGTGAATGGAGATTAACTGCTCTGGCTTGTTTTTTCGTAGCGCGAAGTCTGGTAATGCTATGAAATGGGATATCGAGTCAAAGGTATATATTTTTAGTTCAACGATGGTGATCACTTTGAAGTAAATCCAAATGGTAATGTTGAAGTGTTGTGATGTGTTCGTCGATCGTCGTAATGCAACAAATGCAAAGACGACTCAAGTGTTTTCTGAGTTGGTAGATAATGGTTAGATGGTCGTCGATGACGACGACTAGATAAACTAAAGACCGAGAAATTGTCGTTGTCATAGGTTCTCGCTGACTCAAAGCAGGGGTCACATGATTTCATTGTATGGTCCAGTACCCTGGGCAGCTTGAACGGGCCTAGTTACGTTTCGTTGTATGGCGTAAATGGTTTTTGCTAGAAGCAGGGTTTACCATTAGCCCTTGACAACTGATGGCAAGGTGTTTAGCCGATCATATGATTAACGACAGTTTCGAAGCAGGATTGGAGGTGATAGCCAGAGTTAGTCATGTATGTTGGTTGTTTACTTATATCTTCTCGCGTAGATCATTTGGCATTGAAGGAGATGTTTCTTGAGTGCTTGTCTGATATTAGTGTAGGCCTCTGGGGCTTGTGCTTGGGAAATGTCGATCTCGATTAGGATGGTTTACATGAGATATAACTAGTAGCTTTGTTTGTTATTACTTGGTTACTTTTGATTGCAATGAATGAATGGGGTTTCTGATTGCCATGGATATACGGTTGAAATGTTTATTTGTAAAGGCTATCACAGTCTAATGTAGAGAAGATGGGTTTTAGTTCTTCTCTGGTGACGTGGTAGATTGGTTTGTCTGTGAAGACCCACTATTTTTAAAGGTCCAAAATCAATTATAAACGTTATCAAACACGCCCACAACTAATTTTACATATTAAAAGTAGTGGATCTTAAATATATAATATTTAAAAAAAAATGCTAGAAACAATGTATAATATGGAAGAGCTCATGAGGGAATAATTTACATAATTAAATCATCATAATGCATTTTATTACATCAAACATCCATAGGACAAAACAACAACAATACATAAGAAATGAATTTTAAAATATAAAACCTATGGATCCAACATGCAGGCTAAGCCCCATTATGCCTCTTCTTTTGTCTTCTTTCTGCAATCTCCCATCAGTAAACTTTACAAGTTCTGTTCAAAGAGGAATAAAAAGAGTTTCAACTATATTTGGACCGCGCCTAACCCTATTTGTCCCGACCCAATCTAAGGGTTCTGGTGGCTGTTGCATAGGAAAAGACGACCTACGTACCCCATTTGAGGGATCAAGCTCACGTAGTTCTATTTCTTGCTCTTCTCCTGCATCCAAATACTCGTTAGTACATTACAACCATTATATCCATTCAACCATTGAAATCAATATAATTTAGTACAATCAATGGGAACATTGAAATTGATGCAAACAACATAATTAATACAACTACTGTTCCAACGCAGTCAATTAAGAGCAGAAAATAGTGTCTTACACATCTATCACAACATAGCAACCGATGAACTAAACAAAATAAAATATACATGCAATCTTTAAACACCAAAAATATCCAATGACAATTCTAACTTATAAAATAAGAAGGTAACGATATTAATATACTTACAAATTATTATTCATCGATCAATAATTGTACGCCATCTGCGTAAACAAAAACCATATTGTGTATACTAATCATTCCAAAATAGTAATACGGTCACCAACGCACAATAATCCAATCAACATTTGACATTCATCATTAAATAACCATAACTAACTACATATCAATTTTTAGTGATCAATGGTAAAACATCGCATAAACATCCTTAATGTGATCCATCAAAGTGAAATAAACATATTGTATTAGAACTAATCATATTTACCACAATTGTTTATGGCAAAAAGAAACTTTGTTGCTTTCTTCAGTTTTTTTTTTTTTTTTAGAATTTTCATTGTTCCTCCTTTTAAAACATTTATATTTTACGTAACATATATTTTGTGTAGTGTTTGTAACTATAAGGAATTTCTATTCTTTTCTGTGCATTCCTTGTTATCCTAAACATTACACTTTTAATTGTTTTCATCTTCACAATATGCGAAAATTATAACATTTCATGTTCTAATACATTAAAATATCTAGAAAACCCAAAGAGCTATATATTTCCTCATTTTCATCCTTTTCGTATGTTAAACAAAAACGAATATGTAATTCTTATGCAATTACAGAAATGATTAGTTAGAAATTCACAAGTCAAATATAACATTCTCCGTCATTCTTCATACATAAAAATATAATATTCAGTTCATTGTTTTTAAGCCAAATCAAAATGTTTAGATCTAAGATAGAAATACATAATTCAAAAGAAAAAGTGCATACATTAAATCAATCAACTTTCATATGTTTATGGTATTTACATCTAGGAGTAAACTTATATGAAAGAATTCATCTATCCAACAAATTAATGTACAAAGTTATAGCATGTTTAGATCTAAGATAAAATCTTAGGACTTATTTGCAAAGATATAATTTAGGAATAAAATGTTTCTTAAAAAGTCTTAACCCAAAAGAGCTCTTATATGTAGACAGAAATCAGTAGACATAAAATTATACTCACATTTTCCTACAACGATAGATCAGTGAAATCTTTCTAGATCAAAAATGGAACAATCATCCAAATGAGTTCCTTCCTCCCTAAAACTGTAGATCTTCCCTCTCTAGGTTTAGACTTTGAATTACCTTCTTTCTAGTTGATTTAGAAGTTGAATAATTATGTTTAAAGAATGTTCAAGAGGAAAAATAAAAGATCAAAGGTAAAAATGTCCCCCCGTTAAAGAGTTAGATTTGGCTCTGTTATATAGTGGCTAGAAATTGATTTATTCCATTACATTAACCATTTAAAAAGGGTATAAATGAACATATTTTAAAGCCTATCAGAAAATGATCACCTTTTATATAAAATAACTAATTCATAAATATGTAGGAAACAACTGTCTATTAAACTATATTAATGACCTATTTGTCAACCAATGTTTTAATTTTACAACATGCACAATTACACCTTTCCTGTATTAAATATTTTCATATATACATATATAGGATAATTCAACTCCATACCGGTTAATTACAAGAATATGAAATTAACTTTCTCTCCGTAATATATGAAGTCAACAAAAATAGAAATCAATCAATATTAAATATAATACATGGACAATTAATGCATAATTGGTTGCTAACCTGTCCAATTATTTCCTATAAATGGAAACATTAAATACATATTTTGAATCTTATTTGCTAGTTTCTCATAACATATAAAATCAATGCATAATTAATTGCATATATGTGTGTATATAAATCCAATATTTGCGAAACATGACAATCAATATGCAGTTAATTCATAATATATGGAATCATGACACAATTAACTCACAATATATGAATCAATACATTACAACAATATGCACTATATGCCAATGCATACATTTTACTTTCCTATAGTACATTTTTACCATATCTATTCTTCATTTATGTATGCATATGCAGACGCACCCACTTACTACTTGGAACACATAACTTTTTGATTGTTCTGTCTTAAAACTTAAAAATATATCATTAATGAGTATCGAACCCATGACTCTTATAAAAAAAGAGTCCTCTTCCTTAACAACTAGACTAAGCATAACTTTGTATTCAAAATTAATACACTAGAAATTAATGGTATCATGTGTGTAATCTTTATTCTTAAAAAAAAAACAATATTTTGTAAACCATAATTCCAAATATCTCTAAAAGATATATCAAACTGATTGTTTCAGAATGACCTTCGAAATGGTTATGGATACAACATCCAATTTATGACAAAGTACAAATTAATTCTTAATTACTTAAGTTTTAGAACTATAAAAGTTGCGGGTTGTTACATTGTTAATCTACCTATTCTCATATACTTTATTAATCATGTTAGTTAGTTGTTTTATAGCTCACTAAGACTGTTGTCTGACTCAAGGTTTTATGTTTCCCTCTTATTACCTTGGGCTCTTCATCCGGTTTTGGATGGTAAAACTGAGTAGCAAGTAACATATGATATCTTGGTGAGGACGATCCTGCTGTGCGGTGGCTAGCAGTAGGCTAGCGTATTATTTTCTTCTACTATCTAGTATTTGTTATTTCCATTGTTTGATGTTTGACTCTGAGTGTTGTAGTAAGGCAAATGTGTGCAGACATTTATGTTGTAATCCGAGGGTGTACGGATATTCTTTCTGGTTGTCGCGGACGTTCAAGTTTCTGCTCTCATATCCTTCACTATTATTGCATGTTGTATATGCTCTATTATATTTTATCCTTGCGCTATGAATTATACGACATGTTCTGCATTGTGTTATCTTACCTTGGTTATTATCCATAGCTGTCTGGCACACTTTTTAGTGCATTATTAGTCTTGTTTAGTGTAGGTGGGCGGTCGTCACATTTGATATCAGAGCTCTAGTTATCGATTTTAGCCAAAGTTCGAAGATGTAATTACGTATGAGAGACGTATTTGTAGTTTTCTGATAGACGTGTACTATATAGTAGTATAGAGTATAGTAGCATTTAAACTCCATTAGTAGTTTTCTTATAAGTGGCTAATCATTCTATATTGCAGATCTATAATGAGTCGATGAACTTCAAGACATACTGCTAGGGAGGGGGCTGTGCCTGGAGGGGAAATGGCAGTGCACCAGACTACCCAGCCATGTTTGAAGGCATGGTGGAGGCATTCATGAGAAGGGTACCCGCTCCAGTGGCAGCCATGCTAGATGTAGTGGTTCAAGTGCCTAGGGTTGTGGATTTTGCGAAGCAGTGTAAAGACTTCACATCTCTAGGAGGAAAGCAATTTAGAGGGATATAACCGACTGAAGAGGTTCAGAGGTGGTTAGATACTTGTATTCATATTTTTGGAGGCTTAGGTATAGTTGATGCAACTAAGAGAAAGTTTGCGTCAAAGTAGTTATAGAGCAAAGCCATGGAGTGGTGGAACTCTGCTATGCTTGAGACTCCAGAAGAAGAGAAAACATGGAAGCAATTCCACATCAAATTCAAGACAAAATTTATCACTACTTCTTAGAAGTCCGTTCTGTTCAAAAAATTTGTAGAGCTGAAATAGACTGATGCTTGATTATGTTTCTGATTTTGAGGCCTTGTTTAGATATGCTCGTTCATATATTGACACATCCTATTTAAAGAACGAGAAGTTTGTAATGGGTTTGAATACCTACATTGGGAGACCATTGGTGGAATATCTTGATGGTCCATATGAGAAGATTATGGAGAAAGCTGTGAGACATGAAAGCCTGTTTCCAAAAGAAGAAACTTTTGTTGTTGCAGCTAGGGAAGCTCCAAAACTATAACAAGGTGGTAATAACAACAAGTAGAGAAAGCAACAACAACAGAAATGAAAGTATGGCCGGAAGAGGCAGAAAGGTGAAGTGATTTTCTACAAATGCTAGTAGAAGGGCCATTATTCCAAGGTCTGTAAGAATCCCAAATTTGAGAATAAATGCTTTAAGTGTGGAAAATCTGGGAATGACAAGAAGGATTGTCTGGAGCTAGCGAAAGGGAAGCATATTGTGAAGGCTTATGCTTTAAAGGCTGTGCCATCTTCTTCAAGGGCTCCTACTATAGAGGAGAAAGGAAAAGGTGTCATTGTTCAATGTACTCTTTCTGTTAGAGGTGTTTCAGTTCGAGTGTTGTTTGATACTAGAGCATCGCATTCATTCATTTGTAATGAGCTCGTGTACCGCTTAGGTTTAGAGCCCGAGATTTGTGATAGACCTTTGGTTGTGACTATTCCGGTCGGGGGTTCGTCTACCCTTTGTATGCTTTTTCTTGGTCTTGTGTTATCAAGTCATGCTTTCTCTTTTGTGTGTGATTGATTTGTTTTGAACTTCGCTGGGTTTGGGATCATCTTGGGCATGGATTGGCTCAAGAGGTATGCAGCAAGAGTGAATTACGAGAAGCTTGAGGTGAGAGTCGGGGATATGGAAGGGAGAAATGTTTTGATTCTATGTAAGCCCGAAGATGGAGTTTTCATGAGTTTTTTATATTTGCTTGTGATTCCATAGGAAGACTTATCATCAGTGCTAATTGCTAATGAGTTTGAGGATGTCTTTGAGGAAGTCAAAGGTTTGCTGCCGCATTGCGAGATTGAGTTTAGAATCGATTTGGTCAAGGGTGCTAGACCTATCATTATGCCTCTTAGGAGGATGGAGCCTAAGGAACAGCGAGAGTTAGAGGTGCAAGTTCATGACCTTTTAGGTAAAGGACTCATTCAGAGAAGTGTATCTGAATGGGGTGCACCAATTGTGTTTGCAACCAAGGCTGATGGCTCGTTAAGGTTGTGTGTGGATTATCGTGAGATGAATAAGGTGACCAAGAAGAACAAGTATCTATTTCCGAGGATAGAAGACTTGTTCGATCAGCTTCAGGAAGCAAAGGTATTTTCTCAAATGGATTTAGCAACGGGATTTCACTAGTTAAGAGTGTCAAAGGATGTCGAAGACTGCTTTTAGGACACCATCTAGTTTCTTCAAATGGTTGGTGATGCCATTTGGGTTGACTAACGCACCAACGTATTCCGTGGATCATATGAATAGAGTTTTCAGGGATCAGTTGAACAAGCTTGTGCTTATATTCGTAGATGATATTCTGGTTTACTCTCGGAATGAGGAAGAGCACAAGATGCACTTGAGTTGTTTTGGAAATCTTGCGAAAGCATCAGCTGAGAGCTAAGTTTTCGTAGTGTTACTTCTGGAAGAGAAAATTGAGGTTCTAAGGACATGTAGTTTCTGGAAATGAAATAGCGGTTGACCCCACTAAGGTGGCAGCAACTCAGGACTGGAATAGACCTAAGAATGCAATGGATGTAAGAAGTTCCCTTGGATTGGCAGGTTATTATCGACGATTTGTCAAGAATATCTCCAAGATAGCTGCTCCATTAACAGGATTGACGAAGAAGAACCAAGTGTTCACACGGGATACAAAGTGTGAGCAAGCTTTCAGAATCCTGAAAGAGAGACCGACGAGTGCTCCAGTTTTGACCAGTCCAAGTGAGAATGAAGACATGGTAGTATACACCAATGCATGTGGTACCAGACTTGGAGTAGTGCTAATGCAGGAGGATAAGGTTGTGGCCTATGCTAGTCGACAACTAAAACCGCATGAGAGGAATTATCCAACTCATGATTTGGCCACAATCATGTTTGCTCTGAAGATGTGGAGGCATTAACTGTTGGGAGTTCAATTCGAGTTGTTCACGGATCACAAGTCGTTGAAGTACCTTTTCTCCCAAAAGGATTTGAATCTGCGGCAACAATGGTAGCTGTAGTTTTTGGCATCTTATGATTTTGGTATAACCTATACTCCTGGTAAAGGTAATGTAGTTGCAGATAAGTTAAGTAAAAGACTAGCAAGTTTGGGAGCAATGCTTTCAGAATGGAAGAGCCTTGAGTGCTTCGCATTATTTGATTTCAGACTTATCGATAAGATCTATTCTCATCGAAAGGATTGGCGAGAGCCAAAAGCGAGATGCGAAGCTCGTTGAGTTTATCCATAAGATGGAACCAAAGGATAAAGAGTTCGGGGTCAATCGAGAAGGTTGGCTCCGAAAGCATGGACGATTGGTTGTTCCTGATATCGACAGATTGAGAGATGAGGTTCTGAAGGAATGCCATCAATCGAAGTTGTTGATTCATCCTGGTGGTAACAAGATGTATCAGGACATGAACCGATCTTACTACTAGAAAGGGATAAAAAGGGATATTGGAAAGTTTATTTTCAAGTACATGAACTGTTAGTTGGTGAAAGCTGAGCAGAAGAAGCCGAGTGGATTGCTTCAGCCACTAGAAGTTCCTATGTGGAAATGGGAGTAGATATCGATGGATTTCATCGATAGACTACCCAGAACCGGAGCAGGAAACTAAGGAATTTGGGTCATCGTGGATCGCTTGACCAAAGGTGCCAAATTTATTCCTGTCAAATCGACTAGGACATCATCAAAGTTGGCTGAGCTTTATATAAAATGGATAGTTCGATTCCATGGTATCCCGAAGAGCATAGTAAATGATCGAGATCCATTGTTAATGAGTGGATTTTGGAAGAGCTTGCAAGAAGTTTTGGGAACCGAGTTATGTTTGAGTATGGCTTATCTTCCCCAAACGGATGGTTAAACCGAGAGGGTTAACGGGGATTTGGATGACCTCCTAAGAGCTTGTGTGTTGGATTTTGGGGGATCGTGGGAAGACCATCTACATCTAGTCGAGTTTGCATATAACGACAGTTACCAGTCAAGCATTTGGATGACACCATACGAGGCATTGTATGATAGACCGCGTAATTCTCCGGCATGTTGGTTAGAAACTGGAGATAAGTTGATACTTGGGCAAGAGATGATTAGAGAGACTATAGATTATATCGATATCGTTCGACAACGAATGAAAGCAGCCCAATATGGTCAGAAGAGTTATGCCGATAAGCATAAAAAAGATTTGGAATTCGACGTTGGCAACATATTTTTCGTGAAGATTTCTCCGTTAAAGCATGTTGTTCGATTCAGAAGTAAAGGAAAGTTGGCCCCAAGGTTTGTTGGACCGTTTCCGATAATCGAGCGAATTGGAAAACTCTCATGTGGGTTGGAGTTACCCGAGAAGATGTCGAGTGTGCATAATGTTTTCCATGTGTCGCTTCTTCGGAAGTGTGTGCATGATTCGAATGTGGTGGTTTCTCCGGAGCAGTACGAAGACCTAGAAGTCGAGTCCGTAGTTATGAAATCTCATAGGCCGCTTCATGTTGTGGGAATAGGACGAAACAACTTAGAAGGAAGACGGTTAAGTTAGTCAAGATAAAATGGAGTGAGGATGATAACGATTGTACGTGGGAGACGAAAGAGAATATAAATACATCCCATCCAAAACTCTTCGTTGGTATAATCCATAAGTGCCGTGTCATTCTTACCCCGTTGTAACTTGCACTATTATTTTTAGAATTCCGCATGCTAGGATAAGGTTATGGATGCATGGCTTGATGGATGCTAGTTTGGATGGTAAATTGGCTGCTCATAGAAGGTAGACATGCGGAATTGTTTTGGTTGTTCGTATTTGCTTGGGATTTCGATGGCGAAACTCTTAAAGAGAGGAGAACGTAACAGCCCGCATTTTACGTATCGGAGGATTGTAAAATATTTTTATTTTATTTCCTGAGGTTGGACTATTCTCATATTTTAATATATTGGTTATGGAGATGTTAGACATGCCCATAATTTTTACCAATTTTATTTGTGACCATTTTTCCCCTGCCAGTCTTGTACGGGGCATAACTTTTGACTAGGTGCTGAGGTCGGTCTCAGTGGAAAGGAAATGGTGTTGCCAGTTCCGTAGAGTGGTCACATTAAAGATTTGGTTCAACGGTTTGGGAGGAATTGTTGTTTTAGTGTTTCACAATTTCTATTCAGGTTTTTAGAGCCATTGATGGGCAGATTTGAGGAGGTTCATTAGTGAGCTAGTGGGAGGCTATAATTAGGGGGGTTAGAGGCATGGAGAATAATATTCTTTCTTTATTCCCTCATTTGGTTGAGCTCATGATTCTCCTTGCTCAATCAAATACACTTTCCACCATTAAAATTTTAGATCTACATAAGAGAATCAAAGATCTACATCATTTGAAGCTAGATCTGTGACACCCCGCATTTTTAATATAACCGAAAATAAAATCTATTTATAAGCATGGATGTATAATTAATGGTGATGTACGATTTAAATTAATATGATAACAATGTATGTAACAAAAATAATAATAAAATAAATATACTTAATTTAAATATCAGGAATTGAGTAAAACATACATCACCATTCCGTTCGCCTCGAAATTATGGTTCAGATGGTCACTAAGTTTGCGTAAAACGGATAACGTATGAAGAAGTTATGAGCTTTAGAAGTTTGTATACGCATCAGGAAGTATATATAAAAATCATCTCCAAAATTCAAAAATATTCAAATTTAGTCAAAAGCGGGTGAGCAGGAAAAATCCCGCTCAAAGGGAGTCGACCCCCTATGGGGGGTCGACATAGGTGTCGACCCCCCTATAGGGGGGTAGACACCGGGGTCGACCCCCCTATAGACTGTCTAACCGCTAAATCAGATCTGGGCTGGGTGCATTTTTGTGCTTCTGGATGGATTTGGGGCTTTATTTGTTGACCTAACAACTATACAAAGGACCCTAACCTATTGTTTTCTTCACCTAAACTAATGGCGACGCCATGATGCTACTCTAACCTAAAATAATTTAGATTCTTCTTCTTCCCTAAGCAATTCTTAGATCTAATCTCTTCTCTTCCTCTCCAAATCTCTTCTCAAAATAAAAAGATAGATCTAGGATTCCTCTACTCCAGAATGAAAGGAAAGAATTCAGATGCCTAGATATATGCTGCAAAAAAAGGGAGGAAACCATGGATCAGATCTAGAATTGGGAAAGCGTAGGATTTAAAATACATTTTTTTGTATAATACTAGATCTATCGTTCGCCATTCCCCATTTATACACATAATAAACATGTTGAAGAGCTAATCCGATAAAGTGAATTTGTGGTACTTATAGATTAAAATACCTAATAAGTAATTGGATCTAAGATTTGGACTAGAATTATATCAGTTCACCATAGTTTGTAGATCAGATCTAGAATTCACCTATGCCAAAATTTATCATCGTATATTTAACTTGTTATTATGAACAGTTGTTTTATGCCTATGCTTGTTTTCCTCCTTTCTTTCTTCCCTATTTATTTTTATAGCTAGGTTATCTTCGAGCCTACGTCAACTGTTGATTTATGCGATTGAAACGATATTGGGAATAAAAGGGAAAAGGTTGTTTTGGATATAACATGGGATTGGGAGGTTTGGGGCATAACTTATAAGGGGCCATGGGCATAACTATGCTGGGAACTATGAATACAACTATGGTGGGATTTATGAATATAAATCAAATTGGAATTATGAATATGAAATTGGGATTTTAAGTTGAATTGGGATTATAGGCATAATCTATTGACAGGATTATAAGCATAAACGTGAATTGGGGTTTATGGGTAATTGACATATATTATAATCCAAGATTTGTCTTATGGTTACAAGTTATAATAAGAACTTATATGCTTAAGACACGAGGTTAGATTTAGATTGCGGTATAAGTCTACCTGGAACCACCGGCATATCCAGCAACCGCCAACGACAATCTAATGTGAGAGGTCGAAGGCAGAAATTAGATGCGTAATAGTGCTAAGACACGAGGTTAGATTTGGATTGCGGGAGAAGTCTTCCCGGAACCGCCCGGCATATCCAGCAATTGCAAACGTAAATCTAATGTGGGAGGTCTTGTACAATTACGAGTATAATGAATTAATGAACACTTAACCAAGATGAGACATGGGGAAGACACGGGAATAATAAAAGGGTTAAGTGGGTGACACGGGTACCATGGATTACATGGGTAGCATGTACAACATAAATAATAAGCACTTAACCAAGATAAGACATGTGGTAAGACGTAGGAATAATAAAGGGTTAAGTGGGTTACGTTGGTAGCATGGATAATTCGTTAAATTGGAATACTTAACCTAATTAAATCTGTAGCAGTATTACGAACCAATTCAATTGAGTAGGGGTTAAGTAAACTTGTTAAAGAAGTGAGAAGGATAAAGTAAATCTTAATTAACGCCAAAGTAGGGAATGATAACAACGTATTATGAATAAACTTGAATAAGAAGTGGAAAGATAACAGGTAGGCTTGTCCTAGGGACAAGTGGTAATTATAACTTAAGAAATAAGGTAAGTTATAATGAACGATAGGGGAAGATGAAATAGCTTATGTAATAAAGTTGCACTTAATCGAAGATTAAGTAATTAGCAAGAATAAGAATAAATCCATAAATGAGGATAACATATGTTATATGAAGGAAAAGAGAAATTTATTAGTAAACCTTAGTTAATGGAACTAAATTAATAAGTAAATTATGATAAATTGTAATGATGGTGTATGACGAGATTATGATTAAATGAGAAAGAAGAAGGCAAACTTATGGAGATAATTAAGTTGTATTTAATCATAAATGTTGAATGACATAAAACATGTAAATTTAGATGTACTTTATTATAAATTAAGTAGAACATGTTATGGCAACCATGAGATGGGACAAAAAGTAGTGTAAAGAGAATAAATTATGAATATTGAATTACAATATAGAGAATAACATGTTGTAGGCTTATTAATGAACTTAATTGAATAAAGTTATGAATGAGGTTGATAAGCAAGAGAAACTTGGTAACTTGAAGAAGAAGTCAAGGGAAAATGTAAACAAACAAGTTAATGGGAAATCTGTAACAACCCGCACCTCTGTTCATGCAAGATATTGTCCCCAACTTAGCCACCGTATAAGTGTAGGGTTTTGTTCCTCAAAAGGCCTCGGCATTAGTAGGAGATGGGCTCTACTATATAAGTCCACACTTCACACAAGCTTCCACAATGTGGAACTTAGGGGTGTTACATTCTCCCCTCCTGCAGAGCCCAACTTCCCCATTGGCTCACAAACACCTCACCCAGATGTTGTGGTCCACACATGAGCCAAAATTCCGGCTGAGTATTGGCTCTGATACCACTGTAACAACCCCCACCTCTGTTCACGCAAGATATTGTCCCCAACTTAGCCACCGTATAGGTGTGGGGTTTTGTTCCTCAAAAGGCCTCGGCGTTAGTAGGATACGGGCTCTACTATATAAGTCCACACTTCACACAAGCTTCCACGATGTGGGACTTATGGGTGTTACAAAATTTGTCGAGGTGGAGCAAGCACGTAATTGATGATTAGACAAAGGATCTAATGACACGGTAAACTGAGGCGCTTGGGATAGTCCCTATGTTAGAGGATGAATAACCAAACGGGGTAGATCATCGTGGTGTCGTAGGACACGAGGGGAGCGCACGTTAATCTGATTATTCTGGCGGCTCCTATGGACTGGAAGGGGAATGGCTTTCTGAGACGTTAAAGGTGCTCGTGGTAGTCCTCTGTGGTGGTGTAGTTTCGGACTGTGCTCACAGAGGTTGGGTCTGCACGTAACTATCAGGTGGGTGGGCCTTGACTGCACAAGTAGGGGGCAGTCCGAATGCTGTGACATGGTGACATTAAGGGTAGCTTGGCTGCTGCCTCACTTCGGAGGTGGAGGGTCGGGACCAACAAAGATAGTATAGTTCATTGAGAACCTTTCATCAGCAGCCATCAAGATGCGGAAAGACTAGAGCTAAACCCAAGAGGCCATCGATTCTTTCACTATCGAGGCGGTGGTTGAGGGTAGACGCCACATAGATGTTTAGATTGTTTGCTTAGGGCTTGTCGCTTAGCTCTTGTAGTCTTTACTAGTTAAGGGAGGGGTCAAGGTGGGGCCATAGCCACCATAGAAAATAGACCCTAGGGATATTTGTTTGAGAGGCTCTTAAAGGCGGGCCTGCACAAATATAAGGAAATCTCCCGACCGAGTTCCGTATGTAGCCCTGCCACGGAACCCGGGCACGCAAACATGATAGGTGTGCGGGTTAGGCATCAAATACGTTTAGCGATACGTACATGGGAAAGTCTAGTTACACACATGTCTGCTCTGGGTGGTGTATCGTAAACTAGAGGGCATTATTCGATGATGGCAGTCATTACGCCTACGTAATATAGTTATAGTGGTTCCATGCAGACGTACCGCCATTATATACAGAGATCCGTACATCACTCGGACGTAGGATGAGGGACTGCATATATTCCCGCGATGATACGGTGAGGACCGTGCGAGTGGGGTATTATGGGGTGTACCTTAATTTAGGGGAAGCTACATATACATTATATTAGGTTAATCTACTAGGGAATAGATAGGTATAACGAGTGTGTGAAAGCGTAGAGTGTTGTTGATACCAATAACCTAATAAATAAGAAAATGTGACTGAATGGTATATGTAGGATTATCCAAAGTGTGTACTTTAAATTCATTCACACAGAACTTATGTTCTGACCCCGTCCTCATAACACAGTTGCAGGTTAGGCTTGAGGCAGAGATGTTATATCTTTGGATACTGGCTAGGTAGTATTATTATTAAGGTAAAGCTATGTTTTGATTATATTATATTTTGTTCCTTCCTCTGTGAGATGTTTCCCAAACTCTGACATGTTTTATGTCTCTGTCTTTTCTGCAGGATACCAGAGCAAACCAACACGGGTTTCGATGGATTGGGTTTTTGAAAAAAAACCGGTCTGTCGAGAACCGGGTTGTTACATCTGGTATCAGAGCTTTGGTTTAGGGATCTTAGGGAGATAATGAGTTAGCGTATTTGCATTTTCAAAAATATAAATATAAATATATATAAATCTAGATCCATAAGGAGCCCACTAAATAGAAGGAGTAAAATATGGGAAGAGTTGGGATACTGGTTTGTGCACTAAAGGAATGAACCTAGAAATTTTGAGACCCTTAGGTGGTTCAGTTAGAAGTGTACAATATGATTTGGTATTGGAAAAAGGAAGTATCCCATATGATAGAAACTGAAATGTTAATATTTCAGATTAGTTGGTTTAGAAGTGAAACCTTATAAATTAGAAAAAGGTTAGAAAGTGGAAAATGGATTTAGGAATATATATAGTTGAGAGAATTGAAAGTGTCTAGGAAAGCCTAGTTGAGTCGAAAAGACACACTTTGAGTCTAACCCAATGATTAACTTTTAAGTACTTGAATTTATATTAAAAAAAAGTTTTAGCTAAAGAGTTTTTGATGTTTTTCAAGTTTTAATCTTAAAAGTATTTTTAAGGAAAATTACGCAAAGAACATATTTAGTGCATGTTGGGTTTTAAAGTAAAGTGGGGTATATTTTGTAAAACAATGATTACTTGTTATAAAAAGAATTCTCTCATGAATAAGTGTACAACTCACTAGTTTTCATATTATAATATATGAAAGGATTAAGAAGTAAAGCATGCAAAGTTTTGCATTATGTAAAAGTAGTTTTGAAATTTCTATTCTGTTTTGGAAAGAATTTTTGTTGGTTGGACAAAATAAGTTGTAGAAAGTAAGAATAGAGTGGATGTTTGCACCTTGTAGATAGCAACCAAATTAACATTATAAGTAGAAACAATGTAAAACCAATAGTTGTCCTTGTCTACTCCATTTTTTTGATTTGAAAAAAAAAATGTTTTGCATTTTTATGTTGCAATATGTTTTACGGTTTGGCAAAAGTAAGTTTTGGAAAAGAAAATAAAGTTTTAGTACTTTTAATTTTTGGAAGAAAAATGTTATGAAAAAAAAGAGACCAATTTGAAAAGAATGGAGTAGGTAAGGATTAGTGCATAGAAAGAAAGAGAAGAAGTTTGAGGCAATGAAGTAAATAGCAAGGACCATCCTGGAATAGTGGAAAAGATCACGTAGAATGCATAAGCATAGTGAGACCTAGAGTTGTTGCTTGAGAAAAAAAAAAAAGTATAGGCTAGTAATGCACAGCAAGGACTAGTAGTGACTACTAGGTGGTGAAGGGAAAGTAAGGGTATAGATCCTGTTGGGTGGACTTGTAATTGTTAGGTGTAACATAGTCCTAAGATTCTCAGCCCTTGGTAGTAGCTGTATACAAAAATGGAAAGGCTTATTTGAAAAATGATAAACTTAAGTAAATGGGGCTTAGTCAATTAAGCTAAGAGAATGGCCTAACTTTAACAAAAAAAAAACAGTAAGCAACAAACGTAACAGGAAAAGAAAATGAAAATCTTAAGAAAAGATGAATAAAAATGAAAATTTTCCAAGATAAGTTGAAAAAGAAAAGAAGGTTTTCTTATGTAGTTGTACTCGGATAGGAAAATATGAAATCTTTATAGAATAGTTATATAAAGATCCAAGTACAATTAGAAAAAGGTACATAAAAGAAAAACGGAAGATGTGAATTTTTCCGTTTTATACCATTTTATAGCATAAGAAGTCGAATTTAGAAAATTAGATTTTTTTTTAATTTTCGAATTTAATGGTGGTCGGTAGGGTTTTGGATGCAACAATTGGATGAACTATGCTCTTATTCTATAAGAGTGTGGGAAAGCTTGGATGAAAAGTGTTTTGATTTTCAAAAATATTGCATTCATATAGAACTGCAAATATACTTAGGATGTGAGCATCATGTTTTAAAAGAGTATTTAAAAGTTTACATACATATAGGTGGTACCAAATTAGGCATACATGCATTACCATGATGTATTTCACATTGCACATGCACATAATGTTTGTAAAAAAAATTGGATGCACACATGATGGTTGGATATTATGCGAGGGGTCATCCATTTTACCCCTATTGAATTTCAAGGACGAAATTCCGTAAGGGTGGGAGAATGTAACACCTCGCATTTTTAATATAATTAAAAATAAAATCTATTTATAAGAATGGATGTATAAATAATGGTGATGTACGATTTAAATTAATACGACAATAATGTATGTAACAGAAAAGATAATAAAATAAAGATACTTAATTTAAATATTAGGAATTAAGTAAAATGGACATCACCATTGTGTCCGCCTCGAAATTCTGGTTCAGATGGACACCAAGTTTGCGTAAAACGGATATAGTATGAAGAAGTTATGAGCTTTAGAAGTTTGTATACGCATAAGGAAGTATATATATATATATATATATATATATAAATCATCTCCAGAATTCAAAAATATTCAAATTTAGTCAAAAGCGGGTGAGCGGGAAAAATCCCGCTCAAAGAGTGTCAACCCCCTATAGGGGGTCGACATAGGTGTCGACCCCCTTATAAGGGGATAGACACCGGGGACAACCCCCCTATAGGGGTGTCGACCCCATAAATCAGATCTGGGTTGGGTGCATTTTTGTGCTTCTGGATGGATTTCTGGCTCCATTCATTGACCTGATAGGTATATAAAGGACCCTAATCCTATTGTTTTCTTTACCTAAACTAATGGCGACGACATGATGCTGCTCTAACCTAAAATAATTCAGATTCTTCTTCTTTCCCAAGCATTTTTTAGATATAATCTCTTCTCTTCCTCTCAAATCTCTTCTTAAAATAAAAGGATAGATCTAGGATTCCTCTACTCCAAAATAAAAGGAAAGAATTCAGATGCCTAGCTCTATGATGCACAAAAAGGGAGAAAACCATGGATCAGATCTAGAATTGGGAAAGCATACAAGTGAGTGGATTTAAAATACACTTTTTTGTATAATAGTAGATCTATCGTCCGCCGTTCCCCATTTACACACATAATAAACATATTGAAGAGCTAATCCGATAAAGTGAATTTGTGGTACTTATAGTTTAAAATACCTAATAAGTAATTGGATCTAAGATTTGGAGTAGAATCATATCATTTCACCATAGTTTGTAGATCAGATCTAGAATTCACCTATGCCTAATTTTATCATCGTATATTTAACTTGTTATTATGAACAATTGTTTTATGACTATGCTTGTTTTCCTCCTTTCTTTCTTCCCTTTTAATTTTTATAGCTAAGCTATCTTCGAGCCTACGTCTTTTGTGGATTTATGCGATTGAAACGATATTGGGAATAAAAGGGAAAAGGTTGATTTGGGTATAACATGGGATTGGGAGGTTTGGGGCATAACTTATAATGGGGCCATGGGCATAACTATGCTAGGAATTATGAATACAAATATGGTGGGATTTATGAATACAAGTAAAATTGGAATTATGAATATGATATTGGGATTTTGAGTTGAATTGGGATTATAGGCATAATCTATTGATAGGATTATAAGCATAAACGTGAATTGGGGTTTATGGGTAATTGACATATATTATAATCCAAGATTTGAATTATTGGTATAAGTTATAATAAGAACTGATATGCCTAAGACATGAGGTTAGATTCGGATTGCGGTATAAGTTTGCCAGGAACCGCCCGACATATCCAACAACCGCAAACGGTAATCTAATTTGAGAGGTCGAAGGCAGAAATTAGATGCGTAATAGTGCCAAGCACTTAACCAAGATAAGACATGTGGTAAGACATGGGAATAATAAAGGGTTAAGTGGGTAACATTGGTAGCATGGATAATTCATTAAATTGGAATACTTAACCTAGTTAAATCTACAGCGGTATTATGAACCAATTCAATTGAGTAGGGGTTAAGTAAACCTGTTAAAGAAATGGGAAGGATAAAGTAAATCTTATTAAACGCCAAAATGGGGAATGATAACAACCTATTATGAATAAACTTGAATAAGAAGAGCAAAGATAATAGGTAGGCTTGTCCTGGGGACAAGTGGTAATTATAACTTAAGAAATAAGGTAAGTTATAATGAACGATAGGGGAAGATGAAATGACTTATGTAATAAAGTTGCAATTAATCGAAGATTAAGTAATTAGCGAGAATAAGAATAAATCCATAAATGAGGATAACATAAGTTATATGAAGGAAAAGAGAAACTTATTAATAAACCTTAGTTAAGTGAACTAAGTTAATAAGTAAATTATGATAAATTGTAATGACGGTGTACGAAGAGATTATGGTTAAATGAGAAAGAAGAAGGCAAACTTATGGAGACAAGTAAGTTGTATTTAATCATAATTGTTAAATGACAGAAAACATGTAAATTAAGATGTACTTAATTATAAATTAAGTAGAAAATGTTATGGCAACCATGAGATGGGACAAAGAGTAGTGTAAAAAGAATGAATTATGAATACTGAATCACAATGTAGAGAATAACATGTTGTAGGATTATTAATGAACTTAAATGAATTAAGTTATGAATGAGGTTGATAAGCAAGAGAAACTTGGTAACTTGAAGAAGAAGTCAAAGGAAAATGGAAATAACCAAGTTAATGGGAAATCTGCCAAGGTGGAGCAAGTGCGTAATTGATGATTAGACATAGGATCTAATGACACGGTAAACTGAGGCGCTTGGGATAGTTGTTATGTTAGAGGAGGAATAACCAAACGGGGTAGATCATCGTGGAGTCGTAAGACATGAGGGGAGCTCACATTAATTTGATTATTCTGGTAGCTCCGACGGACTGGAAGGGGAAGCACGCGGCTTCCTGAGACGTTAAACGTGCTTCTGGTAGTCCTCTGTGGTGGTGTAGTTTTGGACTGTGCTCACAGAGGTTGGGTCTGCGCGTTACTATCAGGTGGGTGGGCCTTGAATGCACAAGTAGGGGGCAGTCAGAATGTTGTGACGTGGTGACATTAAGGGTAGCTCGGCGGCTGCCTCACTTCGGAGGCGGAGGGTCAGGGCCAACAAAGATAGTATAGGTCGTCAAGAACCTGTCATCGGAAGCTAGCGAGATGCGGAAAGACTAGGGCTAAACCCAGGAGGCCATCGACCTTTCACTATCGAGTCGGTTGTTGAGGGTAGACGCCACATGGATGTTTAGACTGTTTTCTTAGGGGCTTGTCGCTTAGCTCTTGTATTACTAGTTAAGGGAGGGGCTGAGGTGGGGCCATAGCCACCACAGAAAAAAAGACCCTAGGGATATTTGTGTGAGAGGCTCTTAAAGGCGGGCCTGCACAAATATAAGGAAAGCTCCCAACCGAGTTCCGTGTGTAGCCCTTCCATGGAACTCGGGCACGCACACATGATAGGTTTGCGGGTTAGGCATCGAATACGTTTGGCGATACGTACGTGGGAAAGTCTAGGTACACATGTCTACTCTGGGTGGTGTATCATAGACTAGAGGGCATTATTCGATGATGGCAGTCATTACGCGTACGTAATATAGTTATAGTTGCTCCATGCAGACGTAGCATCGTTATATACAGAGACCCGTATATCACTCGGACATAGGATGAGGGACTGCGTATATTCCCGCGATGATACGTTGAGTTCTGTGCGAGTGGTGTATCATGGGGTGTACCTTAATTTGGGGGTAGCTACATATACATTATATTAGGTTAATCTACTAGGGAATAGATGGGTATAATGAGTGTGTATAAGCGTGGAGCGCTGTTGACACCAATAACCTAATAAATAAGAAAATGTAACTGAACGGTATATGTAGGATTATCCAAGGTGTGTACTTTAAATTCATTCACATAGAACTTATGTTCTGACCCCCTCCTCATAACACAGTTGCAGGTTAGGCTTGAGACAGAGATGTTATAGCTTTGGATACTGGCAACGTAGTATTATTATTAAGGTAAAGCTATGTTTTGATTATATTATATTTTGTTCCATCTGCTGTGAGATATTTTCCGAACTCTGACATGTTTTATGTCTCTGTCTTTTCTGCAAGATACCAGAGCAAACTAAAACGGGTTTCGATGGACTGGGTTTTTGAAAAAAAATCGGTTGGTCGAGATCCAGGTTGTTACAAGATCTACGTCAAGTGAAGAGATATCTCATCAAATTAGAAGATTTGAAGAGTGTTCTCCGCTGCTCGGATTTTTGATTTGTTGATTTTGGAGAATTGGTGAGTGATATGCATCTCTCACACGGATTCAATCAAGTATATGAGTTGTTTGATCATAATTTTATCATTTTCAAGTCGTTTTCACCTAGGTCTACGTCATGGTAAGTATATTTTCATTTGAATCCCCATAGAGTCTAATCTAGCAACTTAAAACTGGTAATTTCTATGTTAATTCATATGTTTATGCAAGTTAGATCCATTACTTTAGTTTATTCGTCGATTTATCATGATTTAGTTAATTTTCTTATGCATGATGATGAGAAGTGTTATTTAGGTGTTGTTGCTGATTTCAGAAGTGTTTATGTTCATTTGGATGAGTTGATTTCGTCGATGTTGTCGTTTATCGAAGATTTGGTCAAAACGGAGTTATTTTGGTCAGATCTGGAGTCAGGTCATTTTTCTTAGGTCAGGTCGTTTTCTTCATCACTAAGAAATAACTCTAGATCGATGTTGGAAAGTCTTGGGTAGAAGGATGGGCTGTGGATCGTGGTGCATGGGTCGTTGAGGCCTTAGGTCGTTGGGGCTATGTAATGACCCGCATTCTACGCATCGGAGGATCGTAGAATATTTATTTTATTTTTATACGAAGTTGTATGGTCGTGTAACTTTGGCAAATGACTATTGGGGTCATTTCTCATGTTTACGATTTTTGTCGAATTTTAAATGACCATTTTGCCCAGGCGAATCTTGTTTTGCCTATAACTTTGATTGGTAAGGAGTTTTGACTTGAAACCAATTCAATTGGATTCAAATGTTGGTTTACCTTTCCGTAGAGTGGTCACATTAATCAAACGGACTTACCATTTGGGAGATATGGCTGAAATAAAGTTTGAAAGAAGAAAAACAACATAACTGGGCTTAATAGGGTAATTAGCAGTTAGCCCGTAACTCGTTTCGGGATTAGGAATATGGGAGGACTGAAAGGGTTTGGGAAAACATTTCATTTTAGTTTTCCAGCCGACACTAACCTCCGTTGACCCTAGCAATGACCTCCATCTTCCAAATCTCATTCTAATCGCTTCCTAATCGCTAATTAACCAAAACTACGTCAAATCAAGAGAAAGTAGCATCAAATCAGAGATAGAGCTGCTGCTATACATTGGAGCTCGTGCCCTATCAGTCATAGTTTCAGATCTAATATTCATTTGTGGCTAAGGTGAATGATTTGCACTTTATTCACTAATTACGACTAATTATGGGTGGTTAGTGATAATTAGCGAAATTATGCATTATAAAAATCTGGAAAAGTATGTAGAAATTCTTAAATATTATTTTATGTCACTGGTGAAAATTTGGGTTAGTTTGGACTAAATTTGCTAATCCTATAGTTAAAAAATGGCTAAGGGGACTAAGGGGAAAATCATGCTTTTTGGGTATGTTTAATCCAAAATATTTCATTTGAATGATGTTTTAATGTTTTTGATTGATTCTATATGTTGTTACTACTGTTTGGAATGTTTTGTGATGTCGTAGGAAGGTTAGAATGGTTGAAAATGCCGTCGTTTGGCGAAATTAGCTCGTAGGAAAAGCTGTAGAAAACCAGTTCCTAAAGGGGGCATGCCTCACGAACCGCCCAGGAGAACTTCAATTCCTGAAGGGGGTATGTCTCATGAACTGCTCCAAGATGATGGTCACGAACCGCTCCAAGATGACGGTCACAAACCTAGGGGTGTTCACGAATCGGGGGAGGGGGTGGTCACGAGCCGGGGGGTGCTCACGAGCTTGGGGGTGTTCACGAACCGGGGGATGTGGTCACGAGCCCGGGGGGGTCATGAGCCACGAACCGACCCTGATGTGGACCACGACCATGACCCAAACCAAGATGATGACTCCAAACCGAACCATATTTGAATTTCGACTACACGACGACGATTGTGGATTCTTCTGAAGCTCAATTCCAACCCGACCAGAACCCGAGATGCAAAGGATGTCCAAATAGGAATTTTTTACTCGGTATCTAGATGGGAACCAATTAGTTAACTTCTAGAGTTGGATTTTGCTGCGGGACGTGCGCAAATGGGTTATCGATATCTATAACTTTGGTTCACCGTTGAAGAGAGGGGGCATGTAGATGAACCAGAGCCAGGGAAGTGTGGACTGGTTGGCACTTAACCTAGAGCCAGGGATGTGTGTACTGGGTAGGGTTATTAACTATAGACCAGGGAAGTATGGTCATAGAAATAGTTGTACGGAGTTTCCGTCATGGCCCCAATAGATTTGGTGATCAAAGCGGTATATATCGTATACTTTACGCACTGAGTGAGGGACGTGAGGATGATTTCTATGTTTGATTTTTGCTATCTCCATGACATGCACACTCCCATTTTTACACTTTATGTTAGTGTTACCTTAGAGTACAGTAAATCCTGTTGTGCTAACACTTCTGTTGTAGGTCCAGGTACATGTATGATTATTTATACCTGTTATTGTTTTACTTTGCTGCTATCGCTCATACCAGACTTTTGTCTGACCCAAAGTTTTATGTGTCTTCTTATTACTCTGGGTGATCCTAAACAAGCATATTAGAGACAGATTAAGTGGTTATGCACGAGTAGCTATCCATAGATGAGCAGGAGGCTTTCATGTACTATTTACATATATTCTCCCTGTGTTGTTGCTGGTCACTACTTTGGACACTAGTAGTGTACCTTTCCTATTTTGCTTTATAGACGGTATTTTGAAATTGTAGTAATGGTTTGGATCATAATTTATATTTTGGATTCCACTGCTATGATGGTTTAGTTTTCATCTTATGCGCAGTCTCGCCTGTTTTATGTCAAGTTATGTTACTATTACATTTTAATCCATGCGCTGTGAGATATACTACAGGTTCTTTGGCGATTCATCGTTTCAAAACCCTTTTCCTTTGATGACCGTCCTGTGCTAGACGGGCATTAGTACAACGCATTTCGGGGAAATGTCGGCTGGTTCGGGGCGGGCCTTCACACTTGGTGTCAGAGTCAGGTTGCGTAGTTAACCTAGGGAGCAGCGAGAGCTCGAGGTGCAAGTGGGTGATCTTTTGAAGAAGGGATTTATCCGAAGGAGTGTTTCCGAGTGGGGAGCACCAGTTGTATTTGCGACCAAGGTCGATGGTTCCCTTCGCTTATGTGTAGACTTCCGTGAGCTGAACAAGGTAACTAGGAAGAATAAGTATCCTCTTCCACGGATAGATGATTTGTTTGATCAACTAAATGGAGCAAGAGTGTTTTCCCAGTTGGATCTCGCAACAGGTTTTCATCATCTCCGAGTAGCAGTTAAGAGTATACCTAAAACGACATTTCGGACGCCGTCTGGATTTTATGAGTGGTTGGTCATGCCATTCGTATTGACCAATGCACCCGCATATTTCGTTGATCTTATGAATAGAGTTTTAAGGGATCAATTGAATAAGTTTGTTCTTGTGTTCATGGACGATATCTTGGTTTACTCGAGGACAGAGGAAGAACACAAGGAACATTTGAGGACAGTGATGGAGGTGTTGAGGAAACACTAATTGAATGCAAAATTTTCTAAGTGTCACTTCTGGAGGAGGGAAGTGAGATCCTTGAGCCATGTTGTTTCAGAGAATGGTATTGCCGTGGATCATGCGAAGGTAGCACGGTACAAGATTGGTCTACACCCAAGAATGCAACGGACGTGAGAAGTTTCTTGGGGTTAGTGGGTACTATCATAAGTTTATCCAAGACTTCTCCAAGATAGCAGCACCATTAACTCAGTTGAGTAAGAAGAATCAAGCTTTCGTTTAGGACGAAAGGTGTGATATTGCATTTAAGAGCTTAAAGGAAAAGTTAACGTGCGCACCAGTGTTAGTTATTCCTGAAGTGAACGAAGAGATGATGGTATACACGGATGCCTGTGGTACTGGACTAGGTGTTGTACTAATGCAACGAGGTAAGGTTGTAGCTTATGCTAGTCGGCAATTGAAACTGCAAGAGAAAAGATATCCTACCCATGACTTGGAATCGGCATCGGTCGTGTTCGCGTTAAAAATTGGAGACACTATCTCTTGGAGAAAGATTCGAGCTGTTTACTGATCATAAGTCATTAAAGTATCTTTCTCTCAATATGATTTAAATCTTCATTAACAGAGATGGTTAGGGTTCTTGGCTTCATATGATTTCAATATCGCATACACACCCAGAAAGGGCAATGCGGTAACTGGTGCATTAAGTAGGAGACATGCCAGTTTGGGGGCTATGTTTCTAGAATGGAAGCAATTGGAGTATATCGCAGGACATAATTTCAGACCTAAGTGCGAATTGGATCCAGAGATGTTATCAAGTTTGATGATCAGATCGACTTTGATTGAGAAGATTGGTTCCAGTCAGAGGAATGAACATAATCTATTGGAAATCATCTCCAAGGTAGAGATGGGTATCGACGGCGAGACAATGAACAAGTATGTTCTTGATCGAGAGGGATGGCTTTGAAAGAATGGGAGACTAGTTGTACCCAACGTTAATGGATTGAGAGATGAAGTGCTTAGAGAGTGTCATCACTCGAAACTGACTATACATCCCGGTGGTAACAAAATGTATCGAGAAATGAAGCAGACCTACTACTGGGAAGGGATGAAGAGAGACGTTGGGAAGTTTATATCCAAGTGCATGAACTGCCAGTTAGTTAAAGCCAAGCAAAAGAAGCCTAGTGGTTTGTTACAACCTTTGGAAATTCGCGAATGGAAATAGGAACAAGTCTCAATGGATTTTATTGACGGTTTGCCAAGGACTAGATCGGGTCATGATAGTATTTGGCTGATTGTGGATCGACTGACCAAAAGTGCAAGGTTTATACCGGTCAAGTTGAACAGAACAGCAACTAAGTTAGTAGAACTGTATATGAAGTGGGTTGTGAGATTTCATGGAGTACCTAAAGGTATTGTGAGTGGCCGAGATCCATTATTTACTAGTGGGTTTTGGAAGAGTTTACAAGAGGCTTTAGGGTCAGAATTACATCTCAGTACCGCGTACCATCCTCGAACCGAAAGTCAAACAGAGAGGGTAAATCGTGTGTTAGAGGATCTCTTGAGAGCTTGTATATTGGATTTCAGAGGGTCATGGGATGACCATTTGCATCTAGTTGAGTTCGCATATAATAATAGTTATTAATCCAGTATTGTTATGACTCCATTTGAAGCCTTGTATGGAAGACCGTGCAACTCACCATCATGTTGGTTGGAAACCGATGAGAAATTTGTGCTTGGGTTGGATGTAATAAGAGAAACTTCAGATAAAATCAAGGTTATCGAACAACGAATGAAGGCTGCCTAAGATAGACAGAAGAGCTATGTTGATAAAAGACGAAGAGAATTGAAATTCTCCGTTGGCGACCTGGTATTCGTCAAGATCTCTCCATTAAAGAGTGTGATTCGTTTTGGAAAGAGAGGTAAGTTGGCACCAAGGTTTGTTGGTCCATTTCCAGTTCTCGAACAAGTAAGGAATTTAGCGTATAAATTTGGATTACCAGACAAGATGGCGGGAGTGCACAACGTATTTCATGTTTCACAGTTAAGGCAGTTCGTGTGCGATTCTGATAAAACTATTCCACCAGATCAGTTGGATGATATCGAGGTGGAATTTGAGGCAGTTGGCAGCCATAGAACGATTTGTATTGTTGGACATGATGCGAAGCAACTTCGAAGAAAGACGGTGAAATTGCTTAAGGTTCAGTGGGGCGATAATGAGAACGACTATACTTGGGAAACCGAGGAGAGCACAAGGAAGTCATATCCAAATGTCTTTTCCTGGTAAGATTTTAATCGCGATACAGTTATTCTCTTATTAGCAAACCGCATGCTAGGAGAGGCTTATGATGTTATTATGTATGTTTGATTGTTTGTAAATGTTTGATAGACATGCGGGCCACCATTGTATGTTTTGGTTAAGGGATTTCGGGGCCAAAAATCTCTAAAGGGGGGAGGGGAGTGTAAAGACCCGCATTCTACGCATCGGAGGATCGTAGAATATTTATTTTATTTTCATACGAAGTCGTATGGTCGTGTAACCTTGGGAAATGATTATTGGGGTCATTTCTCATGTCCATGATTTTTTCCAAATTTTAAATCATTTTGCCCCCCAGCGAATTTTGTTTCATCTATAACTTTTGATTGGTAAGGATTTTTAACCTGAAACCACTTCCGTTGGATTCAAATGATGGTTTATCTTTCCGTAGAGTGGTCACATTAATCAAACAGACTTACCGTTTGGGAAATATGGCTGAAATAAGGTTTGAAGAAGAAAAATAGCATAATTGGGCTTAACATGGTAATTAGCAGCTAGGTCCATAACCCATTTTGGGATTAGGGTTACAGGAGGGCTAAAAGGGTTTGGGAAAACATTTCATTTCAGTTTTCCAGACGCCACTAACCTTCCTTGAACCCTAGCAATGACCTCCATCTTTCAAATATCATTCTAATCACTTCCTAATCGCTTATTAACCAAAACTACATCAAATCAAGAGAAATTGGCATCAAATCAGAGATAGAGCTGCTGCTATACATTGGAGTTCATGCCATATCAGTCATAGTTTCAGATCTGGTATTCGTTTGTGGCTAAGATGAGTGACTTGTACTTTTATTCACTAAATATAGCTAATTAGGGGTGATTAATGATAATTAGCGAAATTATGCATTATAAAAATATGTAGAAATTCTTAAATATTATTTTATGTCACTGGTGAAAATTTGGGTTAATTTAGACTAAGCTTGCTAATCCTATAGTTAAAACATGGTTAAGGGGATGAAGGGGAAAATCATGTTTTTTGGGTATGTTTGATCCAAAATATTTCATGTGAATGATGTTTTAATGTTTTTGATTGATTCTATATGTTGTTACTTTGATTTGAATGTTTTGTGATGTCGTAGGAAGGTTAAATGGTTGAAAACGTCGTCGTTTGGCAAAATTAGCTCGTAGGAAAAACTACAGAAAACCGGTTCCTAAAGGGGGTATGCCTCATGAACCGCTCAGGAGAACTTCGATTCCTGAAGGGGGTATGTCTCACGAACCGCTCCAAGATGATGGTCACGAACCTGGGGGGGTGTTCACAAACCGGGAGGGGGGTGGTTCATGAGCCGGGGGGTGTTCACGAACCAGGGGGTGGTCACGAGCCTGGGGGGTGTTCATGAACCGGAGGGGGTGGTCACGAGCCGGGGGGTGGTCATGAATCGGGGGGAAAGGCGGTCACGAACCACGAACCAAACCCGGGCGATGAACACAACCCTAACCAAGATGGTGACTCCAAACTGAACCAGATTCGAACTTCAACTACATGACGACGGTTGTGGATTCTTCTGAAGATCAATTCCAACCCGACCAGAACCCGAGATGCAAAGGAAGTCCAAGTATGAAGTTATTACTCAGGATCCAGATGGGAACCAACGAGTTAACTTCTTAAATTGGATTTTGCTGCGGGATGTGTGCAAAGGGGTTACTGATATCTATAACTTTGGTTCACCGTTGATGAGAGGGGGAATGTAGATGAACTAGAGCCAGGGAAGTGTGGACTGGTGGGCCCTTAACCTAGAGCCAGGGTTGTGTGGACTGGGTAGGGTTACAGACTATAGACCAGGGAAGTATGGTCATAGCAATAGTTGTACGGAGTTGGCGTCATGGCCCCAATAGATTTGGTGATCAAAGCAGTAGATATCGTATAGTTTACGGACTGAGTGAGGGACGTGAGGATTATTGGTATGTTAGATGTTTGTTATCACCATGACATGCACACTTCCATTTTTACACTTTATGTTAGTGTTACCTTAAAGTACTATACATCTTGTTGTGCTAACTCTTTGGTTGCAGGTCCAGGTTCAAGTATGATTATTTATACCTGTTATTATTTTACTTTGTTACTATCGCTCATACCAGACTTTTGTCTAACCCAGAGTTTTATGTCTCTTCTTGTTACTTTAGGTGCTCCTAAACGAGCAGACTAAAGACAGGCTAGGTGGTTTTGCACGAGTAGTTGTCCGGAGACGAGCAGGTGGCTTTCATGTACTATTTACATATATTCTCCCCGTGTTGTTGTTGGTCACTACTTTGGGAATTAGTAGTGTACCTTTCCTATTTTTCTTTAGAGATGGTATTTTGAAGTTGTAATAATGGTTTGGATCATAAGCTGTATTTTGGATTCCGCTGCTATGATGGTTTAGTTTTCATCTTATGCACTGTCTCGCCTGTTTTATGTCAAGTTATGTTACTATTATATTTTATTTCATGCGCTGTGAGATATACTATAGGTTCTTTGGTGATTCATCATTTCAAAACCTTTTTCCTTTGAAGACCGTCCCGTGCTTGTCGGGCATCGGTACAACGCATTTCGGGGAAATGTCGGCTAGTCTGGGGCGGGCCGTCATAGGCTTGACCAACGATGACGTTGCAGTAGAGGGATGATCAGATCGGTGGAAGAATTGAAGCTTGGCTCGTGTAGAATCGAGTTGGTCTAGGAAGGAACAAGTCAGGTCATTGAAGGAAGTACAACCTAGTCAGGTCGTCGGGCATAACAAAGTTGGGTCGGCCGGTATGTTGAGATGGAGTAGGTCGGCTACAGGAAGCAGGTCATGGTTGCTAGGTCGTTTAACGAACTATGGTGGATATAATAGCATATCCAAACTCTATGAATGGAGATTAAGTGATGTGGTTTGTTCGTTTTCGTAGCGTGAAGTCTGGTTATGCTAAGAAATGGGATATTGATTCAAAGGTGTATATTTTCGGGTCCATGATGGTGATTACTTCGAAATAAATCCATATGGGAATGTCGAAATGTTGTGACGTGTCCGTTGATCATCGTAATGCAACAATTGCGAAGACGACTCAAGGGTATTTTGAGTATGTAAATTATGGTTGGATGGTCGCCGGTGATGACGACTAGAGATTCTGAAGGCCGAGGAATTATGGTTGTCGTAGGTTCTAGCAGACATAAAGGAAGGGTCATACGATTTCGTTGTATGGCCGAGTACCCTTGGCAACTCGAACGGGCCTAGTTACGTTTCATTGTATGGCGTAAAGGGTTTTTTCTAGTACTGGGGTTTACCATTGGCCCTTGACAGTTGATAGCAAGGTGTTTAGCCGGTCATATGATTAATGATGGTTTCAAAGTAGGATTGGCGGTGATAGCCAGAGTCAGTCATGTATGTTGGTTGTTTACTTGTACCGTCTCACGTAGATTATTTGGCGTTGAAGGAGATGTTTCTTGCGTGCTTGTCTGGCATTGGTTTAGGCCTCTGGGCTTGTGCTTGGGAAATATCGATCTCGATTAGGATGTTTTACGTGAGATATAACTGGTTGCTTTGTTTGTTATTACTTGGTTACTTCTGATTGCCATGAATGAATGGTTGTTCTGATTGTCATGGATGTATGTTTGAAATGTTTGTTTGTAAAGACTATCACTATCCGACGTAGGGAAGATGGGGTTGAGTTCTTCTCTGGTATTGTGGTAAATTGGCTTGTTAATCTACCTATTCTCATATACTTTATTGATCATGTTAGTTAGTTGTTTTATCGCTCACTAAGAATGTTGTCTGACTCAAGGTTTTATGTCTCTCTCTTATTACCTTGGGCTCTTCATCCAGTTTTGGATGGGCAGATTGATTAGCAAATAATAGGTGATATATTTGTGAGGACGATGCTGCTGTGCGGTGGTGAGCAGGAGGTTGGCGTATTATTTTCTTTTACTATCTAGTATTTATTATTTTCATTGTTTGATTTTTGACATTGAGTGTTGTAGTGAGGAAAATGTGTATAGACATTTATGTTGTAATCCGATGGTGTATGGATATTCTTTTTGGTTGTTGTGAAAGTTCAAGTTTCTGCTCTCGTATTCTTCACTATTAATTCCCGTTGTATATGTTCTATTATATTTTATCCTTGCGCAGTGAATTATACGACAGGTTCCTCATTGTGTTATCTTACCTTGATGGTTGTCCAGGACTACCTAGCACACTTTTTACCGCATTATTCCTCTTGTTTAGTGTAGGATTTAAGGGTGGTCGTCACAACTTCTTTGGACTATTAATGATTTTCATGCTCATGAGAATTTGTCTGGTAGCGTTGTGAAGGGTTACAATGCTTGTGAAATATGCATTGATAAGATAAAACCAAGATACCTGAACCATGGTAGGAAAATGTCGTTCATGAGGTATCGGCGGTTCTTACAACAAGATCATCCTTATTGAAAATAGAAAAAAGCTTTTGACAACATAGTACAGGAGGGCATGGCTCCTGTTCTGTTAACAGGTGAAGAAGTGTTAGCAACGATGGATGGTCTAAACTGTGTGTTTGGAGAAAGGTAGATCCTCCTTTTGGTGATGGGTTGTGTAGACCGTATCAAACTCGTTTGGAAGTAGAAGCCTTTTTTTCCAGCCAGAGTATTGGCTATATATTCTTGTTTGACATATGCTTGATGTGGTGCATGTAGAGAAGAACCGTGTTGAGGCCATTCTTGGTACCTTGTTGAATGGTTCAGGGAAGACAAAAAATGGGACTTCTGCTCGATTAAACATGTGCGCCATGGGCATTAGGAAGGATTTGGTAGCTAACGATGGTGCCAAAAGTTTGAAGTTGCCTATGGCAAGTTGGAACCTTCTTGTAAAAGAAAAGAAAATTGTTTGCAACTCTTTCTTTATCATGATCGTGCCGATAATTTTTTCATCTAACATTAGGAAACTTGTCTCCATGGATGATTTAATACTTATTGGTCTTAAGTCGTATGACTGTCACACCATATTGCAATTTCTTCTCATTGTTGCATTGTATTCTACTCAAGAGAAGCTAATATGGTATGCAATCATACGCTTCTGCCTATTCTTCAAGACAATATGTTCCAAAATGATTGATATATCAAAGTGTGGAAAAATGCAAGCTGACCTAGTAGTTACAATTTTCTTGCTTGAGAAATACTTCCTTCATGTTTTGACATTATGATTCATTTGATAGGTGAGAAGTCGCAGACATCTAGAGGGGTGCATAGCAAAACGCTACATAGTTAAAGAGGTTGTTGGATTTTGTGTCGAACGCTTACTTGATAATTCTAGTATTGTTGGAATTCCACAAAGTTGCAGATCAGATCTCCATCATACAAATAAAATAAAATCAGGAATGTTATACTTAGCAGTTCATGGAAAGGAATTTGATTAAGTACATTTATGTGTATTGCACAATATTGAAGATGCATGGCCTTACTTTGCGTAAGTCTTATGCTACTTGACTATATATTGTTTTTTGAATATGTGGATTATATTACATTTTTTTACATGACTAACTTGTTTGAATTTATTTTAGTACAGTGAACAGTTGGAAATACTGAGGCTGGAAAACGCTACCAAATCAGAGAAATGGCTGAAGGATAAACACGAAAAGACATTTGCGACATGGTTAAAGAAAAGTGTAAGTCGACGATTTATTGATGGCTTAATGTAGTGCTTCCAACTTGTACTTTTTTTGAATTGAAAGCTAATGCATTGTTCATGCAGGTGTTAGATGAACTTGTTCTTTCATTTTTTGAATTGAAAGCTGACGCATTTTTTGAATTGGAAGTTAATGCATTTTTTAAACTGAAAGCTAATGCAATTTTTTTTGAATTTTCCTTGTATGTATCAGATGAACTTGCCATTTTTGGAAACAAAGTTTTAGAAGAATTAAGGTGGATTTCAAGAGGTCCAAACCATTAAGTGCCTACCTTTGGTGCATACATGGTTGATGGAGTGCTTTTCAATACCAAGAAGCATGATGACATTTGATTAGTTCAGAACAGTGGAGTATTTCTGCAAGCTGATGTAATGCTAATAGCTAGTGCTATAGGTAAAAACTCCACTACAAATTATATGGACTTTTACAGTGTGATTACACAGATTTGGGAGATGGACTACTGCAACTTTTATGTACCAATATTCAATTGTGATTCGATTGAGAGTGTTAGGGGAATCAAAATAGATGAACTGGGGTTTACTTTGGTCAATTTGAATAGGATAAGACATTTGAATGATTCTTTTGTCTTAGGTGCACATGTGCAGCAAATTTTTTACATACAAGACCCACTAGATCCTCTATGGTTAGTGGTTGTACGATGCCCTCACAGAAACTACCAAGATGCCGATGAAGATGAGGAACTAGAGAAAATTGAAACAGAGCAGCGACCATTTAATGCCATAATGCCATCAATGGCGACTTTTGATGACATTATTAGTGATGAACATAGAAATTATAAGCGACCCGTAGATGAGGAAATAAATTTCTATGAGATTTGAATTTGTGTTCTTCAATATGCTAGGAGGGATTATTTTATCAAAATGCGTTGAGTTTGTGTTCTTCAATATGCTTGATCAGATTTGAATACATATGCAGATTACTTGACAATTTGTGTGCTTTGTTGCTTTAAAGTATATGCTTGTTGATTTAAAATATAGTGTGTGGATTACTTATGCTTAATTAATGTCTTTATTTTCAGGCTATGGCTCGAAAAAAGACAACTGCAACTTCGCCTTCATGCTCACCTTCATGCCATAAAGTTCTAACAAGCGAAACTTCACCTTCTCGTTCACCTTCACGTCTTAAAGTTCAAAAAGATGTAGCTTCGCATTCACGCTCACCTTCACATCGTAAATTTCAAACACCGTCATGTTCACCTTCATTTCATAAAGTTCTAGCTAGTGCTTCACCTTTATGCCATAAATTTCAAAGCTAAAAAAAACTTGAAAAGACAATAAAGAAGAAGGTTGGTAGTTCCGACCGAAGTGCGTTGCAGCAACATCTAGGAACATTATGGCAACAATATCCAAGTCAATTTCGAGTGGTTACAATCAGGGAAAGCAGAAATTGGTTGAGGATGAAGCAGAGAATGTAACTGGTGGATTGCAATTGCTGAAGCGAGGAATGGTGACGATGAACTGCATTAACAAGCAAGTTATTAGGGGAAAGAGATGAAAGGTTGAATTCAGTGGTAGAGGGGAACCAATTGGCAAGGCTACAACGTGGATGCA
Source organism: Allium sativum (assembly GCA_030737875.1). Classification (NCBI taxonomy): domain Eukaryota; kingdom Viridiplantae; phylum Streptophyta; class Magnoliopsida; order Asparagales; family Amaryllidaceae; genus Allium; species Allium sativum. Next base: position 35,529,605 of record CM060919.1, read on the forward strand.
GTCCTACATTAGGGTGCAAGCATGAACAACGATCTCAATAGCTATTACTGAATGGAGAGTTATTCCTGTACACGAGAAGGAAAATATATTTGCTTGTGTATAGGTAAATGAACTGTCTACTTGTTATTTGTACAATCTTAACAATTATAAAAACATTATTGTGTTAATTTATTCATATAAATGTAGAAAACATTTATGTTGTCAATAGAACGCAAATAAGTTATTATAACATCAACATGGATAAATGGAGAGAGTTCAAGAGAAGAATAGTCAGCAAGTACGTAGTACCATATTTGGACTCCCCCGAGATGTTAGAGTTCCCTCCAGATGATTATCGGTTCATTTAGAAGGGCAACTGGGATGTTTCTGTTGCTCAACGGATTATAGAAGAATTTCTAGTACATATTCGATTTATTATTAACTTTATATACATTTAAATTAACTTTAATATAAAATTTTAATTAACTTTATATAAATTTAAATTGATTTTTTTTGGCAATGCAATTTAAATTAACTTAAATATTAACTTTATATAAATTTAAATTAACTTTAATATAAAATTTAAATTAACTTCTATATAAAATTTAAATTAACTCTAATATAAAATTTAAATTAACTTTAATATTAATTTTATATAAATTTAAATTAACACTTCTGTGTGTAATTTGTATGTGTTTGTGTGTAATATGTAGGAAATTCGCTTTGGCCAAATAGAACTGGAAATGTGTACCCTCATCGGATGGCACACAAGCAGTATGCTACTGTAATGTAAGAACTGGTAAGTGTTGCTTGCATAACTATGGGATATCAGATAAATGGACTGATAAATGTAATTTGTATACTTTGGTTAGAATGCACTGCTAAATATTCTATATTTATATATGTATGCAGTTGTAAACCATTCCTGAGAAAGAGCTGTCCCATGGTATTATGTGGTTAAAGGCACGTCGAGACAAGAGTGGAAACTTCAAGGAACTAGAAACACTAGCCATTGCCAAAAAAATTGTATGTGTAAATAATTTTTTTAACCTAATTTTTACTTTCATTTATTGATATTAAAGTAAATGAATCCAATATTTTTGATTTTGTTGTTAGGAGGCATTGGCTAGAGAAGTTGATTATTGATCCTTTGAGGTAAATGGACCTAATGATGTTCCAACAATGGCTTTCGGGAGCCATGAGTATCCCGGTAGGGTACGTGATGTTGGTTGCTTTGTTTAGCCTGAGGGTTACTTCAATTTGCCAATAAAACAATGAAAAGAAAGATCATCGGCAAATTTAAATATGATCCAGCAATCATTCGGAAGATCATAAAAGAGGAAAAATCTAAATGGGAAAGTGAGAAGAAAGAAGAAATGGTAAGCAACAGGCTTGGTTAATGAAATATTAAAGCAGATAGAATCAAAGATTGGAGGCGTAGCGGAATTGGCTTATTCAACCAAACTATCTACAAGAGGCATCTGTTCCCAAGAGGGTTTGAAGGAGGCAGCTGATGATTGTGAGCATGTAAAGAAAATGTTACCAGTGGTTATTAAGAAAAATGTGAAGTCAGCAACAGCGGTTATTGAGGAAATGTTAAGTCCCCAAAAGGAATTTTGACTGAAGATTTGGCAGTTTATGAAAAAAAATTGGTAAGCACCTGCTACCCTAATTTCGTTGATGATGTTAAATTAATTAGCTGTGATAACATTTTATAATCTATACTATACTATTAAAGCTGAGTTATATTTGAAGAGCTCTCAGCCTCCTACAATATAATATTTCCTGGCGTGACACGTGGAGTGTAAGTTCAATCGTTCTTTTTGCTTTTCCCAAACCACGCTCCGATCCTCTGCTCCTTCCCATCCTTATCTGTCTGTACGCTCTCCCTCTCTAATCTTCTTTTCGCATGCCTTCTCATGCCACAACTAATACACAATCAAGCCCTAGATCTCCATTCTCCCAGTCGTCCGCCTATTTTTTTTCCTGCCTTGCCATCGCCAGTTTCTAGCTTATCCGCCTTTCCCAGTCCACGTCTTCTCCTTCTACCCACTGTTTAGGGGGCTTACCCTTTTCTAACGTATCATAATTGCTAGCTATTCGCAGGCCCGCACCGTACAACCAATTTTCATGCCCTAATTTCCCTAAAGAAAATCTCGACCAAAACTGGAAAGGTAGCGCGAGGCGTTTATAGCCTGAAGCAACGATCGACAGCAGGGGAGCTCGCAGATGAAGTTGCGACTGGAGTTGACGCACGACTTGGTATCTCAATTGGCGAAGGGCCAATGACTGAGCGAGTTTAGCGACATGGTGCGGTGACGCTTTGTGCAATCGCGTACACTTGGGAAATGAACGACAATGGTTTAGGGATTTAGGATAATGATAGTAGCGGATGGTGGAGTTACATGCTTATGTATGATCAAACAACGTGCAAGGCAGAGGTTAGGGGTGCTCGACACAGCTATCGTAGATGATGAACCAAATGCAGAGTGTTGATTTTTGGTCACAAGTGGCTAAGGACGAATTATCAAAGTTACCGGCAGTACATATTTTCGCACATAATTCGGTGATTTTACCTTCTCACAACTGTATCTACTTTTTCGTTTGTTATTTATATATTTTGGCAGTTGAATTGCTTGGTTGAAATATTTGAGTTGGTTGTTGTGGTATTGATTCATTTGTTGCAATGTTAAATGTGAATTTGGATTTGATGATAGAATATTTTGCTGACTTACGTAGTTGCTATCGTAGTATGGGAGGTCCTTTTATAATTGACTTGGTTTGATCAATTTATTTTCCTTCACATCATTATGTTTTTTTGCATTGAACTTTTATTTATGCAAATCTACCTATGAACACGGCGATCACTTTCATCTTTGTTTATTTTGTTGGACATTTAATACCGCATTATTACTCAACCATCAGATTTAAATTTTAAATATTATGAGATTAATTTAAATTAAATTTAAATCTCTCTTAAGCTTTACTTTTATTTAATTTTTTATTTTGTAGTTTTCTGTTAAGGAGTATTTTTCAGCATTGAAAATATTTGAGGATTTTTTTTAATCTTCAATATAGCATAATTAATCTGTGTTACCTTGACATTTCTTTGATCTGAGTGGTCTAGGAAATAATTTATCCATGTAAATGGTGTATCTTTATATTATTTTTTTCTACTGCCAAATGCTTACATATCATGAAAATTTCTTGATTTGATCCCCCTTTTCACCCATTTTTTCTTTAAAATTTATTGTTTTGTATATGCATTCCTTTTATCTTGCTTTATATACCATAATAAATGCATATCCATATCTAAGACAGAAACAAATATGGCATCCTTGAAACTATGAAAGCATAGGTATTCATCACCGGCCTTAAACGATTACATTTAAGAATATATTTCATTATAGAAAAATTCTATATATAATTCTTTGTACCATTTTCTCTTATTTAACCCCCACATATTTATTTATCTTTAACTTTTTATTTTAAATACATTCTTTAATTCATAAAACTTACGAGTTGCCCTTCTAAATTTTCTTCCTCAAATAAATCTTAATCTTATTCTATTCCAAGATTTACTGCATAAAACTATTAATATTGATTGATTAGCCTAACTTTTCCACTCAGGAATTATATTTCCCATCTCTTAGCTATTTACTTGGATATTTTCATTTTATGATTTCATTTTAATATTATTGTAATTGCGCTTAAATTAAGATCAATTGATTATGTTCAATGTAATTTATGCCATTCTATTTCTTGCCCTGTTGTATAGCAATTGTTAAGCTATTAACAAATATGAGTACCATATTTCAATAAAACTTTATATTCTAGGAAGGTTTTCTTAAACCACCTTAGATTACCCAAAATGCTTTGATTTTTTTTCCTTTATACATGCATCTATGTTATTTACTTAAAAATGATGACTTCACAAGTGCTTAACTAACCTATATTTTAACTAGATAACTTAATTCACACGTAATATTTATGGCTGCACCTATATGACAAAACGTCATTTGTTATGCATGTTTCCTTTAGGAATTCAAAAACCATGTATATGCCAGTAATTGGAATAAGAAAGGTTAAATTGTCTATACAACAGTGAGAATCAGAAACATAGATATCTAGAAATGGGATAATTTCTTAAAGAGCTATAAAAATAAAAATGTGAACAAAAGCTAAAATGAGTGTTTGTGTGTTGAAAATATAGCTTCCCTTCCATTAAATGGTCAGCAGTTGAAACTTATTGACAAAAGAATATAACATTCAAGAAGACAAAATTTGAATATAAATTCTTGAATGTATGTTAATGGTAACCATATTCAATTGGTTCTCTGCTATTTTAGTAACCCTTCTTTAAAATTATAAAGATTTCATTAGTAGATACCATCAAAAAAAATTGTTTTTAACCAAAAGTAGCATTGTTCTATTTCAAAAATAGATTGTTATTTTCAATTTTCAAAAGGCTGTAATTTTAGTGTGAAGTAAATTTTGCTGCTGTTACCACCTGTTCACATGAGGTTGATTTTGCAAATTTTTCCAAATTACCTACAGTACCCGGCTTTCCTATGGTTTGACAGGTTCCTGCTTGAGATATAAAACCAGTTCATATTTCATGCTACTATGATTTCTGCTTTTACACTTGCCATCAACACAACGACCAAGATGGTGTACAATGATCTTACAAATTTATGTTGAATCATCATTTCGGATCCTTAATGTATGAAGCGATATAATAATTGTACATGCCAAATAAATTTGAGAAGTTTTATTTAAATTTTAAAGTAATCAAGTTTATTTGAAATTGAATTTTGGACATTTTGATCTCAATTTTATGAATTAGTTTCTATTATTCGTAATTTGGAAAATATGTGGTTTGTTTTCCATAATAAATATTTTTTCTTAATCAAATAGTTAGTCACATTTTCAAATTGGTTATTGTACCAATTTTCTATCTCAGTTCTTAAATATTGATCACAAATTTGTTTTTTTAAAGTGTTTTAACAGATGCAAATGTTAGCTGCTGTTCAGTGTAGGTATTTAGTGTACATTTGTAATGTAAATAAGTGTATACAAGCATTCATCCTACTTAAGTTCAGACTTTGTTTTTTCATCTTCCCCATTACGAACCTAAAAGCTTTTTTCCTGTAAGCCCCTTGCTCTTAACCATTTCGTCTTAAAATTGATGGAGTATTATTGAATTTTACATATCTACTTATTTACATCAAATTTGCTAAAGGTCCCGAGATAGAATATCAACTTTCACTTGCACAAAGGCACCACAAAGGTTATAAAGTTTAAGTAAAACATAAAAGGTGATTTCGAAACTATAACAGATGCAATCTATGAACTTGAGTACTTTAATATCTATCCAAAAATTTGTCTTGCGAACTTTAATTTTGTCCAAAATTCTCTATTTAAATAATCTCAGGTGCTTTAATGAATTCGAGTACTTTAAGATTTAAATAAAACTTCCGAAAGTTTTTTGGTTCTACATAAATTTTTGGATATAAATAATTTTTAAATATTAGATTTACCTACTTTTAAAGTATTATGCACATGTTTACAGTAAAAGAAAATATGTATTCATTGCATTGATATTGTCAACATGAATGCAAAAAAATGAGTCGATGTATAACTAATCATAATAAAAAATGTGAAATCAAAATCTACAAATACTAAAAATATTTGGCTTTGTAACAAATATCTTCTTTGCTGTAGGGAAAGGGTTCAACAAAGTTTGATTGAAGTTTTCAAATAGTTGGTTGAGCATGATGCGATGTTCAATTTGGGACAATAAACTTTCAACTAGCCTAAAGAAATCAAAATACTAATAACACTAATATTCACCATCATTACAGATAACATTGTTGTTGGAACGATGTTCACTATCTAGGGTACTTATATAATGCTTTGCGTTCGTTGTATATAGTTCGCTTTCTCTTCTATTTCGTAGAAATACTCACTTTTGAAACTCTAATACTATTGCGCTTGCAATAAAGGTGTAGAAAGGAAATTTTGCATGACACTCTGACTTAAAGACCAATTACTTAGCACAAAAGCCTATGACATGGCCACAAATAAAACTATACATTGACACTCTCTTTCATCATGTGTTGTTTCCTATTCGATAAATTAATGTATGACTTGGATCATGTTTAGAATATCAAATATTTAGTCCTTAAAATCTCTTGACCATGTACCATAATGCATATACATATTGGTTTTGCAATAACTTTAGCTGCTACACGTTGCAATGTCTTCAACATGAGACCAACTTAGCTGCTACACATATTACAGCCTTCTTCCTATGCTTACCATTTATACCTGAGGGTGGGATATACTTATAACCAAAATTATTTTTCACATCTGACATCATAGTACACAAGACATAAGAGTTTTTAATTGAAAAATAGTTTGTATGTTTGGCATCATATTACTCAAGGCATACAAGTTTCTAATAAACAAATCAGATGCCCTAATTCAAAGACATACAAGGTTTTAATTTGAATCCTAAACGGTCCCACTGATTTAAAATCTTTTGTTATATATGTATGTTAACAATGCATTCACACACATGAAAACCATTAGATAGATGGTTGATAATTGATTCAAATATGCACCATTTTTTATATGCACTATGAGTTTTCATGGTTCACTAATAAATTTCCCTTAATGGGTTTGACATGATTCCTGTGAATCTGCTAATCATCAAAACTACTTGCAATGAATTATTTTACACCCAATACCGCTTTACATAATTAATGAAAGTATTGGATTGGAACTTAGTGTTATAAGGATTAAAACAGATGTGAATCAATATCAACATATGTTATACGGGTATGTTTATGAATAAGAACACAAATCAATCATATGTTAACGAATAATGCATAATTTCAGAAGATATACATGATCACCCTCTAACTGCAACAAATTGGAGTTGGAAGATATGTACATGTGCTTTAGGAAATCTTTATGGCGTTCAAAGTGTAAAAGAGTGCACATAGACAATGTTGTCTTTTATGTATAACTAAAGTGAATGTCATACACTCATTATTTGGTGTACATAATGGTGATTATATTGTACAATGCTGCTCATAGTGTTTCTGGCTTCACCTACATCATGTACATTGTAATTTAGAAATTGACTTTGAACCATTTTTCATACTGTTATGTGCCTATTATACACAATTTCCTTACTATTCGAAGTTTTCTTATGCAAACATTGATCGTTGTGTCAAATTTTCGATTTTACAACCTGAATTTCATTTTATTGTAAGAGTGGTCGTGTAGTATTATGTTATTATCTACGTGGCTATTACTAAGAAAAGCATAAAATAATAAATCAAATATTACACTAAATAATGCCACTTTTAACCATTTTGCCAACATGGATCAAGGTTATAAGTTGTAACCCCACCCGTTGTATCGTCACATTTTGGTAAGTTGTTTCCTAATGAATGATGATAACCTAACATTGGTAATTTGGTTTTTTATTTCTATCATTTATGACTGTGCCAATTCTCAACATTTTCCATCACTGACTTCTATTTCAAATTTTGTTACCCGCTTAGTGATATATTTGTATCACATAAAGTCCATTTTTTAATATAGAGAGTACAAATGCTGAGTGTTTTATGGATATATAGAAGAATCTTTTCTTTTTAGAGATTTAGGATATACAATAACCCACTTTGCTTACTGAGACGAGGTAATGGTGTTAATCTTTTGCAGTAAACCAACATACTTCAACACTATTTTTGAAGTCATAGTTTCTACTGGATACAGTTTTATGGATATGCAATATTTGGTGGCATGAATTGTCAATATGACATAGATTTTAATCATTCACTTTCAGGTGCTTTTGTTGTTATTTACATTTCTATTACGTGTACCATTTATGGAGAAATCAATTAAATATAAATCATATAGATATACTATATTTTATTTAGCATAAAATATTTGAGAACTGTACACATATTCTCTTAAACTACAAAGGTTTTACGTGTATTTTACTTTTTTTTGCACATTTTTTATGCATGACTATTTTATAACTGGCCAGGCTTCATTTTTTGTTTTTCCTTTGCAACATTATATGTTCTTGCATTCATCTTTTATTTATGCAAATCTACTTATGAATAGGGGATTCACTTTCAATTTTTTTCTTTTTGTTGGGCATTTAATACTGCACTATTAAAAGAATTCTTTGCTTTTGATTTTCAACCATCATACGTAAATTTAGAACTTTTTAAAACTTCATTTTTATTTCATTTACTTGATTTTATATTTTTCTGTTAAGCGGTATTTTTCAACGTTGAAAATGTCTGATGATTTTACTTTCTTTTTTTAATCTTCTAAATATCATAATTAATGTCTTCTCTCTTAACATTTTCTTGATCTGAGTGGTTAAGGAGATAATGGATCCATGTATTAAATGATGTATCATTTTTTTCTACTGCAAAATTACGTATCAAGCAGATTTCCTTGATTTGATCCATGTTTATGTTTTCATCCATTTTTCTTAACAAAATATTGTTTTATATATGTATTCCTTTTACCCTGCTTTATATACCATAATCGACACATATCCATATTTAATGCAGAAACAAATATGGTATACTTGAAAATGAAGAAGCATAGGTTATTCATCACAGGACTTCAACAAATACTTTTAAGATTTATTTCATTATATAAAAGTTCAACATATAACTCTTTCTGCCATTTTCTCTAATTTAACCCTTACATATTTATTTATCTTTGAGTTTTCCTTTTAAATACACTTTAATTCATAAAACTGTGTGAGTTGCCCTTCTAAATTATCTTTCTCAAATAAATTTTGATCCTATTCTATTCCAAGAGTTACCGCATAAAACCATTTCAATAAAACTATTTCATTATTGATTGATTACCCTAACTTTTCCAATTGTAAATTATCCTTCTTATCTCTTAACTATTTATTTGAATATTTTCATTCCATGATTTTGTTTGAGTATAATTGTAATTGCAGTTAAATCTTATTCTGTTTAACAAAAGTTATTAGTATTCAATTAAAATCAATTGATTATGTTCAATGTAATTTATACCCTTCTATTTTTCGTCCATATGATGTATAGCAATGTTAAGCTGTTAATAACTATGAGTACCATATTTCAATAATATATATTCTAGGAAGGTTTAACAAAACCATCTTGGATTACTCAGATGTGTTTGCATGTTGAAAATATAGCTTCCCTTCCATTATGGTTGGCAGATGTAACTTAATGACAAATAATATACTTAAAAAAAGCCTAAAATATAACCCGCATAGAAAACTTACTAATATATCCGAATAGTGATATTTTCAATTGTAATTTTCAATGGATGCTACTTGATTGAATAGCTTAATACTATGCTTAAATTAACTTGATAATTGAAGTAAACTTATCCAAGTAAAAGTGTTGTTTCAATCACATTAAAAAAAATCTTATTTTTTAGCATGCACACAATGATTTATTATGTGGTCAGTATTGTTTCCATTATACACTTATATGCATATAATTCTTTTCATTCATATATTGATTATTGTGTCAATTTCATGTAATATAACAATATCATTGTATGTCAGATCATTCTTATAACTAAATATACTCAATTTATAAAGCATGAGCAGATTGAGAATTCCCAAAATGATGAACTGGCCTAATGAAGAGGAAGGACAGTGGCTGACGCTGCACACATGTTTGCTAAAATCAAAATAAGACAAAAATGTATTATTGATTGAGATGCTTTCACTGTCATGTTTATTTAAAGGTATATTTTGAGAAAATGCACTTCTTGATCCATAAATGATGCTTGATTGAACTTGCTTATTAGATGTATCATGAGGATCTTACAAAATAAAGTGTCATAAAGATGAGCGCGCATGCACATATACTTTGATACAAGTAATTATTTTATAAATGATTACACTCTTCTAGAAAACTGGATCGCTTTCTTTGCTATATAGTTATTGTATGGTAAGTAGTTATTAGAACATATTTCTTTTACCGTTTCAATTCTGCTTAGTTACAGTTTAGTGTACAACGTTATAATAATTACTATTAGATGATGTCAGGATTAAATACGTACTAAAAGCACTAACTTCTCAAAAATACCATGTCTGCTTGGTGTACTTTATCAAGGAGGTTGCGTGTTGTGTTAGAACCGTACATTTTCAAAATTTTATTCTGAGTGTATGTATGTTTATTTAGCATTGTATATGCTGAAAAAGCTTGGATGAGATATTATCTGTGTTGACCTTTATGATATTTGTCAATATGCTTTAGATTTTGAAGTACCGATTTCTTTCAATGTTTTATAGGAATAACATTTCCTGTGTTGCCTATGGATCAATGAGTCAAAGAGGGCATATGTGGTGCCATGAGAGACACAAAACAGCTTTTGAAGTGTTAGGCTAGAGAATCAGGTACCATCATTTTTCATCTTGCCTCATCGTTCTTTACCAAAAATTAAATTGCAACAGAGTTTAAAATAGTAATACATGTGATGCCAAGGTCTTAAAATAAAATAAAATAAATAAATCCCGTTTCACTATAAAATTGGAATTGAAATTAGTCTAAAATAATTATACTCAAAGAGTTTTTTGGATTGGATGAGCAAAAGAGAATATTACGTCATACTTAGAATCGAGTTTTGGCAAAGGTTTTTTCTATGATTCTACTTGGGGTTGGTTTAAATGCACGAGAAAAATAAGAATGTAGTGTTATGAGTTAGCAGTGTTTTGCGAAAGGTATATTATATAATACTGTATACTGTAACGTTTTGATTTTTCTTTTCAAATTAAATTAAAATAAACAAGCCGATAGTTCATTGTCCAGGTACTTGGGGAAAGCTTAGTATTTGGCAACTTTTTTCCTAAGTTCGCTCTAGCGCCACAGATTTGCTAATATAATTTTTCCCTTTGCAAAACAGCACTGTATTTTGTGTACTTTCAAAAATAAGATAAACAAGGAACCGAGAGATATTAATATGACAATTTTTAAGTATTGTGCAGTTATGGTTTTACTATTGTAACGGGTTTTACAGATGTGGAGTCTAATTTCTATAATGTAGTTATTGAAGATTTTTACATTAAGGCAGACGTGTTTTCACTGATTTTCAAGAATTGTACTAAACAATTATTTTTGGATATCCATTAGTAGTTAGCAAGAACAACTACAAATTAGTACAAGAAAAAATGGTGGAATCTTTTTGGCAATATAGATCTAGATTGTAGTGTGTTTATGAGGTTGTTTTTCACATAATGTTGTACGTTATGACAAAATTAAAGCAATTACATTCTATGTTGTGTTGAAGATATGCTACAATCAAAAATAGAATCAACTACATGGTAAATTATGTATCTAATGTCAAAACTAATTTGTTGATATATATATATATATACATATGGGACAGGATCAGGAGCACCCCTTTAGCCCCTCTGATTTTCACCACACATTCTCATTTCTCTCTCCTCCCACTAATTCTCTCTCCCCCCACTAACTTATTTTACAATAAACATGTGGCTCAAATTGAGGTGCAAAAGAGAGGTTAAAAAAATGGGGTGCTCTGGAGCGTCTCTCTCTCTCTCTCTCTCTCTCTATATATATATATATATATAATTACTCAATACTTCTTGCCTTTTATTTGATATCATATACATTTTTAAGGAACAACGGGTATCTAGATGTTGTATATCAATTTTAAAATGTACTTTCATTGGAAGAGAAGGCGACATAAACCAGTAATAGTGATTTCCTAGATCATCGGTTGCGATTGCATTATTTGTGGATTTAAGATGAGTTAAATTTAATTCCTTTTACTATATCATTGTGTTACTTGAATGCCGGTCATTATATTCTAATCCAAGTAATTTATTTACTTATATTTGACCTTTTGTTGGGACATCGAATTAGATCTTAAACGTCCATGTGTTGTTCAATTTTTGGTATATAACCTTTTGTGCCTTCGACTTCCATGCTTTAGAAGGTGACAGTGCATTTTCTAGCCTTTTGTAACCATCCTTAAAGAATTATATAAATAATTATAGCATGTCATCAAATACAAGGTTAAATTTCTTAGTTATCAACGAAATTATTGTAAATTTACTGCAGTACTAATTTACATGGTGGTTTTTGTGCATGAAAATTTTGAGTTCTTACATTGTATGAAAAGGATGTACAACGCAAGCTCGATCCTTTTGAACAATTGTGGTAAAGACGTAGGAACTTATAAAATACTATATTTATATATAAGCATACATGCGATGTCAATGCATTAAATAAATAATGGTTTGTTACAAGATTTTGAATAATAACGGGTCCAAAATATATATGCTTATGAGTTTTTTGAGTTGGATGAGCAAAAGAGTATACTGTCATTAGGATCTAGCTTTCCATAGGTTTATTATATGATTTGCGTGAAGTTTATTTAAATGGGAAGAGAAGAGCAAGAATGCAGTATTATAATTTAGGATAGTGTCTTGGCAAAGGTATATTATATAATAACATTTACTAAAAATGACTATTTTTAGGTTCAAATTATATGAAAATGGATTAGCTGAAGTTTTGTAGTCTGACTGCATGGTGAAAGCTTAATACATTAACTAGCTTGATCTTTTTTATTTCTTTGAGTTCTTTATGGCCTTCGTGATCCGATCATATCAGTTTTTCTCTTTGTAGAAAGAAGAGTATTATATTTCTCTATATTTTCTGAATGAACAAGAAAGTGAGATATATTGGTTTAACATTTTTGTAGCACCGTCGATCTATAATTTTATCGTTTTCATGGTTTTATGATTTTGGATCCTTCAACTAAATGATATAATTATTCGATGTAGTTGCTAAAGATTTTTTAACTGAAGGATCAAAGTGTTAATGATTATCATTAATTATACTGAACTTTTCACCTAATTTTAGCATTTTACAATAAAAATCGCAGGGAAAATGCTATGGGAACCGGAAATTGATAAGGTAGAAATACGGCATGTACAGGAACCCTTCTATGTTTTCCATCCATGATTTGCATTGTTTTTCTACCGTATATTTGCAGATCCGTTGATTTTCACTGCAAATTTTGCGGTCGTTCTAGCACTATCCAAATCGCAGTTGTGGTAAATTGTAAATTTAATGGAATGAAACATGAACTGAAGACTATAGCAAAAATTGGTACTCCAAACGAACGTTTTAATCATGTAAATAAATATAAATAGAGTCAAATAAGATTTGGTGAAGTTCCCGTGCATGTAAAACAAACTTGAAGTGCATTATTGCTCCTCCAGCTGAAGTCAAATTCCCTTTTAGACTCAACTCAACCATTCCAATAATTCACCCTGTGTATTCTTATAAAGCCTAAAGGTATGCAATTAACTATTCCACGTTATACTTTGCATATGCATTCAACTTCTAACTATTATTATATAGTTCTGATATTCCATACATCTTGCTTTGCAGCAATAAAAAGAATAATATTCACTGCTGATCATGGACATTTTTTCCAGACTGCTCTTTCTATTTTGATCAACTATCAGGAAGATGGAGAAAATAAAGCCAATTAGCTGCTTTCCTCTGAAATATAACCAACTGCTATGCACTAAATATTTATTACATTATCGTTGTTTCATGTATGTTTAATAAAAAAGGAGTGAGCCATTTGATTTTTGAAAATGTACCGCTGGATTGTGTTCATACTATTTTTTTTAATCATGTACTAAAATTTCCATGTTTGTTTATGGTTGTGTTTATATCGGCTTTACTCTGTTTGTATTATCTACTAACTTAGGTATCTAACAACGTTTAATGTAATCTGAATCTGGTGCAATAATACTACCCTCATCCAAGTTATATAATACCATGCCTTATGCTATGTGTGTACTGTTTACTTTGGCTATGCGTAACTTTTGTCGTCGTACGGTGCAATGCATCAAGCACAATATTTTGGTTTTATACCGTATGACAAGTACTTATACATTATAGCGTCTGTACTTAATATTGCACTTTCTGATTAGGGCCACATGATTTCAACAACATGTAGATTTAACGCATATACATAGAGGATGAAAAATATTGCTTTATTCAAACAATTTAAAATTTCACGCCATACTTTTCCCTGAACGATTAAAACTCACACCATTAAAAATAAAAGCATGCCATATTTAAGTTATATGCATAATAAGATTTGGTTCCACACCTTTATCCAGTTCTATAATGGCATGTATGAATGCACTGATTTCACGATGACCGTGTGCGAAGCACGGGTTCACACTAGTACATAATGTTTTTGGGGCAAAATGAAAGAACCCGTATTTGGCAACAATAATGCTGAGATCGTACTCGTAGTTGATTGTGTAGATAATGTCGTTGCATATGGAACCGTCACTGAAATCAATGTCGATGCCACAGACCAAAAGATCCATAGTGTTCCGCTTGCCAAAGAAAACACATGCGTATTCATCACAAAAGTTATTTTTTCCTGATGCCTTGCTACAATTCCTGTTAAGGGTTTATTTATGACAATGCAAGATGTGCTTAGTGGTACATATATTGCTTGGCCGAGAAATTTGATCTCCAATGCAGCAACTAAGAAGGTAATTTCAGTATCTATAATTTGAAAATGAAACTTCAATCAAACTATAATGAAAATTGGTGTTTGATCGATTATAAAATGCATAACATAAGCAATAAGTTTACAGTAATCATTTATTGATGATCGAGGAATATTAAATAGGCAACTCTGTTTCATAAGGTTAATTCATAAGTTTTTTACATAAACATTTTTTTAATTTGATATTTGATTGTCTACACAAGTTGACTGTTATTTACATAACTTGGAGGTTGTTAAGTCTGATGTTGTCAAGAAAAAGATGAGGAAAAACGATCACAATGAGCCAGAGGTTGAAGACCTCGACACATTGTCTTCTAAACTGCTTGCAGCACTGAGACTGCTTTGCGAATGGGAGAACACATCCCTGTAGAATGGGGCCACCATCAACACCATGTAGGACGAGGAAATATTTGGTTTCCGAACAAAAGTGGCTATCCTAGGACCGATATACATGCAATCACAATTTTTTTTCAGACATCTGCTCAAGCCCTTGTTTTTATATGAGGTATGTGTTAATTATTTTATAGAAATTTCATAAGTGCGGATTTCATAAATGAGCGTGCGCATTTCATAAATGCGCAAGCTCATATCATCACATTTAAAGTTTGCTTGAATTTTCCATTAGTTATAAGTATGCGGTCCAATTTAAAATGTGAACTTAAAATATGAAGTGTAATTCTCATATTAAGTATGCAATATAATTTTAAAGCTCATAATTCAGTCCCACGTTGGAGAAAAACAAGTACATTGCCAGGAATACCTATATAATGGAATACGTCATTAACATCCACAATAAACGCTAGTACAGATACATAAGCAAATATCGGTACCGATAATACTGAAGCAGTAACTACTAAATAGTTTAGTTTTTTCTTCTAATATCTAAACCATGAAGCTGATCGCATAGTCTACTAAGTTCATTTACTATAATTCGTTTGCATAATCAATGGTCCATTGACAAAACGGTTCGTCAATCCAATGCATAAAGCCACATTCACTTGCGGAGGCATGGCATCTGAAACAATGACGACCAATATTATTTCCTCTTATAGTAACATCTTCGACAACTGCATACCCACGATCATAAATAATAATGGGTGAGTCAATTTCCTGTTCGTTTTCTTGTGTGATGATTGCGTCTTATTGACGTCCTGAATTACGTCCTTACTGTTGACTACGCCTTTATTCTCGTCGTCTTTCTTACCTCTCCTACATGCAAATTACTTCTTATTCACGTTCGTGCTCTCTTAAATCTTCACACTGTCTTTCTTGCATTTCAATGTAGAAATCGATATCAGTTTCAAGGGATGAATGATTCAGACCTTCATATTCATATGAGGAAGGAAGTGAAATGTGACTATGATCCGACATTGTTGAATATTTAGGATTTGAAAAGAAAGTAGTATGGAAAATTTTGAAGAGAAGAGGAAGAGTAGAGGATGAAAGGAAGGGCTGGCAGCTCTATAAATAAGTGAGAATATGGGCTTGTGCATTTATGAAATTTTGTCCAAAGAATATTCACTTTTGTCTAGAAATTCCTATTTCTTACATAGTGGAGCATGTGAAGGTCAATGACCATTATTATTCTATTTTGAGGGATGATTTTATTCCAGTATTTCTTGCAACATGCGAAGGTCTAGAACAACTTGTTTATATTTATACATCTGATAATTGAAAATGGTGACCGGATGCTTCTTTTAATTATAGTCAAAGATTACTATTGCTCCAAGCCTTAAATTTCTACTAATTGCAATAGTTGGAATCAACTGAAGACCCTTGCACATGCTAATAGGCCATAAATTGGCACGTACCAAATTGTTGAATTCACATTATTATTGGTACTTATTATTATTAGTAAAGATGAGGCATTGGTGTTGCTCATGTTATTGTTGAGACATGCTAAGGTCACAAATTTTTAATGTTGCATTTGGTGTTAATTATTCTTTTCTTATATGCTTTTATAACTACCTTCATGAAGTGCTGAAGAAATGTAAGATAATAGAAATGATTGCCTTCATATATCCTGCTTATATAGATACACATAAATGTGGAACTTTAGCTAAATTAGCTTCTGGTTTGGCAAAACGATATAAATAAGGGAATCCTAATTAGATTTTTTTGGTGCCGTATAACTCAGGGTATGTACAGTATGGTTTTTTAAATTGATCTACAAAATTTTGTGCTTGATTCATGCTGTATATACTTTATTATGAATGTTGAGTGGAATTTTAATGTTAGCAGTCATTGGTATTTGACGGTTCTGAATTCCACTAAATAAACTGTGCATTTCACGGATCCATTGAGAGGACAACTGTGTGGTGATGAATGGATGAATACTGAGAACATGTATGTGCAATTGCTATTTTATATTTGAGTGGTTTGGTGGTTAGTTTATGTTTGTTTACTTTGCAATCTTAACTTTTTGAACAAAATAAATGTTTGTTTACTTTTCAAGTGATAGAAATGTTTATTTACTTTGCAATGTTAAATTTATTTACTTTGCAATGGTTTATGTTTGAGCAGGCATGTGCAATTGTTTGTTTACTTTGCATTATTAACTTTTCGGTATTGTTTACTTTGCAGCTCCATTGCAATTTACAATCAGGGCAAACTGAAAACCAATCAACTTCAATGGAAGCTTTGTTTGGTGTGTCATGCATACTCAATATTTCTCGAGTATGATGACTTTTTCCTCAACATGATTTATTGAATTATATGTTTGCTTGATATATATGCATGCTTCTGGGAGATCTAAAACATAGAGGTTGTTTGATGTGTAGATTGTGGGTTATGCGCTACATGAAAAACATCGTGCTAAGGTAATATATACATATATATGTGTGTCTTTCATACTGAATCCTTGTACTTTGAAAAATATACTTCCAGAACACTACGCCCTTGTTGTGTCCATTGTTATGATGTGCCGCCACCATTATTGAGGTCATGTTGTGTCCATTGTTGGTGCACCATGTCATTGTTCTTTTTTCTCTTCTCCAATATCGCACTTGCATGTGGGTATATTTCTAATATAAATAATTGACATTCACTATGGTCTTTTTATTTAAGTGCGAATCATGGTTGTTGCAATGATAGGAGTTGCACCCATTTTAAAATGTCATCCATTAACATGGCATATCCACCTTCATGACACAATTGTTCATACCTAATGTATTTTGCAAATTTGATTTCTAAAACGTTCATGTCTTGTTGCCACTTTATGTGATGTCTATAATATGATCTACTCATTCTCGTTGTTGTTCGGGTCTTACCACTGTTTACTGTACTTATATGCGCTACTGTCCATTGTACTACTCATTTATGATATGATGTTGGCACAAATCTTTACTGACTTGCTTCCTCGTTGACTGGTCATGATCATTTTCATGTGTCTCCAGTCTCATTATACGAAATTATTTGATATTTTGAAATTGTTTTTGCATGATTCGTTGGGCTTTCCTCGAACATTTGTGCTAGGCTATTTAAACTCATGCACTATCATACTTGTATATAGGCATATATCGATATACTTGCCGAGTAAAGTTAACCTCTGCATTTCCTATTCGTTGCAGTGGGAGAAGAGTGCAAACAACAATTTTTCACAAAAGGATATTGATGTCGTGCGGGTGGAATGGGCTAAACATGTCTACAAGTTTGTATAATCATAGCCCCTGAATTCTATATATGACTGCCAATTGAACCCTTGTTTGTCAGCTTTGTCAATGTTGGTTTTATTGAATTCTGTGTACACATGGGTTCAGTTGCCTACTTTATGTTGTTCGTGTTGAACTGATGCTTGTAGAATATATTTGGATTTGGTGTTGATGTTAATATTGTTTAATATTGTCTATATGCAGTAGAAATTTGAACTACTATATGTTATCTGAACTGCTATGTTATCTGAACTGCTCTGTGTTAGTTGAGTTGCTTTATGTCATGTCATTTGAGAAGGAACAACAAATACAAAAAATGATTTGAGTTACTTTAATTCCTTTAAAAAACATTTATCTGTTGCATGAAGACGGTTGTGAAAATTAGTGGAAATGTGCATTTCGTTGAGATAATGTAAACTAGTTACTTTATTAACTTTCAAACAACATATAATATTCATCACAACTATCTGTAAACAAGAACACCACATCATACAACACACGACTATGTTTTTATATGTTACTCTAGTTCAAAGCATACAACGGGTTATATCTATGGTCTGATGTAGAAAAGATGTCATGGGATTTAATAACAAAAAGATATACAATTAGACAATAGTGGATATCTGTCGTCTGAATCGATTTCTGGCGTAGTGATATAAAGACTGAATGAAAGAGTTTTCTCTAAGAAACGATAATGGGAACCAAATTTAAAGATTGTTTGAAGATAAACAAGTTCTCTTTAATGGAATTATTAAAGAAATGAATTTGGGATTTAACAAAGTTTTTAGATATGAACTTTGTTAAGAATAAGAAAATGTAAGTACAATTTTGAATGAGAGATATGATTGAGGAAAGATTTAAATAAGAGTTTTAATAAGGAAAATCTTTGATAAGATTTAAGGGAGTAATTCCCAATGTGAAGAATGATTTGAGTAAATGAATATTTCGAAATTGAATGAGACTCATGATATGTTTATATATCACAATTGGATTTAAGAGGTGTTAGTTATTTCAGACAGAGCGGGTTAGAACCCATTCTGAATAACTGTACGATGAGTATTAAAATACTTGAAGGCGGTGGTTGAAGACTAGAGATCTTCACATCATTTGGATTATTGTTGATGTCTCGATTGGGAGGTACACCCAAGACGAGGTTATGAGTGGCAGTAGTACAGACGTACTTAGAGATTGACCGGATATGCAAGGGCCTCTCTCCTTAATTGGATAAGGAATAAGGTACTTTGGGTTCTGTTCAGATTTAGAACAAACTTGTAAATGGATTGTGTCTGACGTTGTATTTTACAACATAACCAAGTGGTTTATATTAATGTTATATCTGTTGGTAGTGGAGAATTTATTCTCTTAGCTTAATACCCTCCTCTGAGACTTATGTACTCAAAGGGTTATATATTAATAGGAATCGATTATATGTTGTGAATTGAAAATGTGGCATGCTAAATGCTGAGCCAATCAAAGTTTTTGTTGAAAAGCTGAACTTTGTGGATGATGATTAAAGCATGGCTGATATAACGTAGCTTTGCGTGAAACGTGGCTTTTGAGCATCACAACCTGTGAATGGCCGAAAAAAGGTTGATAGGCAACAAAGATATGGATTAACGTTTCCCTATCTAGCTAAAAAGTGATGCTATGGTATGGAGCCTAAGCAAGTTTACTTATGTGGATAATGAATCAAGGCGCCTCAGATGATGATGGTCAAATACAATTATAGGGAGCGTTATGTTCAAGAAAGAACCCAATCAACCGTATATAGTGTTGAACGGTTCTACCGCTCTGAAGGACTCAATAGTTGACTCCTGGGACATATTTCTAGGTGTTCCGAATGCAATTAAGGAGGATCCTCTGCCTTGGTCATTGATAGAATCCAACTTCCAATACGAGCTTTGCGTTTTGAGATGTAACTTGATAGCCAACACAATAGGATAGGCTATTATGCGAGCTAAGATTTATACATTTACTTTCGAAAGTGATTTCAATACTACGCACTAGTAATAATGTCAAAAATATTTGTTTTCTGCGTATCAAGCATGTTTGGTTAATATAAGCTAAAACTTTATCCCCTTGTTTGTGTTGCATTGTATGATAGGACTTAAGTCTTATAATAACTTCATTTTTCAAAAAGCATTGCGAGTTGTTTATGATTGCTATTCTTGTGGAGAAAACCCATTTCAAGTCATGCAGCGTGTTCCAGTGATTTACACGACTTTCAAAATGAAGTAAAAAGCTGTTTTAGTTCTCACACCAGTTCCATGACTGATCCGGAGTTTATTGTTTCCACCTAAACTCTGGGTGCCCATATTTTCCACACGAGCAATCTAGTAGTTTTGGTTTGTAGATATTTTATAAAATAGGTGCTGGATTGAAGCTAAAGTCGTGCCCACAACATTTTATTTCTTCAGCTGAGTTTATGATTTCCATTGTGTACATGTTATATTTTGATAGTTATTTCCGCTATGAATGTATTTATTATTATACTCTAATATAAGCAGTACTTTGACGTAAAATTTATTGTAATAAACGATACGTCTTATTAATCGGTTTAAGTCGGTTGGATTATAGGCTCGAACCTGGAGGTAGGGTGAGTCGCTCCAAAGTACCCAAATGGCACAGTCGGGGATTAGTACTGATCCCTGACTTAGACATTTTTATTTCTTCCATCCGAGCCTGCTGATTCCTCGTGAATGAACTCTCCATGTCGATCTCTCACTTCAGCACCAGCATAACCCAACACTTTCTGAGCCAATCCTTCTTTTGTCGAACCATATGCACTACCAATCCCTTACATTCATTTCTAAGACCAAGTTCTCGCCGCTTCATATAGATCGATCTTTTCTTTAACTTAGCAAAACCATCATGTATGCTTTGGTCGATCCAATCCGTTCAAAGGATTCATACAGATCCCTGCACTTGTGTTCATTCCAATGTTTGTAACTTATGCATATGATCTCTAATCGACTTAAGATTTTACATCCAGCATCAAGACGGCTTCCTTGTTGCCTCCACATATTTGCTCGTAAATTTGGGAATTTTCGAAATGTTTTCAAAAAACACAAATTCAATCCTAGATCTAATCGCCAGTCTATTGACGTTTTTACAAATAAAATTAAGAAGAAATCATGCATCCAATCATACATAAAAGAAAATAATATCCAATTCATTAGTTTTTCACCAAATTATAATGTTTAGATATCGAGCAGAGATATAGAACTTATATTCAAAAGTGCATACATGAAATAAATTGACTTGCATACATTTTTGATATGTATATCTAAGGATAAACTTAAGTAAAAAATGTGTACTTCGAAATCAATCAACTTGCACAAGTCCACCGTGTTTAGATTTAAAATAGGAAACTAGGAGTTATTGGAAAAAATGCATAATCATAGAATTATAGGAATAAAAAAAGATTCCCAACAAGTTTTATTTAAATTTGTGTTGACTAGCCTTTTGGTAAAACCATCAAGATTCATTGATATCACAAACTTCGGCTAAAATGACATGGAAGACCGAGTTACCTCGACCTGGGAACTAGTCGATTGACGGATGAGCCGACCTAAACCGAAGGCCTAAGTTAAAATCAAGAACCTGTTGAGCCAACCAGCTAGAGCCCGTTATTTGTGGGTCGATCAAATCAAGCCAATCCTGATTCCATGCCAAATATCCTTCTGAAAATTAGTTCCAACTCCTAATTGACCGCTTCCAGCCGTCCATGAATACCAGATCAACTGCCACTTGTCACTACATGCTCAAATTAAGTCATTCTTTGCAAGAAGAATTGCTCTTCAAGATCTCCCAAAATCTAGAATCGGATAGCACGCGCCTCAGCCAATTCAAATGTTATAACATCTATAAATAGACCTTCTGGACTTAGAAGAAGGATCGTTTGGTAAATATTTGATTATATTATTGTAGTGATTGATTCACCTATAATATTTCATTTCATATATAAGAGATTATAAAGTGGACGTAGGCTCATTAACGCCGAAACACCATAAACTTGTGTGTGATTGCTTTTCTCTTCCTTTTTCATTTACTTATCTTCATTTATTCTATACAATTTCATTTCTCGGGTGTTGTACCATTTTTTGGTTTCAACACTTTGGTGCTTTCATAGATAACATTGATATTTTCAGCATTAGAATGATATTTCTCTACTTTCGGATCACCAAGTCTAAGACGAGATCCTACATCTTTTATAACATCATTGAACCATGGTTTCCAAATCCTCAGCGCGCACCACGGGAAAGCAGTCGTAGGCTGCAACGTCAGCAGATGCGGCTGGGGGTTGACCGTTCGGGGGCCTACTCTGGATTAGCCTACACTACCATCTTCGGTGCGACCGTCCGCATCGGATCAAGTTTCCCCCTCAACTTTTGCTACCCATGATTAGTTTATGACCGTGATGAATAAACTTCGGGAAACAACGACGGTTTTAAATGCTTAAGCCGGGGAGATGACTGCAATAGGCAAGATATTAGACGTATGTCGAGGCAATAGGAAAAATTCAGGAATCAACAATCTTCCACTGAATTGCTTGACCAGGTTCATCATCATGCAAAGGAAGCAGAGATCGATTTCAGGAACGACGCCCGCTCGAAAGACCCGAAAATATATAGCAATTGCAACTGGAAGGGCATTCTAACCAGCTCGAAATAGCTGATCAAGCTCGGGTCAATCTGATTAACCTAGAGGACATCGATCCAGCAACTCAACAGGATCGAAGCACCGCTTCTTCGGCTCACCGGAATACTACTCAAACAGCCCAAGATTCTGCTTTTCCTCCCAATCGTACTGTACATAACCAGGATGTCCGGGGATGAGGAAATTTTTCTCGGACGGCGACTTCGGCGACATTGCTTAGAGAGGTAGCAGGGTGAGTTCGATCGGTTGATGAAGCCGACCGATGTGCACTTATCCCTCCATATTTCACTGCCATGGTACGACAAGTCATGAATGATAGCAAAGGGTATAAGAATGAAGATTGAGGGATTGACCGAAGTCATACGCCGTTTACAGATGACGTTATACAGGCAGAATTCCCCAGAAGATTCAATATGCCCCATATGAGCCACTACGAGGGAACACCGACCCACAACAAAATTTGATGAGGTATTCATGGCAAGTGAAGGTAGCAGTAGCCCTAGACACCATCAAATGCAAAGCTTTCCTGATTTTCTTGAGCTGGGTAGTGCTCATGTGGTTCACTCGGCTTCCCCCATGGTCGATCCCAAACTTCAAAACTTAAGTGAGAAGTTCCTGAGTGAATTTCGTCTCCACCCGTCCAAGTTAAAGCATGTAATGGCTCTTTCTGCAATAAAGCAAGCAAGGGATGAATACTTAAGGAATTCCTCAATATATTCAACCGGATTTCCACCGAAGTAAGCAATCCCAATCACAAGACAATCCTAATGGCCAATGTAGACGGAATCAATAAAAGGACGAAATTTGGGAAGTATCCAATCGGCAAGCCTCGAACAACAATCGAGATGTTCTATGAAAAGGTAAACATCTGATTACGACAGGAAGATGTGCAGCTAGATGAGGAAGATGAACCGAAAGACATTTCTAATAAATTCGTCCAGAGTAATGTGGCGATAAAGCAGTCCGGGGATAACTCTGGAAACATGGAAGTAAATGTCGGGATCACGGTAAGCGAAATGGGAATGGACCGAAAGGTGCCAACGGAAACCTTAAACAAAGAGGGAATTCCAGGAAGCGACCCCGGTTCTAAGTCCTTGAAGATTATATGATGTTGAACGATACGCTTGAAAACATCTACCTTGATACATGTAGTTTAGTTCAGTATAAGAATTCTCCCACGTGTGAATCCACAGAGAAGGAACGGGCGACTGGGAAGTTTTGTTTGTTCCATGGGATTTACGAGCATGTGACTAACGAGTGTCGACACCTCCGGGACATTGTTGAAAAGCTGATTTGAGAAGGAAAACTCGATGAATATAAGTTGACCCCGAAAGATAGGAGGCAAGGTACATCGGCTCCTAAACAAAGTTAGGCGGCGCCTAGAGCCACGACCCAAGAAAAGGCGAAGGGGATAGTGATCAATTCCATTGTTGGAGGTCCTCATCTTGCAGGACATAGCGTTCGGACAATGGAACGGTATGTAAACTCCGCAAAACATCTCGACATTGTAGAATCTAGTGACCCTAAAGCTGCAAGCCCTACAAAGCAAAGAAAGACGATTATTGGCCTGACCACAGTAAAAAAAGTTTTGGCTGATAGCGGAAGTTCGGTAAATATTCTATTCAAACAACCTTATGACCAGATGAAGTTGGAATTGTGAGATTTAAAACTATGTACAGGCCAAATACGTGGGTTTAATTGATCTTCTACTGATCCGGTGGGTCTGATCAATTTATCGGTAGACTTAGGAGATGCAGATCGCATGAGAATACAGATCCTGCCATTTGTAGTAGTAAATATAAACTCCCAATACCACGCTTTTTTGGGGCAACCGACCCTAGCAGAGTTTAGAGCTTGTATCGCTCCCTAGTGCCTACTTTTGAAATTCCAGACTAATGGAGGGAGGGGAACGGTGCACGAGGACCAACTGACAGGGCGAGCATGCCATTCAGTAGAATGGAAAGAACCGCAAAGCAAAGATAGCAAGGAGTCAGAAGAGAATCCACCCCCTGTAGAGGGAACGGAAGCACATCAACTACAGGAAACATCTCGGCCAGGACCGTCCATTTGCCATGTCGAGGACATTGACCTAAGAGAGGACGAAGGACTGGGATGTAGGAAGGAAGCCCCAAATGAAACTACAACGAAGATCTCGATCGACGATGACGATCCAACTAGGGTCTTGAAAGTGGGTACTACCTTGACCCCCTTCAGGCGAGGGAGTTGATTGAATTCCTCCGTGCTAACCTTGATGTGTTCATGTGGAC
The DNA here is from genome assembly GCA_030737875.1 of Allium sativum. Lineage (NCBI taxonomy): Eukaryota > Viridiplantae > Streptophyta > Magnoliopsida > Asparagales > Amaryllidaceae > Allium > Allium sativum. The sequence continues at coordinate 35,554,782 of CM060919.1, forward strand.
TAATGCTGACATATGTGGGATCTCACCCTCCATCATGACTCATTCTCTCAGCATCGATCTAAAGTATAACCCTGTGAAACGGAAAAGGCGGATGCTCGGCCCCGAGAGGTCTACAGCTTTGAATGAAGAAATTGGAAAGCTTCAAGCCAATGGATTCAATCGAGACGTGACTTATCCCAAGTGGATAGAAAACCTAGTGCTTATGAAGAAATCCAAGAGGAAATGGCGAATGTGTATTGATTTCTCTGATTTAACTAAAGCCTACCCTAAAGACAGCTTCCCATTACCTAGGATCGATCAACTGGTTGATTCTACCGTAGGGCATGAACTCCTTTCATTTTTGGACGCTTACTCGGGGTACAACCAGATTGAAATGCATGTCTCCGATCAAGAACATGCCAACATCATAATGGATCTCAGACTATATTGTTATGTGTTCAAGCCCTTCAGATTGAAAAATGTTGTGGGAACATACCAACATTTGGTCAGTCGAATGTTTCATGACCAAATAGGTAGAAAGTTGGAAGTTTATGTGCATGATATGTTTGTAAAGTCGAGGCAATCATCCGACCATGTTAGGGACCTATCAGAGATGTTAGACATCCTCCAAAAATATAGGATAAAGTTTAAACCCTTGAAGTGCTCTTTTGGAGTAGCATCGGGAAAATTCTTGGGTTTCATAGTTAGTTCCCAAGGAACCGAAATTAATCTCGATTAGACACTAGCCATCAAGGGGATCCAGGAACCTAGAAGAATCAAGGATGTGCAAAGTTTGGCAGGAAAGGTCGCAACTATGGGATGATTCATATCCAAAGCAATTGACAAGTGCTTGCCTTTATTCGAATTGATCAAAAGAGGGAAACAAAACTTTGCTTGGACACCTGACTGTGTCGAAGACTTCCAAAATTTACTTGATCATCTGGAAAAACCTCCTATCTTGTCCAAACCAATCAACCATGAGGATCTATTTGGATATTTGATGGTATCCACGCATGCAATCAGCTTCGTCCTAATCCGTGAATAGGGTCGAGTACAACGACCAGTTTATTATGTGAGTAAGAAAATAACAGAGGCTGAATGAAACTATCCAAAGATTGAGAAACTCGCCTATAGTTTGCTGATTTCATCAAAAAAGCTCTGTCATTACTTCCAGGCTCACCCTATCAAAGTGTTTACTGATCATCCACTACAACAAGTCTCATAACGACCTGAGGCAAGCGGAAGGTTGTTTAAATGGAATATCGAGCTTAATCAATTCGATGTGACCTTTGTCCCTTGAAAGTCCATCCGGGGGCAAGCACTGGCTGATTTTATACCCGATTTTACCACTCTAGAAGACGACAGCCTAGAGGATAGTTTCAAGCCTCCGAACACTGAATTAAGATCAGACACTTGGAAATTGTACATAGATGGGGTCTGAAACGATCGACGTTCCAGCGCCGGCATTGTATTATTAACTCCTGAAGGGCGGTCGGTCTATTATTCCCTGAGATTGAATTTCTCTGCTACCAATAATGACTCCGAGTACGAGGCCCCGATTGCCCAGCTCAAGCTCGCGAGGGCTTTAAGAGTAGCAATGCTAAATGTTTTCTGTGTTTCACAACTTACTGAATTTCAGGTTCGAAAGGAGTATAAGACTAAGGGTGCTCGACTTGATGCATATCTTAAGCAAGTCAAAGAGTTACTGAGTGACTTTGACCAGTATAGCATCTCCCATATTCCTAGGGGAGAAAACCAGAAGGCAGGCCGACTGGCAATACTAGCTAGCTCTAGTGACCCGATCGAGGCTGAATTGGTTCCCATAGAAACTTTGAGCGCTCCGAGTATAGATCAGATGGAGGTTGACCAGTCAGACACCGTTCCCAAAATGGAATTCTGGATGACCCCCATCAAGAATTTTCTTCTACATGGGACTCTTTTCTAAAGAAGGAATGAGAAACGAGCCCTTGTGCGTTAAGCCTCCAGATACACCATCCAACAAGACCAGCTTTACAGAAGCAGATTCTCAGTTCCGATGCTCAGATGTGTGGCTAATGATGAATGTCAAGAAAATATTGAGAGAAGTGCACGAAGAAGAATATGGTGCTCAAATAAGAGGACACAACCTGGCTAAGAAAGTGCTGCGGTATGGATACTTTTGGCCGACCGTTAGCAAGGACGCAACCAATTATTCTAGGTGATGTGATAGATGCCAGAGGTTTGCTTATATTTTATGGGCCCCACCAACAGAGCTCACTCAGATGGTCAGCCCGCGGCCATTTGCGGTTTGGAGAATAGATATCATTGGAAGTCTGCCGATCTCAAAAGGGGTTGCAAAATATGCGACCGTGACTATAGACTACTTTACAAAATGGGTAGAAGTCAGATAGCTGACCACGATCACAACAAAGCGAGTCATTAATTTTATTGTCAGGAATATCATATGTTAGTTTGTTTTACCTCGGACTATCATAACTAACAATGGGACTCAATTCGACAACTCATAATTTAGAGACTTCTGTGAACGGTATCACATCTAGAAGAAGTACACGGTAGTTGCGCATCCGCAATCCAATGGACAAGTTGAAGCCATTAACAAAATTATTAAGTCTATCCAAAGAAATGGTTGGAATGAGGAAAAGAAAAATGGGTGGACGTGTTTCCTTTAGCTCTTTGGGCATTTCGAGCCATCCATAAGACGTCCACCGGTCATACTCCTTTCGTTTTTCATACGGCTCGAAAGCAGTCATTCCAATAGAGCTTGAAGTTCCTTCCTATGGGACTACGTACTATGACATTCTATCAAACAGAGCCCTTCTCTTTGAATCATTAGACATGATTGATGAAAAAAAGAGAAGAAGCAAACCTTCACGCTGAAGCTCATCGGCGTAGGGCCGCTTGATATTACAACATGAAGGTATGAACCAAGACCTTTCGATGTCTGTGATCTTATTCTAAAACGCATCTTCCCAACTCCCATACATATAGGCGCTAGGTGGGAAGAGCCTTATGTCATCCAACAGAAGCTTGGTAATGGAACGTTCAAGCTAGCGACTGTTGGTGGTGAACTCTTCCAAAGGGCATGGAATGCTGAGTATTTACGACGTTATCTTTCTTAGGACCTTTGTTTTTCCTATTATTTTATTTAATTATTGTAGTAAGGTGTGTTTTTTCACCCATCATAGTCTATGAATAAAAGCTCCTTCCTTGCTCTATCCCATTACTGTAATGGATATATGTTGTGATTCAACCAGCATAGGTCAAAAACTTACTCCCCAATCTACCAGTCCATGTCCTAATGAGTTAACCTCATTCAACAAACGAAAGGAAATATGGGTCGGCTAACTTCGAGCTTGATGTCGACGCTTGAACGTTCGGACCACACTTTGTATACCAAAAGTGGGGATGACACCGATGTAAACAACATGACAGCCTGCTTAAATCAACTATGATTCTCATGACTTGAAAAGGAGTATAAAACTACGGAGGAGTGTGACAGGTGCACCCCAACTAAAGACCGCTCCATCCCTGGAACTCTAACCCTTAACGACTGGAGGGAGAGTATAAAAAGACTTACATATCCCTAACCATGATCATTTGACCCCCCAATCTGGTCGAATCGATCTTAGAATCAACAGGAAGACTTGATGTTCAAATAGATCCCTCACGACACTGGGGAATGAGGATAAACAAATGATCTGACTACGAGTTCCACTTAAAAGATCCTCAAAGTTTGGGATGAATTGGGGACATTAACGTTGTTCCCCTATGACTTTCACAATACTTGGACACATTAATAATACAAGTACTTGAAGGCAATTAAATGCTATTAAACATCAACACAAGTTTTGTTTACAAAATAACATTGTTGCCAAGTATGTTAAACTTCGTCCATAAAACGCAAGAATTAACAAAGACAAAAACACGAGGGCTGCACTTGTAAACAACTTCCAAAGGGCCTAAAACAGACATACAACAAAGGGCTTCTAGACTCAAAGTAGTTTACCACCAGACTTCTGAATCTCCTCCAACTCTTTCTCCCTGATCATCTCCAAGGTTTTTGTAGTCGCCAAATGATGCCTTAGCTTCTTGGGCTTGCGCTAAAGGGAAAAGGATGACCGGACACCGTTGTATCGCCTTTTCTCTTATTATGATTTGTCTATGCTGGAAAAGGAGGTACCCTGACAGATGCGATTATAGTAAAAGGAATAACTTGGAGGGGCGGAATGTCGAGGGGATTATCAGATAGTTCAGCTAAAGAGAATAGACCTCCTCCTCGTCCCTGGCCTTCATCTCAGCAATAGATAGAAGCTCGGTCTTCTTGACCTCACCCACAAATGCCATTTTATCATCATCCGACTGAACACTGCTCCTTTCTGATTTCTTTGGAGCATCAGCCATTTCTTCATTTTTCCAGGGGACGGTAACGGGATCCTTCTCTAGCACTTTAGTCTCCGACCTAGAAACTTCTTTTGCCAATGGCGTACCTACGACAGAAGGAACAAAAGTTATGATCGAAGGAATGTATATTTGATGGGATTAAAGAGGAAGGAGTAAGTTACCTCAGTTGCAGACTCAATCGGTCTTTCCAAAGTCTTTGTTTCAGGAGCAAGAGCAGCTAAACTTTTCTTGAACAAAGGAAGAGGAGGAACGTAGGACAAACCGGCAACAACCCCTGCAATAGGAAGAGGAAGAGATATTTTTGTTTTAATTGCACCAATTTCTCCCTCCGGGATCGATTTTCCCTTCGCCTTGTATCACTGGCGTCTCTTACTTCCCTCAGCATTCTCTTCCCTTCGACTAACGCATCTCGCTCATTGTCACGCAAATATTGCATTATTAAAGCTTCATCGTTGGATGTCCCTTCGTTGCCTCAACCTCTTCTCTTTCAAATACTTCCCACGCGTAAACTAGTACTCATTGGTAATTTTCCATCCAAGATAGGTTCCTGTGGCGAAGGGTAGGAAAAAAACAGCAGAACGTTGACACCAAATTTCTTTCTTATTCCTCTTTTCTCAGCCGCATGCTCAGCCGTAATCGGATGAATCTCAATATCACGTTGGAGTTTAGTGTTCCTAGCATTCTCGATCGCATCCACAGAGTTATCCTCGTCCTACTTCCTTGCAAACTCGGACGAACCAAGTTGGGCCTTGTGGTTTTTCACTTCCCTGTCCAATCGACCTTTATCATTCTTTTAAGATTTAACTTTCAATTCCGAGAGACTCAAACTCCTGACTCGTTGACTGTAATCGGTCCTCTAAGCCCTTCATAATTTTTTCATACTTTTCTTTAAGAATAGCCACTTCAGTCTTACACTCCTCCATTTTTCCTTAATCATGTCAAAAGCCTTTCTGTTAGAATCTCGTCCCCTCCGCAAGTTTTCATTCTATATCTCGTTGTCCTTAACTACCTCACTTATTTTCCTAGCATAGACATACATCGCATCGTACTGAGACAGAGCGAAGTCAACATCAGATCTGACTCGACCACATATATTTGGTGGAAACGGTCGTAGCACGGGAACCAACTCTATTTCGGTAAAGTAAAGACCGGGGAAAAGCTCTTCCATTTCTTTTATGCGTTCAGTGGATGTACTGTCTTGTGTCGAAGAGATCGATATCTGAGGACTTTTTCCATGACGTCCGGGAGGAGACTAGATTCAAGATCGTGAGTTCCAGCTGGCCACGTCTCGGGAAGAGGATCGACCAGGAGTTTGGGATGGGCTGGAGCCACCTGAGAATATTCACTGGCGATTTTGTCACCACCCTTGGGAGATTTTCCCTGAGAACGGGATGAAGATCGACACTTGGGAGTCTCGTGCTCCTTCTCTTGGGACCTGCCCTCCTTTGCTCCCTTTTCCTCATAATGCCTTTTAAGCTTTTCCCGATCTCCCCTCTCTTGTTTCTCCCGACCTCTTTCCTCTTCCTCTTTTCTTTTTCTGTCTTTTCTCTACTTTTCTTTATGACCATCATCTCCGTGTCCACTATCTTGCTTACCATGCTGCGGGGCCGACCAAACAGGTCTACCTCTCTTCAAAAGAAAACTGAAGTTGTCATGATAATACTTACTATCCATAGATCAATGTTCAATATACATAAGAGAAAACAATGTTGTGATGTGTAGTGCTTTTGTTGTATACATTTTAAGTGATACCACAAAACAGACCCGAGCCCGGAGCTTGGCTCATCTCTGCCACTCCCTTAGGTTCAATAAATCCAGTAAAGAAAGAAGTCGAATCCAAATTTTGAGAAGAGATGAGTTTATCAGGGAGATCCAAGTTGTTTAAACCATTATAAGGGGAAGTCACTTCCTCCTCGAGTGGATCTTGAATAAAAGGAAAATTCTCTTTGATAATGGAAATTCTCGGTTTATGGTCGCGAGGTTCTTCCATGACCACCTCTTTATGAAGTCTTTTTGCAACACCCGTAGTCGAGACTTTCTTTGCCTTTAAAAGGTTGTCCCCTTTCATGATTTTTCTTCTGACGACTTTTCCCCTCTCCTCGGGAGATGAACAGTGGTGGTAAATTTCGTCTCGACCGTAGGATGGTTAGACTACTTCCTAACTGGAAGTATGTCTATAACAGTAATCGATACATTTTTGACTACGGGCACATTTCCGGAAATCATTGACACTCTTTCGATTGGGGGTATGTTAACTTGAATTGGCGTTAGTGAGGAAGACTGGTCAGTCGAGGGTGCTAATGTACTGTTTGCGTCAAGAAGATGATATCGGTGCAATTGTGCGTCGGTCAAGCATTTCCAGATGTCTCGGTACGAAATTCTTCATATACAAGACGTATAGTGATAACAAGTTGGTATATGCAATCAGGTGAAGCTGCATTGGTGCCAAGTTCATTTGCCTTAAGAAATCGATGACAAATGGAGAAAACGGTGGAACAGCTCCAGCAGTACACATCAGGCGAGTCAGCGCCATATATCCATTTAGCGGATTATGGGGACGATCATTTTCTTGAGGAAGGCGGATATCTTCCAATGAAATATTGTGTTTAATTCTTAAATTCCCCAGTTGCATCAAACTCATCACACAAGCCAAGCATCTTCAGGTTTTCCAGAATTACCGCATTGGGAATGGTGTCGGGTGCTACTGGCACAGCTGCCGCCCTGCTTGTCTCTCCTACTTCCACAACAAGTTATGGATTTGTTGATCAGTCTTGGGTGTTGGTGTTAAGACCGGGCTCGGAATTGGTCAAGATAAAGTAGTCGAAATACTTTCCAAGTCTATCGGGCTAGATATAACCTTACCCCTGCATGCTCCAAAGTTGCGTACCACCTCGGTCGACCATTGTAAGCTATGCTATTCATAAACGACTATTAGTCAGTTTGATGAGATCGTAATCCCTTGCAATGTGCATCAACGCGTGTATGAATGGTGAAGTGATAGCCTAAATTAAAAGCAACAATTAAGAACATGCTCAACTTCGCGGTTATTAGCTCTAACTATGTGGAATGAGTGAAACTAATCATTCCACTCAAATTTTTGGATGGCCTTGAACATCGAGCCAACCATCTTGGACAAGCATGGTTCGAGCACTTTTCAACGCCTAGTATACAAGCATCATTTTTGAAGTCATTTTTTGTATCCTTCTGCCTGACCGCATTAGAAGCCTACATCATTACCTGCACATGCCCGTCCAATCTCACCCTTTTCTCTCTGCCACCTGTCCTTAGAATTAATGGCATCTCGAAATTCAAAATGCCTTGGATAATCCCCCTGCCTTTTCACAAAGGCAATTCCACTTCCATCACCGTTCATCACTACAAAGCTATCAGAACCGCCGCCTTACCACCGGATTGCAATTCCAGCAAGCTCGGCGTTGGTGATTCAGACCATGGATTATATTGGGTGCAAATTGAAAGGAAAAAGAAAAAAGAGGAATATTTGCGTGTGAAATCATATCAAAATGTGTTTAAAGGCAAGAAAAAGAAGATTAATTCATACCTACGAAGAAATCAAAGGAGACAGTCTTGATCTTCGACGAAAGAGATTTTTCCAATTCCTCTGAAAAATAACAGAATCGGTTGTAGTAAAGAAGCAAAAGTAAATAATGGGAGTGGGCCCACCTTTTATAATAGAACGAAGGGACTCTTTGTATTATGTTGATATGACCGTTGAATGTGTCTAAAGTGTTAAGGTGTCAACCAAATAGTGAACCAGACCAAAGCGAATAGACATATAGCTGCAGAGCCTCATCATTTCCTCGATTAGTTATAACTTCTAAAGTATCCAGTCGGTCGGTCTTTAGTTCATGTAATTCAAAAAAAAAACAAGGGGTTTTCAAGCTGATGCGAATGTGGTCTTCCGATTTCATTAATAGATGATCCCGACTTAGAAATTGTAAAGCATGACCCGTTCTTAAATGCAACACGCTTTGGAGGGGGTATTGACTAGCCTTTTTGAAAAGGCCATCAAGATTCATTGATATCACAAACTTCGGCTAAAGTGACATGGAAGACCGAGTTATCCTGACCCGGAAAATTGTCGATCGACGGATAGCCCGACCTAAACCTAAGGCCTAAGTTAAACTCTAGGACCTAGTGGGCCAGCCAGCTAGAGCCCATAATCTGTGGGCCAATCAAATTAAGCCAAGCCAAGCCTGATTCCGTGCCAAATATCCTCCTGAAGATTTGATCCCACTTCTACTTGATCGCTTCTAGCCATCCATGAATACCGAATCAACTGCCATTTGTCACTAGGTGCTCAAATTATGTAATTCTTTGCTAGAAGAACGCCTCTTCAGGATCTCTGAAAATCCTAGACCGGATAGAGCACATCTCAACTAATTTAAATGTTGAAACATCTATAAATAGACCTTCTGGACTCAGAATAAGGATCTTTTGGCAAATCTCTGATTATATTATTATAGTGATTGATTTACCAGTAATAGTCCATTTCAAATATCAAAGATTATAAAGTGGACATAGGCTCATTAACATCAAACCACTTTAACCTTGTGTCTGATTGCTTTTCTTTTAATTTTTCATTTACATATCTTCTTTTATTCTCTAAAATTTCATTCTTGGGTGTTGTACCATTTTTTGGTGTTAAAAATTTGTAAAAAATATTTGGTTCTACAATAATTTGTAGATTAGATATTATCACTCACATTTTCCTATTGCTACAGATCTAATCTTTTATATCTAAAATAAAACAATTAACCAAACAGATTCATTTCTCCCTAAAAAAGTAGACTTTTCTCTCTAGGTTTATATAGACTTTTCTATTTAGGTTTAGATATGAATTATATTCTTTTGATTTGATTTAGAAGTTGAGATTTTGTAGTTTTTAGTTGTAGATTTGAAGTAATATTTGTAATAGAGGTAGAGGAAGGTTTTTGGAAGAAGAGGAATAAATAAAATGAGGTTACAACAACCTATTCCAGCATTACTCTCTAAAAATTCTGAAATTACGGGGCCCACTATTAACGACTTTAATAGCTGATTTGAGACATTTTAAAATTCAAAATTCTTTTAATAAACTATATTCCTCGAATGGTTAGCCTATTTTTAACATATGACCACTCTACAGAAAGGGAAATCACCACCTGGACTCAATAGACGTAGTTTTATGTCCATATTCTACTTCAGAAGTGGTTTTATGTCCAAATTCTACTGTAGAAGTGGTTTTATGTTCAAATTTTACTTCAAAATAAGATTTTGTCAAAGAAGAAACAGTCATAGATTTTTTTTATAAAAGTCTAATATTTGGAAAATACCGCTATTAGTCATTTCCCAAAATAATAAAACCATAGGACCTTATATGAAAATATTATTTCTTATTAATGCGCTAAAAATGCGCAAAACTACGGGTCATTACATTCTTCTTTCCTTCAAGAATTCCACCCTTGGAATTCCAAAAACAAATCAATATAGTCATCCTGCATGCCTAACAACCATTTAAAATCATCCAACACAAAATGCATCCATAACAACCAATAGAAAAGAATTGACCTAGTCCTACTGTAACATTCAATATAGTATACTAAATCACATTAATGACATCATCTATGAAAATAAAATGATAAGCATAAAATCTTATTAAGTGAAAATTTCGGGATATAAGTTCCTCAAGCTCTCCTCGGTCTCCCAAGTGCAACCATTTTCACTTTTGCTCGATCGAATCTTCACTAACTTCACCACTTTCCTCCTTGATTGCTATTATCATGCCCAAATACATGGACTGATCTACGAGGTCTCTAAGCATATAGTTCTATCTCGAGTCATCCAATTGATTCGGTGTGACAGTTACGTTGGAGTCATTCACAAACTTCCTTAAGTAAGAAACATGGAATCTGTTGTGCACTTCTGCCATTTTTATGGAAGTCGACTCTACAGGCTAACCTCCCAGTCCGTTTAAGAATTGGGAAAGGACTTAGAAACCTTAGTGCTAACTTTTCTTTCCTACCAAGCCGAATCACATTTTGAAGGGACAAATCTTCAAAAAATTAGATCGCCAATACGGAACTCTTAATATCTCCATTTCTTATCGATATTGCACTTTAACCTTTCCTCAGCAGGCGTATTTCATTTTTGAGTAATCTCAATCCACTCTTAGGTCCCTCTAATAATCTCTTGCTCAAATATTGCCTTTCGTTCATTTTTAACCAGCATGGAAGAGCGTTGCATGGTCGATTGTATAGAACTTCATATGGTGTCATACCGATGCTAGATAGGTAACTGTTATTATATGCAAATTTAGAAAGACAAAAACGATCATCACACCAGTCTCCAAAATCTAGCTACAAGCTTGCAAGAGATCTTCCAATATAGTATCTACTTTGTCAGTTTGGCCATCATTTTGAGGGTGATAAGCTTGCTGAGGTGTAGCTCAGACCCTAGGTCTTCCTTAAACTCTTCAAGAACATTTTGGTGGACCATAGGTCTTGATCGCTCATGATGTCTTTTAGTACTCCATGAAATAGCACAATCCATTTCACATACAATTCTGCTAACTTTGCTTCCGTTATATTTGAATTGATGGGTATAAACCTAGCGTTCTTGGTCAATCGTTCGCAATGACCTAAATGTCACCATACCCTGCTCGAGACTAGGAAGACTATCAATGAAATCCACTGACAGTTGTTCCCACTTCAACTATGGATCTTCAAGAGGTTGCAATAACTGCTAATCTTCTTTTGCATAGCCTTAATTGATTGACAATTTTACACTTAGAGATGAATATCTCAAAATCTTTCTTCGTCCCTTCCCAATAATTGGTTTGTCTCATATCCTAGTGCATCTTATTGTCACAAGGATGTATGGTTAATCTTGAGCGATGATACTCCCAAAGAAATTCATCTCTCAATACATTAGTGTCAGAAGCAAAAACCTCCCATCTTTCCAGTCATTGTGGTCGAGTCCATACGAGTTTACATCTTTAGACACTCCACCATTTTCGACCCTGGCGATGATCTTAACCAACTTAGAATCACGCCTTTGGTTAGAGCGAATCCATTTAATAAGAGTAAGCCTGATTGTCAAACTTGCCAACATTTATTGCTCTAACTCACATCTAGGTCGAATACTAAAACCGTATATATTCTCAAGCTGCTTCCACTCTACGAACATAGCTCCTAATTTGTTATGTCTCATACTCATAGCATCACCTTTCCTGGGAGTACATGCTGTACTAAAATCTTACAAGGCAATTATAAACTTTATCCATCGCTGCTGACGGAGGTTGAGATCCTTCGATGAAAAAAGTTACTTCAATGATTTATGCTCCGTGAACAACTTGAAGCTCTCTTCTAAAAGATATTGATTCCACATCCTCAACGCAAACACAATTGTCACTAATTCCAGGTCATAGGTGGGGTACCTTTTATCATGAGAGTACTATGGGAAGTACCTTGAGATGTTGGGTATGGCTACATATATACTATATTAGGTTAATCTACTGGGGAGTAGAAGGGTACGACGTGAATTCAGAGCCTCGAGTGTTGTTAACCTAAATAACCAAATGATTAAGAAAACATAACTGAATGATATGTGTAAGGTTATTTCATAATGTATAATTTGTCCAGTCACCAAGTCCTATACTCTGACCCCTCCCCCCTTATAACATACTCGCAGGTTAGGTCATGGTAGAGATTTGATAGTTTTGGATACTGGTTAGACAATATTATTATTTCAGTAAGGCTATTTTGATTATATTATATTTTATCCATTCCACTGTGAGATGTTTACTAAGCTATGAGATATTTATTATCTCTGTCTTTTCTACAGGATACCAGACAAGCCACCGAGAGCTTCGGTAGGTTGGGATTTTTGAAAAAAGTTCATTCTATCAAAATTCGGGTTGTTATATTAACCCTCTCTATCTGCCCATTTGTCTAAGGGTGGTAGGCGGTAAGTCATAGCTATGTCCCTAATGCCACCTGCAGGCTCCTCCATAACTCACTCGTAAGGATGGGGTCTCGGTCACTAACAATACTATGGGTTACTCCATGAAGTCGGATGATCTCTCTAAGGTACACATATGTTAACCACGTTGTCATCCGCTTACTCTTAACTGAGAGAAAGTGAGAGCTCTTGGTCAGCCAATCAACTATAACCCAAATACTGGTATTACCCTACCTCCCTACTATAAAGGCCATCGTGAAGCAATCCACGAGTTCTTCCTCTGCTCAGTCTTCACTTGCTAACAAGTCATACATCGAGCTACATACTTTGCTACGTCCTTCTTCATCCCTATCCAATGAAATACCCTCCTTATATTTTTATACTTCTTATCACCACCCGGATGGATAGTCATTCAAGAGTGATGAGCCTCCTCTAAAATCGATCTCAACAAATCATCAATTCTAGGAACACAAAATCTCCCATCATGACGTTGCCACACTCTCTCATCCAAGAATACCGAGAAAGGTGACTAAAGGTCTCTTCACTACTGAGTCGGTCCATAATATCCACTAACTACTAATCCTCTTGCCTAGGAGGTAGCCCTCTCACCTCCTTAAATATGTACGGAAAGTTTGTAATTACAGGAACCAAACTGAGATCGTCAACAGAAGCATCTAGGGAATCTAAGAAACAAAGCATGACTGACCCTCTTGGGTCGCAAGAAAACTCAAGAGTCCTACCATGGCACGAAAAATGCTTAACAACTCTCCTCTCATAGTCAAGGATGACATCATACATGGTCAGCCAATCCATCCCTAGAATATGCCTGTAACCCATAAAACCCAGTACATACGTGTCACACTCAAACTCGACGTAAATGATAAAAATCCTCAAACCCCTACATATCATAGATAGGTGATCCATTCCTCTTGTGGGGTTTGAGACAACTACTGGATCAAAAGCTATAGAAGTATCTAGGTGTGTACTAACAATAACAGAACTGGATATTAAAGATTGAGAAGCACTAGAAACGAACAAGGTCCAAATGTGAAAGTCGAAAAGAGAAATCAAACCATCTACAATGACCGTCCTACCTTTGTCCTGACCACTATCGCTAGTCTGTGTTGCCTTAAGTGCATGAATCTGTGCTCCGGATGATCCTGCCCTTGTCCCTACTTCTGAGGTCACTGCTTGCTGTAATGTCCCATTTGTCTGCACTAAGAACAAGAATCTCTCTTAGTTGTTTTCTTACAGTCTTTGATGAAGTGTCCCATCATACCACGGCCATGACACTTCACTTTTTTCTTGATTTGTTCCTTATCAGGCTTCTCTTGCTTCTTCACTACACCTTTCTTGGACCGCCACTTTTTCTTTCCAGTATTTGGCTTGGCCTCCTCAATCTTATCCTCTTGTTTATTCACCTTTCCATCCTCATGCATAAAAGCCATTTCCACCAGCATTTCAAATGTGGCTCCTATCAGAATATGTGTCATTGCCAATCCTTGGAGGGGTTGGTTCAATTCCCTCATAATCTCAAAGCCTTCTTGTGCGTAGTATTAACCAGATCCAAACCAAACATTGCTAACTCATTGAAGTGATTCATATACACCTTCATCGACATATTACCCTGCCTCAGACTCAAAAACTTTTCCAATAGCATCCCTTCTTCATCTTGTGATAAAAACTTCTTCTCAAACTTATCCTTAAACTCGTCCCATGTCTCGAAGGCATACCCATTCTCAGTTATTTTCCATCAATACAACGCCTCTGCTTTCAGTTTCCAAGCGACCAATTGAATCCTCCTCCGGTTATGAAGCTCTAATAATCCAAACACACGATTGGTCTCTCTCATCCAATTACGAGCATCTACAAAACTCTCCGATTCAAGTTATGGCTTGGTACCACAGAAGAAAAATCCTTATACAGCTTAGATAATTTAGCTGCTGGATTAGGTGGAATTGTCACAACTACGACTAGAGATGGGGTATTTCCTTTCCCTTCGGCAGGCGCCGTAGCTTCAACATATCTACAGAACCATGCCTTAATGGGATCGCCCTCTATAAGATTAGGAATTCCAGACGTGCCGGAAAGAAAAGAGACAAGGATTCAAAAAGGGATCAAAGAAATATTGTAATTGACTTGAGGGGATATTTTTCAAAAATAAGTTTTACTTGAAAATATTTACTTTTGAAAACACTTTTTCAAATTTTTTTCTCTAATCTTATAACCTAAGGCTCTGATACTAAGTGTGACACCCCACAACCCTTAACGTCACCCATATGAGGATGCATTAAGTTTTGTGGAGCGCTTAGGTATGAAGAAATAACACATAGACTAAAATTCACAAGACAAAAACAAAAAACACAACGGAAATTTTTAAAAAATTTATTAAAATAAGCAAACCAGGTCACAACACTTAGTACATTTCAAAATACCGGATGGTCATCATCATAAAAAAACATATGGTCTCTTGGAAAATATCAGAGTACATAAGTAAAACCACAAAAGCTATCCCTCTCATAAGCCATTACAATGATCAGAAAACAAGAACTGAAACAATACATGAATCCGAAAAAAGTCTGAATCCAAGCAGAACCAAATAATCAAGAATCACTACTGAGACCCTCCAACCTGCGAATTGGGGAGGGGGAAGGATGAGTGAAGGTGGAAAAAAAACTTGGTCAGACATACGTCTGGAGAGTTCTAGTAATTTCTTGTATGAGCATAATATAAGGGAACATTTAGACAGATGAATAGTTCTAAAAGAAGTGGACATAAACATAAATAAAATATCAGAAAAGATAAACACTAACAAAGATAGGCTTCTCATTAATATTCGGAATTTGTTGCACCAACGACCGAAACATCAAAATTAGACTTTACCTAATTTCTACCCGTTGATCGGCTACTTTTCCTAAAATGTGATAACCTATGCCAACTATGAAATTTGGAGTTATCAATCCCAAATTCATCAACTAAAAAACACAGTTGTTAATCACAAGCATTACAATGGCTTATATTCCCCGATCAAACGATGCATGGTAATTATTCTGCCAGAACGCATCTGTACTCGCCTCGTTTGAACAAATTCAGTAAAGCGTGCCCTTGCCTCTACCTAATGTGAGACTCCGTGATAAAAATGGGATACCAACTGATATGGGTTCCCAAATAAAAATGCAATTGACACAACTCACCCCTAAACTTGCTCCCCAATACATCGCTAGGATTTCATTATGATATTAGGACTCTTAGCTTCCCCAACCAGCCCTGTGCTGCCAGAACAGACCTAACCTACGAGCCACTTATCTTCCTAAATCGGCCCCATGCTGCCGGAATGAACTCCCTCTTTCTTAGCTTATTAATCTCATGAATTTAACTCAATGCATTTAAGTTTATTAATAAGCTCAATATAACCACATATTACATTCCTTGGTTGTAATTAACATTTCTAATTAATGTAATCTTTTTATAAAACTCTTCCCCTTGTTACTTAATATACAATTAAGTGCAATTTATTCTAATCTATATGTTTTTCCTAATTACATGTTACTTATTCCAGTGCATAAGTTTGAAAATTCTTCAATTAAGATTTATCCCAATTTACAGTCCACAATTTGAATATAATATTCATTAATTTCCAACATGTCCAAAATCCTCTTTTTAACTTACTTTCAATATTATTCCACTTTTTGTTGAGTCATAGTTTTGATTCATAACACGGAGAACAACTAATAAGGCAATAAAAAGAGAACACCACCAAACAAGATCTCAAGCTAGTATATATATGATGAAGTTTCGAGTCTTAAGTCTAGGTTGATGCTTGTTAAAATCTCTCCTTTGAAAATATGTATATATATTTAAATTATATTATATATATATATACACATGCACTAATTATGTGCATACTGCACAAAATACACAAGGTCAGTCGACTGACCTGCCCAACTTTGTGTAATATGCACCAAAACGTATGTGTGTGTGTGTATATATATATATATGTTTGAATATTCAGTTTGATGACTTAGAACTTCAGTGGAATGAATTTATACAATGACTATTTACTGAAAAGTCACCACTTTTCGTGAAGAGATACGATCTTTAATCAAATGTTTCTCACACACTACTTTTCATCAAATCTCTTCACATAAGTTACAACCATTTGTACATTATATATAGGTGATCTAAACATCAAACAAATCACCTTTCTTACTTCTGATTATAAATATATATATTCTTCTAATATTCTATTTTCTGCATTCAGAAAATTGCTTGAACATACTTTCGTACTCTATATTCAAGAAATATCGTTCTTCCTTATCTTCTTATACAAAAGCTATACATACATATATTCGAGGAGAAGATCATAGGAAGGTTGCACTGAAAGAGATAAATCAATGTTTTCAAAAAATACAAATAATTTACGTAGTTTTCTTTTTACTGTAAAGTCCTATTCTACTGCATAGGCATGTCAAGCCCTCTTCGGTTGTTGAGGTTCCACTGCTCAGGTCTCTATTCCGCAAGTCATAAGTTGTATGTACCTGTTCCTTCAGGTAAAGAGAAGGTTATTGCTTAGTAAAATTCCAGAAGGAGTTTGGGACTGGATGTTGGATGGTGCTTCGAACCAGTATGAAAATTCCTAGGTTGTTTACTTTGTTTATTACATTTACATATTGCTTATTTGTGATGTCTTAATATTTATCTCATTAAATTTCTACTTGCATAACTATATCAAAATATAGTATATCACATTATCAACACTTCCACATTTACACTTAACTCCGTATTACTCAATCCTACTCTAGTTGTCTTTTCATTTGTATCA
This sequence comes from Allium sativum, assembly GCA_030737875.1. NCBI lineage: Eukaryota > Viridiplantae > Streptophyta > Magnoliopsida > Asparagales > Amaryllidaceae > Allium > Allium sativum. The sequence goes on from CM060919.1 coordinate 35,571,943, forward strand.
GAGCAGGACATCACATAAGCATAAAACAGTTATTTGATATTTCGATAATATGGAAAATAACACCAACACCAGCAATAACACATACATAAGTTTCACAGAAGGTCAATCTACTGCATGACCCACGCTTTTTTAATGAAATGAATTATAATTGCTAGGCTACACAAATGAGAATTTATATGCAAGCCAACGGATTTGAAACGTCGAATATTACACAAAATGAATATATTATTCCTACTACCAATTATTCTGAATGGCCATGATCACAAAAAGTTGTTGCTACCTCAAATGCAAAAACAATGAATATGTTGCATTATGCCATGGATAGAAATGAGTTTAACTGTATATGTATGTGCAATACTGCATATGAAATATGAAGAACACTCAAAGTCACTGCAACATCCCGTTAATTTTGACCATTTAAGTTATCGAATTAAATTAAATTAAAGGGATTTTTTGTGAAATTTATGTAAAAAAATTATAATTAAAACACCAACATTCGTTTCGCTGAATTTCGATAGAATGCGCTTCATTTAAATTATCACATATAAGCAATTAGCGGTAACTATAACGAAAAGAAACATGAATAATGAGATTTCTTGTAAATAATAAAATATCATATTTTAGCATGATAGTATATTCGTATAGACATAGAGAACACAATAGTACTTTTTTTTGTTGTGTTTAACAAAAGAAAAGAGTTGGATTGTAAAGCAGTTTAAATATTAATTTATGGTCTAAAACTAGCGTACGATACAAATAAAAAACGCTTCCTAATTTGTAAAAGTCGACCCTATTCTTTAGTGTATTTCGGTTGCGTGAAACTTAGATAATCACGTTTAAATTTCAAGCTTCATGCGCGTGTGATACCCTATGACTTTCGGTTCGATTGGCATGGAGAGTTAAATGGATCAGATCCGTTTGTCTCTGAAACGTCAATTACTGAATATTATATTTATACACCTCAACCCACTTCACACTTCCCTACATTATTTTATCATTGGCAAATTCTAGTTGGACACGGGTTTTTACTTAGTAGCCCCCCCTAAAAATAATGATATTTTCATAGACTAAAATACCCTTAGAACATAATAATGTACTGTCTGTCAGATAATCCTTTTTTTTAACGTTGTTCATCTGTACTTTCCACAAGTTGCTACCTCAAACCCTAATTTCAAAATTTATGAAAGTAAATTTCAAAATTTTAATTCAATCTGATGGATTTTGAAGAGGAGAATGAAATTCTAGCACAATCCGATGAGTTATGATGATTTTTTTTTAGATTTCAAAGGATAAAAGTCGCAGTAGACGCAGAAGTTTCAGGTCACCTCGTTCACAAAGTACGTGGAATATATGCGAATCACGTATTCACCCTACGTGAAAAAAGTAAAACCACGTATTCATTATACGTGGAACATGCAGTAATCACTTCCAGGTTTCCGAGAAAATTTTAAATACCACGTGGTTCATATACTCAAGTGGAGTTTGTGTCCTTCCCACCAATAAACGTGATGCTTCAACGAGAATTGTGTTCCAGGTCGGTGGAGCCAGACGTTGGAAAAATAAAAATCACGTATAAGGCTTACGAGGTAAAAATAATATCCTCCTTTTTCCCGTACGTGGTTTGATGAAATCCACGTTGTCCCTATACGTGGTAGCTGTAAAAATTTAAAAAAAAAATACTTACTTTTGCTTGGATCTAGGGTTCCAAAAATCGTTGATTGGATAAATGTATGTTTGTTTCGGAAGTTTATGAGTGCTTGAAGTGGTGAAGATCCTGAAAAATTTGGAACGGAAGTTGATTTCTGAAAACCGAGATGTAAGCGTGAATTTAGGTTTTTACGATGGGAGGGGGCACAAATGGAAAATGGAGGGGGACTACTCAGTATAGAAATGGATATGCGGTTTTTTCTGAAATGGTGGGGCTACTAAGGAAAAAACCGTGTCCAAATAGAATTTGCCTTTATCATTTTACCCTTTATTCATTTTGTTCTTAATAGTTGAAAATAATGTTTCCCCAAAATCATTTTCAGTGGCCTCCTTAAAAATCTTCCTTTCACCGTTTACCCTTATCGCCCATCGCCTCGATCGACTAGCCCCGCTTCGCCTTCTCCTCCATTTCAACTGCAATCTGCCCTTTTGCCATCGTCAAATCGAACTCCACTTACTTCTCCAAGTCACCTCCTCATCACCGCCTTCAGCATCACGCACCCGTTCATCTAAGCCTCCTGCGTACGCCTCGGATTCCTAGTGTTTGCTTCACCTCCAAACATCCCGGTAGTCTTTTCCTAGCTCATCGCTATTCGCTCTCACACTGCCACGCCTGCCAATCGTCGGCTTGGCCTCCAGCACTCCGCCCTAACTCTACTCAGTGATGCTGTACAACCCAGCTCATACTTCCTTTCTTTACACTAGTGTGCTTGTTTTGCTACTGCTTTTCTGTCATTTGAGTTGACTATCTTAGTTGAGTATTCCAGTCATGGTTTATAGGATTTTTGGACTTGATTGTGGGTATGTATATGGAGGCTGATTCCATTCGTGTGTGTGTGTGTGTGTATATATATATAATATGACATATGTATATACAAATATTTGTAATACGTATATATCCATAAGCTGCTGCCATATTTAATTTTGTTCCCTGTAAGGTGTATAAGTGAAACCCAGATGCACCTATTGCCTTAAATCGATATGTATACATCTTGTTCTTTGGGATCCATGGTTAACCTGTTCCTCTTGGTCCTGACCCCTTTCATATTGCGGTCTTACACCCTGTTTGCTCACTGACATACCCAGGCTTATATGTGTCTCTGCCCTTAATCAAATAAGCAACTCATATATTATAACAATATGTAAGGAAAATTAATCTGAAGTGGTGATCGTTTCCTTGCTGCAACTAGGCTGCATCCCCACTATGTAGCATAGATTGATGTCATTATGCCTTGCTTATATAGCCTTAAACCATCACTTGAATCTGAGTAGTAGTGCATCGCTAGCCCGAAACTCAAGTTGTACATGCTATATGAATTTGTGAACACGAGTTACATATTGACCTATTCGACCATACTGTTGCATTTTATTATGATAGTGTTGTATGTGGTAGTGTCCATGCTTAATTTTCTTAGCACTATGGGATCCAAACATATCACTTCTTACTTCGGTGTAGTGTCATCAACTCATGCATGCATTTTCTATTGAAATATACTCATCTACCCTTTTTATGAAAAAATCTGGGGTTATTCCTATGTTGCCTTGCATTTCCTGGGTGTTATCTCTTTGCTTTATGGCTTGAACTTTTTTATTTTGCATGTCCATACATGTTGTATGTTGGTTGTATTAGAACTTATATAATCATTTAATCTTGGTGTTATTGGATCCTGCCATCGTGCACACTACCTGGTATTAAAATGTGAGGCATATATTTCCTTGTCCTTGTACCATCTTGAACCTTTAGACTTAAATGATGCATGTACTCGTATTACCTAAGTTGTTTCCATGCGTGCCTGCTTTTGATATTGGCAAAAATGATCTTATTATATTTAGCAGTTCACTGGTTATTATGCCCGAATCATTTAATAAATTATTGGGATTAAACTGATTATATTTATATCTTTATTTGAAGTTAAATAACTTGATATAAGTTTAATTCTGACTCGAGTGTTTTATGTTTTGCATGGAACACTCGGGTCAGATCCGAGTATTGCAGATTTAAAGATCTCAGTTACTGAAGTTAGAGAGTGACAAAGAGGCCCGCTTAAATTTGCAAGTTTTTGGTAAATAAATTAATGTATATTTTTCTTTCGCAATCTATATGAATTTTGTAGATTTTGATATTCTTTTGTATAAAAACTTCCACTGTGAGATATTGTAGTTTATTACTCTGTGATTCTGTGTATAATTCATTCTAAATCCTGTAAGCCAAAAAAGTATGTCGTTTCGAAAGTTTCGAGTTGGTTTAATTACTGACTTAGGGCGGTCAATAAGGCAGGTCGTTACAGCTGATATCAAAGCAAGGTTTATACATAGCTTGGCTTATTAGGTTTAAAAATTCATTAGAGAAAGGGTAGCCATACCGTAGAATGAGTGGAATTATCACCAGAATTGCCTAGAGAGAGCGTATTTTGAAAAATAAAGCATTTTGAAAATATTAATAATTTTGAAATGTAAAGTATTTTTAAATTTAGATCCTTACAAAATCTCCACTCTTCGAATCCGTTCTCTTCGATAGCTTTCTTTGTTAAGATCTCCTTAGATTTGAATATCGATCCCATTTGAAATCCATCTTTGGGTTGTCGTGGTTTATCGAGATTATGAGTGTAAATTAAGGGAATTAATAAAATTAGTTATTCACTTATTGAATTTGAATCAAATATTTGGGAAATTCTCGTAGTAAGAACAGATGGTGGTTGAAATTTAGGAAGTGTTAACTACTAAAGTATGTTTGTTGAATGGATGAATAAATTAAAGAATGTTAAAATCATTGAGATAAAATAAAAAGTATATATTGCAAATAAAGATAAGTTGTGGAATAAAATGATTTAGTTACAATTAAGGATATCATTTGACTAAAACTTGAGAATTTGCTTCTGGAATACTTTGAAATTGATATCTAAAGTTTTGGAAAAAGTACTAGTAGTATGTACAAGTATTTTCAAATAATTTTTTTAGTGAATTTATGAAATGTTTTCAAAAGGGAAAACATATGAATGGAGAACCCACTTTTGTCACTAGGAAATAATTTCAATGATAATTTCACTTCATTGAAATTTATTCTCGAGTCTCAAAGTAGGGAAGACCACTTTTGTAGCTTTTCCACTTGTTTATCCAACGAAGTTTGATTTGTCAAGCATGATTTGATATACACATATATGTACATTTTGAATGATTGAAAGAAAATCTGGAACGGATTCTCGAGTTTGGTCAAATGATAATCCTATGTATTAGGAAAGTGTAATTGTACATCTTGAGATGTTTTGATAAGAAATGATTGAACTCATGATTTCCAATTATTGAATTAAAAAATATATTTTTCGACTATTTGAATGATCCAATCCTTTGTGAACAAGATTTAAATTTTAAGTTCAATATAATCAAATAGATAATTAAATATTGGAAATGGAAAAAGGGGTATTTTATAAGTTTGAAAATTTGAAATATCTTGAATAAAATTTTGTTTAAGGAATGTTTTGACAAAAGTACTAATTGTGAAAATTAATTTTAGCTTGACTTTTGAAATCAAAGGGTTTTGATATTAAATTGCAAACTTAGATTAATATGTTAAAATATTTAGATTGAAGGTATGAATTTAACTTAATTAATTCAATGAATGACTTTGATTTATTGATATTTCGTTAGTATGCTGATAATTGAAGGAAAATGCAAAGTTTAAATGGTGTTCAAATTTAAAGTTTAAATTGGTTAACTTAAGGATTCTATTAAGCTTAACGGTTTAATAGATTAAAAAAATAAAATAACTTGTGAAGTATTGATTTAAGTGGTGAACTTGATATTTAGAAATTCGGAAGTTGGTTAGAACCAATAATACATAATGAATGAAGTATTCAAACTTCAAATGAAAATTGAAAATGAGAAATCGAAAGAGGAATTTGAGTTATGATCTAAATTGAAAACTTAATTCAAACTGAAAATTTTTCTATTGAATAATCTTAAGTTAAATTTAAGTTTGACTTCGATATTGGAATTTATGTTAGCTAAAATTTGAAAGGTTCGGAGCATTGGCTCGGATTGGAATAATTCTTATTATATGTTTTACCATTTTTTTATTTGAACTAAAGTATTAAATTTATCTATCTTATTTAATTATTCTATACCAAATCTGTTTTAATTCCTAGTAATTTTGCGAACTATTTTGTATCAAAATAGATTTCATTTATTCAAACCTATTTTATAGAACCTATCTAATTTATTTAAACTATTTTAGACCAAAACCTATTTATTTTATTTAAACCTATTTTATTTCAAGCTTATTATTTTACTCAAACTATTGTGTATTTCACTATTTTGAACATAAATATATATATATATATATTTCCGATCCGAGCAATTTAAATCCGAAATGATTGAATGTAAAGATTCAGTTGAATAATGAAAATTTTGATATGTACCCCAAATCGAATGTGAAGTTTAATAATGAATTGATTGTGAATATGAACCAGATTTGAAATGATATTGAGTATTCAAATTGATTGTAAAACCAAAACTGAATTGGTATTGAAATGGAATTTCGAGAAACATTAATTTTGAATATTTGATATGAGGTATTCAAGCCTTATATATGGAAGATTTATATAAGAATTATGATTAATTCGAAAGCTATTGATTTGGAAGGTAATTGTTTTAAAACAAAACCTTATATAATGGAATTTATATAAGAATGATATATTTGAAAACATGATGTTGAAAGGGAAATGTTATATAAATTGATATTTATGTAAGTTTGATATATGTGAAATGTGAAATGAAGTACTATATATAAAGTATGTATGTTTTCAGAATGAAGATATGGGAAGTACCTCTCATTTAGAATCGCAATTCCTAATGAGAGGGGTTATGTTGGCGCTCGTTGAGAGTGTCCATTGAAGATTGAAAATCGTAGCTACGTTGGTGCTCCATTGGTTGGAGTATCCATTGATAATGGAATCCCACTCGGTGGGATCACATTGATTATTATTACTTATTTGTTCTAGCGTAATTCGAGGAGTGAGATGCCTACAGTTACAGGCGATTCCACTGAGATAGTGGCGTAACCGCCGTGTAACTGCGATCTAGTGCCATAGTATAATTCGAGGGGTGCGATGTCTACAGTACAAGCGATTACACTGGGATTGTGGCATAACCGCCGTTTAACTACAATCTATGGCAACAACCATGGCGAAATTCGAGGGGTGTGATACCTATGGTTACAAACGATTCTACTGGGATAGTAGTGTAACTTCCGAGCAACCGCGATCCATGGGGAACATATTTTCCATATCTATTTTAAATGTTTTTAAGTACTTTCATTGGAAGTTGAAACAAGTATATTTAGTACATAGAGATTTTAGTCGTGCGCCTGGCTAGCATATGCCTAACGTCTGTAAGAATGACAGTAAACTCGTTAAACGTCTAAGTTATCAAGTATTTTTAAATGTTAAATAACAAATCAATAATATGCAACTAAATTTATACAACTTTAACACAATAAAATAAGAAATGAAAGTTTTAAATGTATTGAGAAATACAACAACTTTGGATTTTTAATAAAATACTTATTTATGATTTCAAAAGACATTTTTAAACACGAGAATCATATTTCCAAAATTTAAGTTTTATTATAAATAAATTAAGTTTTGACTATAAGAAAACTCGAACTTTAATGAAAGTGTTTGAAATCAAGATTCTAAATTTAATAAATAAATTTATTACAGATAAAATTAATAAATAATGTAAGGACGAATTTTCGAATTTGAAATCCTATAATTTATTGTGTTCCAAACTTAGTAAAATTTGTATAACTAAGAATATTTTGTTACAGATTTTTTCAATTTTTTTTTACAAACTCTCCTTTTCGAGGACAAAAAGTTCTGAGTGTGGGAGATTGTAACATCCCATTAATTTTGACCTTTTAAGTTATTGAATTAAATTAAATTAAAGGGAATTTTTATGAAATTTATGTAAAAAAATTATAATTAAAACATCAATGTTCGTTTCGTTGAATTTCGATTGAACGCGCTTCATTTAAGTTGTTACGTATAAACAGTTAGCGGTAACTATAATGAAAAAAACGTAAATAATGAGATTTCTTGCAAATAAAAATATATCAAATTTTAGCGCGATCGTATATTCATATAGATATATTGAACAAAACAATATTTTTTTTGTTGTGTATAAATAATAAAAAAAAGAGTTGGATTGTAAGGCGGTTTAAATATTAATTTACAGTCTAAAACTAATGGAAGATACAAATAAAAAACGCTTCTAAATTTGTAAAAGCCGGCCCTATTCTCTAGTCTATTTCGGTTGCGTGAAACTTGGATAACCACGTTTAAATTTCCAACATCATACGTGTGTGATACCGTGTGACTTTCGGTTCGATTGGTATGGGGTTTTAAAAGGATCAGATCCCTTATTCTCTGAAATGTCAGTTACTAAATATTATATTTAGTGTGGTGCTAAGAGCACCCCAATACGTTCTTCCTAATACCGCATTAAAAAAATTAAACTCATTAAATTTTGTGTGCTTTCTAATACCACATTACCTTTCCATTCTCATATCTCACTCAATCATTATCTGTCAAATTAATCACGTACTAAGATAATCCAAAAACCCAAATCTTTCGTAATCGTTGTCTTCTTCGAATCTCTCGCTGGAAAATTCAAATTCGTATGGTCATCTCTCAATTGTTTGGTTATCTGAAAACCCTATTTTTTTACTTCCTCTTCTAGTTTGCTAAATTCAAACCTTATTCATGGCTGTTGTACATTCTTCGGCATTGCGACGTCGAATTCGTTGATCGGTTACAGATCTACGGTTTAGCACGTTGAACGGTTTTAGAAATGAGGACGAACGAATATCGAGCGAAATAGGAATAGGGTAATACAGTGTGGTAGCCCCATTTTTTAAGTGTGTGGTATTAAGAAGAGTGTAATACTAATTTTTGTAGTATTTTCGCGGTATTAGGAAGAATATATTGGAGTGCCCTTAGCATCACACTATATTTATACACCTCAACCCACTTCACAATTCCCCACATTATTTTTGTGTGTTGCTATTCACACCCCCATTTAGACTTCTGACCACCTATACTAAAGGCCACCTATTTTTTATACCTCTCTACTTCTTTACACCACCTAAATTATTCAATTTCTAATCGGCTACCACCTCTGCCTTTAATTCTTCATCGTTCAAAAAAAAAAACGTCTTCTTCCTGAAATTTTCTCCATCGCTCTACAAGCTTGAAGATTTCCCTAAATTATCAACGCAATTTCAAGCATCCAATCAGCTGATTAACACCATAGAATCGCTCTACAACAGTATTCCACTTTTTCCCTGTTGTTTTACACCTAAGAATCAGCGTGTTCTGCGAATCAAATACCCAAAATCACATCGTTTAACAAAAAAAATTTAACATACTTCCGGTTTTACATGAATAATATTGATTGTAAATTAAACACAAACTACATACTTCATCAGTTGTAAAATGATCTGCCAAATCAACATTTGGTTCTTCAACGGCATTTGACTGATCATCTTGCGGCCTATTGCTATCATCCACATAGTTATCAAGTTTACCGTCAATCACATTGTCTTCCTACAAAGCTCAAATAAAAATAATTAAAACGATTTTTTTTGTAAATTTTGACATATAAATTGTTGTTCTATGAAGAAGACCCTAAAATTCAATAACTTACAATGTCATTCTCTATTACAACGTCATCGAAATTAACGTCCTCCAAACTCGAAGTAGAGAGAAGGATGAAAGAAAGCTCCTACAAAAATTAATACAAAACAAAAAAAATCTATAACAACAGAATAGATTATGCAGCATGATATACAAAACTAACATCTTTTTTGTCTTTATATTCTGTCCTCTATTCAGTCAAAAAAAATTATTTTTTCTTATGGTTTAGGATTTGATATTTGAGAATTTACGTTGTTTGAGAAGAGAAGAGAAGACATAGTATGGCTGTTATTGACTGAGTGAAAAGAAATAAAGTGGTGGTAGGAAGTAGGTCAAAAATAATACAATCTATTAATTTTTTAAAGGTGCCCAGTAGTCTAAATGGGGGTGTGAATAGCAGCACACATATTTTATCATTTTTACCCCTTCTTCATTTTGTTCTTAACAGCTGAAAATAATGTTTCCCCAAAATCATTTTCAGTAGCCTCCTTAAAAATCTTCCTTTCACCGTTTACCCTTATTGCCCATCACCTTGATCGACTAGCCTCGCTTCGCCTTCTCCTCCCTTTGCCATCGCCTCCTCCTCCTTTTGCAACTGCAATCCTCCCTTTCGCCGTCGCCAAATCGAACTCCACTTGCTTCTCCAAATCACCTCCTCGTCACTGCCTGCAGCATCACACACCCGTTCATCTGAGCCTCCAATGTATGCCTAAACCCAAGCTCCGGTTCCCAGTGTTTTCTTCACCTCCGAACAGCCCAGTAGTCTTTGCTCGGCTCGCCACTATTCACTCTGACACTGCTGCTCTTGCCAATCGTCGGCCAGGCCTTCAGCACTCCGCCCCAGCTCTACCCAACGGTGCTATACAACCAGTCTCGTACTTCCTTTCGTCGTCATAGCGATGGTGAATTACTCACGGTTACATTTATTCCCAGTTCCTTTCGTTATACTAAATATAATTAGTGTGCCTGTTTTTCTACTGCTTTTTTGTCATTTGGGTAGATTATCTTAGTTGAGCATTCCAGTCGTGGTTTGTATGATTTTTGAACTTGGTTGTGGGTATATATGTGGAGGTCGATTCCATTCGTGTATATATATATAATATGATATATGTATATACAAATTTTTGGTATACGTATATATTCATAAGTCGCTGCCATCTTTATTTTGTTCCCTGAAATGTGTATAAGTGAAACCCAAATGCACCTGTTGCTTTAAATTGGCATGTATAAATCTGTTCTTTGGGCGCCAGGGTTAACCCATTCCTCTTGGTCCTGACCCCTTTCGTATTGCGGTTATACACCCTGTTTGCTCACTGACGTACCCAGGTTTATACGCGTTTCGACCCTTAATCAGATAAGCAACTTATATATTATAGACTGTAGGGAAATTTAATCTGAATTGGTGATTGTTTCCTTGATGCAACTAGGCTGTATCCCCACTATGTAGCACAGATTGCTATCATTATGCCTTGGTTATATAGCCTTAAACCATCACTTAAGTCTGAGTAGTAGTGCACCGCTAGCCCGAAACTCTGGTTGAACATGCTATATGAATTTGTGAACACAAGTTATATACTGACCTATTCAAGCATACTGTTGCATTTTATCATAATAGTGTTGTATGTGGTAGTGTCCATCCCCATTTTTTTTGGCACTATGGGATCCAAACATATCTCTTCTTACTTCAGTGATGTGTCATCAACTCATGCGTGCATTTTCTATTAAAATATATTTTTCTACCCTTTTCATTAGAAAATCTGGGATTATTCCTATGCTGCCTAGCATTTTCTAGGTGTTATCTCTTTGCTTTATGGCTTGAGCTTTTCATTTTACATGTCCATAAATTTTGTATGTGGGTTGTATTATAACTTTATAATCATTTAATCTTGGTGTTATTGGAACCTACCACCGTGCACACTACCTGGAATTAAAATGTGAGGCATATTTTTCCTTGTCCTTGTATCATCTTGAACCCTTAGACTTAAATGATGCATGTACTCGTATTTCCTGAGTTGCTTCCATGCATGGCTGCTTTTGATATCGGCAAAAATGATCTTGTTATATTCGGAAGTTCACTGGTTATTATGCTCGAATCATATAATAAATTGTTGGGATTAAACTGATTATATTTATGTGTTTATTTGAAGTTAACTGACTTGAAATAAGTTTAATCCTGACTCGAGTGTTTTATGTTTTGCATGGAACGCTCGGGTCAGATCCTTGTGTTGTAGATTTAATGATCTCAGTTATTGAAGTTAGAGAGTGACAAAGAGGCCTGCTTTTGGTGTAATGTCCTAGAAATTTCGACAACTGGAATGTGAATTTTTTTTAGCAAAGCTAAGCCGATTTTTATAGTGGCCGCAACCACTTTCATTATAACAATTAATGAAAACGACTGGTTAAAGTGTCCAGTACACTATACAAGATAAATAGGAGTCAAGCAAAAGTAACTTCAGCTACTAATAATTTACACACGAATTACACGGTGAAGATGTCAGGTATCCCCAACATATCTTCAAAATAGAAGGAAGTATACCTGATGCTATTCATTATTCCTTTAACCAGTTCGCTCCATAGTTCTAGTAACAACCCGTATTTTCCATAACCTGTTATAACATAAATCAAGGCAGAATTTAATTTATAAATATGAATCAAGGGAAACGGGCTATGCCATTGCGTTCGTCTCGGAAAAATACGCGAAATAGAGTCCGAGTTTTCGAAAATCGGAGTCCGTATGACCCGATTAGGGCCCAACGAAGTTTTCTGAAAATTTCAAAGTAAAAACAGATTTCAAATTCAAGTTCTAATTTGGAAATTAGGCCAGTTTGGGCCAGGCGGGAAAATTCCCGCCAGAGCACCCAAGTCGACAGCCCTGTCGACTTGGGAGTCGACTTGGTTGGACCCAAGTCGACAGCCCTGTCGACTTGGCTGTCGACTTGGTCCAGCCGGGCTCTTTAGCCTGGTTCACCATTTTGAGATTGTGTTGAGCTTGGGGGCCAGATTCGGTTTTAAGGGCTGAGATTGGAACTAGGGTTTAATCCTATGGCCTAAAACACTTGCCTAATCTATAAATAAGACCCTAACCTACCCTAAATCATCATTATTCATTCTAGCAACTAAACTATGGCAAAATCATCCCTCTCATGGCCTCCACTCTCTTCATAAAATTCCTAAACAAATTCTTATGAGATTTTCCATGCATACAAGTGTTTCTAAACTTGTATGAGCCTCTTTAGCTTGCATTCAAGTCAAGTCTCTATATTTGCACCATAAAGAAAGAGTTTTGATCAATTTTGCTTGCATTTTTTGGGGTTTAATTGGTTGCATAAGGGTTTTCTTATATTTGCTATACTCATTTGAGTCTTCATAAGCATTGTAAGCCCTATTCTACTTTCATACTTAAACTCTAAAGTTAAATGTATGATATGCAAGTTTATATGCAAGTTTACTATGATGTGTTATGCAAGATCATCAAGTTATGTTATGCAAGTTTGATATGCAAGTTGTCATATGATATGCAAGTTATGCTATGCAAGTTTGGGTTGAACACTTTGTTCATACTATCATGTTATGCAAGCTTATTTTGGGTTTATGAACATAAAGCTCCAAGCTTTATGCCAAAGGTTGCATTTTGGCAACATGTAAGTTACCATATCTCTTATGATAACTTGCATGTGAGGCTAAATGCGAACTTATGGCCATGTCTACATGTCATTTAGCACCATGTATCATCAATATGCCAAGTTTGATTTTATGCATGCTTTTGGGGCCTAAAAATGTAATATGCAAGTATATGAACATATGTACATTTCTTATGCCACCATGTTGAACTTGTGGCTTCAATACCTTTATGTCATGATTATGCCAAGTTCCCTCTTTCTATCCTTTATGCGCTATTGCGATATGTAAGCGATGGGATTGCGTTTGGGGTTGGGTAAACTTAAAAGACATAAAAACATAAGCTTGGGAATTTACCTATTAAGTTAGGTCTACCCATTGGGAATTTACCTATTAAGTTAGGTCTACCCAATTGCTTGAAAATTTGTAACATGTTTTGGAAACATGATGGACATGACACTTAGAAAAGATAAGTGTGACCAACTCGAGGTTGGGTTGAGTTTGTAGCGTAAACCTACCCGGAACCGACCGGCGTAACTAGTTGCTACAAACAATAGGACCCAATGTGAGAAGTTGGTCATGTTGTACCTTGAACCCGAGGTTAGACCAAGTTGTGGTGTAAAGCTACCCGGACCCGCCCGGCTTAACTAGTAACCACAACAAGGTCTAATGTGAGAGGTTAAGGCGCATTAAATTAATTAATTAATGCCTCGTGATTAGGGTTAAGTCATGGTCCACTTAATACTTAACCAACTTGGGCTTGGTAGATTAATCGGGGTTAAGTCGTGAACTTATCGTTACACTTAACCAAGTTAATCCATGATTATCAAGAGGGTTAAACCGTACTTAACCCACTAGAAAATACTAGCAATGGGGGCCCACTCCGCAGTAACCCCAAAATCGTATCAGTAAGGCCGTAGGGGCTAGGCTAGGGAGGGGGCACGATTACTAGGCTGGAGGTAAGCGACCAAATAAACGACGGCCGTGTGGTACGCCGATGTAGTTCCGGACGGACTATGGTCGTGCACGTAGTCCGTATTTGGAGAAGTCACCCATGGGTACCAGTAGATCGAGACTGTGCACTCATGTTTATGGTGTCCAGGGGTTGGCACCCTAGGGCTTGATACACCCGAAGGGTGGACCCGACACAGTTCGACTACAATTATGTTTGGGCCGTATTGACACCAACACGTGACGAGTTAGGCTTAGGGAGCCAATCAACTAGACCGTTGGGTTGGACCTTGTATTAGGGTCATTTCATGTTATTGGACCGCGGGTTAGGGTCACTTCATGTTATTAGGCCAAAGCTTGGGCCAAGGGATCAATACTTGTTTATTCAAGTCATGTTAGTTTGCTAGTACACCTGTGGTGCAAAACCTTAATCCTGATTATGCGATGACACCTTTATCTACCTTGATAGTTAATCATCATGCTAGTATGTTGTTATCCTTATGTTCATCCCTGCTGTTCATGCTAGTTAACTTTATCAGTTTACATTGATTGTAGTAGGGCTTACTCGGTATTTTTGACTGACCTGTTTTCTTTCGCCTCTTTTCTTCCGTTTCCCCCCCCCCCCCCAAGGTTCTCAGGGAGGGAATATTGGAGCTTAGCTGGATTTCGGATTGCTTGCTTGTGGGATTTAGCTCATGTACGGTTTGACATGAAGCTAGCTATGGCTATCACTTCCTTTGGGGATTAGTACTTATGTATTTCGGTTTTTCAGTTGATGTTGTTTTATCTAGACTTGTTTATTTGGAAAGCTATGTTGTACCAGACTTGTTTTGAAATGTTTTGAAATCTTCCGCTGTTTTATCTTTGTTATTTACTCTGTTTACATATATACATATGTTCTTGTTCTGACTTGATATATCATTATGCATGTTTACCTGATTAAAACGCCCCTCCAAAGTCAGAGTGCTTGCTAGAGACACCCTGGCGGAGGTGGGGTGTTACATTTGGTATCAGAGCATATGGTTTACGAGAAGGAACAAAAAGGTTTTTAAAACTTTTGGAAAACTATTTTCAAAACAAAGTATAAAGTATTTTCCAAAGACAAGTCTAGTTTATTTTAAAGGCTATTCCCCAAAAAGCCATTAGCAAAATTCCTTCGTTTTTCTCCATTCTGAATCTGTCTTTTTCTTCATTTTCAGTATGGCCGATAACTTTGCTCTTCCGGAGGGAGTACACGTACCTGTGTGGTATAGGAGACTTTTGGAGGCTAGGGCGACCGAAGCCGGCCCCGCGGACGTTCCTCCTCCTCCTCCAGTAGTTAATGCTCCTCCTCCTCCGGTAGTTAATGTTCCTCCTCCTCCTGTCGCTGAGGTTCCTCCTCCCCCTCAGCATCCTCAACCGGACTTCGCAAAGACTTGCAAAGATTTCAAAGCAATGGGTGGCAAGAATTTTCAAGGCACCGAGACTTTTGTAGAGGCCAGAAATTGGTTGAAAGAGACCGAGGATTTATTTGCTATCTTTGGGTTAGATGATCAGAGGAAGATCTTGTTGGCGGTTTGGCTTATGAAGGATGAAGCCGCTTATTGGTGGGAAGTCACCAATGGTACTAGGCCTGTTGAGACTTGGGCCGATTTCAGGGCAAGGTTCATGCTTAAGTTTCTATCTTCTGCGGAGGAAAATCTGCAAATGGAGAGGTTCATAACTTTGAAACAAGGAGATATGTCTGTTAAAGAATATGTGAACAAGTTTAATCAGTTAGCTCGTTTTGGCTTGGATATGGTTAATACTCCTCAGAAGAAGGCTCTTCGTTTTGCTAGAGGATTGAATGAGCCGTTACAGGGATTGGCCATGTCACATATTCCCCATGGGGCCACGTTTGAGAGCTTGGTTGATATGGCGTTACTTCAGGGAGATGTCAAGAAAAATGATACTCAAGCCAAGAAGACTGATTCCCAGGGAAAAGGAAATCAGGGTAATCCTAGTGGTCAAAGCAGTCAAGGCAATCAGAACAAGAACAAGAGTCAAGGCAACAAGGGGAACAACAACAAGGGCAAGAACAACAAGGAGAAGTGCCATTATTGCGGCTCAGTTGGGCATCTTGTTAAGGATTGTAAGAAGAGGAAAAGGAAGAATGGTGAATGCTTTTTCTGCGGTAAGACTGGACATTTCAGCAAGGATTGCCCGAAGAAGCAAGGGCAAGGCCAGGGTCAGACTCAGCGTGCTGGACCTTCAAGAGGGCAAGTTCATGCTCTCAATACCGCTCCAGTTCCCGATCGAGGTAGTATTTCTGTTGAAAGCCTTGTATATATTTCTGATTTTCCAGTTCGTACCTTGTTTGATTCTGGTGCATCGCATAGCTTTATCTCATCTGATCTTGTTGATAGTTTGCACCTTAGTACTAGCTTGGTAGATGATCCCGTCTGTGTCTCAAATCCTATTGGGGGTTCCGCCCATTTGTCTATGATATGTGGGGATTTGAGGATCTCTATACTGAGTGTAGAGTTCTTGTGCAGTGCTTATGTTCTTGGTTTTAGGGGATACGGATTGATATTGGGCATGGATTGGCTGTCCAGATATGGAGCCATTCTTGATTGTGAGCATAGGGTTGTGAGGCTCGTGACTCGCCTCGGAAACACCCTAGAGATTTCTTGTGATCCGAGAGGTCCCGTCATGTTGTGCTATCTTGAATCACTCGACTTGTCAATGGAAACTCTTTAGTCTGTGAGAGTGGTTCGAGAGTATCCGGATGTTTTTGATGAAGTTAGGGGGTTGCCCCCTAAGCGAGAGATTGATTTCCGCATTTATCTGGTGGATAATGCAAAGCCGGTTTCTTTGCCCGTTCGGCACATGGCTCCGCGTGAAAGGCGGGAGCTAAGTAAGCAAGTGAAAGAGTTGCTTGAGAAGAACTTCATTAGACGAAGTATATCTGAATGGGGAGCGCCTGTGGTATTTGCTACCAAGGCAGATGGTTCTCTCCGAATTTGTGTTGACTATCGAGAGTTGAATAAGCTGACTAAGAAGAACAGACACCCGTTACCGAGGATTGATGATCTCTTTGACCAGCTTGTCGGTGCTTCTGTTTTCTCTCAGCTTGATCTTGCTACTGGATTTCATCAGTTCAGGGTAGCTGAAGATGGTATAGACAAGAGTGCGTTCAGGACTCCAGATGGATTCTTCGAATGGCTTGTCATGCCGTTCGGCTTGACTAATGCACCCGCATATTTCGTGGACTTGATGAGTAGGGTGTTCAGGGAGTTCTTGAACAAGTTTGTCGTGGTCTTCGTAGATGATATTCTGATCTTCTATAAGGATGAGGAAGAGCACGCAAGGCATCTCGTGGAGGTGATGGATACGCTTAGAGCGCATCAGTTGAAGGCCAAGTTCTCCAAGTGTCACTTTTGGAGAAGGGAAGTTAGATTCCTTGGGCATATAGTATCTAAGCAAGGCTTAGCGGTGGATCCCGCTAAGGTAGTTGCAGTTCAGGATTGGAAGACTCCAAGGAATGCAACCGAAGTGAGAAGTTTTCTAGGTCTTGCGGGTTTTTACCGGAAGTTCATCAAGGACTTCGCGAAGATTTCCGCTCCTCTCACTAAATTGACGAAGAAGCATTTAGTTTTTGCTTGGAGCATAGAATGCGAGCTTGCTTTTCAGAAGCTCAAGAGAGCTCTCACATCAGCACCTGTTCTAGCTTTGCCCGATGGAGGGAAGTTATTTACAGTATACACCGATGCATGTGGCACGGGGTTAGGAGCTGTTTTGATGCAAGAAGGAAGGGTGATATGCTTTGGCGGTAGACAACTCAAAGTGCATGAGAAGAATTATCCCACTCATGACTTAGAGTTGGCAGCAATAGTATATGCACTCAAGGCTTGGCACCATTATCTTCTGGGCGAAAGATTTGAGCTTTATACCGATCACAAGTCATTGAAGTATCTCTTTTCTCAGAAGGATCTGAATCTGAGGCAACAAAGATGGATGGAATTCTTGGCATCCTATGATTTTGAGATAGCTTATACCCCTGGCAAGGGGAATGTGGTAGCTGATGCATTGAGTAGAAGAAGGTTGACCCTAAGTCCTCTATTCGTTGAGATGAAGAATTTAGAGTATGTGGCAACCTTTGATTTCTCTTTGGCGATTGAGTCGATGACCGGCTCTTTAGCATCTCTGGAACTCAGACCTACCCTTCTTGATCAAGTTGGGGCTTCGCAGAGAGAAGACCCTCAGATAGTTGAGATTATGGATAAGCTGATTCGAGGAGAGGCGTCTAGTCATCTCGCTCGATATTCTATTGATGATAAGGGTTGGCTGAGGAGAGACGGAAGGTTATGTGTTCCAATGGTAGAAGATTTAGTAAGAAAAGTTCTTGAGGAAGCGCATCGCTCTAAGTTGACTATACATCCGGGCGGAGATAAGATGTATAAAGATATGAAGCGCATTTTCTTTTGGCCTGGGATGAAGAAAGATGTAGCAGAGTTTGTCTCTAGATGTATCATTTGCCAGCAAGTTAAAGCCGAGTCGAAGAAGCCCGGTGGGCTATTGCATCCTCTAGACGTTCCACTTTGGAAGTGGGAGAGTATTTCCATGGATTTTATCGATGGGCTACCAAGGTCAAGGAAAGGGAATACGAGCATTTGGGTTATTGTGGATAGACTTACGAAGAGTGCTCATTTCATTCCGGTAAAGAGCAAGAGGAAGGCATCTTGGCTAGCGTCTGTATATCTTCGTGAGATTGTGAGACTACATGGAGTCCCTTCTAGTATAGTCAGTGACCGTGACCCAATCTTTACAAGTCAATTCTGGAATAGCTTGCAAGAAGCTATGGGCACGAGGTTGAATCTAAGTACGGCCTATCACCCACAGACGGACGGTCAAACCGAAAGGGTGAATAGGGTACTCGAGGATCTGTTGAGGCTTTGTATTCTGGATTTTGGTGGTACTTGGAAAGACCATCTTCCTCTTGTTGAGTTTGCATATAATAACAGTTATCAGGCAAGCATAGGGATGGCACCATTTGAAGCTTTATATGGGAGGTCGTGCAAGTCGCCTACATGTTGGTGGGAGACTACAGATGAGCTTATACTTGGGCCTGATATGATCAGAGATACATCCGAGAAGGTCGAGTTGATTCGGAGACGGATGAAAGCGGCCCAAGACCGACAGAAATCCTATGCTGATAAGCGAAGAACTGATTTGGAGTTTGATGTTGGGGATATGGTTTTCGTGAAGGTTTCTCCTTTGCGGAATGTGGTCCGATTTGGAGCCGTTGGGAAGTTAGCACCGAGGTTTGTTGGACCATTCCCTATTGTAGAGAGGATCAGGCAGATGGCTTATAGAGTGAAGTTGCCCGAGAAGCTTGCCGGAGTACACGATGTTTTTCATGTCTCGCATCTCCGGAAGTGTTTACATGAATCAGCAGAGGTTGTTGAGCCAAGTGTTCTGAAAGATGTGGAAGTTGAGAAAGAGGCTACCTTGAGGAGAGCTCCGATTCGTATCTTGGGGACAGAGACCAAGAAGCTAAGGAATCGAGAGGTCAAGTTGGTGAAGGTTCAATGGGGTGAAGCCGAAGAAGACGCAACTTGGGAAACCGAGGAGAAGATGCGTGGGCTTTATCCATTCCTTTTTGAGGGTACACTCCCAATCTCTTTTCTTTGTTAGCATATCTTTCTCTTTGCTATCCATGTTTATCTAGTTTATCGTGTTAACCTTGTCATGAGAACCTTAGGTAGAAACCCTTTGGATGAAACATGTGTTTGAAACATGTTATGCTTGATGGTTGCAAGTGGTTGCAAGTGTTTGCAAGTGGTTACTCGTGGATGCATTATACACGTTAGGCACTAGATCGGCTCACACACTCCTCATATTGCATATGCATGAGTGTTTATGCTTATTCATGGATGAAAATTTTTGTGTTATCACATGGATGCTGCATATGGATGTATGTTATGTGCACACATATAGATGTTATACATTATGTTAGGAATTGCATACATATGGATTCATTTCACTAACATAATTTGCATTGATGATATTTGCATTAAATAAGGACATATACACACACCTTTGCATATGTTCATACAACATTTAGAATCTTGTAAGGACAATGGTTGCTCGTGGATGATGTTTTGAGTAGATGGATGATTGGATGGTAGGATACGTTCTTCCTAACTTGAAGATTTCGGGGACGAAATCCTTTAAGGAGGGGAGAATGTAACAACCCGTATTTTCCATAACCTGTTATAACATAAATCAAGGCAGAATTTAATTTATAAATCTGAATCAAGGGAAACGGGCTATGCCATTGCGTTCATCTCGGAAAAATACGCGAAATAGAGTCCGAGTTTTCGAAAATCGGAGTCCGTATGACCCGATTAGGGCCCAACGAAGTTTTCTGAAAATTTCAAAGTAAAAACAGATTTCAAATTCAAGTTCTAATTTGGAAATTGGGCCAGTTTGGGCCAGGCGGGAAAATTCCCGCCAGAGCACCCAAGTCGACAGCCCTGTCGACTTGGGAGTCGACTTGGTTGGACCCAAGTCGACAGCCCTGTCGACTTGGCTGTCGACTTGGTCCAGCCGGGCTCTTTAGCCTGGTGCACCATTTTGAGATTGTGTTGAGCTTGGGGGCCAGATTCGGTTTTAAGGGCTGAGATTGGAACTAGGGTTTAATCCTATGGCCTAAAACACTTGCCTAATCTATAAATAAGACCCTAACCTACCCTAAATCATCATTATTCATTCTAGCAACTAAACTATGGCAAAATCATCCCTCTCATGGCCTCCACTCTCTTCATAAAATTCCTAAACAAATTCTTATGAGATTTTCCATGCATACAAGTGTTTCTAAACTTGTATGAGCCTCTTTAGCTTGCATTCAAGTCAAGTCTCTATATTTGCACCATAAAGAAAGAGTTTTGATCAATTTTGCTTGCATTTTTTGGGGTTTAATTGGTTGCATAAGGGTTTTCTTATATTTGCTATACTCATTTGAGTCTTCATAAGCATTGTAAGCCCTATTCTACTTTCATACTTAAACTCTAAAGTTAAATGTATGATATGCAAGTTTATATGCAAGTTTACTATGATGTGTTATGCAAGATCATCAAGTTATGTTATGCAAGTTTGATATGCAAGTTGTCATATGATATGCAAGTTATGCTATGCAAGTTTGGGTTGAACACTTTGTTCATACTATCATGTTATGCAAGCTTATTTTGGGTTTATGAACATAAAGCTCCAAGCTTTATGCCAAAGGTTGCATTTTGGCAACATGTAAGTTATCATATCTCTTATGATAACTTGCATGTGAGGCTAAATGCGAACTTATGGCCATGTCTACATGTCATTTAGCACCATGTATCATCAATATGCCAAGTTTGATTTTATGCATGCTTTTGGGGCCTAAAAATGTAATATGCAAGTATATGAACATATGTATATTTCTTATGCCACCATGTTGAACTTGTGGCTTCAATACCTTTATGTCATGATTATGCCAAGTTCCCTCTTTCTATCTTTTATGCGCTATTGCGATATGTAAGCGATGGGATTGCGTTTGGGGTTGGGTAAACTTAAAAGACATAAAAACATAAGCTTGGGAATTTACCTATTAAGTTAGGTCTACCCATTGGGAATTTACCTATTAAGTTAGGTCTACCCAATTGCTTGAAAATTTGTAACATGTTTTGGAAACATGATGGACATGACACTTAGAAAAGATAAGTGTGACCAACTCGAGGTTGGGTTGAGTTTGTAGCGTAAACCTACCCGGAACCGACCGGCGTAACTAGTTGCTACAAACAATAGGACCCAATGTGAGAAGTTGGTCATGTTGTACCTTGAACCCGAGGTTAGACCAAGTTGTGGTGTAAAGCTACCCGGACCCGCCCGGCTTAACTAGTAACCACAACAAGGTCTAATGTGAGAGGTTAAGGCGCATTAAATTAATTAATTAATGCCTCGTGATTAGGGTTAAGTCATGGTCCACTTAATACTTAACCAACTTGGGCTTGGTAGATTAATCGGGGTTAAGTCGTGAACTTATCGTTACACTTAACCAAGTTAATCCATGATTATCAAGAGGGTTAAACCGTACTTAACCCACTAGAAAATACTAGCAATGGGGGCCCACTCCGCAGTAACCCCAAAATCGTATCAGTAAGGCCGTAGGGGCTAGGCTAGGGAGGGGCACGATTACTGGGCTGGAGGTAAGCGACCAAATAAACGACGGCCGTGTGGTACGCCGATGTAGTTCCGGACGGACTATGGTCGTGCACGTAGTCCGTATTTGGAGAAGTCACCCATGGGTACCAGTAGATCGAGACTGTGCACTCATGTTTATGGTGTCCAGGGGTTGGCACCCTAGGGCTTGATACACCCGAAGGGTGGACCCGGCACAGTTCGACTTCAATTATGTTTGGGCCGTATTGACACCAACACGTGACGAGTTAGGCTTAGGGAGCCGATCGACTAGACCGTTGGGTTGGACCTTGTATTAGGGTCATTTCATGTTATTGGACCGCGGGTTAGGGTCACTTCATGTTATTAGGCCAAAGCTTGGGCCAAGGGATCAATACTTGTTTATTCAAGTCATGTTAGTTTGCTAGTACACCTGTGGTGCAAAACCTTAATCCTGATTATGCGATGACACCTTTATCTACCTTGATAGTTAATCATCATGCTAGTATGTTGTTATCCTTATGTTCATCCCTGCTGCTCATGCTAGTTAACTTTATCAGTTTACATTGATTGTAGTAGGGCTTACTCAGTCTTTTTGACTGACCTGTTTTCTTTCGCCTCTTTTCTTCCGTTTCCCCCCCCCCCCCAGGTTCTCAGGGAGGGAATATTGGAGCTTAGCTGGATTTCGGATTGCTTGCTTGTGGGATTTAGCTCATGTACGGTTTGACATGAAGCTAGCTATGGCTATCACTTCTTTTGGGGATTAGTACTTATGTATTTCGGTTTTTCAGTTGATGTTGTTTTATCTAGACTTGTTTATTTGGAAAGCTATGTTGTACCAGACTTGTTTTGAAATGTTTTGAAATCTTCCGCTGTTTTATCTTTGTTATTTACTCTGTTTACATATATACATATGTTCTTGTTCTGCCTTGATATATCATTATGCATGTTTACCTGATTAAAACGCCCCTCCAAAGTCAGAGTGCTTGCTAGAGACACCCTGGCGGAGGTGGGGTGTTACAGTTCTACCATCAGTTTGCGTTTGCCATTAAAAATAACGTCATTTCTGTGTTTCCATATAACCCCCACAAACTTCTTAATAGCTAAAAGCATAAGTACTCTTTTATCATCCCTCCAACTCATAGTTTTATAGAGATAACACCATTCAATACTACTCACCCAGGACACATCAGTTCTGCCCATGCCATTCATCAGTTTAGACCACAGATGGTAGGTGGTTTTACAGTGGAAAAACAAGTGTATATTTGTTTCAATGTCTTCATTACATAACATACAGTCAGGGTCGTCTAGCATGCCAAGCTTAAACAGCTTATCCTTAGTGTTCATGGCATTCATCAAAACCTTCCAAAGCATTAAGTTTTCAGTTTCACTACTGTGATAATTCCAAACCCTCCTGTTCCAAGCAAAATGCATATCATCTGCACATGCGTTCCAACATTTGTTAATAGTGGAGATTGGATGTTTAGCAAAAGTAGGGAACCACACTACCATGTCATGAGAATCTGTAGGGTAGTTTTGTTCCTTGATTTCACTCCACATTTGTCTAACAATCTGATTCGAAGTATACGGAAGAGTCAACCTTCCATTATGTAAGAAATGCTTCGTTTTTGCATCATTAGCAATACCAGACTGAATTCTTTGATTGTAGCTGACAGCTTTAGCAAGTATAATACCATTACCTACCCAAGGATCATACCAAAAACTTACATTTTCGTTGTTAGAAGAGATCACATGCACATGCTTTAGTAAATCGGTCCTAAGTTTTAGCAAAGATCTCCAAGTCCAACTGCATGAAGGTGGAATATCCATCGTCCAAAAGCAATTGCGCTTGAGATTATGCTTTAGCGTCCAATTTACCTATAAGGAGTTTTTCCGAGCTACTAAGTTAGTAAAGTGAGAACTCATTGCAGCTTTATTCCACACTTTGAGATTGAGAATGCCAAGTCCACCACTACACTTGGTTTTCTCTAGCTTTGCAAAACTGATCGGCTTATGCTTGTTCGTATACATGTTGCTAGACCACACAAAATTGTTGAAAGCTTGTTGAATCATATTAATAAGCTTGCCCGAAAAAATGAAAGTTCTAGCCCGATATGTAGTGTATGAGAGTAACACCGATTTGACGAGTGTGATCCTCCCCGCTTGTGATAAAGTTTTGCAAGACCAAGAGCTAATAGCCATCGTAATTTTATCAAACAATAACATATAGTTTGCCATAGTAATTCTCGACATGACCATAGGAATGCCTAAATAATTGGAAGCATCAACCGATATTGTTAGCCCAGTCAACGTTGTGATCATGTCGGCATGTTGCTGCCCTACCCTGGCAAGTATAATGGTAGATTTGGAGGGGTTTAAGGCAAGACCGTAGAAACTGTAAATGGAATTCAGCACATTTAATAAGCCGAAGATTGAGCTGATGGAAGGCTTGGTAAAGACAATGAGATCGTCGGAAAACAAAAGAGAAGTGATCATCGGATCCTTGCATTTGGGGTGAATTCAATCTCCTTCCTAATTACAGCGCGATCGATCATTCTCGTGAGCATCTCCATAACCAAAATAAATAGGTATGAAGACATCGGATCACCTTGCCTTATTCCTTGGGAACACTTGAAGTATCCCTTTGTACTCCCATTGTAATTCAGGGAGAAATGAACTGTGGATAGACATGCATACGTCCAGGCAACGAAGAATGGAGGGAAGCCTATCTTTACATGACCCATGTTATTGTAGTCCAATGCAAAGAGTCATACGCCTTTCTTATGTGCAGTTTGATCATCGCACGTGGGGAGATAGAAACACTATTATATCCTTTCAACAATTCATGAGATAATAAAACATTATCGAGAATACTTCTATTAGCAAGGAAAGTTGTCGGGTTTTCAGATATCAAAGACGGAAGCACAATCTTAAGCCTGCACGCAATTATCTTCGAGATGCATTTGTAAATGATATTATAGCAGGCAATCGGTCTAAAATCACTGACTTTCGTAGGGTGGTCACATTTTGGAATTAGAGCAAGATTAGTGGCATTAATCCCACTCAACATCTTAAAGTTTGCAAAAAAAAAATTAGAACTGCTTTGTATATATCAAGCTTGATTATGTTCTAACAAGTAATGAAAAAGTGGGCATTAAACCCATCGGGACCACCGCAGAATTCCTTGTTCATGGAGAAGATACAATCTTTTTTCTCTGCCTTACTAACTTCCATACTGGGGCCAGCTTGTTGTGTTGGACTAAGAGTGGGCAAAGACAAACCATCAATAATATTTAGATCAGGCACAAAGTTGTCGGACTTTCCCAAAAGACTAGCAAAATAATTAATAAACGCAACATCGACCAATTCTGGGGTGCTAAAAGAGACACCATTTTCATCTTCAATTGACACTGTTTGATTTGGATGTCTTTACCTTCAAGTATTCATGGTAGAACTTTGAGCTTCTTTCGCCCTCATTATTCCATTTAAACTAGGACTTCTGCTTGCACATCTCTTGCTCAATTTTCAAAGCATCTTGGTATTTGCGTAGAATACCAAATTCAATCCTCGTTAATTCTTCATTCTATGGGTTTGCCATAGCCTCAAGCTAAGCTATTGCAAGAGCAATTTTAAGTGCGTTGGATAGGTGAACTCCCTTGCAAAATTTGCTAGCTGCCCATGCAGATAAATCTCTTTTAACCTGTTTGAGTTTTTGCTGCAAAACAAACATTGGTGTACCAAAAAAGTTAGAAGCCCGTGCATTATTAACTACAAGTAGAAAGTCAAGTTCAAGTGTCCAAATATTAAAAAAATTAAAGGAGGAAACTCTTTCCATGGCACCCTTGTCAAGGGTTATAATATAAGGAGCGTTATCAGAAAGCAGAGGAGGAGGGAGGAAAGTACACTACAAGAAATTCGACCTTTACTTACTAATATTTTACCTACCAACAAATATGGGTAGGTAAGGAGAACCTTTATTTACCAATATTTAATGGTAAAATCTATTGGTAGGTAAACATTGTCAATGTTATAAAATTGTTGAAGGATAATTATCTACCAATAATTATAGGTAGGTAAAATGTATTATCCACACATATACGTAAGGATAATTTTTTTGGTGATTAGCCTCTACATTTTTTTCATATCATTTTTGTTGACACATTTTTTGGCAAAAGCTGTCACACATGGAATTCCTGAATGATGACATGCTCGAGCGATGGAAACGACGTCAGAAGACATTGAGAGATTTGGTCAAAATCACATCCTCAACATAAACAGGCCGGAAACTCCTATCAGGCGACCTCTTTTGGGCCCGAAAACAGCGATTACGGAGCTGGGCTCTGTAACTTTTGTAGATCTTTGAGTTAGCTTCAGTTTGAGCTTCAGCTTGGCTCAATCGGACTTACGGTTTGAAAGTTATGCCCGTTTCCGTAAACTGGTGTAATCTGGCAATTTCCTAGATAAAACGACGAAGCAGCACACGATCGGAGTATGGATCACGCACCCTCGGATCGTCCCTCATCGGATCGCCCCTCATCGGATCGCCCTCCTCAGACCACGATCCGTCCGTGGTACATCTCACGATCCGACCCGATCGCCAGCACTTCACTCCAGCTTCACCATGCCGCTCACGACCAGACTCGGCTCGTGATAGCCATATCACGATCCGACCCATGACCACGATCCGACCCATGACCACGATCCGACCCCATGATCGCGATTCGACCTTCAGACCTGCAGATACGCTCCCTGTTTTGACCTATTCTCATGCCACATCTTGCTACTATTATCCTGGATCGGGTGCCACGTACCCCATCACGATCCGATCCCCGCACCTGCTCCTGCACAGCTTGTTCTGACCTATTCTCAAGGCTATTTTCACTCCAACTTGCATGGATCTTATTACACATGTCATATGACGATTTGGAGATGATTTTTGGACGTTTTCCACCTCTTTTCGAGATTTTTGGGATGCGTGCCACGTGTCCCGCGATCCGCCTGCTGTAAACAGCTATAAATACACCATTCGAAGGCATTTTCAGGGACTTTTGGCCATTCTTCTTCACTGCTTCCACCATTACTGAAGTGGAAGGATTTTGCACCCTTCTCCACATAAATTCTCCTCTTCTAATCTCAATTAACACACGGATTGTGTGTCTGTATGTAGCTGATTCTTGTAATCTGTCAGTATAACAATAAGATTATAAAGTGGACGTAGGCTACATCTACACCCGAACCACTATAAAAATCTCGTGTGTCTCCTCTTAATTTACTATTTTCTGCATTTCTGTGATCTGCGATCTGCATTTGGATGTTAGGCCCAATTTTTGGTCTAACAATTTTAAACTTTCATTAAAAATAATGCTGAGTTGTGTGATGATGTGTCAAAAAAATTATTCTAGCAATTTTTTTGAATTGAAGATTTTGTTTACATGTCCTAGCAATGTTTTCATTATAAAATCATGTCTTTATTAATTATTAATAACTATTTGGTAATATGAAATAATTAACGGCTAATGAATTGATAATCAATAATTAAATTGTAAATAGTTAATATTAAATAATAATTTTTAATAACTTATCATACATTGTTAAAAAATTTAAACAATTGGCTACAAAAGTTTTAACTATAATTTTTTCAAAAATGTTTCACATTTTCGCACTAATATGTCATTATCTCAAATGACTAAAACATATTTTCTCTAGTTTATTGTAGAGACGCAATTCATACCATCCTCGGGCTATAAATTTAACAGCTTATTTTAAATCAAATCTATAGGTACAAAACTCAATCCATGTGATCTTCTTTGTGGCCTCATTCCACGTAGTCTCTTTTGATTGGCCATCTGCAGAATAGGATATTAAAAGCAAAAACGGCATAAAATTGCATTAATAATGAAAATCAAATTTGGGCATAAAGTGGATTTCGGTTGTTTTAATCTTTAGTACGCAAATTCTATTTGTACATCATAAATTGCCTTATATACACTATTTTTTCTTAAATTATACACACAACCTTTTGCTTAGTATATACACCATACGTATTACTAAACTATCCTCAGGTTAATATAAAATAAAATAATAGTCTCATTTCAGAATCATTCTCTAATGCATTGATCGAACAAAGGGACCTTAATTTCTAAAATGAGTGAACTCACTTTTGCAATTCAAATTCAAATTCAATTCCTTAATTGAAGTTATATTTAATCAGTTTTTCATATATCAAATTTTAACTTTAAAATTTGAATAACAGAATGTTAAAATATTTAAATTTTGACTTTAAATTAAAAATTAATTTAAATATTGTAAAAGGTTAAAAAAAATAGGAATTGTACTCCTTGAACCATAATAATTTTAGTACTTAGTTTGAAAATTTATTTTATCAAATTGAAATGCAAGATGTAAAAACTAAGTATATATAAATATCATTAAAAAGAATATGAATATAATTTAATGCTTCCATGGAAAATAAATTAAATTCACTTGCTGGCACATAGAAATTTCAGTTATTTTATGTATGAAATTTTGCCAATTATATATGATGTGGATGTATCAAATTTTCATTCTTTAATTTTAATTATTTTTTAATAAGTGTATTTCTATCTTTAGTTTAATAAGGATATTTTTTCGTTTAATTGTATTGATTTTTTTATGGTGTAAGTAAAGCAATTAATGATGTTAGAATAAAATTTGCTATTTTAGTATTAAAAAAAATAGGACATTCCAATTGTTTTCTGTGTTCAAACTATTTGTGAATACTTTTTTTTAAGTCAATCTTATATATGATAAATAAATATTTATTGCCTAATAAGTAATACAGACTGTGAACAGTCTTATATATATAATAAAAAAATATTTATTGCCTTATAATATTGGATATGGTAACATATTAACAAAGTAAATCTTCTGATAAAATCTGCAATAAATCTTTATTAATTGTCCCTCAATTCACGCATACAATTACATATACACTGTCACTAATACACAAATAAATGCCGCTAGTTTCCACTTTTACTACACAATCAGTAAAATAAAAAACGAATGATGCCACCATTCACGCTTCAGCAAGCAACCATTCATGATTCCGCAAGCAAACAAGAAACTTTTTTCAACAAGCACCAACATCAACCTATTCCTCCCACAGTAAAAGCGAAAGTGAACTGAAAAGATGAAGTATCCATTGATGATATGAGCATCACGCTAGCGACGTATTTCGTTTGAACCTATTTTGACTACCACAGATCCATCCTCCAACTTTACCCCATTGTCTGCTTCTTATCTACGGTACGTTCTCAGACATGAACTGACAGTCCAAGTTTAAATAATGATCCGATAAATCATGTTTCCTTTAGCCTTCTTCTCACTTTCGGTATTTTTCTGTTGAGGAGTAGGAATGATGATTTAGCGATTGCACAATGAATCCAAAGTCGCATCTTCCTACATGTGATTAGGAACTGAAAGGAGTTAAGGTAAGCATGGAGTGCTAATATCTTCTGAGTTGGGCCTTTTAGAAAGTGTCTAAAGAAGCCATGAATTTGTATACTTTACTTTTAAGGTCCTTCCAGTAAGAAACTACTTTGATTCTATGTAGCGTGCTTTTAATTCCTGAGTGACTAGCTAAGTGAGAAGAGTGGAATTAATCTGAGAGAATGTTCTAGATAATAGCAGCATCAAAATTAGTGAGTATTCTTGTTTGTAGAATAGATGATATCTTTTTACTACCCTTATAAAATTATAGTTGTAAGCTTTAATTATAAAATGAATTAGTTGCTATCAAATATTTTATTGCCCAGAGCCAGGGACTTTGTATAATTGATATAGCCTTGAGTTCCAAAGTAAATTTTGCGTATACTTCTATACATCTAGATAAATGGTCAATTACCGTGTGTTCTCTGTTCTTGTTTTCTACCGGAAAAATTAATCAAAGCAAGCTCCTTTGTTGCTAACGTCAATGCTAGCAATCATTCTCAATAAAGTAAGCATCCGTAGATAAGAAGCACCATATTATTTCCTTTACTTTATTACTAATTTCCACTTTATATTTCTCTACAATCCCTTATTCAATATTAGTGGGTATTCTTTCTTTACCGTAGTATTACCGATGCATCATATTGTTCGATTTCTATCAGTTTTTTTAATGAGTGAGAATGAGCTATGAATTATATAGCATCTTTAGACTGTCGTTGGCTTGAAACAGTGAGCAATTGATAATAAAATTTATAGCCAAACTATTGTGCGCTCAACAACTAATTATTGGATTTATTTGGGTTCTTGAATTTGTTTTATTTGGTTATGCGCTCATTCACACCTAACTATTCATTTGTTAGCTCAGTTTTGTTTTTTTCCTCTATAGTATAAAAAACTGCAGGTTTTCTTCAATCTAACTATTTCGGGAATGGCAGTATATATTAGTTGTAATATTAAAAA
This sequence comes from Allium sativum, assembly GCA_030737875.1. Taxonomy (NCBI): domain Eukaryota; kingdom Viridiplantae; phylum Streptophyta; class Magnoliopsida; order Asparagales; family Amaryllidaceae; genus Allium; species Allium sativum. The sequence continues at coordinate 35,602,509 of CM060919.1, forward strand.
ACATATTAAGTATGTTACCATCCTTAAATTGTCATCATATATGTGATGAATTATGCGTGGAATATGACAGTCTCTGTTATGTTGGAATGGTATTGATTTTTTTTATTACTGATAAAGTTATTGAATGCATTAAATAATGATCCGATATCTTCTGCTTCTTCTTTATGCATGGAAGATTTTTCAAAAGTAAAGATTCCCTTTTCTAATATTTTCATCTTCATGAGTTTGATCTTAACTTTCTCAAGTAATTTTTTATTCATTTTTATTCTAAGATTTAGTAGCGGTATGAATTTAACTCTAATTTTATTCGATTGCTACTGTTCTTGGTTGACTAGAAATTTCAGCCATATTGCGATTTTAACTTGCTAAATTAATTTTGTTCAGTTTAAATGTTTAATCTTTATGCTTAAGAAAATTTGTTTTGCATTTGTATGTGCAAAATAAACATCAAACATAATTTAGTTTTAATTCTTAAAATAAGAAGCTACTACCTCTGATATTTCTACTAAGACATGTATTTTTGATAGCGATAATAATATAGCCCATCATAATGCTTCTACTGTTCTTGTTCAAAATCCTTGAAACAAAGCAATATTTTGTTTGTTACCGTGGTCATTTCTACAAAAAAATATGATTCTTTTAAAACTTATAATTTAATTATTTCTTGTAGCTTCAAAGGTGGTCCAAGTATAAATTTCCACTGAGGGAAAAACTCTTCAACAAAGACTGTCAGAGATTGGAAAAACTTATTCAATACGGCTGGTAACTGCAATTTTGTAGAAACTACCGTTGTTCGGGGCTGTGTGTGTGATTGTGTGTGTGTATACACACACACACACACTCATTTGACCCTGTCTAGAAAAATGATGAGAAACAACCCAACTAACTGAGGTAAATAAAATTTAAATCAAATTTATATTTGAAAATTAAATTGTTTCTTTTTCAATTTACTGTTCTATTTTATTATGACAGGTACGAAAGACGACTGGACAAATTCTGGAGCAAGAAGCCGATGACTAAAACTAGAGTGAAAGTGTGAGTGACTATGTACATGTATATGAGTGAATGAGTATGTAGTAAGGAGCTAATGTATACGAGGAAATGTAGCGAGGAAGTGTATGTATAAGTGATTGTGTAATAGTAAGGAAATAATATGTGTATTATTTGAAAGTGTAATAAATAATAAATATTTGTTATTTATTTGAATAAATATTTGTGTAAATATTCAATTTTTGTAAATACTTATTTATTGTAAATAATGTCATGTGGCCTAAAAAAGGATATCATACGCACTAATCAAATGATGACAGATAGACAAATTATTGTTTGACACATGGACAAATTATTGTTTGACACATGAACCAATCATTAAATGCCAAGTGTCATCATTAATATATGCTATGTGTATACTACTACGACAACCATGTCAGCAGCCATGTATGATAACACATCATCAGCCATGTCAACAGCCATGTAGGATGACAGATCATCAGCCATGTTAACAACTATGTAGGATGACACATCATCAAACACATCAGCTGATGACTCATTATTTGAGTCATAATGTTGTGGGGTTCATTAATTCTTTTACCTACCAATATCAATAAGTGTAGCTAAAGCTCTTTCTCTACTAAGCTTTACCTACTAATTTCTACCAATTCGATATTAGTAGCTAAAATATATTACCCACCATTATGTTATTTTTATCTACGCTTACAATTGGTAGGAAAAGACCCCATTTTCTTGTAGTGGTAGAGATGGTAGGCTATTTGGATAAGGTCGGAAGGTTACAAAAGGTATGATCTGTTTTACTATATATTCTCCGACCACTTCTTCTCATGTTATTCCAGGAAAAACGAACACCGCTATAAGGTATAAGGAGCAATTCAGAATTAATGAGGGCCGAGTTTAGAGGAGCAATATCTCCGATAAGCACAGGATTACCACCTATGCGATCACCGAATCCATAAAGGCAATTGAAGTCACCAGATATGATCCAAGGGTGAGTTTGTTGGGAGAAGTGAGGGAGATAATTTTTATCAACATAGACACGGTTAAATAGAAAGAAGTGTTAGAGTCGAAGTGAAGCAGATGGAAATGGATAAATTTCTTGTGAGATAGGATTGAAGTAGCAACATAAATGGTTGGGTCAAAGAGCAGGAAGATTCTACCATAACGGGTAAGATGAGCTCCTCTTATGTTCCATGTTCCAATCTTAGTGATCATTGGAACCGCTTGATTGCTTATGTTGGCTCTTACTTCTAGTATTAGAAGATGGTGAAGTAGCAGATAAAGGAAGAATTAAGAGATATTTATGGTTCATCAAAGGATTTGACTTTGTTCTTTTTGAGCTTTTTCTTTTTTGATTTGCAACTCAAGTGCGAAGAAGAAGAAATGGATTGTTTGGGGAAAAGCGAAGAGGGGTCATGGTCAGAGAATTGGAGAGGAGGAGGGGGAGGATCAGGGTATCTAGGAGGAGGTTTTAAGTGTGAGAAAGGTGATATGGAAGACGACAAAACATTTATTACGATGTCATCGGAATTTTGATGAAATTAATTGAAGATTTAATTATTATTGATCATTTTTACTGGAGTGAGAAATTTAAAATAAAATATATTATTTGTACATGAATTAAATTTAATATTTAATTTAGAATGGTTGGTGAGAATCAAATATTTATTGTAGAATATTTGAATTGACTTTTGTTGAGTATTTAAATTGGATTTGGAATTCGACTGAAAATATAAATGGTTGAATTTAAAAATAAAAATAAATGTTATTGACGTTAAATAAATTATAAATTTTATTTGTTGAGATATACGGAAAATTGGCTTGGATATGTGTGTATTTTTGTATATAAAGAAAATGAAATTTTACATTTTAAATTTGAAATGTAGTAGAGTTGCTGGTGGACGAACGAGATGAAAATCAATAAACTAATAACTAATTTAAAAATAAAATATCGTTATACACAAATGGAGTCGGATTACAATTAAACTTATTTTATTGAATTCAGAACATTGAAATGAAAGGGTACGTATAATTTTTGTCATATTTAAAGGGGATTGTTAAAGGGACTCCATTTTTTGTTAAGGGAGGGACAAGTTTTTAATTTTTGATGAATTGTTAGGGGGGGGGACAAAATAAGTTAGCCCCCCTTAACCATATAATTAAAAATTACAATACTATCTTTATGGTCCTCTTATACCTTAAAACCTAAATCCTAATTAATGACTATATGAAATATTAATCGCAACCTACCCACTCACCGTCTGAACAAATTGGAAATCTTCCTGAAACTATACGGCCCTTCGTTGCCATCTTTGTCATGAAATCAACAGTGCTCTGTTACCATTTTAATATTCTTATGTCCTTCATTTTATGAGATCAACAGTGCTCTGTTACCCTATTTAAATACTGTGTTTGCTCGTGGTAAAATTTAATTTTCTAATTTTAACTAAATATAACATACCCTGAATATCACCTACACCCGTTTAAATCACGCCGACCTAGATTCTGATATACGCCGTGTTCTTATCTCCGATCCTTTTCTTCTATGAAAATCAGTTCGTTCCCCCAATTTCTTCAGCAAGGAATTGTTCCTCATTTTCAATTTTAATGGTCATCGAAACCGATACTCTCCCCAAATCAAGGTTTCGATTTTCCCTATATTATAACAATGGATGCCATCAAAAATCACCACCCTGTTCCTTCGCCCAGCGTCCCTCTTCGAGCACCTCTCCACGTCTTGGCCAACTTCCTTCACTCCTAAATGCCAGATCTCGCGCATGACAGCCACCGCGCAGTGCCACTGTCATCAAAGCCACTATATTCTTTCTACTACAAAATATGTCGCTGCCTTTCCAATGAGCTCCAACACGCTCTCCGACGACCTAAAATTTGTTTGCCTTCACGCCATTGATGCTTGAAATCGCTCCTGCTTCTTGCATTGCGCCTCTTCATTATCGCCACAGATGAGTACCCCTCACGGTTATTCTGTGTTCTCGTGATTTAACTTCTATGATTAAAGTAGAATTTGTTTGCTGGACTGGTTGATTTGCTTCATGGTTGAATTATCATTTTCGGTTGTCATGGCCATGCTATTTTGCGTCATTGAGTCTGTGTGTTGGTGCCTTGACTGCATGCTATTTTGCTTCATTGTTAAATTATAGAACAGTATAGTTCGATTTATATTGATATCCATTATGTCGAATGATCATTAGAAGTGGATCAAAAGAATTTGTAACAACCTATTTCTTTAAATGTGTAATTAATATATATATATATATATATATATATATATATATATATATATATATATATATATATAGCGCTCAATGGCACCCCAAATAGTGAGCATCTCATATGCCTCCTTATATAAACCAAGCATTTATATTAGAATAAGTGAGTGGAAGGTGAAAGAATGAGTGGAAGAAGTAAGAAACGGGATATATGGTGGAAATAAGGGGCCATTTAGGGGTGCTGAACTATTTGGGGTGCCACTGAATGCTCGCCATATATATATAGAGAGAGAGAAGCGTTCAAGAGTACCCCAAATAGTGCAGCACCCCTTTAGCCCCCTAATTTCCACCACACATTCTCGTTTCTCTCTCCTTCCACTAACTCTCTCTTCCCACTAACTTATTTAATTATAAATATTTGGCTACGGTTCGAATGCAAAACGGATGCCCAAAAAATGGGGTGACATATAACCCTCCTATATATGTATATACATATATATATATATATAAACCTGAAATACTATCGAAGTGGACTTTAAGGGCTTTTTGTTCCAAGGACAGGATGTATCTTTATCTTCCAAAAGAAAACTAGCGCAATTTTTAAAGTTGGATCTAATTTTTTTTCATTGATCTTTGATCGATCAAATTACATAGATGGTAACAGTTTATCTCATTGTCGGCAACGATAGTTGATGCAAGTAATTTCTAGTTCTTCTGTTTTGGCGATATTTAGTATCATTTTATTTTAGGTTAATATTGGTATGCAGTTGGTTTATTTCTTTTTACTAATGCTACAGTATAGTTTTTTTTATTCGTTTTAATTACAGGTGTGTTTTTTATGTTATTAGTAGTTTCCTCTAATAACTGTAATTCTCTTCCAGTCGTTTTGGCTATGAAGATAATATTTTATTACACGATTCTAAATAATTAGTAGTAATCACTAATCAGAGTGTACTTACATATTAGATTCAGTTTATCCATTCATTTTTATCAAACAGAGTTTAGTTTAGCTTCTCTAAGAGACCCATACACCATCAAGTACATGCTGTGTTGTTTGCCATTCCCATGTTGATTTGTCCATGCGCCTTCATATACTACCGTGCATGTTTATAACCATATATACATAGGTATATATGTGTGCATTTAAAACTAGTGATACTAAACAAACATAATGCTGCAAAACAAAACAGTGAGTATAGAAAAGGTTCCATTTCTTTGTTCGACCAGTCATAATTGCCCTGTTGGTTCCCATTTTTTAGCTTACTGCTTTGTTGATTCTATGCTAAATTATGTGAAGGCCTAACAGTGAATAAAATTTTATTTTTACATTTTGGTTTTTGCTTTGAGCTTGCTAAGGCCTAAGTTTGGTGAACCGTCTAAGAAACCATGTTGTAGCCTCATTACACCATCTGCTCCTATATAGTGGACATTGTCTTCCCTACCTTGATTCATTTTGTAGCTTTTATTTTTGAACCTTAAACTGAACTCGCATGTTTGACTGTGGCTATTATTCTTGAAACCTGTTTTGAACTGCGTGTATGTATTTTTAGATATGTATTGGTACACATCACTTTGTGTATTTCAACAAGTTTCACCTACCCTTAAATTGCATGGAAATCTAAATTTAGGTAGGTGTTGTTTGTCATGTATGGAAAGAGGAAAACATAAGAGAAATTTTCATTTATCTTTGAATTAAAAATCCAGATACTCTATTTGGTTTGCTAAAAATTAATACCCCATTTGTTTTGCTGAAAGCTAATACCCCATTGTTCTGCTGAAAGATGATACTCTATGATTTTTTGCTAAATTTTATAAAGGCAAAAACTACATTTCTCTTGGCATAACATTTTGGCCTTGGTTGTTCCTATACTGGTTGAAATTTGTTTCCATATAGTTGATCATTGATAGGATGCACATGTTGTCTCATACCCGTTGTTCATTCCTTGTTTATTCGAAGCATGATTATAATATATACACACACGCATATACATACATACATACATACATATATATATATATATATATATATATATATACACACGCACATCACTGTATATGTATATATATGTCATCGGCAAATGTATATATATAAAAATATATATGTTGTCCTGACTTATTCGTCCCAAAATCGTTATGACCGGAGTTAATACTTCGATATAATTAACTACTCTATTTCATTTTATATTGAACGTGGACCATGATTTAATCCTGATTCGAGTGTTTTATGTTTTGTATGGAACGCTCGGGTCAGACCTGAGCAATCCAGATTTAAAGATTACAGCTTAGGATTCGAAGATTGGCGAAGCTGGGGATTCCAAAGATGGCGCACTCTCAAGATTTAAACAGTAAAGAATTTTTTTTGTATTCAATTGTTTTTAAATTTCGCTGTACTGAAAAAAAATTGTATCAAAAATTCTGATTATATATAAAAGTTTATTTTGCTATTCGATATTGTATTATTTATTTATTTTGTATTTTTCTATGTTGATTCTATTTAAAACTCTCTAAGCTAATAACGATCCGTCGGTTTGAACGCTTTAAGTTGGTTAAATTAATAATTTGAAGTAGTCAAAAAGGCGGGAGGTTACATTTGGTCTGCTTAAAATTCACAAATCTTTGGTAAATAAATTAATGTATAATTTTCTTCTGTTGTCTATATGAATTTTGTAAACTTTAATATTTTTTTTGTATAAAATTTCCGCTGTGAGATATTGTAGTTTATTTACTCTGTGATTATGTGTATAATTCTGTTTAAACCCTATAAAGCAAAACAATCTGTCATTTTAAACATTTCGAGTTGGTTTAATTACCGATTTGGGGCCGTCAAAAAGGCAGGTAGTTACCGTCACTCACAAAGGTACTAACAAGGTTGAGCAAGATATCAATGCTTAAAAATCAATTTCAGAATTTCAAAATGAATGAAAATGAACCTATTACTAATATGCACTCTAGATTCCAAAATATTTATCACTCGTTACTAGGATTAGGAGAAAATTATTCTGACTCTGAGATAGTATCGAAAATCCTGAACTCTTTAACGGAAGAATCGGAAAGAAAGGTCTTAGCAATCAAACAAGGAAACGATCTTTCAACCGTGGAACTAGAAGAGTTAATAGGAAACTTAATGTCTTGTGAGGTTAACTTGCAGACAAAACGAGTACAGGCACAAGATAAAAAAAATGTGGCAAGCAATGCAGAATAAGATGAACCGAAATCTAACAATGATGATCTAGCATTCATTGACAAAAATCTCAAAAAGTTTTTTAAATAAGAAAGAGCAATAGAAATAATGGCAAGAGGAGTACCAACTCAAACAAACCATCATCATCGGTAATGGAATGTTATAACTGTCATAAGAAAGGGCACATGTAAAAAGATTGTTCATAGCAAAAGAAGGAACATCGCAATAAACGCAAGAAGGATAGATTTTAGAAAGAAGGCAATTTTGGTCATTTGGGATATTCAGATTCTTCCTCTTCAGAAAGTGATAGCGACAGTGAAAACGAAGAAGAAAATGTCTGTTTCATGGCAAAAGATACTGTAGTGATTTTTTTTGAAGATATGGTAGAAATAAATGCAGAATTATTGGAATCTAGGAATAACTTTAGAAGAAAATATAAACATGCGAATGAGGATCAAAAAACGAATGAATTCGAAAGAGATTTGCTGAAAGATGAAAAAGCGATATTAGAAGAAGAAACTACAAAACTTCAAGAATCACTTTTTGATGCAAATTCTCAACTTTCTTTATTGAGTCAAGAAATTGAAACTCAAATAGAAAAGAATGATATGCTTACTTACGAGAATCATGAGTTAAAAACCATGATTAAATTAGTAAAATTAGATAAATCAACTCTCAAGAACAAACTAGACGGAATTACTAAAAATGTCACTAATTTTAATAAAGGTAGAGAGAATTTATCTAGAATAATAGAAAATTCTCAACTATCATTTAGTAAAAAGGGATTAGGATATAAGTCAAACACTAATGTTTCTAAGAAGACAAACCAGAAGAAATCTACTAAGATTGATTCTAGCAAATCATTAATATCATCCAACAAGAAAAGAGTTTCTAAAACTTTCAATATATTGGTTCCTAAAACAAATAATTATCTGATTAGGAATAAATATTAAAAAAAAATCCTAGAAGTTGTACATAATAATACGGATTATATTTTTAAAAGGGAAACTGAACGCTCTTGGGTTTGGCTTTCTAAGACCTAACTCTTTGGACCTAACGGAGGAAGTGGGTACCAACATCATTACATATTTTTTTCATGTACCACTTAAGAAAAGAGGAAAATGGATACTCGACAGTGGCTGCTCAAAACACATGACAGGAGACAAAGATACGTTGACTAACATTACTTAATCAGATGGAGGATCTTTCACTTTTGGAGACAATTCTAAGGGATATGTCATCGGCAAAGGCGATGTGAGCAATTATGGTACATTTAATTTACCTCTTATTTCGAATGTTTGTCTAGTTAAGGACCTTAAATATAACTTATTAAGTATAAGTCAGTTATGTGACAAGGGTTTTAAAATCACGTTTTCAGAAAACAAATGTAATATCTAGATCAGAATAATAATCTTATTTTCGAAGGTAATAGAGATAGAAATATTTATATTTTAAATATGAAAGTTAATAATAATTCAAACACTTGTTTATTAGCTAAAGAAAATGATCCTTGACTATGGCACAAAAGGTTTTGTCACACAAATTTTAAATCAATTAATAAGATTTCGAAAAATGAACTTGTAAAAGGTTTGCCTAAAATGAATTTTAAAGTTAATAACCTTTGTGACTCATGTCAACTAGGAAAATTAACAAAATTGTCATTTAAATCTAAAAAAGTCATTTCAACATTACAACCATTAGAACTACTACATATGGATTTATTTAGGCCAACTCAAATACAGTTTATAAATCATAACAGATACGTGTTTGTAATAGTTGATGATTTTTCTAGATATACCTGGACGATATTTTTGAAAAATAAAAGTGACACCTTTGATCATTTTAAGATGTTTGTTAAATAAATCCAAATTTTAAAAGGTTTGAAAATTAAAAATATAAGAAGTGATCATGAAGGAGAATTCGAAAATGAAAATTTTGATCTATATTGTAAAAGGACAGGAATTTTTCATAATTTATTGTTTCCTAAACTCCACAAAAAATGGAGTTGTAGAACAGAAAAATCGAACTTTTCAAGAGTGCAGGAACGTTATTAAATGGAAGCACGTTACCAAAACATTTCTGGGCAGAAGCAGTTGCAGCAGCCTGTTATGTATTGAATCGTGTTTTCATTCAACCTCTTACTAAAAACACTCCATACGAACTTTTTAACGGTAGAAAACCAAATGTTTCATATTTTAGAATTTTTGGATCAAAATGTTTTATTTTCAATACTGAAGATCAGTCGGGAAATTCGATTCGAAATCTGATGAAGGAATTTTTCTTAGATATTCAGATCGAAGTAAAGCTTACCATATTTTCAATAAAAGGTCAAATAAAATCGAAGAATCGCTTCGTGTTTCTTTTGATGAAAATTTTATTCAATATTCTTATAATAATGAGATTTTGAAAAATAGTAATTCTTATTATGATGGTAACTTTAATTATATTAGAGAGGATGAAAACGTTATTTATAATAATAATAATAATGAAAATATTACTGAAAATCAAGATACTTCTGATAAAATTGATAATCAAAGTGAAAACATTTCCACAGAAAATGATAATATTGATACTAGAGAAGATGAAAACATTGTTCATAATAATGAAGTAAGATCTCCACCAAGAATATTACGAGGTCATCTAGTTCAAAATATTATTGGTGTGATAAATTAAAATGTATGAACCAGAAATCAATTAAATTTTGTAAATCACGTAGCATTTTTATCCAATACTGAACCTAAAAACTCAAAAGACGCATCTTCTGATGAAAATTGGAGTATTGATATGCAAGAAGAATTAAATCAGTTTGAATGAAATAAAGTTTGGGTATTAGTTCCTATACCAACCGATCAAGCTATTATTGGAACAAAATGGGTTTACAAAAATAAAACCGACGAATTAGGTAATATAACTAGAAATAAAGCTAGATTAGTCGCACAAGGTTATTATCAAGAAGAAATTGACTATGAATAAACATTTGCTCCAGTCGCTAAACTAGAAGCAATACAAATTTTATTAGCATATGCTTGTTTTTAATATTTTCAAACTTTATCAAATGAACGTTTAAAAGTAAATTTTTAAATGCTTATATCAGAGAAAATGTTTATGTTGAACAACCCACCTGTGTTTGTTTATGAAAATATCCAGATCATCTGTATAAACTTACGAAAGCTTTATATAGTCTAAAACAAGCTCCACGAGCTTTGTATGAGTGATTCAAAAGCTATTTAATTAAATCTGGATTTGAAATTGGTAAACTTGATCAAACTCTATTTATAAAAAGTTCTAAAAATGATATTTTAATAGTTCAAATTTATGTAGATGATATTATTTTTGGGTCAACAAATAAAAAATTATGTAAAGAATTTTCAGATATAATGACGAAAGAATTTGAGATGTCACACATAGGTGAATTATCTTATCTTTTAGGTCATCAAATTAAACAATTATAAAATGGTATTTTTATAAATCAAGAAAAATATTATAATAACTTAATAGAATGTTTTGCATGGAAAATATTTCATGTAAACCAACACCCGTGAGTACAACTACACACTTAGATAAAGACGATGATGGCAAAAATGTTGATAAAAAATTATATTCTAGCATGATAGGATATCTTTTGTATTTAACAGCAAGTAGACCGGATATTATGATGTGTGTTTGTATATATGCTCGATTTCAAGCCAATCCAAACGAATCACATTTAAGAGAAGTGAAACATATATTACATTATCTTAGACATACCAAAGATTTTGGACACTTTTATCCGAAAGATTGTTCCTTTGAATTAGTATCCTATAGTGATGTTGGTTTTGGAGGATCACGGATGGATAGAAGAAGTACCAGTGGTACATGTCATTTTATTGGCAGATCAATATTATCTGGGTTTAGCAAGAAACAAAATTGTGTATCACTATCAACATGTTAAGCAGAACACATACTTGCGGCTTTGGCTTGTGCTCAAGTCGTTTACATGCAGCAAACGACTAAAGATTTTGGAATAAACCTATATAAATCTACAATTTATTGTGATAATTCCAGTGCAATTAACTTGTCTAAAAATCCAGTTAATCATTCAAGAACTAAACACATTGATATTCGACACCATTTCTTACAAGATTGCATTGAGAAAAATATAATAGACTTAGAATTCGTTTCATCGAAAATCAAATTGCCGACATATTCACGAAACCGTTGCTTGAAAACGCTTTTATAAATTTAAGACGAGAACTCAGTATTATGTCCGCTAAATATGTGTAACAATTTTTGATCCAAACATAAAATTATTTTGAGATTTTCAAATTTTCAATTTTCTAAACCAACCATGACTCGAACTTAAGACCTCTTAATTGACACTCAAATGTCTTAACCCTTTGAGCTATATGTGTTTCTTGTTCAAGTCACTCATATATGTTCATTACCCTAGAAAAACTCTACATTATATATATATACACTCACACACATACATCTTCTCAATTCAACTGTTTTTCTATAAGGAAACAGTCAAATTCTTATTTACTGATTATATAGAATTTTGTCGTTTAAAAAGTTTCGTTTCCATCTATTCTAATCTAAGCTCTATATTTAATATAAGCCATAGTGTTTTCCTATTCATACTCATCCAATCTCTATAAATAAACAAACTTATCTTTAATTTTTTATTTACACTTCTACGACTTACTTAATACCAAAAATATGTCTTCTCCAACTCCCTCATCCGACTCTTCCAATAATATCATCACCTTACCTGATGCAAATCGAAAAACTCCATGTCATACCCATACAAATATTGTATGGGGTGTACTCCGAATGAGAAAAAGACCAAGGTTGTATTATTTGGAGGTTCATCGTGAACAAAAGCTAAGATAGACGAAATGCATCGCTACCAACGTAAATCGCTTACATTACAGCGCGAAATGTACTATGAGCAGAAAGTTAACTCATGACATCTTGGGATTATTGAACATATTGCCATGAAACTTTGTGGATCTCCGTCTCACTACGTCGATGATCAAATGTTAACTCCAATCCGTCGACAGATCATTCCTTCTCCCTAGTGGCCACCAATATCGCCAAACTCTTGGGATAAAAATGAAGAATCAAACGAGAAGAGGGAAAAGGAGTTCAAAAAGCCAAGTCCAAAAAACTAAACTTAGTGTTATTTCAATTTTTTAATTATCTTGTTTTTTTTTTATTATATTTTGTTTGTGGTTCATAATAATATTTATCTTATTTTGGGTTAAATAATCATAAGATTTTTTTTATATATACACTTTTATTACAAAAATAGAGGGTACTAGAAAAACAGTCCTAGGTCAGTTGACATACCCAAGGGTACCAGTCGACTATCCCAAAACATGAAAAATATTTTTTTTCAAGATCAGTCGACTGACCCAGAACCCGAAAGATTCCCAGATCTGGTTCAATCGACCGACCTCCTAGTTCAATTAGCTGAATTGAGAATTTTCTGGACATAACTACCCTGTCTACCTCCTTTTACCCACTTTTGTCCATTTCACTTTATCACTTTTACCCAAATTCTCCAAAATTCTCAGAAATTACCCTAATTTCTATTTACCTTACACCACCAAAAATTAAATATTTTCAATTCAAATTCAATGACTATGCCTCCTAAGAGACAAAGAGTTGCTCAACCTTCTGGTCAATCTACCGTTGATCCACAAATTCATCAATGGCTCTACAATGACATGACAGTAAGGAGATGGAAGAAGATGCACAATTCTACTATCTTTGAAGGTTCTTTCATAAATTTTGAAGACTTTGCTTCGTATGGTATTCAATTCATAGCTAGCCAAAGTAGTTTAGAATCACCTTTTAATATCAATAACAGCTACTTTTTAATCCCAATTTAGATCATCAACAAGTGGCTGACCAAGTTGATTTTGTTTGTAGTTTGGTTTGTGGTGTACCAATTTTTATATCTCTAGATCGAGTGGAAAATATTCTTCACTCACCAAACAAGGTTATACATCTAAATGATGTTGATTGTCACATAATTGTGTGTGATGAAGTAAGTCATAGATTTTTAGGTGATACATTCGTGAACTAAAGTCCACTTCACTTAGACCGGTAGCAAGAGTTTTTACACAAAGCTTTAGTGCATACAATTACCCCAAGATCCAGTAGTCATGAGTTTGTATATCAACATAATTTCAAGGACCTTTATGCAATATATGGAAATATAAAGGTTAATTAGCTCCGACTCATTCTTGATGAGTTTCTTTGCTTCAGCAACAAACGCATGAATATCATCTAATACAGTGAATATATCATGTGAATGCTCAAAGTAAGAGAAATTCCAACACCCGACTCCCTAATAACCAAAATACACACCATCACTTTGAAAACCTTATCCCTTATGAAACTTCCTAAAAATGTACCACCAAGAATTATCTCCTTCCAAGAATGGTTTCAACGTCAACAAGGACCACAACCGGCACAAGAGTCTCGCCATCCCACTAGACATACACAATCCATAATTCGTGATGAAGATAAGATATGGATTGCGGATCTTGGACTAGGTGAACACAAATTTATTGCTATAATGTGTCACAATCAACAAATTTTAGACTTTCGGATTAAGAAGGTCGAGAAAAAGATGAACAAAATCGATGGATTTTTCGATACGCTTTGGGAAGCTATCTCTTGTACTTCTTGACCATTTGTAGCACTTCAAGGGGTCCGGGAAAACGTCCAGCTTTTACGTGGTCTACATCGGAAAAGAACGAGAGTAGTAAAAACTTGAATAACTGATGAGGTGGCTTTGGAGTTGTTGGCGAAAGATCACATGCAAGAAAGGGTAAAAACATCGTGGAGTAAGCTTTTATGTATCTTTAGGTTGGTATTTTAATATATCTAAGACTTATACAAGGCTTGTACTAAATAGCCTTGTTAGTATGCTTCATTTTGGTTTGTTTTATGAACTTCTTAAGTTGTTACTATGGTATTGTATCTACCTTATGAATATGTTGTGCTTCATCTGTTTATCTTGTGTTGTATCTTCTTTTTGATGATGACAAAGGGGGAGAAAATCCATTATTGACTGACAAATGCAGGAAATAATATCATCACATATTCAAGGGGAGTAAGTATAAAATATTTTACTATTTGATATCGAATATTATCCATATTTATTGGTTTTCATCAATCAAAAAGGGGAGAATGTTGAGTCATAGTTTTGATTCATGACACGAAGAACAACTAGTATGGCAGCAAAAAGAGAACATCGACAAACTAGATCTCAAGTTAGTGTATATATGATGAAGTTTCGAGTCTTGAGTCATATATTAATACTTGTTAAAATCTCTCCTCTGCAAATATGTATATATATTTAAATTATATATACATATATATATATCCATGCACTAATTTTGCGCATACTGCACAAAATATACCAGGTCTGTCGACTGACCTATAAAACATTGTTCAATATGCACAAAATGCACACACATATATATATGTTTGAATATTCAGTTGACAGACATAGAACTTCGATTTACTGAATTTCTACAACGGCTATTTTCTGAAAAGTCACCAATTTTTGTGAAGAGATATGATTTGTAATCAAAAGTTTTTATAGACTGCTTTTCATCGAATCTCTTCACCATAAGTTACAACTATTTATACTATTGGCATGCTTTTAAGTCAAAACAGTCACACGTGAAACCTCTATTTAACAATACGCTCAAGTATCGGGAACATCGTCAGAAGACAGGAAGCGATTTGGTTAAAGTCGCATAGCAAACAAAGAACGGCTTGAATCTCCTAACAGATGACCTTTTTTGGACCCGAAAACATCAATTATGGAGCTTTGCTCTGTAGCTCTTGTAGCTCTCAGAATTAGCTTCAAGTAGAGCTTTCGTTTGGCTAAAATGGACTTGCGGTTTGGAAGTTACGCCCATTTCCGTGAACGGGTGTAAACTAGCATCGAAAACTTGGATCCTGGCACCGGCTCCCCCCCACTCGGCTCATGGGCCACCACCTGGTTCGTAAGCGCCATCTCGTGATGGCCAGGCATCTGAAGCATGACCCACCTCCGGCTCGTGATACACCCTTGGACCACGACCCATTCATGGTGGACCTCTGGACCATGACCCGCTCGTGGGCTCACCATCCCAGCTTCTCACATCAGCTCGCCACCTCGGTTCGCGAATAGGGGTCGCAAACCGCCTGTACTGGACCAGCTTCTGCTCATATATTGGCCTGTTCTTAAGGCTAGTCTCACTCCTATCAACCCCGATCTCATTACACATGGCATGGCACGACTTGGAGAGGATTTCTCCATGTTTTTCACCTCATTTTGGGATTTTTGGGATGCGTGCCACGTGACTCACGAACCGGTTTCAGGAAATGGCTATAAATACATCATTTGGAGGATTTTCAATGGACTTTTGGCCATTCTTCTTCACAACATCCACCATTGATAACACAAGGACTTTGTGTGCTTCTTAAGGCCAATTCAACTCAGTCTAACACGAGCATTTCGTGTATAAAATCACTCTCTTTTCTTCACTTCTCCGTAAAAATACAAGGATGTTTTATGTAAATGGATCTTACGGGTTGTAAGACGGCATTGTAATTGTAATTTCTTAGGATTTAAGAAGATATAAAGTGGATGTAGGCTTGGTTGGAGCTGAACCACTATAAAAACCTCGTGTGTCCTCTGTGATTTACTATTTTTCTGCATTTCTGTGATCTGCGATTTGTGGTTGTGAGGCCTTCACACTGCATTTGGGTGTTAGGCCCAGATTTTGGTCTAACATATACATTATATATAGGTGATCTAAACATCAAACAAATCACCTTTCTTACTTCTGATCTTATTTATATATTCTTCTAATATTCTAATTTCTGCATTCTGAAAGTTGCATGAGCATACTTGCATACTCTATATTCGAGCAGTATCTTTCTTCCTTATCTTCTTATACAAAAACTATACATACATATATTAGAGGAGAAGATTATAGGAAGGGTGTACTATAAAGAGAGACAAATCAGTGTTATCAAAGAAAACAAATAGTCTACGTACTTTTCTTTTTTCTGTAAAGTCATGTTCTGCTGCTCAGGCGCATTAATCCTCATCGGCTGCTGAGGAGAAATCATGTTTCGCTGCTCAGATCCCTGTACTGCTGCTCAGGGGTTGTATAAACATATTCCTTTGGGTAAAGAGAGGGTTATTGCTTAGTGAAACTCCCGAAGGTGTCTGAGAGTGGACGTAGGACGGTGCTCCGAACTAGTATAAAAATTCCTGGTGTCGTTTACTTTATTTATTGTATTTATAAATTGCTTATTTGTGATATCTTAATATTTATCTCATTAAATTTTTACTTGCATAAATATATCAAAATATAGCATATCACATTATCAACACTTCCGCATTTACATTTAACTCCATATTATTCGATCCTACTCTAACCGTCTATTTAATTTTTACGCAAATTAATTGATAAAGGCTTAGGCTCCCATTGGTCTAGGCACAATTCAAAAATAAATAAAAAGGGAAAAGTCTAGGCAACTCGTAAGGCCTAGACTCAGAAATGAACAAAATAAGTAAAATAGGGCATTGCAAGACTGTAAATAAAATCATAGCAAAGAAGGGGATAAAGAAGAGGAATTGCTTACAAATAAATAAAGTGAAAAGGATTAAACATAGGCAACAAATAGATTGTAATAACTAGCAGAAAACAAACTTCTAAATACTGTAAATATAAATCTTGTAGATTTAAACTATTTTATTGTCTCAATCTTTCTTATATAAATAGTTGATCTAAAAATTACATAAAACTCATAGGGAAAAGGTTGCAAGTCCAGAAAAAGGCTTTGGTAGAAGAAGAATCATTCCGATCTACAATTGGACAGTACTCTGATCTATTCCTCAATTTTATTTTTATTTTAAAACATTGTAGAGCGAAGGCTGAGGTAATGAAGAAAGAGAAGTGTGGGGGAAAAGTGAGGAGTACTGGTCAACTTATAGGTATAGAAGGATAATCAAAGCACTAGGATGATTAAGTTTTCAATCTCAGCTCTCAAAAACACGTCAATAGAATTCTCAAGAGGCTTACAATAACGTCGATCTCATGCCAGGCCCGAAATCGTGCCTGGTAGTAATATGGGTCGACCAACCCGCCTATGTGGGTCAACATAGGGATCAACCTACATGGGTCCTGGTCGACCACATGGTCAACCCGGTTATGGGATGGGTGCCCATTACTCCACTGATTTCGGCTTGATTACTTTTTTAATCTTTGGTTTAAATTTCAAACTTCAATTGACCATATCTTGTTCGTTTTTGTTAGTTTTACCAAAACTAAAAGTCTACCCAAACCACAATTTCATAATGGACCCAACGGTGAAATCCCTTTGCCCAATTCTGAATATTATTTTGATTAATACCTGTTTATTACTCATTTCTATTTAATTATTGTTTAATTAAATTTGGGGTATTACAAGAATACCTCTAATTTAATTCTCTACCATCTCTCTCTCAAATATCTAAGTGTTATTTAGAGTTATAAGATCATTTGTAATTAAAGATCGAAGGATAAAAGTCATATCAAGTCTTTCTTCTAATATATTATTGAAATGGTGTGGTTGTAGATCACTTAAATCAACTGGGTGTAGTTATAGCCATCAAACCAACTAGGTGTTCTTATAGCCGATAAACCAATTAGCTGATCTTGTAGCCTGGTTAAATCAAGAGTGTTCCCTGTGTTCAGAAACTAGTAGGGGTGGACCTCGTGGCCCTGAAATAGAGATTATATTATTGAAGATTATTTAAAAAGAAATCTGCATGACCCTGAGTTGTATAGGAATGGATGTAGTTTAACTCCGAACCAGTATAAAATCCAGGAATGTTCTTTCCTTTAATGGTTTTACTTATTATTTACACCCACGATTGATTCTGTGACTATTTTATATCTGTGACTTGCATTTGATTTTGATATTTTCAAAAAATTCATAAATTCCATTAAGTACTATTCACCCCCTTAGTGTTAAATTATCCTTAAGATTCTTAATCAGCGTTCCCGACATTTCAACGTAATTTGAATCCGATCAAATTTCATAGGTGAGGAATCACTAAGATTCGGTCACATCAACAGGGAATAATATGCGGAAAATTGAAAAAGAATGCTAAATTTTTATAATAGTTCGGCGAACTTTGGCCTACGCCTATTATGAGGTAGTCTTTTATTTATACCACAAGGTTACAAATACAGTTTGTTGATTTGTAAGAAGGCAAAGAAATAGAACTATGCAGTCAAAGCGCTTAGCGATTTTATAGCAGTGGAGGTGCAAAAACTTGGAGCAGTGATAGATTGGCGGAATATAAGGGATATAATGGAGATGCAAAATAGTTCACTAGATTTTTTTTTTTTTTTTTGCTAATTATGTGTAACAACCCAGAATTTTCGACGTTTGAAATATAAACTAATTTAGCATTAAAATAAGTAATTATAGTTTGGTTTTGATACAAAATCTGAAATTTTATTTATAATTGAATTTTTTTATATTTGGATTTCAGTTTAGAATTTGAGCTTTAAATGTTGTTTTGAACATATTTGAATATGCTTATAAGAAAAACTCCTTTTTTGCAAATTTAATTTTTATATGGATATTTGATTATTAACATCATTTGATAATTTGAATTTACTAGAATATTTAAATTTTAGATTAAATTAAGTTTAATGTTGAAGTAAACATTTATACTTGGAATTGAAATTTATCAATTTGAACGTAATTTGAGTTTACTTCTATTTTAATCCTTTTGAAAAAATGGACGGTTTGATATTATTGACTTATTTTTACATTTAGCCATGAATTCTTTTCAATTAATTTTAATATGAACGTTTGTCGGAATGTAAAGTTTGAATTTCAAATTAAACTGTCTGTCGTTTTATTTGCATTTAGTTTGTACTAAGTTTTCTAACTTTCTAAATTATTTTGCATTTAACAAATTTATATATTATTTTAGTTTTATTTATTTTGTATTTTGTTATTTAATGTAATAGCTAATTTGATTTAAGCATAGACAAGTAGTTGAAATCATAAAGTGTTTAAAACAAGTAATCAACACTGCTTATTCCAACCGTGTCAGTCGTTAGTAACACAACAATATTTGATAAATTTGCTGAAATGAAAAATGTGAAAACAATGTTATTTAGACAAACCGTGTTCTGGCCTAACCTGCATTCATGTTAATTTAAAATTACTGTTGGTAGTTGTTAAATTTATAATCGGTTTAAATGCATAAACAATGTCGTCCAGTCGGGTTCAATCTAACATTTTACGTTGTTCACTAGGAAGGTTAGTCCGACCGTGTCTTTGGTTCAGCAACGTTCAAATTACATCTAACAGTTTCACTCGAGTTTTGGGCGGTGGAAAATATTTACACTTGTCCTCGGCCTTCTGTGAATTTAAACACTTGTCTTCATGGCACAACACATGTTGTTTACTTTCTGTGTGTGGTCTCCTTTCGTTGAATTATAAAATGAGCGTAACCCATTCCTCTGTCAACACAAACAAATTCGCTCCTCCCCATTTTCATAACAACCGAATTATTCCTATTCTCCTCAAAATAAGTTGCTCCCAAATCAAAATCATTTCATCGTTCCCAAATTAAAAACAATGGCCTCTAAAGTCGAACCCAGGTCTCGTTCGCTCCTCCCTTCTACCTATCGCCGTTCGTTACCAATACCGTTCCTTCACTCCACCGCCTATCTCACCGACATTGCCAACAACCACCTTTTTTTTTTGAGGAAGACGGTTGTGCAGCATGGGGCTACACAGCCAATTAGCTTAATAATATAAACACCAGTAGCCACCTTGAGGACCGCAAGCACCGTTGTCCGAGGCTACGTGCTCCTCGTCAGCCCTCACCACTTCGCTCTTGCACCAACCTGCGTGTCGAGCCGTGCAAAACCAAAGCCGACACCTTTCATCTCGTTTCACTTCCTAGCTAATTCCAGGAGCATGCGCCACCCTTTTTCTACCACGCGCGAACTCCTGCTTTCTCCATCATCGACCGAATGTAAGTCTTACTTACGATTAAACTTTTTTCAAGTGCTACTTCAGGTTTCACTAATCATAATTGTTTGGAATGTTTAACTACTGCATTTCTTATCAATCTGATGACTAGCTTAGCCTGATTTCCAATATCATCAATCTGTATCGTTTGCACGCACTTTTGACTACTATGCATTGTCTGGTTTTCGGGTTACATAAATGTTAGATGCATGCATTTCATTTTGTTTTATATTACTTGAAATTTACACATGGGCTCAACATTTGCTAAAGTTGAAGTTTTGACCTAATGTCTAAACAAAGCTCGCGGTCATACATACCTTTTTATATTGCCTGACATCCCTATATGACTCGGATTTATTGAATGTTGGAACCCATATTTTGCTGCGACCCCTATAAACGTAAGGAAATGGGAAAATTTGTATGCACCTACCATGTAGCTACTGGCTTTAAACATAGTCTTTTGCCAATTATCAAAGATGTTTTGTCATGACCCGTATGTTTGACATGCTCGGACGACAAGCTGCACTTTCCAAACTGCAAAAATAATTTTTAGAATGGGCTAATTACTTGCACCATACACATACAGCTAGATATGGATATATATATATATGTATGATATCTGCATCACTTTCTGTCGGAACATCATATTCTAGAATCTATTTGCTGGTGGCATGGATTAGTTCTGAACGGAGTGCTAACTTGGCCTTCTCCATATTGGGTATGTCGATGACTTGTTCTCTTTATGCTGAACCCTTCTCTTTACTTTTTTCCAGCTTCATGCATAGACTACCCGGCTAAGTTAAGAACCTTTTTTAATTATACCATGCTAAAATAGAATATTCATACATATTTCGGCACCTTGAAATGAACACAGTCCCATGCGAACTTTCATCGACCTTTTGTTGTAGATGAGCTGTTCTTCCCCTTTATTTTGGCAAGAGCTCATTGCGGTTATACCAAACATTTGTCTTGCTCGATTTTAATTATTTACAGCATCCTGAATTGGACCTTCTCACCACTTTGTTGCATTTCAGTTGTATTGTCGCGACTAAAATTTCATACAACTCTCACGCACCATGACCAATTTGCCAACCTGGAGACCTTTTATGTTATGCATAGGTAAATTGGAAACAGTCTTGTCCCGGATTTTAAACTGCGCATGCATTTGGACTTCAACACGTTTGTCCCACTTTATTTTGCACATGCATGGACTGCATATAAAACTGTACGCACCATGGTTGAGATAGATCTCCCTGTTTATGTACACTTGGTTGCTTGACAAAAAATTATTTTTAATAAGTAGGTTAGTAAAGATTTGTGCACTAGTTCATGGGACATGCATACACCAGTCGTCTTGTTTAAGTGGAAACATATTAGTTTTGGCACGCAAAAGCCAACCCTGTTGTACGTATAACATAAGTTGTCATACTTATAAATACATAAGTTGTTGCTAAACTGTAGTGGGGATTAAGTTATAGGAAACCTGGTCATTCACCTTAAACTTGCTAGAACACATAAGTCTTCATATAGGTCAGGTAATTTGGAAAACTGGATTGTACTATAGTATGCTTTATAACACATATACATTATAACATATACTTTGAAGGTGGTGGAAACAATTGGTTATGCTATACCATTACATCATGCGTACCGTCCCCTTTTTCCATGCCGTCACATGAACTTACAGTCCTTCTTCGGTTAGACATATATTCTTCCATGTGTTGTCCATTTTATTTCAGCAATTCACAAATTGTCATATTCGAGTTATTTAATATATGTTGCTAGAATTAAACTAATTATATTTATGTGATTATTCGAAGTGACTTACTTGAAATAAGTTTAATCCTGACTCAAGTGTTTTGTGTTTAGCATGTAACACTCGAGTCAGACTATAAGTATTCCGGGTTTAAAGATGTCCACTCGCGAACTGGAGAGGACGTGAAGACACGAGGATGCATGCGTGTGCTAATCTCGAAAAAGAGTAAATTTGTTTAAAGACATTTATGTATAAAATTTTCATTATTCTTCCGCTGTACAAAATATTGTATACAACTTTGATATTCATATGAAATTTTTATTCTGCTGCAATTAGGGCTGTAAATTTTGTACGAATGTCCGACGTCAGTTCGTGTCCGTGACTGAAATACGTCTGTCCGAGTTCGTTCGATTTTCATTTAGGACACGAGTTAGGACAACAAAATTTGTACGAGAAAAATCACATTCGGTCCGTGTTCATCCGTATTCGTCCGATTTCCTTGTAATTCGATATACGGTCGTCAAAAACCTAATAAAAAGTATAAAATATGATATAAATAGCCATGTCCGACCTGGTCCGCTCGTGTTTGTGTCCGAAAAACATATATCTGTGTCCAACCGATTTCATTTAAGGCACGAATTAGGACAAGAAGATTTGTCCTAGAAAAATTTCGTCTGGTCCGTGTTCTATCCGAGAAACTGAACACACCTCCGTTCGGTCCGGTCTGACCGATTTACACCCCTAGTTGCAATTAATGTACTATATGATTCTGTATTGACTCTATTTAAACCTTGTAAGCCAATTAACAATCTGTCGTTTTAGACGTGTTGAGTTGGTTTAATTACCGACTTAAGATGGTCAAAATGTTAGGTCGTTATAGTTGGTATCAGAGCTTTGGTTCATACAAAGCTTGGCTTATTCTGTTTTAAAACTCATTAGAGATCAGGTAGAAATACCTTAGAATGAGCAAAATTGATGCTAGAATCAACGGATTTAGGGAAAAATAAAATTTTGAAAGAGATTTCGAAAATATTATTTTGAAGAGAATATTTTTGAATGAAATATTTTCAAAAATAAAAGCTTCTTTTTGAAATTTCCAACTCAAAAGCTTTGCGTTAAAAATCTTCGAAATCGATCATCAAATGTTCGGAATTACATGGAAAATAAAAGAGATAAATGAAATGGTTTTCCAAGCGTTTGAAATCTTCCAATAAATTATTTTGGAAAAGGAGATTTTATTGAAAAAAAAATCAAGACAATACTAAGTGTGAATTTTGAAAAGTACTTCGAAACTTGATTAATTGAAAATGTGACGATACTCGATTTGAGGAACGATCGTAGAAAAGTGAGTAGAAACGGTACTGAAATGGACTTGGATCGGATTGAAATTTGCATTAATTACCTTAGTGTGTTCGATCTTTATTTGAACCATTTTGTTAAATTTGATTTACGGTTAAATTTGTTCTACCAACCTATACTATTTATCCTTAAGCTATTCACATTATCCATTATTTTACTAAAATTGTTTATGTTTAGCTTTATATAGTACATTCCTTGTTTTGCTTAAATTCTTTTGTATTTATGATTAATATTCTATTTGTACTTAAGCGTTTTATTTTAAACCTTCTTACTTTACTCATTTATTTAGTATTAAATTATTTGTATTTGCTTTTATGTACTATATTCTTCGTTCATTCTAGCTCTTTGTACTTATAACATTCTTATTTTGATCTAATTATCGGTGCTTAATAGTTTACGGTATTTTACCTTTTATTTTAACCCGTTTTATTAAGCTTATATTTTTATTATATTTATACTAAACATATTGCGATTTACCTATTTTATACTAAAAATATTTCTTTTGTTCAAATTAATTTTACTATTGTACTTTACTATTTTACCTAAAATGTCTTTTACTTAACTATTTTACATTTTATGAATGTTTTATTTATCTTCTGCTCAAAACTATTTAACAAAATTTATTTTGAAAATACATAAATTTAGATACAAGCAATTTTAGTCCGAGAAATTGTATGAAGACTCGATTAAATAGCGATATTCGCGAACATGAAAATCCGAATCAAAAGCGATGTTTTGAGAACGAATAGAATTGGGGGAAATTTTAGATTTTCGAATGATATTGAATATCGAGTCGATTTAGAGAAAATTATTTGGAGCTCAACATATTTGATATGGAAGTTTCGAAACTTATATATGCGAATTTATATAAGAATACCGTTGAAAATGTATGAATGAATTAAATGGAAATTATTTAACGAGTAATCACTTATGATGCAGAGAAAATGGAATTTTTAAGTACGGTTTACTCAAGAGAAAAATTGACGAAAATATCGAGTATCCCATGATTGAACTGCTGATACTTGTGTGCAATTGACTTGCCTATCTTGGCCTAGACTAATCGTTTAAATTCGAACCGTTTGTTCTTGAATAGTGCAATTCCTAGCCCTTTTCTCTTAGGAACTTAACCAAGATGTTGATTCGAACCATTGTACCTTTTGATGCTCAATTTGATACTGAATTTCAATTTTGGGCACATGAATTTTTCCACGTATGTATCCCTTGTGACATTTGTCGAACGAAACCAAAATTGAATTCAAACTAGAAAACTTTATTTCGTCCAGAAAAATATATTAACGGGACCTCAATATATGAACTGTACATAGAAATGGATATTTAAATATATTATCTAACTGATGTAAGAAAATTGGACTTGAAATACTAAGTGGTGGATTCGGTTTCGAAAATTTTGAAATCAACGTTATGGAATTTTAATGTTTTACCTAACACAAGTTTGAAACTTGTACACGCCAAAGCATAGTAGCATAGCAGAAGCATGATGGTATTTTTGAATAAAATGTTTCAAGAGATTTTCCAACTAATTGAATAGTGTAACCTTTTCAACAAGATTTGGTATTTGAAATTTGAAAGAATAGGTTATTTGACTATATGAATTGTAAATAATTTCTAACGTATTGATTTGAAACTCTTGAAATTTTATATTATGAGAATGTGAAACTTATTTGGAAATCTTGGATGTTTTGAAGCTATTTAAATGAAATTTGATCTAAAGAACCAATAAAGATTTTCTAAAAGCTGAAAAAAATTGAAAGGCTTACTCGGTTTGAAAAGATGATAAGAAAATCGTATTGGTCAAATTTGATTTCCAAAGCATCGAAAGGAAATTTGATGACGTTATGAGGCTCTTAGAAATTTTCAACTTATGTATAAGGTCGATATTTTCGAAATAAATTGAAATTTATTTTCATGATTATAATGATCCTTAGAGTCTTTGATTTAGAAAATTTGAAAGACTTGAAATGTTGAATAACATCATTGATTTTGAGAATATGAAAACATAAGTTGCATGTTTGAAGGTTGAGATAATATTTTAATTTAATTGAACTTGTTTTCCAGATTATTTTGGATACGATGAATAGTTTATAAATTGATTTCGATGACTTGAATCCCGTTATTTGAAATGTTTGAAAGACAACAATACTATGATTAAAAGTATTTGCGAATTATTGTTGCGAAAAGATTTACGACTTTGGGGTACGAAATGATTTGATAAGTTTTCATGGATTCGGGTGACCCGTGACTAAAGGAAGGGTATGTGATTTAGGGTAAGTAATATGGGCACGTATATACGGTGTCTGTGTCTGGATGAAAACCAGGAGGTATATATATGGTTCGCGATTTGTATTTGGTGTCCGAGCCAGGATGAAAACCATGAGATACACTTCGCTTGAGATCCCAGGATAATGGTATTTAGGGTTGAGCAACCTAGGTAGGTATATACGGTGTCCGAGTCTGGACGAAAACCGGGATATATATATATGCTTCGCGATTTGTACTTGGTGTCCGAGTCTGGATAAAAACCGTGAGATACACTTCGCTTGAGAACCCTCGACGATGGTCTGCTTTAGGTATCCGGAGTGACCTCGTTTATCTATATTAATGCGTGCGATAGGCTATCCCTAGGCATTGTCACGAGGGAAAAATTCTTGAGGAGATGAAACAGAATTTTTACTGGGAGTCGAAACAAGTATATTTAGTACTTGTATATTTTAGTCACGCTCCTGATCAACGCATGTCTACTTGAAGAACGACGATGGACTTGTTAGGTTTCGAGTTATCAAGTATTAATCATATATGCTTGAAGTTTTGAAAGAGATTTTGGTTTTTGAAATCCCGAAGTGAAGTATGATTCTATATGAAAACATGTATAGTACTTCAATGGTTTGAAATGAAAAAGGGATTCTTAGTTCGGAGAATTCATTTCAAAGCTTTCAAATGATTTGAAATTTTTGGTTTCAAAATATAGTAATTTATATAGTATATTCATTTAACTTATTTTATTCATTTTACTTAACTTATCATCTCACTAACTGTTATATTTTGCGTTTGTACCTACGATTTATCCTTTCAAGTTCTTTTACTTATATTATTTTACTATTTTACTATATTATCCATTTTCTACCAATTATTCTAAATTGCTTATATTTAACTATTTTATTGTAACTCTTAAGACTATCTTATATTAATACTTTGGATCTTACTAAACCTATTTTTAATCAAACCAACTTATTTCAAAAGAACTTTACCATTTTAAACTACTTTTACTTAAACTATTCTGTACTTTGAACGTAGCTTTCTTTTACATTATATAGCAAATTCCTTATTAAGTTTTATATAATGATCTAAGTTTTGCTCAAATAATAATTTTGATATAAGAAGTTTGATCAATTTAGATGTGTGATCAATTTTGTGTTTAATCTATTAAGAACCTTTTGATAAATCTTCAAGCTTATTAGAAAGTGTAAATATTTTGATTTGATAAACATATAAACTTGAATTTTATGAACTATTTGATTTAATAAAGGATTTTGATTATATGGAAATTGTGTGTCTAAATTTTTATGAAAGTAATGGGTAGATTTTCAAGCTTAGTAAAATATTAGTTTTTTTACTTAGCAAAGGATTGTAAGTATCTTGATTTAAAAAGTTTTATTTTATTAAATATTTGGCCTTGATAAATTTTATAAGTAAGATTTATTTTACTTAAGCATAAATTTTACCACTCCCCTTTTCGAGGACGAAAATATTTAAGTGAGGGAAATTGTAACGACCCAGAATTTTCGACGTTTGAAATATAAATTACTTTAGAATTTAGAATTAAAATAAGTATTTATAGTTTGGTTTTGATATAAAATCTGAAATTTTATTTGTAATTGAATATATTTATATTTGGATTTCAGTTTAGAATTTGAACATTAAATGTTGTTTTGAACGTATTTGAATAAGCTTATAAGAAAATTTCCTTTTTGCAAATTTAATTTTAATATGGATATTTGATTATTAACATCATTTTATAATTTGAATTTATTAGAATATTTAAATTTTAGATTAAATTAAGGTTAATGTTGAAGCAAACATTTATACTTGGATTTGGAATTTATCTACTTGAACGTAATTTGAGTTTACTTTTAATTTAATCCTTTTGAAAAAAATGGATGGTTTGATATTATTAACTAATTTGTACATTTAGCCTTGAATTCTTTTCAATTAATTTTAATATGAGCGTTTGTCGAAATGTATGGTTCGAATTTCAAATTAAACCGTCTATCGTTTTATTTGCATTTATTTATTTTCTATTTGTACTAAGTTTTCTAACTTTCTAAATTTTTTTTGCATTTAACAAATTTATATATTATTTTAGTTTTATTTATTTTGTATTTAGTTATTTAATGTAATAGCTAATTTGATTTAAGCGTTGACAAGTAGTTGAAATCATAAAGTGTTTAAAACTAGTAATCAACACTGCTCATTCCAACCGTGTCAGTCGTTAGTAACATAACAATATTTGATAAATTTGCTGAAATGAAAAATGTGTAAACAACGTTATTTAGACAAACCGTGTTCTGGCCTAACCTGCATTCACGTTAATTTAAAATTTCCGTTAGTAATTGTTAAATTTATTATGGGTTTAAACGCATAAACAACGTCGTCTATTTCAGTCGTGTTTAGTCTAACATTTTACGCTGTTCACTAGAAAGGTTAGTCTAACCGTGTCTTTGGTTCAGCAACATTCTAATTACATCTGAGAATTTCATTCAAGTTTTGGGCGGTGGAAACTATTTACACTTGTCCTCAGCCTTATGTGAATTTAAACACTTGTCTTCATGGCACAACACGTGTTGGTTACTTTCTGTGTGTGGTCTCCTTTTGTTGAATTATAAAATGAGCGTAACCCATTCCTCTTTCAATACAAACAAATTCGCTCCTTCCCATTTTCATAACAACCGAATTATGCCCATTCTCCTCAAAATAAGTTGCTCCCAAATCAAAATCATTTCGTCATTCCCAAATTAAAAACTTTGGCCTCTACAATCGAACACGAGTCTCGTTCGCTCTTCCCTTCTACCTACCGTCGTCCGTCGCCAACACCATTCCTTCACTCCATCGGCGCTGCTAGCAGCCACCTAGAGGACTGCAAGCACCACTGTCCGAGGCTATGTGTTCCTTGTCATCCCTCACCACTTCGCTCTCGCTCCGACCAGCGTGTCGAGCCGTGCAAGAACCAAAGCCAACGCCTTTCAACTCGTTTCACTTCCTAGCTTATTCCAGGAGCATGCGCCACCCATTTTTAACCACATGCGAACTCCTGCTTTCTCCATCATCGACCGAATGTATGTCTTACTTACGATTAAACCTATTTAAAGTGCTACTTCAGGTTTCACTAATCATAATTTTTTGGTCTGTTTAACTACCACATTTCTTATCTGTCCGATGACTGGCTTAGTCTGATTTCCACTATCATCAATCTGTATGGTCTGCACACACTTTTCACTACTATGCATTGTCTTTTTTTTGGGTTACATAAATGTTAGCTACATGCATTTCGTTTTGTTTTATATTACTTTAAATTCACACATGGGCTCGTCATTTGCTAAAGTTGGACTTTTGACCTAATGTATAAACTAAGCCAGCGGTCATACAAACCTTTTTATGTTGCCTGACATCCCTATATGACTCGGATTTCTTGAATGTTGGAACCAATATTTTGCTGTGAACCCCATAAACGCAAGGAAATAGGAAGCTCTGTATGCACCTACCATGTAGCTACAGGCTTTAAACATAGTATTTTGCCAACTATCGAAGATGTTTTTGTCATGACCCGTATGTTTGACATGCCCGGACGATGAGCTTCCCTTTCCAAACTGCAAAAATAATTGTTAGATTGGCCTAGTTACTTGCACCATACATGTACATCTAGATATGGGTATATATGTATGATATCTGCATCACTTTCTATCTGAACATCATATTCTAGAATCTATTTGCTGGTGGCATGAATTAGTTTTGAACCGAGTGTTAACTTGGCTTTGGCCCTATTGGGTATGTCGATGACTTGTTCTCTTTACGCTAAACCCTTCTCTTTACTTTATGCCTTCTTCATGCATAGACTGCCCGGCTTAGTTAAGAACCTTTTTAATTATACCATGTTAATATAGAACATTTATACATATTTCGGCACCTTGAACTGAACACAGTCCCATGCGAACTTTCATCGGCCTTCTGTTATA
This sequence comes from Allium sativum, assembly GCA_030737875.1. Classification (NCBI taxonomy): domain Eukaryota; kingdom Viridiplantae; phylum Streptophyta; class Magnoliopsida; order Asparagales; family Amaryllidaceae; genus Allium; species Allium sativum. Next base: position 35,632,341 of record CM060919.1, read on the forward strand.
GATGAGTTGTTCTTCCCCTTTATTTTGGCAAGAGCTCATTGCAATTATACCGAACATGTTGTCTTACTCGATTTTAATTATTTACAGCATCCTGAATTAGACCTTCTCACCGTTTTGTTGCATATTAGCTGTATTGCCGCGACTAAAATTTCATGCAACTCTCATGCACCATGACCAATTTGCTAACCTGGAGAACTTTTATGTTATGCATAAGTAAACATGAAATAGTCTTGTCCCGGGTTTTAAACTGCGCATGCATTTAGACTTCAACATGTTTGTCCCACTTTATTTTGCACATGAATGGACTGCATACAAGACTGTACGCACCATAGTTGAGCTCGATCTCCTTGTTTATGTACACTTGGTTGCTTGACAAAAAATTATTTTTAATACTTGGGTTAGTAAAGATTTATGCACTGGTTCATGTGACACGTATACACCGGCCGTCTTGTTTAAGTGGAAACATGTTAGTTTTGGCATGTAAAATCCTACCCTATTGTATGTATAACATAAGCTGTCACACTTATAAATACATAATTGGTTGCTAAACTGTAGTGGGGCTTAAGTTATAGGAAACCCGATCGTTCACCTTAAACTTGCTAGAACACATAAGTCTTCATATAGGTCGGGTAATTTGGAAAACCGGATTGTACTATTGTATGCTTTATAACACATATACATTATAACATATACTTTGAAGGTGGTGGAAATAATTGGTTCTGTTATACCATTACATCCTGCGTACTGTCCCCTTTTTCCATGCCATCACATGAACTTACAGTCCTTCTTTGGTTAGACATATATTCTACCATGTGTTGTCCATTTTATTTCGGCAGTTCATAAATTGTCATACTTGAGTTATTTAATATATGTTGTTAGGATTAAACTAATTATATTTATGTGATTATTCGAAGTGGCATACTTGAAATAAGTTTAATCCTGGCTCGAGTGTTTTGTGTTTTGCATGGAATTGCATGGAACACTTGGGTCAGACCCTATATGTTTTAGTTTTAAAGATACCAGCTCGCAAACTGGAGAGGACGTGAAGACGCGAAGACGCATGCGCGCGCTAAGCTCGAAAAAGAGTAAATTTGTTTAAAGACATGTATGTATAAAATTTACATTATTCTTTCGCTGTACAAAATTTTGTATACAACTCTGATATTTATATGAAATTTTTATTCCGCTGCAATTAATGTACTATGTGATTCTGTATTGATTCTGGTTAAACCTTGTAAGCCAAATAACTATCTTTCATTTTGGGTGTGTTGAGTTGGTTTAATTACCGACTTAAGATAGTCAAAATGCCAGGTCGTTACATTATCTGGTCACATCTTTTGTCTAGAAGAAACGAATATTAATTAATATTATGTTACAAAATTGATAAATATCACGATTACGCACATTGGACTTGATGATTATTATTGATTCAAACCTTTTTTAGGGGAAATAATGCCTTAAAATTTTCTCTTTACACCGACTTTTTTGATTTATTTTATAAGGGAACTCATCAAATCATGCTTGGTATATTAATATTGCTAAAGAAGAGGTTAAATAGACTTATTTAACAAGTGCTACAAAAAATAGCAGGGCATTAAGAGGATCTGTTGTTCATCAGCGTTAAACTAAATAGCATAGCGTTCGAAGAGTGTAACGGGCTATAACGGGAATTTTGCTGTGCTTTAACTACAAAGATGTAGAAGATAATGTTGACACCAAAGCGGTAGAGGTTCCACGTGCTTTTCAAATGATAAGATCCATTTTTCATGTACCATAGCTCGTTTACTTATAGCCGCAGATGAAGTCGAATCAGGATGAGAATTCGTTTGGACCTCAAAAGAGCAGGACGATCGAACCCGCTAAGTTGGGCCAAAGTCGGTACCAACCCAGATTTGCATCTGCTCAATACAAATGATGATCACACCACATGGCACGATTCAGTTGGGTACACTCTGTTGCCTCCTGGTTGGTTCATTGGTGTTTTCTCCTCCGTTCATTGTGTCGTCATCGAGTTACAGAGTACTGAAGTTGATGTTGAAGTTTTCAGTTGTTGTTCCTCGTGTCTTCACCGATCCGAAATTCATCCCTGTCCAAAATTTCACCTAGCCAATTCCAAGTCCCATCCGAATGTATATTCTCATCCAAAGTTCCATACCTTTGTCCATGCATGAGTCCCGAGTCATCTGGTTGTCTCTTTGGAATATCCATCATGGTAATTAAGCAGCTTGTGCGTTCAAATCCATTATGTAACGACCTAGTTAAAAAACATGTTAACACCTTGTTACTAAAAGAAAGTGAGGACGTGATATTCGAAAAGGAAAAATTAACTTTTTACAGGTGGTTTTTAGTTTTGGCAGCTAGAAAGGAAAAAAAATCAATGTCTAAAAGTTAGCAAATTCTACTAAGGGAATTTTCGAAATTCGTACTTATAGAAAAATTAGAATTAGATCTTGTGACACCCCACGTCCGTTAATGTTACTCTTTAACAGAATGCATTAAGTTTCATGAAGCGTTATAGGTAAGCAGAAACAGAAACATCACAAGACAGATATAAAATGACAGCTGAATTAAAAAATTTATTAAAAAGAAAAGCTTCGTGGTCCAAACCCAATTACATAATAAGTCTGAAATGTTGAAAAAAATAAAACTTCTGTCTTGTACTAAATTCATTATCAGAGTACGATGATACATAAAAATTGCGTAATCCCCAAAACATAGCCATAGTAGAGAAGATAAGAAATCAAGCAGTACATCTAAGCAGCTCCAAGCAGAATGAAAGAAGAATCCAGATCAAGCTTGAGTATTCCCATCCTGAGAACCTTGAGGGGAAGGGGGGAGGGAACAGTAGAGAGAGAAGAGGAAACAAAAGGGGTCAGACATAAAGCCCGACGAGTCCAGTTACTTTTAGCATATAAATAAGTAAAAGCATCATGACAGGCATATAAACCGGAGAGAGAGAGAGAGATAACAGTGTCATAAGGCAGGTATAACATGGTAAACAGGATAAACAAAACAGAACATGCATTGCGCTTCTCTAATACTTTTCTCTGCACCAATACTACAAGAACAAGATAATCCCAACAAGTACAAGATGGTAGACTTAGGTGTACTTCTAGTGAGAGGTTATACCCCATACAGTAACAGGTAGCCCAACAGAACTAAAGGGTGTTACCCCAATGATAATAATCGGCTCCTAAACAAGCAAGACTAGATGTGCCATAATTATTACCCCCAATCGATCAACTCCCTAACTCATAGATACCCTGTGTTGGCCCGCAGTAGGATGTATCACTTCCTAAAGCGACAACCCATTATTTTTAGGATGTGCACAACTATATATACTGATGTCACAATGTCTTATCTTCCTGAACTAGCAGACTCAAGCATGCATATGACTCCGATGGAACGCACCGTCAACACCCTCACTCAAGTGACCTCTTATAATCAGCTCAGTAAGCGTGTCCTGACCTAGACCTAGTTCAGGGTTCCCCGTTTGATACCAACATAGGTTACTGACTGATACGGGTCCCACACACCAGATGATACAAGCTTCCCCCTAGGCTTGCATCCCCACTATTAGGATTTCAACAGGTTATGCCTACCAGTTTAACAAGATTTCATAACCCCAACATGTTAAATTTGTCGGGTTTATATGTATAAACCGTCCCCAGATATTTAACAAGATTAACTTAACCCTCCCACCGATTCAAGCAAGTTCGCTTAACCCCTACTTAAGTTGATAGGTTCATGTAACCCTCATAGATTCAGACCATTTAAGTATTACCATTCATTCATTTATGGTTATTAATGCGCTAGACCCCTCACATTAAGTCTACCACTTGTGGATGATGGATATGCCGGTTGGGTCCGGGCAGACTTCTACAACAAGTCGGACTTAACCTCATGTCTTAACACCATTATGTGTACATTTATGCACTTAGACCCCTCACATTAGATTTACCACTTGTGGACGCTGGATATGCCGGGCGGCTCCGAGCAGGCTTCTACCACAAGTGTAATCTAACCTCGTGTCTAAGCGCGGTTACAGTTTCTAATTACTGTAAATCTAGGCATGTTCATTATTAACCAATTTTCATGTTTATTATGCTTCAAATCCCCATTTGATTCACAATACAAGTTACGCCACAGATTATGGTTTAGATCAAGATATAGTTTATGCCCCCCAATCCCATGTTTTGGTTTAAGGTACAAATTATGCCTAAAATTCCCAATCATGATTTTACAATGTGAATTATGCCCCAATTTATCATTCCCAATCGCTCCCAATTTCGTACGTTCGCATATTCCAGCAATAGGCCTAGGCTCGAAGGTAGCCTGGATATAAAAATAAAAAGGGAAAGAGGGAGAGAAGAGAATAAGAATAGGCATATTAAATAAAACTGGCGTATGATGATAGAACTGGTTATACTAACAGAATAAGCATACCGTGACATGATTAGGCAAGCTAATAGAATAGGGATATCGTGAATAGGCATATGAGATCTAAGAAGTAATTAGGTATACAAGTAATGGCAGATCTGTTGTGATTCAGATTACTACAGGCATAGGCTTAGATCCAAACTTATAAGCATGTCAAGATTACATTTTAGGTGTTTATATCTAAAAGCAACATAAACTCACTGTGATTGGATCTAAAGAATAGAGAATTGATTGTAGATGATGTAACATAGATCTCTGAATACGTATTACTTGTTGTTGAAGAAGAATAGGCTAGATCAAATTGGGTTGGGGTAGTACTTCGTTGTCGCAATTGATTTAGATGAATAAAACAATGGGATTAAGGTCCTTTATATAACCATCAACCAATGAATCAGGACACATAGAAAGTCTAGGTTCGCTCGGAGGGCTCAACCCCGAGGTCGACACCCCTGTTGTGGGGTCGACCTATAGGTCGACACCCATAGAGCATGGAGTCGACCCCCAACCGGCCGTATTCCCGCGCCTTCCCGCCTTTGGTTTTCGAAATATTTTGAAATTTGGATAATGTTTGTTTACATATATTTCTCTTATACGTATACAAACTTCTAACCTTAATAACTTTCTCATACGAAGTCCGTTTTACGCAAGCTTTGTGTCTATCCTAATTAAAATTTCGAGACGAATGCAATGGCACAGTCCATTTCACTTAATTCCCAATATTTAATTAAGTATTCCTTAGTTTATCATTTTAATGTCTTTTAAAATTACGGGGTGTTACATTCTCCACTACTTAAAGGATTTCGTCCCCGAAATCTTTAAAGTTAAGAAGAATGTATATCCTAACATCCATCATCCATATACTCATCCACAAATCATAGGCATCCATTGTCCTTAATAGATTTCTAATGCTTATATGAACATATGCAAAGGTGTGTGTATATGTCCGTATACTAATGCGGAAGATCAGGTGGTTACTGATTCAGTCGACCTCCTTAATGCAATGTATGTCAGTGCTATGAATCCAACATGTGTGCAAATAATCCTATCACATCATGTAAATGCTATATGTGTGCGCAATCATCCATCCATATGCAACATCCATATGATGATACACCCATTTCCATCCATAAAAAGAAAGAAAAACGCACACGCATCCATATGCAGTATGAGAGTGATTGAGCTGATCTAGTGCCTAATGTGTGTGTACATGCATCCACAAGCAACCACTAGAAAACACTTGCATCTACTAGAATCCATAAAACATAACAAGTCTCAAACACTTGTTTACATCTATGAGATTCCTACCTAAAGGTCGAAGATTAGATCGATAGAACATACTTAAACGTTAGAAACAAGCACGAATAAGAGCTTTGGAAAAGAAGTTAAGAACATACCCTTGAAAAGAAAAGGGTACGAAGCGCGAATCCTGTCTTTAGTCTCCCAAGTTGCATCCTCTTGGTCATCTCCCCATTGAACTTTCATCAACTTGACCTCTCAGTTGCGTAGATTCTTAACTTCTGATCCAAGAATACGGGTAGGAACTCGTCTAACTGTCGCCTCCCGTTCCACCTCTACTTCCTCAAGCATAGTCAGCTCAACTACTTTTGCGGTATCGTGCAAGCACTTCCGTAAATGAGAAGTGTGGAAAACATCGTGAACGCCGGACAGTCTCTCTGGTAGCTTTACTCTATAGGCCCTTTGGCCAATCCTTTCTGTTATGGGAAATGTTCCTATAAACCTTGGTGCCAATTTCCCTACAGATCCAAAACGAACCATATTCCTCAAAGTTGATACCTTGATGAAAACCATGTATCCTACCTCAAACTCAATGCCAGTCCTTCTCCTATCTGCGTAGAACTTCTACCTATCGTAAGTTGTCTTCATGCGCCTACGAATAAGTTCAATCTTCTCTGAAGTCTCCTTAATCATCTCAGGTCCGAGTAGAAGCCTTTCTATAGATTCCCACTAACAAGTTGGTGACCTACAGGGTCGTCCATACAATGCTTCGAAGGGTTCCATGCCAATACTAGCCTGGTAACTGTTGTTGTAGGCGAACCCTACTAAAGGAAGATGCTCTTCCCATGTCCCTCTGAAGCCTGGGATACACAGTCTTAAAAGATCCTCAAGAACTCTATTCACCCTCCCCGTCTGTCCATCGTTCTGAGGGTGATAACAGGTGCTCAAACACAACTGTATACCTAATGCTTCTTGCAAGCTCCTCCAAAACTCACTGGTGAATATGGGGTCACGATCACTTATAATGCTGGAAGGTACTCCATGCAGACGGACTATCTCACGAAGATAAACTGCTGCCAACCATGCTATTGTCCTCTTACTCTTAACAGGAATGAAATGAGTGCTCTTAGTAAGCCTTTCAACTATAACCCAAATACTGGTGTTTCCTTTCCTCGATCTAGGCAAACCATCAATGAAATCCATAGAGACACTCTCCCACTTCCACTGTGGAACTTACGAAGGATGAAGTAAACCACCAGGCTTCCTTTGCTCAGCTTTGACTTGCTAGCAAATCAAACATTGAGAAACAAATTTTGCTACATCTTTCTTCATTGCAGCCCAAAAGAAAACCCTCTTCATATCCTTATACATCCTATCACCACCGGGATGAATAGTCATCCTGGAATGATGGACTTCCTCAAGGATTGTCTTCAACAAACTCCCAACTCGGGGATCACAAAGCCTTCCATCTCGTCGCAACCACCCTCTATCGTCTGTGGAATATCTACTGAGGTGACTAGAAGTCTCCCCTCTACTGAGCCTATCCACAAGCTACCCACCTAAGCTTGTCCCTTTTTCTAGTGTATCCCACTTAACCCTTTAATCATGTTTTAATTACATGTTCCACTTTGGTTAAGTATTCTAATCGTATTTTCTATTGCCACCCAAGGCAACCCACTAGGTTCCTTATGCCACCCAAGGCACCCACTTAACCTCTCATGCCCCTTTACATGCTAATATGGTTAAGTGTTTCTTAATTAATTAATTAAGATCGTAACCTTTGTAAAGACCTCTCACATTAGACTGTCTTTTATGACCGCTGGTTAAGCCGGTTGGGTCCGGGCAGCCTTATGTCATAACCGAGTCTAACCTCGTGTCTTTACATTAATCACATATTTAGTTTGTGCCTAAGACCTCTCACATTGGGCTAACATTTGTAGCAACTGGTTAAGCCGGTTGGGTCCGGGCAGTTTTACGCTACAACTGAGTCCAACCTCGTGTCTTAGTCAATTAATTACACCTAATTAATCACCCTCATAATTTATATTAATTATCCCTAATTAATTACACATTTTTAAGAATATGGGTAGACCTAACTAAATAGGTAAATTCCCAACTCCAAAGTGTGGGTACACCTAACTTAATAGGCAAATTCCCAACACATAGTATGGGTACACCTAACTTAATAGGCAAATTCCCATACTATGTTCATTTATTTTATGTTATGCATAATTATGTTAATTTCACACAATCTTATTAATTTATGCATTGAATTAACCCCATCGTTCCCACGTAATTCCGTTCTCATGACATAACACATATAAAAGGTGTCAACTTACATATGTATGAACATGTTTCAAAGGTGCCATCTTGCATATTAACAAACACATAACTTGCATGCGAACTTGCATAACATGTCACATATCTTGCATATAATCTTGTATAACATGTCACATAACTTGCATATAATATGTCATATAACCTACATATTAACTTTCATAACATACTTGCATCTTAACTCATAAACTTGCATAATGTCATCATGAACTTGCATATTAGCAAACATGTAACTTGCATAGCATATCTTGCATATTAACATACATGTAACTTGCATACTAACAAACATGTAACTTGCATATTAATAAACATGTAACTTGCATAGCATATCTTGCATATTAACATACATGTAACTTGCATACTAACAAACATGTAACTTGCATATTAATAAACATGTAACTTGCATAGCATATCTTGCATATTAACATACATGTAACTTGCATAGCATATCACCATGAACTTGCATAACATGCATATGATCACATAGCCCACAACTTACATATTTAGCATCATGCAAACATAACATACATCATATTAAACTTGCATAAACTTACATACTCAACATGCATAAACATAGGATTAATGTTAACATCATATCATATGATTCAAGACTCATTAATCCACATACAAAACCATAAATCTCATCACATCTCATCTACTTAGTTTAACAAAAGATCATCAAAGTGATAGAAACTCACAACTAGCAAATTTGCACTCCAAATGAAGAAGATTAAGATGCTAAGAATGGATTAGAGGTTGATTAGAGAGTGATTAGCTTGCAACCCTCTTCATTGATTTGTGGAGGCCATGATCAAGTTCCATTTTGCCATAGTTTAATTACAAGATTTAATTATGAATGAATTAGGGTAGGGTTGGGGTCTTATTTATAGGATTAGGTAGTGTTTTAGGCCCTTAGATTAACCCTAGATTAGATTAGGACCCTTAGATTTAGGAAGCCTCTAGAACCAGCCCTCTAAGCTAGCCTAGAACCCAACCTGGTGCACCCAGGTTCACTGGACGCCGCACCCCTGTCGACAGGCAAGTCGACACCCCTGTCGACAGGCCTGTCGACAGCCCTGTCGACATGGGTAGGGCGGGAATCTTCCCGCCTGACCCCGCCTGTTCCATTCCAAAATCTGCAATTTAAATTTTTAAATTTGTTTTTAGTTTTGAATTTTCTGCAAACTTCATCGGGCCATAACTGGGCCATACGGACTCCAATTTTCAAAAACTCGGACTCTATTTTGCGTATTTTTCCGAGACGAACGAAATGACGCAGCCCGTTTCCCCCAATTCTCTCATCTGAGATTATTTATTCTGTAATTAGTGAATACTAGTATTAATTGAAATTCGGGGTGTTACATTCTCCCCTCCTTAAAGGATTTCGTCCCCGAAATCTCTAAGCTAAGGAGAACGTATCCTACCTACCAAACAACCATCTACTAAACCATCAACCACAAGCAACCATTATCCTTAGAAACTTCTAATGATGTATGAACATATGCAGAAAATGCGTGTATATGTCCGTATACTAATGCAAAATCAGGCGGTCTACTGATTCAGTCGACCTCCTTAATGCAAACCATGATAGTGCCATGCATCCAATATGTATGCGAAACCCTATTGACACATACAATTTCTATATGCGTGCACAACCATACACAAAAATGCATCATCCATATGATAACACAGCCATGATACATCCATCAATATAACTACCACATCCATTTGTGCGATATGCAACATGAAGTGACTGAGCCGATCTAGTGCCTAATGTGTGTGTATATGCATCCACGAGCAACCACTAGCAACCAATTGCATCCACATGCATCCATCAACCATAACATGTTTCAAACACATGTTTCAACCATAGGTTTTACCCTATCTAAAGGTCATAGGTACTAGCGAGAGGATATACTAAAGATAAGATAAGTACTAGACAAGCGATAAAGGAGAAGTTAAAAGACATACTCTCAAAAAGAAATGGATACAAAGAACGCATCTTCTCTTCCGTCTCCCAAGTAGCATTGCTTTCGTCATCTCCCCATTGCACTTTAACTAGCTGAACTTCCCTGTTCCTCAACTTCCTAGTTTCTGACCCAAGGATGCGAGTAGGAGCTCGTCGAATCGTCGCATCACGCTCTACCTCTACCTCTCTAAGCAAGCTCGGCTCTACCACCTCTGCGGTCTCATGTAAGCACTTCCTCAAATGTGATACATGGAATACATCATGAACACCACTAAGTCTGTCGGGCAACTCCACCCTATATGCCATCCGTCCAATCCTTTCCTTAATAGGAAATGGCCCAACAAACCTCGGTGCTAACTTCCCAACGGACCCAAAGCGAACAACATTTCTCAATGGAGATACTTTGACAAAAACCATGTCCCCAACCTCAAACTCAAGATCCGTCCTTCTCCGATCCGCATAAGATTTCTGTCTATCTTGCGCTGCCTTCATCCTTCTACGAATCAAATCAATCTTCTCTGAAGTCTCTCTAACCATATCTGGCCCAAGCAAGATCTTATCCGTAGATTCCCACCAACATGTAGGAGATCGACAAGGCCTTCCATAAAGAGCTTCGAAAGGTGCCATGCCAATACTAGACTGAAAGCTGTTATTGTATGCGAACTCCACCAAAGGAAGATGTTCTTCCCATGTACCTCCAAAATCCAAGATACAAAGCCTCAAGAGATCTTCTAAGATACGGTTCACCCTCTCGGTCTGACCGTCCGTCTGAGGATGATATGCGGTGCTCAAACACAACTGAGTCCCTACCGCCTCTTGCAAACTTCTCCAAAACTCACTAGTGAAGATAGGATCTCGATCACTCACAATGCTGGATGGTACGCCATGCAATATAACAATCTCTCTAACATAGACTGAAGCAAGCCATGGAGCGGTCCTCTTATTCTTCACGGGTATAAAATGGGCACTCTTGGTAAGTCTGTCTACCACAACCCAAATTCCCGTATTGCCCTTCCTCGATCTCGGTAACCCATCGATGAAATCCATCGAGACACTATCCCACTTCCATTGCGGAACTTCCAATGGGTGTAGCAACCCACCGGGTTTCCTTTGCTCCGCTTTAACTTGTTGGCACACTAAGCATCTAGCCACATACTCGGCCACATCTTTCTTCATACCGGCCCAGAAGAAAACTCTCTTCATATCTTGGTACATTTTGTCTCCACCGGGATGAATAGTCATTCTTGAACGATGTGCATCATCCAAAATAGCCTTCTTCAAACCCTCATCTTGCGGTACACAAAGTCTACCGTCTCTATGCAACCATCCCCTATCATCTATGGTGTATCTACCCAAATGGCTGGACGACTCCCCCCTTATAAGCTTCTCTACCAACTCAACCAACTGTGGGTCGCCTCGCTGAGCCACGCCAATCCGTCCCAAGAGAGTAGGTCTAACCTCCAAGGATGCCAACAAACCAGGTACAAAGTCAACAGAAGGTCTGAAGTCGAACAAAGAAAGAAACTCCAAACTTCGCCGTTCCACGAACAATGGACTCAAAGATAGCCTTTTTCTACTCAAGGCGTCTACCACCACGTTACCCTTGCCAGGGGTATACGCTATCTCGAAATCATAGGATGCTAAGAACTCCATCCACCTTTGCTGTCTTAAGTTTAAATCCTTCTGAGAGAATAAGTACTTCAATGATTTATGGTCAGTGAACAACTCAAATCTCTCACCAAGAAGATAATGGCGCCAAGACTTAAGTGCGAAAATAATTGCGGCCAACTCTAGATCATGGGTAGGGTAATTCTTCTCATGCACTCTCAATTGCCTTCCTCCATAGGCTATTACCCTTCCCTCCTGCATCAAGACTGCGCCTAATCCTGTCCCACAAGCATCGGTATAAACAACAAACGGCTTACTCCCATCTGGAAGCACTAAAACTGGGGCGGTGGTCAAAGCTCTCTTTAACCGTCGGAAAGCATCATCACAATCTACGCCCCGTGAGAAAACCAGATTCTTCTTCGTCAAGCGGGTTAATGGGGCTGATATCTTCGCGAAGTCTTTGATGAACTTCCTATAATATCCTGCCAACCCCAAGAAACTTCTTACTTCGGTAGCATTTTTAGGAACTTTCCAATCCTGGATAGATACTATCTTTGCGGGATCCACAGCTATCCCTTCCTTAGAGACCACATGCCCTAAGAATCGCACTTCTCTTCTCCAAAAATGACATTTAGAGAATTTAGCTTTAAGACTATGTGCTCGAAGAGTCTCCAACACTTCTCTGAGATGTAAGGCATGCTCTTCTTCACTCTTGGAAAAGACCAAGATGTCATCCACAAAGACCACTACAAACTTATTCAGATACTTTCTGAACACTCTACTCATTAGATCAACAAAGTATGCAGGGGCGTTTGTCAACCCAAATGGCATCACAAGCCACTCATAAAAACCATCCGGAGTCCGGAAAGCAGTCTTCTCTATACTGTCCTCCGCCACTCTCAACTGATGAAACCCTGTAGCTAAGTCCATCTGCGAAAACACTGAGGCGCCAACCAACTGATCAAAGAGATCATCCATCCTCGGTAATGGGTGTCTATTCTTCTTTGTGAGCTTATTAAGTTCTCTATAATCCACACAAAGTCGGAGGGACCCATCCGCCTTCGTGGCAAACACTACTGGAGCTCCCCACTCCGATATACTTCGCCTTATGAACCCCTTCTCAAGCAACTCCCCTACTTGCTTATGAAGTTCTCTTCTCTCACGAGGAGCCATGTGGCGCACTGGCAAAGACACTGGTTTGGCATTATCCACCAAATAAATTCGGAAATCTATCTCCCGCTTCGGAGGCAAATCCTTCACTTCTTCAAACACATCCGGATATTCCCGGACTACTCTGACAGAACGCAAACTCTCGACCGAAGCATCGAGTGATTCAAGATAACTTAGCAAAACAGATTCCATGGGATTACAAGAGATCTCGAGAGCATTACCCAAGCGGGTCATAAGCCTGACAACCCTCCTTTCACAATCAAGAACGGCACCATTACTGGATAACCAGTCCATGCCCAAAATCAACCCATAGCCCGTGAAGCCCAATACAAAAGCATCACATCTAAACTCAACGCTAAGTATAGAAATCTTCAAACCCAAACATATCATAGACAGATATATGGAGCCCCCAATTGGGTTTGAAACAACCAAGGGATCATCAACTAGACTGGTGTCTAAGTGCAGTGACTCAACTAACGATGATGAGATAAAAGAATGCGATGCGCCAGAGTCAAACAAAGTACGAACTGGATGATCAAACAGAAAAACCAGACTTTCAACGGAAATAGTTCTACCTCTCTGCTGAATCGGTGGAACTGAGAGAGCCTGAACTTGCCCCCCTGACTGAGGTGGTGCTATAAGAGCTTGCACCTGACCTCCTGAGGTAGACCCCGTCCTCTGCCCCTTCTTTGGGCAATCCTTCACAAGATGTCCTGCCTCTCCACAATGAAAGCAACCGGTCTTCTTCTTTTTGCGACAATCCTTGCTGAGGTGGCCTGGTGCCCCACAATTGAAGCACTTCTTCTTCTTCTTCTTGTCACCATTGCCTTTTCCACCCTTGCCTTGTTGTTGTTGTTGCGGTTTCTTCTGATCCCCCTTCTTCTCTGGTGCCTTAGAATTCTTATCATCCTCATGCATAAGTGCCATGTAGACAAGCTTCTCAAAGGTGGCCCCCATAGGAATGTGAGTCATAGCTATTCCTTGCAATGGTTCGTTCAAGCCTCTAACGAACCTCAAAGCCTTCTTCTCCGGTGTATTCACCAACTCTATGCCAAACCTTGCTAATTGATTGAATTTGTTGACATATTCTTTCACCGTGAGATTCCCTTGCTTCAAATTCAAGAACTTCTCCATAAACAGATTCTCTTCCGCCCTTGAGAGAAACTTAGCCCCAAACCTTTGCTTGAAATCTGCCCAAGATTCAACAGGGCGTTCTCCATTAGTAACCTCCCACCAGAATGAGGCTTCTCCCATCATTAACCAAGCCGCCAACTTGACTTTCTTTCCCTCTTCCACTTCAAAGATATCTAGCAACTCTTCCACTTCCTTAAGCCAATCTCTAGCCTCTACGAAAGTCTCTGAACCTAGAAAAGGTTTTCCTCCTATAGCCTTGAACTCCTTACAAATCTTAGCAAAATTATCCACTCTAGGCTGAGGAGGAGGAGCGGTTGTCTCTGGTGTAGTAGCATTGGCTGGACCCGCAGCCGCGGCCCTAGCCTCTTGTAACCTCCTATACCATAGTGGTATAACTAAACCCTCCGGGATGTTAAGATCTTCAGCCATGCTGAAACGAAAGAGGAAAGATTCAAAAAGGAGATTCCGAAAGATAAAGATATGGCTATTGGGGATTATGCTTTTCTTTTTCAAAAACTTTTCTCTTAAAAGACATGTTTTTGAAAATACTTTTTCCAAAAATAATACCTTTACTATTTTCTAAAAAAAAATATTTTTCTCAAAAAATTTATCTGTTCCGGTAACCTTAAGCTCTGATACCACGTGTAACACCCCACTCCCGCTATGATCACTCACAATGGGAATGCCATAGCATCGGTGGAGTATTTTAGTGAATATAGAACAGAAAAATTACAACAAGACAGATATAAATAGTACTTGAAATTTTAAAACATCATCTCATAATAGCGGAAGTAAAACATGTCTGGTTACATCATAACCCACAAAAAAAGTCAAGTACAATATCCATCAAAATAAAGAAGTACATAATCCCACTCTCATACAATAGCCAAAACAAAAGAAAAGATAACTGGATAACTGGAGCTTTACATCTATCCAAGCTCCTAAAGACTGGAACAGCAATCCGATCAAGCTCCACTACTGCTAGGATCCACCGTAGGACCTGAGGGTTGGGAAAAAGATAAAAACAACGGGGTCAGACATAAGTCTGAGCGAGTCCTATAACTTTAACAATACAATCGTTAAAGTAACCAGAGAAGACATAAATTGATATACGGTAACATATAGGGATGAACGGCTATACTAAGCAGTCAACTAAACTAAGATAAAAGATAAAGACGCATCTACCCTTCCTAAGGTAAATTACTAAACTGCACCACACCAGTCGTTCCTAACTTAAAGGTTGATCCCACCCATGGACTTACAAAATTAACTTAATAGTACTTGCGTACCCCTAGGTGACTAAGTAGACGCCACGGGGCCCTACAATCCACTAGGTGTACGCACTACTCCCCATTCGATCGGCTCCCTAACGTAGATATCCGTGCTGGCCCCACCATGGGGTGTACCATTCCCCAATGTGGCAACCCGATATAATTAACGGTGCACGGCTTATATCTACACGATGCAACAACGGCTTACCTACCAGCCCGGGCCCACTCACGCATATGAAGCCCGTTGGACTTGCGTTGCCACCGCTAACCCGTTTGCCTCTTACAGTCAAACCCAGTATGCGTGTCCCGTCCTCGACATGGGTCGAATCCACAAAGATACGTATGGGTTACTGGTTGAAATGGGCCTCCCACAAGCTACCCACCTAAGCTTGTCCCTTTTTCTAGTGTATCCCACTTAACCCTTTAATCATGTTTTAATTACATGTTCCACTTTGGTTAAGTATTCTAATCGTATTTTCTATTGCCACCCAAGGCAACCCACTAGGTTCCTTATGCCACCCAAGGCACCCACTTAACCTCTCATGCCCCTTTACATGCTAATATGGTTAAGTGTTTCTTAATTAATTAATTAAGATCGTAACCTTTGTAAAGACCTCTCACATTAGACTGTCTTTTATGACCGCTGGTTAAGCCGGTTGGGTCCGGGCAGCCTTATGTCATAACCGAGTCTAACCTCGTGTCTTTACATTAATCACGTATTTAGTTTGTGCCTAAGACCTCTCACATTGGGCTAACATTTGTAGCAACTGGTTAAGCCGGTTGGGTCCGGGCAGTTTTACGCTACAACTGAGTCCAACCTCGTGTCTTAGTCAATTAATTACACCTAATTAATCACCCTCATAATTTATATTAATTATCCCTAATTAATTACACATTTTTAAGAATATGGGTAGACCTAACTAAATAGGTAAATTCCCAACTACAAAGTGTGGGTACACCTAACTTAATAGGCAAATTCCCAACACATAGTATGGGTACACCTAACTTAATAGGCAAATTCCCATACTATGTTCATTTATTTTATGTTATGCATAATTATGTTAATTTCACACAATCTTATTAATTTGTGCATTGAATTAACCCCATCGTTCCCACGTAATTCCGTTCTCATGACATAACACATATAAAAGGTGTCAACTTACATATGTATGAACATGTTTCAAAGGTGCCATCTTGCATATTAACAAACACATAACTTGCATGCGAACTTGCATAACATATCACATATCTTGCATATAATCTTGTATAACATGTCACATAACTTGCATATAATATGTCATATAACCTACATATTAACTTGCATAACATACTTGCATCTTAACTCATAAACTTGCATAATGTCATCATGAACTTGCATATTAGCAAACATGTAACTTGCATAGCATATCTTGCATATTAACATACATGTAACTTGCATACTAACAAACATGTAACTTGCATATTAATAAACATGTAACTTGCATAGCATATCTTGCATATTAACATACATGTAACTTGCATACTAACAAACATGTAACTTGCATATTAATAAACATGTAACTTGCATAGCATATCTTGCATATTAACATACATGTAACTTGCATAGCATATCACCATGAACTTGCATAACATGCATATGATCACATAGCCCACAACTTACATATTTAGCATCATGCAAACATAACATACATCATATTAAACTTGCATAAACTTACATACTCAACATGCATAAACATAGGATTAATGTTAACATCATATCATATGATTCAAGACTCATTAATCCACATACAAAACCATAAATCTCATCACATCTCATCTACTTAGTTTAACAAAAGATCATCAAAGTGATAGAAACTCACAACTAGCAAATTTGCACTCCAAATGAAGAAGATTAAGATGCTAAGAATGGATTAGAGGTTGATTAGAGAGTGATTAGCTTGCAACCCTCTTCATTGATTTGTGGAGGCCATGATCAAGTTCCATTTTGCCATAGTTTAATTACAAGATTTAATTATGAATGAATTAGGGTAGGGTTGGGGTCTTATTTATAGGATTAGGTAGTGTTTTAGGCCCTTAGATTAACCCTAGATTAGATTAGGACCCTTAGATTTAGGAAGCCTCTAGAACCAGCCCTCTAAGCTAGCCTAGAACCCAACCTGGTGCACCCAGGTTCACTGGACGCCGCACCCCTGTCGACAGGCAAGTCGACACCCCTGTCGACAGGCCTGTCGACAGCCCTGTCGACATGGGTAGGGCGGGAATCTTCCCGCCTGACCCCGCCTGTTCCATTCCAAAACTGCAATTTAAATTTTTAAATCTGTTTTTAGTTTTGAATTTTCTGCAAACTTCATCGGGCCATAACTGGGCCATACGGACTCCGATTTTCAAAAACTCGGACTCTATTTTGCGTATTTTTCCGAGACGAACGAAATGACGCAGCCCGTTTCCCCTAATTCTCTCATCTGAGATTATTTATTCTGTAATTAGTGAATACTAGTATTAATTGAAATTCGGGGTGTTACAATACTTGGCTAGCCAATCCATCCCTAGAATCAAACCATAGCCTATGAAACCAAGCACGTATGCGTCGCACTCAAACTCGACGCCTAACACATATATTCTCAAACGCCGACAAATCATAGATAAATGAGTCGTACCATCAATGGGGCTTGAGACAAAAACGGGATCCAAAACCATACTAGTACTAAGGTGCAGAGACTCAACCATAGAATCAGATATAAAAAAATGTGAGGCGCCAAAATAAAAAAGGGTTCTAACAAGATGATTGGAAAGAGAAATCAAACCTTTTACGGAAATTTTCCTACCTCTATCTGGTGCACTGGCCACAAGAGCATGCTCTGCCCTCTAGAAGATCCTGCCATGTCCTTGCTTCTTCGGGCAATCCTTAACAAGATGTTCAACCTCTCCACGATGGAAACAAGCGTTCTTTCTTTTCTTGCAATCCTTGATAACATGACCCTCGCGTCCGCAATGATGACATTAGCTCTTATCACGACCTTTTTCATTCATTCTGCCCTTCTTTTGTTGCTGTTGTTCTTTCTTAAGCCACACATTCTTGTTTTTGGTTTCCTCAACCCTAGCCTCTTTCTTTTCACCTTTATCTTCCTCATGCATCAATAACATATCAACTAGTTTCTCGAAAGTTGCTCCCATTGGAATATGAGACATAGCCAACCCATGGAGGGGTTCATTCAATCCTCTAACAAACCGCAAAGCTTTCTTGTGTGGGGTATTTACAATCTCTAAACAAAACATCCTCAGTTGAATAAACTTATTTACATACTCCTTGACAGACATGGCCGCTTGCTTAAGTGCCAAAAACCTTTCATTTGCAAACTTTGCTCGACTTGAGAAAGAAACTTCATTTAGAATCTCTGTCGGAAATCATCCCAAGTTTCGACTGGACGTCCCGCCTGTGTCACTTCCCATCAAAACAAGGCCTCATCCTTCAGCTGTCAAACGGCAAACTGAATCTTCCTACGATTGTCAACTTCGAAAATTCCAAACAAATCCTTCGTCTCTTTAAGCCAATTCCTTGCCTCTGTTGAATTTCGCTACATAGCGTTTTGACTATGACAACTATACATAAGCATGTATATTATCATCTAACCTTGTTTTGCATGAAAATATTCGACAAATAGATTCAAAATCACCAAAATGAAGATTAAATATGTTGTAAGGGTCTGTTAGTCCTAGATATTCATGTTAAAGTCTTCCTTGATGATCACACACACACACATCACGTATATATGTTTTCATATCCAAAAGAGGCAAAGAACGTATTTTGCCCAGAAAACAGACATCTGGTTTAAATCAAATAGACGTATGTTTGCTGAGACAAAATTTAAATTTACCATAGTATCCAGACGTCTGTTCTAAATTTTTCAGACATCTGAATCTGCTATGAAATGCACTATTTCTTCGCTATTTCATTTTTCAAATTAAAACAGACATCTAAATAAAATTTTCAGACTTCTGGTTATTAAAAGTTGCAACCTATTATGAAGAGTAAATACTCTCTAGATCATTTCTCTTGATGGAAACTCTTCATGATTAGTCACAACTCTTTGTATATTGTAACAACCCGGAAAATCTGAGCAATTTAAAATTTTAATTTGGCTATTTTATTGGATTTTAAATATTTTAAATAAATTATTTTAAATAATAACGACGAAAAGTATGTTTGAATCGATGTTTGAAAATAAATATAAATATTTTTAATTATAAACAGGGCCTAAAATGGCACGGCAGTTTTAAAATTTGAATTCGAACTTTGATTGACTGTACCGAGTGCAAAATAAAATGGATTTTAGTGAAACAAAAAATATTTAAATCTGTTTATGAATATCTTTCTAACGAATCTGGAAAATCAAAGTTTCATAGTAGGATTCAAAAGTTATGGCCAAATGAATTTTCAGAAAGGTCGCTATAGAGAATATATAGCCCTTGAAAATAAACATTTTGCAAACGACCTCAGAATTCGACGAAACCACTTTTGTTGGGTCTGGGATGTCAAATTATTGCTAGGTTTCAAATTTCATAATTTTTGAAGTTAGTATGTGAGCATGGCAAAGGAAAATGTGTTTGGTCGATTTCTATTAAATTGGATCGACCAGAAAAGGGCCATTTTTCAAACGTTCTCAGAATTCAATGAAACTAGTTTTGTTGGGACAGTATCGTCAAAACATAACTAGATTTATTTTTCTGGGATTTTTGGGATCAGTATGTGGCCCCGGCAAATTGAAATGTTCGTTCAAAACAAATATTGAATGTTTTGTATTTTAATTTGAAGAGAAACTGACTGAAACAGTCGATTGGGCCAACGAAACATATCCCATTGTGTTCGGAATGGGGGTATTTAGCTGGGGGCGACAATCGTTGGGTTTGAATTGGTGTTCGTTTGGACAAAAGGATATTTTTGAATTTAAAATAAATTAAATATTTAAATATAAGCCTAGCCAATCCCCTTTCTTCCCTCTCCACCCGCGTTGACCAAATCAAATCCGCTCGCTCCAGGTCCGCACGAAGGAAAGAACTCAACCCCTTCTCTCCTCCATTCCTCCTCCTACACGCAAAATTAGATATAGGTTCTTTGGAACTTTTTGAAGAGCTCAGCGAGAGCTTCAAACACATACCCACCACCACCAGTTTCGTCGCCAGTAGGAGGAGAATCTCCTCGACGAAGTCCGGCGCTTCAACTCGCCGCCGACGCCAGCACAGGCCACCGCACTGGGCCCCACTACCGGCGCACGTGCGCCCCTCCTCCCCCTTCTTGCATCGTCCAATCGTCCAACCCCTACACCGTTTACAAGAAAAATCCATCCCTAGTTTTGAACGAATACTGAAAGGTATGGTTTTAATTAATTTAAACTGTTTATAGAGCTTAAAATGTTGCTAATTCCATTATAACTTGTAAAAATCGTATCTTTGACATATGTGATCAAAA
Organism: Allium sativum; assembly: GCA_030737875.1. Taxonomy (NCBI): domain Eukaryota; kingdom Viridiplantae; phylum Streptophyta; class Magnoliopsida; order Asparagales; family Amaryllidaceae; genus Allium; species Allium sativum. The sequence goes on from CM060919.1 coordinate 35,652,973, forward strand.
TCCAGTGAAACATGAGACAGTGGACTCGTGCGGACGTCTTCTACATTCTAGAAGAGACCAGATATTTTTCTGAGCCTTCTACAATTTTTGGTGGAGTGGAACCCAATGCGAGATTTCTAAATTATAAACGATATGGGAAACAACGATGTATAAATTATATAGTCGAAGTATGAGTCATATAAGTGTTGTACACCTCACGTATAAGCGTTGTATAAGTTCTATGTTCGATGTATAAGTTATATATGCGTTGTAAAAGTGATATATGCGTTGAGATAAATTGAAATGATATTGAAATGAAATCGAAATACATTTATATACGTATATCTATATATATACTCTCCTCGTCCACAGACCATGGACGATATATATTGGTTGTGATATTGTTTGGATTATTGGTTGAGGTGAAAATTAGGTGAATATCATGAATAGTTGATGTGAAATGATTGATTAATTGTGGTTGAAATCCCAATAGGATTAGTATATGGGAAAATTCGTCTGCGTACGAACTAGATATTGAAAATCCCCATTGTCAAAAGCTGCGAGGCTTTAAGGTAGAGCGAGGAGCCGTACTAGGGACGGTGCCGGTTTTAACTACCCTGCCGTTATGCTGCTGAAATTTTCTGAAATATTTCTGTGTTTGATTTAAATTCATGTGTTGAAATAAAATTCATGTGTTGAAATTAAATTCATGTGTTGAAATAAAATTCATGTGTTGAAATTAAATTCATGTGTTGAAATTAAATTCATGTGTTGAAACAAAATTCATGTGTTGAATAAAAATTCATGTGTTGAATAAAATTCATGTGTTGAATGGAGTTCATGTATTGAATAAATTCTTTGAAAAATAAAAATAACATTTTTATCATATATAAAGACAATATAAAATATTTGTGTTTTAGATAAATTATTTTAACACCAAAAATAACATTTTTACCTTATATGTATAAACTATATAAAATAATAGTGTTTTGAAATAAATTGGTTTACAATAAAAATCACATTTTTATGATATATATAAACTATATAACATAATCGTGTTTTGAAATAAATTGTTTTACAATAAAAATCACATTTTTATTATATATATGAACTATAGAAAAATTCATGTGTTGAATAAAGGAATAGAACGATAAAAATTATATTTTAATCGTATGTTTGAAGTCGAAAACATTCATGTGTTGAATATATATAGATTGAACAATAAAATCTACGTTTTTATTGTGAATATAAAGTGTTAAAAATGGTGATGTGTTGAAATAAATATCTGTTGGATAAAAATATCATTTTTATCAAATATATGAAGTGAATATGGTTTTGAAATCGAAGAATGAGTTATATATATATATATATATAAAATAAATCGAATAACGAAGCTGCAGTTCGTGTTTTGAAACCGTGATTTCAAACGATTAGTGCGGGAGATCCGACCATCGGATTTTCCCGAAACCGAAACCTTTGGGTTCGTTTTGGAAATATCTTTCCAACGACACCCACTTTTTGAAGATCCATGTAACGACCCGCATTCTACGCATCATAGGATCGTAGAATATTTATTTCTTTCACATACGAAGTCGTATGGTCATGTAACTTTGGGAGACGACTATTGGTGTCATTTCCCATGTTCATGATTTTTGCCAATTTTTAAATGACCGTTTTACCCCTGGTTGATCTTGTTTTGACAATAACTTTTGACTAGAAAGGAATTTTGACTTGAAACCACTTCCATTGGCTCCGGATAATGGTTTACAATTCCGTAGAGTGGTCACATTAGCCAAACGGACTTACCGTTAGGGAGATATGGCTGAAACAAGTTTCAGATAGTGAAAAACAGCTTAATTGAGCTTAACCGGGTGATTAACAGCTAGGCCCAATGGGGGATTTCGGGATTAGAGGTATTTAAGGGCTGTTAGGGTTAAGGATTTCGGTTTTTCTCATTCCCCAGCCGCCATATACATCTTAGAAAACCCTAACAATGGCCTCCAACATCTAAAATCATCCTTAATCATTTCTTAATCAAGTTTTGGCTTAAATTACATCAAATCAAGGAGGAATAGCACAAAAGCAAGGTTAGAGCTGCTGTGTTGCATTGGGAACAGCACCAAACAGAGATTCATTTCAGATTTGGTATTTTATTTATGGCCAAGGTGAGTGATTTGCATAGTTTTGCACTAATTACGGTTAATTAAGGGTAATTAGTGAAGATTAACGAAATTAGGCATAATAAAAATTTGGAAAAATATTTATAAATTCTTAAATATTGTTGTATACCTCTGTTAGAAATTTGGATTAGTTTGGTTAACTTTTGTTAATCCTATGATTAGTTTCGCCTAAATATGCATAAGGGAAAATATGGGGTTTTGGCTATGTTTGATCCCTTTTAACTTGTCAAATTATTGTTTTGCTGTTCATGGATGATTATACATGTTGCTATGACCGTATGGTATGCTTTGTGATTGATTAGAAAAGTTAGAATGGTCGAAAACGCCGTCGTATGGCGTAAAACAGTCGCTGGAAGATGTTGCAGGAAAATATGCAGGGATTCAGATCGGATCGGATCGCCCCTCTCCACCACGACCCGATCGTGACCATCATTCCATGAACCTACGCTTCGAGCTATGCCTTCAACCACGAGTTGATCTATGTGCCACGATCCGAGTAGAAGTCACGAATTGATGGAAGCTTGACTCACGAGCCAATGGAGGTCCCGACCTGGTGTAGCAGTGCGACCCGACCCGGAGTGGGACTCACGACACGATCCGAAGCAGATGACTACGAGCTGACCAATCCATGGAGCTACCCGACCTGAAGGGCTCGACCCGACCCGATGTGGGCAGTCGCGAACCAATCCAAGGGTGGAGCACGATACAAACCGAAGGAGGCTGGTGACCACGACCTGAAGCAAAGTGAAGTGAAGAAATGAAGACCGATTCGGAGAAGAAGACTGAAACCCGAGATGCAAAGGTAGTCCAAATGGGAAGTTTGTACTCGGGATCCAGTTGGGAACCAAAGAGTTAACTTCATGAGTTGGGCTTTGCTGCGGGATGTGTGCAAAGGGGTTGTCGATGTCTGTAACTTTGAATCACTATGTGTGGGGAGTATGTGAACGGATTCAGGGCCAAAGTGGCCTAGGTACGACCAAAGGGCTATAGACCAATGAAGTGGGGTCATTTGTAAGGTTTGGTCATGACTCCATGGGGTGAGCTTGGTAGTAGAAGTAGTTGTACAAGTTGAACTCCGTCACTACTTCGATGGGTCTAGTGATCGAAGCAGTAGATATCGTATGCTTTACGCACTGAGTGAGAGATGTGAGGATGGTTGCTATGCTTGATTTGTTTGCCATCATTATGACATGCACACCCCCACCCCGTATTCTTTATACCATATGTTAGTGGCACCTTAGAGTATTGTACGGTATGTAGTGCTAACTCTTTGGTTGCAGGTTCAGGTATGGTTTAGTATACCTGTTATTGTTCTGTTTAGTTGCTTATCGCTCATACCAGACTTCTTGTCTGACCCAGAGTTTTATGCCTCTTCTTATTACTCTGGGTGCTCTCATGAGCAGACCAGAGACAGGTTAGGTGGTATGCACGAGTAGCTGTACCGGAGACGAGCAGGAGGCTTCCATGTATGATATATAGATATTCTCCCTGTGTCGCTGCTGGTCACTACTTTGGGCATTAGTAGTGCACCCTTCCTTTCTTTTACTTTGGAGACAGTTTTAAAGTTGTAATAATAATGATGTGGAACATAAGCTGTATTTGGATTTTCCGCTGCTATGATGTTTAGCTTTCAGCTTATGCACTGTCTCGCCTGTTTTATGTCAAGTATGTTGTTATTATATTTTATTCCGTGCGTTGTGAGGCATTTTACAGGTTCCTGATTAGTTCATTCTCTTCTTTCCTTTCTTTGGCGACCATTCCGTGCTAGCCGGGCATGTGTACAACGCACTTTTGGAGGAAATGCCGGTTGGTGCGGGGTGGGCCGTCACACTTGGTATCAGAGCTCTAGGTTGCGTAGTTAACCTAGGAAAGTTATCAGGGAGAGATAGTATACGTATATGAGAGCGCGTATTTTTGATTATTTTGGTTTTCAAAGCTGTATATATATATTATTAGTATAGCTAAGGATGAAGTCGCACTGCACTGACACCACAAAGAGGATGGTTAATCGTTTTCTCTGTGCAGATTGAACAATGAGCCGATACGCAAGAGGTACCGGTAGAGGAGCCAATAATGGGAATGCTGCTGATATGAGGACGATGTTTACTGACCTCATGAGTGAGATGCTTAGGGGTGTGCAGAGGGCAGCTCTGAATGCTGGTAATGGTGGTGGACCAATATTGCAGGCGCCTACGGCCGATTTCGCCAAACTGAACAAGGATTATACTAGTCTTGGTGGGAAGCCATTCCACAGAATGGAGTCGGCTACGGATGTTCAGGAATGGTTGGATAGCTGTGAGCGTATCTTTGAAGACTTGGGTATCGAGGATGCGATGAAGAGGAGGCTAGCATCCCGTCAGCTGCAAGGACGGGTAATGAATTGGTGGAACGCTATAAAGGCAGCTACTCCCGAGGATCAAATTACTTGGGATCAGTTTAAGGCTCGCTTTAGCGATAAGTTCATTCCAGCTGCTCAGAAGTCAGTGTTGTTTAAGAAATTCTTGGAACTCAAGCAGAATGGCAGAGCTGTCTCGGAGTATATTTCCGAATTCGACAGTTTGTCGAAATATGGGTTATCCCTAATAGATACTGCCGAGAAGAAGAACGAGAAGTTCATAACAGGTTTGGATCAGTACTTGGGGGAAAAGCTTATTAACCACATCGATGAGACGTTTGAATCGATTGTGGGGAAAGCATTGAGGTCAGAGAGTCTTTACCCTAAGTCCAAGGCTGAGGTTGCATCTACAGAGGAGCCAAAGCCGCAAGCAAGCAGTGGAGGCAAGAATGGTTCTCAGAATAAGAGAAAGCAGAATCAGACCAAGGATGGCCAAAAGAAAAAGAATAAGCAAGATGTTGAGTACTTCAGCTGTGGTAAGATGGGCCACTATGCCAAAGAGTGTTGGGACAAGCCAGCGGATAGGAAGTGCTTTAACTGCGGCCAAGTGGGACATCACAAGGACAAGTGTCCGCAACCCCCTAAAGAAAAGCAGATTGTGAAAGAATATGCTATCAATGCTGTTCCTTCTTCATCGAATGCCCCAACTGCGGTGGAGAAAGGAAAGAATGTCGTTATCCAAGGTATGCTTTCCATTTATGATGTTCCAATTAGAGTATTGTTTGATACCAGAGCTTCCAGTTCTTTCATATCTAGTGACCTGGTAGATAGGTTGGGATTGGAGCCCGAGATCGTCGATAGACCTTTAGTAGTGACGAACCCGATTGGTGGTTCGACTAACCTTAACATGATTTGTCATAATATGGTCTTATCGAGTCATGAATGCTTGTTTGTTTGTGATTGCTTTGTTTTGGGCTTTACTGGGTTTGGCATTATTTTGGGAGTCGATTGGCTCCAAAGATACGGGGTGGTGGTAGACTGTGAGGGCTTTTTGGTGACAGCTAGAGCGGATGATGGGCAGAGTGTAGTGTTTGGTGGTCTACCTAGTGATGGGGTAATGGCTAGTTTTCTAAATTCCCTCGACATCCCGTATAGTGAGTTGTCTGGTTTGCCCATGGTTGGCCAGTATCCGGACGTCTTCAAAGAAGTGACCGGGCTTCCACCACACCGAGAGATTGAGTTCCGTATTGATTTAGTGAAAGATGCCAGACCTATAGTGATGCCACTTCGTCGTATGGTACCAAGGGAGCAGCGAGAGCTCAGGGTGCAAGTCAGCGATCTTTTGAAGAAGGGATTTATCAGGAGTGTTTCTGAATGGGGAGCACCAGTTGTGTTTGCTACCAAGGCCGATGGTTCCCTTCGATTGTGTGTGGACTACCGCGAGTGTAACACCCCGCCTCCGCCAGGGTGGCTCTTGCAAGCACTCTGACTTTGGAGGGGCGTTTGAATCAGGTAAACATGCATAATGATATATCAAGGCAGAACAAGAACATATGTATATATGTGAACAGAGTAAATAAGATAAGTAAAACAGCGGAAGATTTCAAACCATTTCAAAACAAGTCTGGTACAACATAATGTCAACTTTCCAAATACACAAGTCTAGATAAAAACAACATCACTGAAAAACTGAAATACATAAGTACTATCCCCAAAATAAGTGATAACCATAGCTAGCTTCATGTCAAGACCGTACATGAGCTAAAATCCCACAAGCAAGCGATCAGAAATCCAAGCTAAGCTCCAATATTCCCTCCCTGAGAACCTGGGGGGGGGGGAACGGAAGAAAAGAGGCGAAAGAAAACAGGTCAGTCAAAAAGACTGAGTAAGCCCTACTACAATCAATGTAAACTGATAAAGTTAACTGGCATGAGAAGCAGGGATGAACATAAGACTAACAACATACTAGCATGATGATTAACTAACCAGATAGATAAAGGTGTCATCGCATAATCAGGTTTAAGGTTTTTGCACCACAGGTGTACTAGCAAACTAACATGACTTGAATAAACAAGTATTGATCCCTTGGCCCAAGCTTTGGCCCAATAACATGGAGTGACCCTAATACGCGGTCCAACCAAACGGTCTAGTCGATCGGCTCCCTATAAGCCTAACTCGTCACGTGTTGGTGTCCATACGGCCAACCATAATTGTAGTCAGACTGTGCAGGGTCTCCCGTCGGGTGTATCAAGCCCTAGGGTGTCAACCCCTGGACACCATAATCATGCGTGCACAGTCTCGATCTACTGGTACCCGTGCATGTTTTCCCCGGCTTCGGACTGTGTGCACGACCATAGTCCGCCCGGAACTACACCGGCGTACCCATCTGCCGTCGTTTTTGGTCACTTACCTCAAGTCCAGTAATCGTGCTCCCTCCCTAGCCTAGACCCTAGGGTCTTAATGATACAAACTTGGGATTACTGCTGGAGTGGACCCCCATTGCTAGGATATTTCTAGTGGGTTAAGTACGGTTTACCCCCCTTGCTAATCATGGATTAACTTGGTTAAGTGTAACGATGAGTTCACGACTTAACCCTGATTAATCTACCAAGCCCAAATTGGTTAAGTACTAAATGGACCATGACTTAACCCTAATCATGAGGCATTAATTAATTTCACGTGCCTTAACCTCTCACATTAGACCTTGTTGAGGTTACTAGTTAAGCCGGTCGGTTCCGGGTAGCTTTATACCACAACTTGGTCTAACCTCGGGTTCAAGGTACAACATGGCCAACTTCTCACATTGGGTCCTATTGTTTGTAGCAACTAGTTAAGCCGGTCGGTTCCGGGTAGGTTTACGCTACAAACTCAACCCAACCTCGAGTTAGTCACACTTATCTTCTCTAAGTGTCATGTCCATCATGTTTCCAAAACATGTTACAAATTCTCAAGCAATTGGGTAGACCTAACTTAATAGGTAAATTCCCAATGGGTAGACCTAACTTAATAGGTAAATTCCCAATGTTATGTTTTTATGTCTTTTAAGTTTACCCAAACCCAAACGCAATCCCATCGCTTACATATCGCAATAGCGCATAAAGGATATAAAGAGGGAACTTAGCATAATCATGACATAAAGGTGTTGAAGCCACAAGTTCAACATGGTGGCATATGAAATGTACACATGTTCATATACTTGCATATTACATTTTTAGGCCTCAAAAGCATGCATAAAACCAAACTTAGCATATTGGTGATACATGGTGATATGACATGTAGAAATGGCCATAAGTTCGCATTTAGCCTCACATGCAAGTTATCATAAGGGACATGATAACTTATATGTTGCCAAAATGCAACCTTTAGCATAAAGCTTGAAGCTTTATGTTCATATACTCAAGATAAGCTTGCATAACATGATAACATGAACAAAGTGATCACCCCAAACTTGCATAACATACATGGCAACTTGCATATCATAACATATCAAACTTGCATAACATAACATGGCAAACTTGCATATAAACTTGCATATCATAACATGGCAAACTTGCATATAAACTTGTATATCATAACATATCAAACTTGCATAACATGACTTAGTAAACTTGCATATCATAACATATCAAACTTGCATAACATGACTTAGTAAACTTGCATATCATGGCAAACTTGCATATCATACATTTAACTTTAGAGTTTAAGTATGAAAGTAGAATAGGGCTTACAATGCTTAAGAAGTCACAAAAATATGACAAAGCCCTTATGAAATCAATTAAACCCAAAATGCAAGCTTCAATAGAAAAACCCTTAAGCCAAAATGATCAAAACTCTTGCTTTATGATGCAAATATAGAAACTTGACTTGAATGCAAGCTAATGATGCTCATACAAGCTTGAAAACATTTGTATGCATGGAAAATCTCTCATAGAAATGACTTAGGAATTTTATGAAGAGAGTGGAGGCCATGAGAGGATTGATTTTGCCATAGTTTAGTTACTTGAATGAATAATGATGATTTAGGGTTAGGTTAGGGCCTTATTTATAGAGATTAGGACTAGTTTCAACCTTAGGATTAAACCCTAGTTCCAATCTCAGCCCTCAAAACCGAATCTGGCCCCCAAACTCAACACAAACCCAAAATGGTGCACCAGGCAGAACTGCCCGGCTGAGCCAAGTCGACAGGGCTGTCGACTTGGGTCCAACCAAGTCGACTCCCAAGTCGACAGGGCTGTCGACTTGGGTGCTCTGGCGGGAGTTTTCCCGCCTAGCCCAATCTACCCCAAATTTCCAAATTCAAACTTGAAATCTGTTTTGAACTTGAAATTTTCTGAAAACTTCGTTGGGCCTTAATCGGGTCATACGGACTCCGATTTTCGAAAACTCGGACTCTATTTCGCGTATTTTTCCGAGACGAACGCAATGGCATAGCCCGTTTCCCTTGATTCAGATTTTAGAATTAAATTCTGCCTCGATTTACGCTATAACAGGTTATTGCAAATACGGGTTGTTACATTCTCCCCTCCTTAAAGGATTTCGTCCTCGAAATCTTCAAGTTAGGAAGAACGTATCCTACCATCCAATCATCCATCTACTCAAAACATCATCCACGAGCAATCATTGTCCTTACAAGATTCTAAATGTTGTATGAACATATGCAAAGGTGTGTGTATATGTACTTATCTAATGCAAATATCATCAATGCAAATTATGTTAGTGAAATGAATCCATATGTATGCAATTCCTAACATAATGTATAACATCTATATGCGTGCACATAACATACATCCATATGAAACATCCATGTGATAACACCAAAAAATTTCATCCATGAATAAGCGTAAACACTCATGCATATGCAATATGAGGAGTGTGTGAGCCGATCTAGTGCCTAATGTGTATAATGCATCCACGAGCAACCACTTGCAACCACTTGCAACCATCAAGCATAACATGTCTCAAACACATGTTTCTTCCAAAGGGTTTCTACCTAAGGTTCTCATGACAAGATTAACATGATAAACTAGATAATCAAGACAAACATGGATAGCAGAAGATATGCTACAACGAGATCGGGAAGATAAGCAAGATATACTCCTTTTGGATTACAAGAAATCCCTTCCTAACCCAACCCATATTCTATAAAAGCCCAAAAGGTTTAGCCAACCTAACGGACCCCTTCAAACCCTGACATGTATTACTAGCCAATAAGTCGTACCTCCCGACAGAAATAGGGCCGAGAATGGGACCGAGAGGATATACGTAACAAGATAACATGCAAGTAAGTTCCACAGGGAAAACAAGGATCAAGGATATACTCATAAAAAGAGATATGATGCGCGTATCTAGCTTTCAGTCTTCTAAGTCACGTTTCCTTGAGCTTAACTCCACTGTGCTTTGACCGTCTTTTACCTCATGATTTCTTAGCTTCTTAACTCTTATTTCCAAATATGAGTTGGAACCCATTTCATTGTCGCCTCTCGTCTTCCTTTTTCACTTACTCTTCTATCATTCTTGGCTTAAACATAACTATGACCTCATGGTTCCATGCAAGCTCTCCAAAATTCACCAGTGAATCCTGGAACTCGTTTACTTACTACAAAGTATTCCACGCAGTAGAACTTTTCTTGAAAATATCAATCCACGTTTACCAATTGCTCTTACTAACGTGATTTTCTATAACTCATGCTTGAACGAAATGAACCATCCGCCTGCGAATGATAGGCCGTACTTAGATTCAGTTGCTTGCCCATGACTTCCCGTAGACTATCCCAAAACTGGCTAGTGAAGATTGAGTCATGGTTACTAACTATACTTTAGGGAACTCCGTGCAACCTCTTTATTTCTTGAAAGTAAACTGTTGCTAGCTATGATGCAGTCCTTTCGCTCTTTACCGGAGTGAAATGAGCACTCTTCGTGAGTCTACCTACTATGACCCATATGCTCGTATTCCCTTTCCTTGATCTAGGTAGTCCATCCACGAAATCCTTCGTGACGCTTTACTACTTCCATTGCGGGGACCTCCAATGGATATAATAGCCCACCGGGTTTTTTATGACTCGGCCTTAATCTGTTGGCACAACATGCACCCTGGGACAAACTCGGCCACCTCCTCGAGTGATGTGCATCTTCAAGAGCCTTCTTTCTCTCATTGCGTCGTAGCCATCCCTTGTCATCTATAGCGAGGTGACTTACCATCTCGCCTCGAATCAACTTGTCTATGATCTCGACTTAACTGCGGGTCTTCTTTCTGTGAAGTCCCTACTTGATCCAGAAGGGTAGGTCTAAGCTCAAGGGATGCTAACTAACTAATTAAACTGAGAGAACTTCTTACTTCAATTGTCCTCGTCGGAGCTTTTCGGTTTTGAACCGCGACCACTTTAGCAGGATCCACCACTAAGCCTTTCTTAGAAACTATGTGCCCAGGAAATCTAACTCCTTTTTCTCCAAAATAACATTTGGAGAACTTGGCCTTCAACTGATGCGCTCTAAGCGTATCCATCACCTCCTTGAGATGTCTTGCGTGCTCTTCCTCATCCTTTGAGAAGATCAGAATATCATCTACGAAGACCACGACAAACTTGTTCAAGAACTCCCTGAACACCCTACTCATCAAGCCCACGAAATATGAGGGTGCATTAGTCAAGCCGAACGACATGACAAGCCATTCGAAGAATCCATCTGGAGTTCTGAACGCAGTCTTGTCTATACTATCCTCAGCTACTCTGAGCTGATGGAATCCAGTAGCAAGATCAAGAGAGAACAGATGTTCCTACAAGCTGATCAAACAAATCATCGATCCTTGGTAATGGTTGTCTATTCTTCTTGTTCTACTCACGATAATCAACACACGGGCGAAGCGAACTGTCCACATTAGTAGCGAATACTACTAGAGCACCCTCTTCGGAAATGCTTCATCGTATGAAGTTCTTCTCAAGCAACTCCTTGACTTGCTTTCTTAACTCTCATCTCGCGGGACCATGTGCTTAACCGGCCACGTAACTGGCTTGGCATTATCAACCAGATAAATGCGGAAATCAATCTCTCGCTTAGGGGTAACCCCCTTCACTTCACCCAAGATATCAGGATATTCTCGGACCACCCTCACCGATTGCAAACTATCGATAGACGAGTTGAGGGATTCAAGATAACACAACATGACGGGACCCATAGGGTTACTAGAAATTTTTAGGGTATTACCGAGGCGAGTCATGAGCCTCACAACCCTATGCTCTAAAATCAAGGATGGCTCCAAAACTGGACAACCAATCCATGCCCAAAATCAACCCATACCCCATGAAACCGAGAATATAAGCATCACACGAGAACTCTACACTCAAGATAGAGATTTTCAAATCCACGTAGATAATAGACAAATGGGCGTAAACCCCAATTGGATTTGAAACACACACGGGATCATAAACTAGACTAGTACTTAGGTGCAAACTTTCAACTAAACCAGATGAAACAACTATGCGATGCACCAGAATAAACAAGGTACGAACTGGAAAATCAGAAATGTAAACAAGACTTTCAATAGAAATACTACCTCGATCGGGAACTGGAGCGGCATTGAGAGCATGAACTTGCCCTCCTGAAGGTCCAGCACGCTGAGTCTGACCCTGTCCTTGCCCTTGCTTCTTCGGGCAATCCCTAGTGAAGTGCCCCATTTCTCCACAGTTAAAGCAAGTGCCCTTCCTTTTCCTGCAATCCTTGTTTAGATGAGTCGAGTTTCCACAAGTAAAGCACTTCTTTTCCTTCTTATCTTTAGACTTCTCCTCCTTCTTTTTCATTTCCTTTTTGGGCTCCGTTTCCTTGTTTTGAGACTCATTCATCTTGATCTCCTTCTTGTCACTCCTATCCTCTTCATTGAGTAGGGCCATATTCACCAAACTCTCGAAAGTGGCCCCCAAGGGTATATGAGTCATGGCTAAACCATGTAATGGCTCGTTTAATCCTAGAGCAAAGTATAGGGCCTTCTTCTGAGCTGTGTTAACCAAGTCTAAACCGACCCGAGCAAGTTGATTAAACTTATCCACGTATTCCCTAATAGTCATGTCCCCTTGCTTCAGTGATAGGAACCTTAGTCCAAACTTTCCCCGAAAGTCATCCCAAGTCTCAATTGGCCTAGTAGCGGTGGTGACCACCCACCAACGTGCAACTTCTTCCTTTAGCAACCACACTGCTAATAAAACCTTCCTACGGTCATCTATATCAAAGAAGGCGAAAAGATCTTCGGTTTCCTTCAACCAATTCCTTGCCTCTACATAAGTCTCGGTTCCAAAGAAATTCTTGCAACCCATCGCCTTAAAGTTCTTACAAGTTTCCGCAAAATCTGCTTGTGGAGGCTGAGGGGGAGGAGAAACATCAGCTATGGGAGGAGGAGGAGAAACATTAACTACCGGAGGAGGAGGAGGAACATGGGCGGGGCCGGCTTCGGTCGCCCTAGCCTCCAAAAGTCTCCTATACCAAACAGGTACGTATACTCCCTCCGGAATAGCAAAGTTATCGGCCATACTGAAAACGAAGAAAAAGGATAGATTCAGAATGGAGAAAAACGAAGGAATTTTGCTAATGGCTTTTTGGGGATTAGCCTTTAAAATAAACTAGACTTTTCTTTGGAAAATACTTTATACTTGGTTTTGAAAATAGTTTTCCAAAAGTTTTAAAAACCTTTTTGTCCCTTCTCGTAAACCATATGCTCTGATACCAAATGTAACACCCGCCTCCGCCAGGGTGGCTCTTGCAAGCACTCTGACTTTGGAGGGGCGTTTGAATCAGGTAAACATGCATAATGATATATCAAGGCAGAACAAGAACATATGTATATATGTGAACAGAGTAAATAAGATAAGTAAAACAGCGGAAGATTTCAAAACAAGTCTGGTACAACATAATGTCAACTTTCCAAATACACAAGTCTAGATAAAAACAACATCACTGAAAAACTGAAATACATAAGTACTATCCCCAAAATAAGTGATAACCATAGCTAGCTTCATGTCAAGACCGTACATGAGCTAAAATCTCACAAGCAAGCGATCAGAAATCCAAGCTAAGCTCCAATATTCCCTCCCTGAGAACCGGGGGGGGGAAACGGAAGAAAATAGGCAAAAGAAAACAGGTCAGTCAAAAAGACTGAGTAAGCCCTACTACAATCAATGTAAACTGATAAAGTTAACTGGCATGAGAAGCAGGGATGAACATAAGACTAACAACATACTAGCATGATGATTAACTAACCAGATAGATAAAGGTGTCATCGCATAATCAGGTTTAAGGTTTTTGCACCACAGGTGTACTAGCAAACTAACATGACTTGAATAAACAAGTATTGATCCCTTGGCCCAAGCTTTGGCCCAATAACATGGAGTGACCCTAATACGCGGTCCAACCAAACGGTCTAGTCGATCGGCTCCCTATAAGCCTAACTCGTCACGTGTTGGTGTCCATACGGCCAACCATAATTGTAGTCAGACTGTGCAGGGTCTCCCGTCGGGTGTATCAAGCCCTAGGGTGTCAACCCCTGGATACCATAATCATGCGTGCACAGTCTCGATCTACTGGTACCCGTGCATGTTTTCCCCGGCTTCGGACTGTGTGCACGACCATAGTCCGCCCGGAACTACACCGGCGTACCCATCTGCCGTCGTTTTTGGTCACTTACCTCAAGTCCAGTAATCGTGCTCCCTCCCTAGCCTAGACCCTAGGGTCTTAATGATACAAACTTGGGATTACTGCTGGAGTGGACCCCCATTGCTAGGATTTTTCTAGTGGGTTAAGTACGGTTTAACCCCCTTGCTAATCATGGATTAACTTGGTTAAGTGTAACGATGAGTTCACGACTTAACACTGATTAATCTACCAAGCCCAAATTGGTTAAGTACTAAATGGACCATGACTTAACCCTAATCATGAGGCATTAATTAATTTCACGTGCCTTAACCTCTCACATTAGACCTTGTTGAGGTTACTAGTTAAGCCGGTCGGTTCCGGGTAGCTTTATACCACAACTTGGTCTAACCTCGGGTTCAAGGTACAACATGGCCAACTTCTCACATTGGGTCCTATTGTTTGTAGCAACTAGTTAAGCCGGTCGGTTCCGGGTAGGTTTACGCTACAAACTCAACCCAACCTCGAGTTGGTCACACTTATCTTCTCTAAGTGTCATGTCCATCATGTTTCCAAAACATGTTACAAATTCTCAAGCAATTGGGTAGACCTAACTTAATAGGTAAATTCCCAATGGGTAGACCTAACTTAATAGGTAAATTCCCAATGTTATGTTTTTATGTCTTTTAAGTTTACCCAAACCCAAACGCAATCCCATCGCTTACATATCGCAATAGCGCATAAAGGATAGAAAGAGGGAACTTGGCATAATCATGACATAAAGGTGTTGAAGCCACAAGTTCAACATGGTGGCATATGAAATGTACACATGTTCATATACTTGCATATTACATTTTTAGGCCTCAAAAGCATGCATAAAACCAAACTTAGCATATTGGTGATACATGGTGATAAATGACATGTAGAAATGGCCATAAGTTCGCATTTAGCCTCACATGCAAGTTATCATAAGGGACATGATAACTTACATGTTGCCAAAATGCAACCTTTAGCATAAAGCTTGAAGCTTTATGTTCATATACTCAAGATAAGCTTGCATAACATGATAACATGAACAAAGTGATCACCCCAAACTTGCATAACATACATGGCAACTTGCATATCATAACATATCAAACTTGCATAACATAACATGGCAAACTTGCATATAAACTTGCATATCATAACATGGAAAACTTGCATATAAACTTGTATATCATAACATATCAAACTTGCATAACATGACTTAGTAAACTTGCATATCATAACATATCAAACTTGCATAACATGACTTAGTAAACTTGCATATCATGGCAAACTTGCATATCATACATTTAACTTTAGAGTTTAAGTATGAAAGTAGAATAGGGCTTACAATGCTTAAGAAGTCACAAAAATATGACAAAGCCCTTATGAAATCAATTAAACCCAAAATGCAAGCTTCAATAGAAAAACCCTTAAGCCAAAATGATCAAAACTCTTGCTTTATGATGCAAATATAGAAACTTGACTTGAATGCAAGCTAATGATGCTCATACAAGCTTGAAAACACTTGTATGCATGGAAAATCTCTCATAGAAATGACTTAGGAATTTTATGAAGAGAGTGGAGGCCATGAGAGGATTGATTTTGCCATAGTTTAGTTACTTGAATGAATAATGATGATTTAGGGTTAGGTTAGGGCCTTATTTATAGAGATTAGGACTAGTTTCAACCTTAGGATTAAACCCTAGTTCCAATCTCAGCCCTCAAAACCGAATCTGGCCCCCAAACTCAACACAAACCCAAAATGGTGCACCAGGCAGAACTGCCCGGCTGAGCCAAGTCGACAGCCAAGTCGACAGGGCTGTCGACTTGGGTCCAACCAAGTCGACAGGGCTGTCGACTTGGGTGCTCTGGCGGGAGTTTTCCCGCCTAGCCCAATCTGCCCTAAATTTCCAAATTCAAACTTGAATTTGAAATCTGTTTTGAACTTGAAATTTTCTGAAAACTTCGTTGGGCCCTAATCGGGTCATACGGACTCCGATTTTCGAAAACTCGGACTCAATTTCGCGTATTTTTCCGAGATGAACGCAATGGCACATCCCGTTTCCCTTGATTCAGATTTTAGAATTAAATTCTGCCTCGATTTACGCTATAACAGGTTATTGCAAATACGGGTTGTTACAGCGAGTTGAATAAGGTGACGAGGAAGAACAAGTATCCTCTACCGCGGATAGATTATTTGTTTGATCAGTTGAGTGGCACGAGAGTATTCTCTCAGTTGGATCTCGCGATAGGTTTTCATCAGCTTAGAGTGGAAGCTGAGAGTATAGCTAAGAAGACATTTCGGACGCCGTCTGGATTTTATGAATAGTTGGTAATGCCATTTGGGTTGACCAATGCCCCAGCATATTTTGTGGATCTTATGAATAGGGTATTCAGAGATCAGTTGAATAAGTTTGTTCTTGTGTTCGTGGATGATATTTTGGTTTACTCAAGGACAAAGGAAGAACACAAGGAACATTTGAGGATAGTGATGGAGGTGTTGAGAAAACACCAACTGAAAGCAAAGTTCTCTAAGTGTCACTTCTGGAGGAGGGAAGTGAGATTCTTGGGCCATGTTGTTTCAGAGAATGGTATTGCCGTGGATCCTGCGAAGGTGGCTACGGTACAAGATTGGTCTACGCCCAAGGATGCAATGGGCATAAGAAGTTTCTTGGGATTAGCTGGATATTATCGTAAGTTTATCCAAGACTTCTCCAAGATAGCAGCACCGTTGACTCAATTGACCAAGAAGAATCAAGCTTTCGTCTGGGACGAAAAGTGCGAGAATGCATTCAAGAGTCTAAAGGAAAAGTTGACATGTGCACCAGTGTTAGTCATTCCTAAGGGGAATGAAGAGATGACAGTATATATGGATGCATGTGGTACGGGACTAGGTGTTGTGTTGATGCAAGGAGGTAGGGTTGTAGCTTATGCAAGTCGGCAATTGAAACCGCACGAGAAAAGATACCCTACCCATGATTTGGATTTAGCAGCGATCGTATTCGCATTGAAGATGTGGAGACATTATCTCTTGGGAGAAAGATTCGAGTTGTTTACCGATCATAAATCGCTAAGGTATCTATTCTCTCAGAAGGATCTAAATCTCCGACAGCAAAGATGGTTAGAGTTCTTGGCTTCCTATGATTTCGATATCGCATATACACACGGAAAGGGGAATGCGGTGGCTGATGCATTGGGTAGAAGACATGCCAGTTTAGGGGCTATGTTTCTAGAATGGAAGCAACTGGAGTACATCGCTGGGTATGATTTCAGACCAAAGTGCGAATTGGATCCAGAGATGTTAGCAAATTTGACGATCAGACCCACTCTGATTGAGCGGATTGGTTCCAGTTAGAAGAACGATCCTAACTTATTGGAAATCATCTCCAAGTTAGAGATGGATATCGACGAGGAGATGAACAAGTATGGGCTTGATCGAGATGGATGGCTTAGGAAGAATGGAAGACTAGTTGTACCCAATGTCGATGGATTGAGAGATGAAGTGCTTAGAGAATGTCATCACTCAAAACTGACTATACATCCCGGTGGTAACAAGATGTACCGAGACATGAAGCGGACCTACTACTGGGAAGGGATGAAAAGAGACGTTGGGAAATTTATATCCAAATGCATGAATTGCCAACTAGTTAAGCTGAGCAAAAGAAGCCTAGTGGTTTGTTGCAACCATTAGAAATTCCAGAATGGAAATGGGAACAAGTGTCAATGGATTTCATTGATGGGTTACCAAGGACTAGATCGGGCCATGACAGCATTTGGGTGATTATGGACCGATTGACCAAAAGTGCAAGATTTATACCCGTCAAGTCGAATAGGACGGCAGCTAAGTTAGCTGAACTATATGTAAAGTGGGTAGTGAGATTTCATGGAATACCCAAAGGCATTGTGAGTGACCGAGGTCCGTTGTTCACTAGTAGATTTTGGAAAAGCTTACAAGAGGCGTTAGGATCAGAATTACATCTCAGTACCGCGTATCATCCTCAAACCGACGGACAGACAGAGAGGGTGAATCGAGTGTTAGAAGATCTCTTAAGAGCTTGTGTATTGGATTTTGGTGGATCATGGGATGACCATTTGCATCTAGTAGAGTTTGCATATAATAATAGTTATCAATCTACTATTGGTATGGCTCCGTTTGAAGCTTTGTACGGAAGGCCGTGCAACTCACCGTCATGTTGGGTAGAAACTGGTGAGAAGTTTGTGCTTGGACCCGATGTGATAAGAGAAACTTCAGCTAAGATTAAGGTTATCCAACAACGAATGAAGGCTGCCCAAGATAGGCAGAAGAGTTATGCTGATAAGAGGAGAAGAAAATTAAAGTTTTCCATTGGTGACTTGGTGTTTATCAAGATTTCTCCGTTGAAGAGCATGATACGATTTGGCAGGAGAGGCAAGTTAGCACCAAGATTTGTTGGTCCATTCCCAGTTCTTGAGAAAATTGGGAATTTGGCATATAAAGTTGAATTACTAGACAAGATGGTAGGAGTTCACGACGTGTTTCATGTTTCCCAGTTAATGAAATTCGTACATGACCCAGATGTGACTATTTCACCTGATCAGTTGGATGATATCGAGGTTGAACCCGAGGCAGTTCGGAACCACAGGCCTATGCGTATTGTTGGGAACGATACGAAGCAGCTTCAAAGGAAGGCGATGAAATTAGTCAAGGTTCAGTGGGGAGAGAATGAGAATGACTGTACTTGGGAGACAGAGGAGAGCATTAGGAAGACGTATCCAGAACTCTTCGCCTGGTAAGATTTTAACTTCGATTTAGTCTTTCCGCATGCTAGGATAGATTTGTTTTGTTTGTTTTGCATGATTGATTGTTGTATATGGCTGGTAGGCATGTAGGATCCTTTGTGTGTTTTGGGTTAAGGAATTTCGGGGATGAAATTTCTTAAGGGGGGGGGGAGTGTAACGACCCGCATTCTACGCATCATAAATCGTAGAATATTTAATTTCTTTCACATACGAAGTCGTATGGTCATGTAACTTTGGGAGACGACTATTAGGGTCATTTCCCATGTTCATGATTTTTGCTGATTTTTAAATGACCGTTTTACCCCTGGCTGATCTTGTTTTGACCATAACTTTTGATTAGAAAGAAATTTTGACCTGAAACCACTTCCATTGGCTCCGGATGATGGTTTACAATATAGAGTGGTCACATTAGCCAAACGGACTTACCATTTGGGAGATATGGCTGAAACAAGTTTCAGATAGTGAAAACAGCTTAATTGGGCTTAACCCGGGTGATTAACAGCTAGACCCAATGGGGGATTTCGGGATTAGAGGTATTTAAGGGCTGTTAGGGTTAGGGATTTCGGTTTTTCTCATTTCCCAGCTGCCACATACATCTTAGAAAACCCTAACAATGGCCTCCGACATCTAAAATCATCCCTGATCACTTCTTAATCAAGTTTTGGCTTAAATTACATCAAATCAAGGAGGAATAGCACCAAAGCAAGGTTAGAGCTGCTGTGTTGCATTGGGAACAACACCAAACAGAGATTCATTTCAGATTTGGTATTTTATTTGTGGCCAAGGTGAGTGATTTGCATGGTTTTGCACTAATTACGCTTAATTAAGGGTAATTAGTGAAGGTTAACGAAATTAGACATGATAAAAATTTGGAAAAATATTTATAAATTCTTAAATATTGTTGTATACCTCTGTTAGAAATTTAGATTAATTTGGTTAAGTTTTGTTAATCCTATAATTAGTTTCACCTAAACATGCTTAAGGGAAAATATGGGGTTTTGGCTATGTTTGATCCGTTTTAACTTGTCAAATTATTGTTTTGTTGTTCATGGATGATTATACATGTTGCTATGACTGTATGGTATGCTTTGTGATTGATTAGAAAAGTTAGAATGGTCGAAAACGCCGTCGTATGGCGTAAAACAGTCGCTGGAAGAAGTTGCAGGAAAATATGCAGGGATCCGGATCGGATCGCCCCTCTCCACCACGACCCGATCGTGACCATCATTCCACGAACCGACGCTTCAAGCTATGCCTTCAACCACGAGCTGATCTATGTGCCATGATCCGAGTAGAAGTCACGAATTGATGGAAGCTCAACTCACGAGCCAATGGAGGACCCGACCTGGTGTAGCAGTGCGACCTGACCTGGAGTGGGACTCACGACACGATCCGAAGCAGATGACTACGAGCTGACCAAGCCGTGGAGCTACTCAACCTGAAGGGCTCGACCTGATGTGGGCAGTCGCGAACAGATCCAAGGGTGGAGCATGATCCGAACCAAAGGAGGCTGGTGACCACGACCTGAAGCAAAGTGAAGTGAAGAAATGAAGACCGATCCGGAGAAGAAGACTGAAACCCGAGATGCAAAGGTAGTCCAAATGGGTAGTTTGTACTCAGGATCCAGTTGGGAACCAAAAAGTTAACTTCAGAGTTGGGATTTGCTGCGGGACGTGTGCAAAGGGGTTGTCGATGTCTGTAACTTTGAATCACTATGTGTAGGGAGTACGTGAACGGATTCAGGACCATAGTGGCCTAGGTAAGACTAAAGGGCTATAGACCAATGAAGTGGGGTCATTTGTAAAGGTTTGGTCATGACTCCATGGGGTGAGCTTGGTAGTAGCAGTAGTTGTACAAGTTGAACTCCATCACTACTTCGATGGGTCTAGTGATCGAAGCAGTAGATATCGTATGCTTTACGCACTGAGTGAGAGATGTGAGGATGGTTGCTATGCTTGATTTGTTTTCCATCATTATGACATGCACACCCCTACCCCGTGTTCTTTATACCATATGCTAGTGGCACCTTAGAGTGTTGTACGGTATGTAGGGCTAACTCTTTGGTTGCAGGTACAGGTTCAGGTATGGTTTAGTATACCTGTTATTGTTCTGTTTAGCTGCTTATCGCTCATACCAGACTTCTTGTCTGACCCAGAGTTTTATGTCTCTTCTTATTACTCTGGGTGCTCTCACGAGCAGACTAGAGACAGATTAGGTGGTATGCACGAGTGGCTGTACCGGAGACGAGCAGGAGGCTTCCACGTATGATATATAGATATTCTCCCTGTGTTGCTGCTGGTCACTACTTTGGGCATTAGTAGTGCACCCTTCCTTTCTTTTACTTTGGAGACAGTTTTAAAGTTGTAATAATAATGATGTGGAACATAAGCTGTATTTGGATTTTCCGCTGCTATGATGTTTAGTTTTCAGCTTATGCACTGTCTCGCCTGTTTTATGTCAAGTATGTTGTTATTATATTTTATTCCATGCGCTGTGTTCATTCTCTTCTTTCCTTTCTTTGGCGACCGTTCCGTGCTAGCCGGGCATGTGTACAGCGCACTTTCGGAGGAAATGCCGGTTGGTGTGGGGCGGGCCGTCACAATCCAACGGTTGGATAGTCTAGAATGTTTAATTCAAATATGAAGAAAAACAGTGCCAGAATCGATTATATATATATATATATAATTAAAACAAATTGAATAACGACACTGTAGTTCGTATTTTGAAATCGTAACTTCAAACGATTGAACCGGGAGATCCGACCATCGGATTTTCCCAAAACTGAAACTGTTGGATTCATTTTGAAAAGATCTTTCTAATGATATAAAATTTGTGAAGATCCAACGGTTAGATTTTCAGATATGTGTAAATCAAATCTGAAGAAAAACAGCGCCACTGCCGCGTTATGGCCTGAAGCGTCGTTTGAATGAATTGGCTATTTTTAAGTGAATAAAAAAATTAGCGATAAATCTTTATAAAACATTATAAACGATATGGAATGGAAAATAAACCGAATTTACCCGATTTATTAGATATTTGATGGTTAAATGTGTTTGGCATGAAAATTACATTTAAAAACAGAACTATTGATGTCGAATAATTTAACCATTGAAATGAATTAATTTAAATTCTAAATATACATGAATTATTTGAAAAGGCCGAGTGAAATCTCATTTCAAATAATTGATCAGCGATAAGAAGTCGATGATGAAGGCGGTGGTTGAAGACTGGAGATCTTCACCTCGGTTGGATGATTACTGATGTCTTGATTGGGAGGCATCCCGAAATATAGATAATAAGTGGTGATCGTCCAGACGTACTTGGAGATCGATGGATATGCGAGGTATATAGTGCCTCCGGTTTCGTTCAGACCCGGAACGATCTTGTAAATGGACTGTGTGTCTGACATTGGAATTTGTTCTGTGCTGATTGATCTCTATTAAATATATATCTGTTTGGCGGCAGAGAATTTATTCTCTTGCTTAACGCCCTTCTCTGAGACGTACGAGCTCAGAGGTTATATATCGATAGAAATCAGTCGCACAGAGTGAATTGCCTGTGTGGCATGCCTAAGTGGCAGATGATCAAGGCTTCTATTGAAAAGCAAAAGTCTTGTGGTTGATGATCAAAGCACGACCTGTGTGGCATAGCTTTGTGTATAACGTTGATTCGCGAGCCTCACACCCCGGTATGAACCAGAAACGGGAGAGGACCTCAGGGAGGACATGCGTTTCCTTCTAGCTAGGGTGGTGTCAGTGACCTACCAACCCTGACATTTATATTATTTTCACCTGTGTGGTTGTTGCTGTTGCGAGGCGCCTCGGATATATCGGTGACTATGTGGAGCCGATGGAGTCATAGGACTCATTTACGCCCCAAAGGGCGGGGAAGCGCAGTGTTCAGGCATTTTAATCCACATCGGCGGACCGGCCCTGTCGCTCCAATGGGCGATGCGCTCTGACCCTGAGGCTCAGGCTAGAGAGTCTCGAAGTCGGTAAGGACTATCTTTTGCCTTGGTTCATGACGGAAATCCAATTTCCAAATACGACACCGTGCGGTTTTGATTGTATACCTATATATGGCGACATGATATATGGTACCCATGCCGTCTATGATTGATATTTATGATTGAAATTGTTTTTGAAACATATAAGCACTAGTAATAATATCAAATGATTTGTTTTGCTCGTATCAAGCATATTTTGGCCATTATAAGGTAAAACTCTATCCTTCGGTTTGCGTTGCATTGTGTGATGGGAACTGAGTCTTATAATGGCTTCATTTTTATATAAAGCATTGCAATGTTTAAAAGATTTACTTGTTTTAAAGCACTGGCAATCCAATGGAGTAAACCCGTTCCGCGAGAGTGGCGTGGTCCTGTGATTGGCCATATATTAAAATATGTAAAGTAGATTTCTCATACCAGTCCCATGACTGACTCGTAGTTTGTTTCACTTGCAAACTCGGGTGCCCCTCTTTCTACACGAGCAACCTTGTATTCAGGTTTTAGCAGGCTATTTCTGGATAGCTGGAGCTGAAGATGGATTCTATCATTTATCTCCTTTTATGCTGTTTAGCTCCTATTGTACATATTATGTTTTGTTTTCCGCTGTAGACATTTATGTATAGCTGAACTGTATTTTGTACTAAGTATGATCCTGTATACTGTGTAACTCTGATGATTATGTTTATCCAGTGTATTATTTGTACATTATTTGGTGTATTTAATTATTTCTGTTCTGCTGTTATCTGTTTATGTGTTATATTTCAAAGATTACCCTTGCCACCGTCATACGGGGTTTTGGGGTCGTCACAACGTGGTATCATAGCTTTGGTTAAGCTTAGTTCTAGAATATAACATATTAACGAGCTCGTTAGAAATAGAACCAGTAGTGTTCTAGGACGAATAACTCATTACAGATAGGACCAGTAATATCCTAGTATGATTATAGCAGAATCAGAATAACTCGTTAGAGATGGGGTCAGAAATGCCCCAGAACGAGTTGAGAGTTATAGGTTTATAAATAATGTATTTGTGATTATACATATAGTCTGGTTTTAGAAATATGATTTTTGAATATATAAAAGATATATATTTGAAAAGTTAATCAACAAATTGATTGCTGGTTGTGTTGTTTGATTTTTGGTTGATTAATTAGAATTTTGAACTATTTAGCCAAATTGAACAAATATTGAACATAATTGAAAATAGATAGAAATATATACATGTGCATTATATATGTGTGAACAGGTTATGGATAAACAGCTAAGCAGAGGAATTAAATTGTTTGCCCGACAAATAGGTACATGTTTATTGTATTTCTTGGGATTTTATGATTTTATGAGCCGATTGGCTTTTCCTTTTTCTTTTGGATTGGTGAGAGCCATGGGAGGCTATTTGAAATATCCCGAAGCTCCCCGTACAAAGGAGGTTATGGCGAAATTTTTCGAAAATTTAGGGTGTTAGCCAAATTTTTAAAGAATTGGAAAATTCTTAGAAACTGAAAAGTTGGAGAATGGAAGCCAGAAGGAAAGTTGAACTGGTTAATTAAACAACTTTCGACTTCGTTCCTTTTCGAGGACGAAAAGTTTTAAGTGGGGGAGATTGTAACAACCCGGAAAATCTAAGCCAATTTAAAATTTTTAATTTGGCTATTTTAGTGGATTTTAAATAAATTATTTTAAATAATAACGACGAAAAGTATGTTTGAATCGATGTTTGAAAATAAATATAATTATTTTTAATTATAAACAGGGCCTGAAATGGCGCGGCAGTTTCAAAATTTGAATTCGAACTTTGATTGACTGTACCGGGTGCAAAATAAAACGGATTTTAGTAAAACCAAAAATATTTAAATCTGTTTATGAATATCTTTATAACGAATCTGAAAAAACAAAGTTTCATAGTAAGAGTCAAAAGTTATGGCCAAATGAATTTTCATAAATGTCGCTATAGAGAATATATAGCCCTAGAAAATAGACATTTTGCAAACGACATCAGAATTCGACGAAACCACTTTTGTTGGGTCCGGGATATTTTTGGTCGATTTCTATTAAATTGGATCGACCAGAAAAGGGCCATTTTCAAACGGTCTTAGAATTCGACGAAACTAGTTTTGTTGGGACCGTATCATCAAAACTTAGCTAGATTTATTTTTCTGGGATTTTTGGGATCAGTATGTGGCCCCAGCAAATTGAAATGTACGTTCAAAACAAATATTGAATGATTTATATTTTAATTTGAAGAGAAACTGACTGAAACAGTCGCATGGGCCTACGAAACATGCCCCATTGTGTTCGGAATGGGGGTATTTAGCTAGGGGCGACGGTTGTTGGGTTTGAATTGGTGTTCGTTTGGACAAAAGGATATTTTTGAATTTAAAATAAATTAAATATTTAAATATAAGCCTGGCCTATCCCCTTTCTTCTCTCTCCACCCGCGTTGACCAAATCAAATCCGCTCGCTCCAGGTCCGCACGACGGAAAGAACTCAACCCCTTCTCTCCTCCATTCCTCCTCCTACACGCAAAATTAGATATAGGTTCTTTGGAACTTTTTGAAGAGCTCGGCGAGAGCTTCAAATCCATACCCACCATCACCAGTTTCGCCACCAGTAGGAGGAGAATCACCTCCACGAAGTCCGGCGCTTCAACTCGCCACCGACGCCAGCACAGGCCACCGCACTGGGGCCCACTGCCGACGCACGTGCGCCCCTCCTCCCCCTTCGATGCTGCACCGTCCGATCGTCCAACCCCTACACCGTTTGCAAGAAAAATCCATCCCTAGTTTTGAACGAATACTGAAAGGTATGGGTTTAATTAATTTAAACTGTTTATCGCGCTTAAAAACGTTGCTAATTCCATTATAACTTGTAAAAATCGTATCTTTGACATATATGATCGAAATCCAGTGAAACAAGAGACAGTGGACTCGTGCAGACGTCTTCTACATTCTAGAAGAGACCGGATATTTTTCTGAGCCTTCTACAATTTTTAGTGGAGTGGAACCCAATATGAGATTTCTAAATTATAAACGATATGGGAAACAACGATGTATAAATTATATAGTCGAAGTATGAGTTATATAATTGTTGTACACCTCATGTATAAGCGTTGTATAAGTTGTATGTTCGATGTATAAGTTATATATGCGTTGTAAAAGTGATATATGCATTGAGATAAATTGAAATGATATTGAAATGAAATCGAAATATAGTTATATACGTATATATATATATATATACTCTCCTCGTCCACAGACCATGGACGATATATATTGGTTGTGATATTGTTTGGATTATTGGTTGAGGTGAAAATTAGGTGAATATCATGAATAGTTGATGTGAAATGATTGATTAATTGTGGTTGAAATCCCAATAGGATTAGTATATGGGAAAATTCGTCTGCGTACGAACTAGATATTGAAAATCCCCATTGTCAAAAGCTGCGAGGCTTTAAGGTAGAGCGAGGAGCCGTACTAGGGATGGTGCCGATTTTAACTACCCTGCCGTTATGCTGCTGAAATTTTCTGAAATATTTCTGTGTTTGATTTAAATTCATGTGTTGAAATAAAATTCATGTGTTGAAATTAAATTCATGCGTTGAAATAAAATTCATGTGTTGAAATTAAATTCATGTGTTGAAATTAAATTCATGTGTTGAAACAAAATTCATGTGTTGAATAGAAATTCATGTGTTGAATAAAATTCATGTGTTGAATGGAGTTCATGTATTGAATAAATTCTTTGAAAAATAAAAATAACATTTTTATCATATATAAAGACTATATAAAATATTTTTGTTTTAGATAAATTATTTTAACACCAAAAATAACATTTTTACCTTATATGTATAAACTATATAAAATAATAGTGTTTTGAAATAAATTGGTTTACAATAAAAATCACATTTTTATGATATATATAAACTATATAACATAATCGTGTTTTGAAATAAATTGTTTTACAATAAAAATCACATTTTTATTATATATATGAACTATAGAAAAATTCATGTGTTGAATAAAGGACTAGAACGATAAAAATTATATTTTAATCGTATGTGTGAAGTCGAAAACATTCATGTGTTGAATATATATAGATTGAACAATAAAATCTACGTTTTTATTGTGAATATGAAGTGTTAAAAATGGTGATGTGTTGAAATAAATATCTATTGGATAAAAATATCATTTTTATCAAATATATGAAGTGAATATGGTTTTGAAATCGAAGAATGAATTATATTTATATACATATAATAAATCGAATAACGAAGCTGCAGTTCGTGTTTTGAAACCGTGATTTCAAACGATTAGTGTGGGAGATCCGACCACCGGATTTTCCAGAAACCGAAACCGTTGGGTTCGTTTTAGAAATATCTTTCCAACGACACCCACTTTGTGAAGATCCAACGGTTGGATTGTCTGGAATGTTTAATTCAAATCTGAAGAAAAACAGCGCCAGAATCAATTATATTTATATATATATATAATTAAATTAAATCGAATAACGACGCTGTAGTTCGTATTTTGAAATCGTAACTTCAAACGATTGTGCTGGGAGATCCGACCGTCGGATTTTTGCAAAATTGTAACCGTTGGATTCGTTTTGAAAAGATATTTCTAATGATATAAAATTAATGAAGATCCAATGGTTAGATTTTCAGATATGTGTAAATCAAATCTGAAGAAAAACAGCGTCATGGTCGCGTTATGGCCTGAAGCGTCGTTTGAATGAATTGGCTATTTTTAAGTGAATAAAAAAATAGCAATAAATCGTTATGATATATTATAAACGATATGGAATGGAAAATAAACTGAATTTACCCGGTTTATTAGATATTTGATGGTTGAATGTGTTTGGCGTGAAAATTACAATTAAAAATAGAACTATTGATGTCGAATAATTTAAGCATTGAAATGAATTGATTTAAATTCTAAATATACGTGAATTATTTGAAAAGGCTGAGTTAAATCTCATTTCAAATAATTAATCGGCGATAAAAAGTCAATGATGAAGGCGGTGGTTGAGGACCGCAGATCTTCACCTCGGTTGGATGATTACTGATGTCTTGATTGGCAGGCATCCCAAAATATATATAATAAGTGGTGATCGTCCAGACGTACTTGGAGATTGATGGATATGCGAGGTATGTGGTGCCTCCGGTTTCGTTCAGACCCAGAACGAACTTGTAAATGGACTGTGTGTCTAACATTGGATTTTGTTCTGTGCTGATTGATCTCTATTAAATATATATCTGTTTGGCGGCGGAGAATTTATTCTCTTGCTTAACGCCCTTCTCTGAGACGTACGATCTCAGAGGTTATATATCGATAGAAATCAGTCGCATAGAGTGAATTGCCTGTGTGGCATGCCTAAGTGGCAGTTGATCAAGGCTTCTGTTGAAAAGCAAAGTCTTGTGGTTGATGATCAAAGCACGGCCTGTGTGGTATAGCTTTGTGTATAACGTTGATTCGCGAGCCTCACACCCCGGTATGAACCAGAACGGGTGAGGACCTCAAGGAGGACATGCGTTTCCTTCTATATAGGATGGTGTCAGTGACCTACCATCCCTGACATTTATATTATTTTCACCTGTGTGGTTGTTGCTGTTGCGAGGCGCCTCGGATATATCAGTGACTGTGTGGAGCCGATGGAGTCATAGGACTCATTTACGCCCCAAAGGGCGGGGAAACGCAATGTTCAGGCATTTTAATCCACATCGGTGGACCGACCTTGTCGCTCCAAGGGTCGATGCGCTCTGACCCTGAGGCTCGGGTTAGAGAGTCTCGAAGTCGGTAAGGACTATCTTTTGCCTTGGTTCATGATGGAAATCCAATTTCCAAATACGACACCCTGCGGTTTTGATTGTATACCTATATATGGCGACATGATATATGGTACCCATGCCGTCTATGATTGATATTTATGATTGAAATTGTTTTTGAAACATATAAACACTAGTAATAATATCAAATGATTTGTTTTGCTCATATCAAGCATATTTTGGCCATTATAAGGTAAAACTCTATCCTCCGGTTTGCGTTGCATTGTGTGATGGGAACTGAGTCTTATAATGGCTTCATTTTTATATAAAGAATTCCGATGTTTAAAAGATTTACTTGTTTTAAAGCACTGGCAATCCAATGGAGTAAACCCGTTCCGCGAGAGTGGCGTGGTCCTGTGATTGGCCATATATTAAAATATGTTAAAGTAGATTTCTCATACCAGTCCCATGACTGACTCGTAGTTTGTTTCACTTGCAAACTCGGGTGCCACTCTTTCTACACGGGCAGCCTTGTATTCAGGTTTTAGCAGGCTCTTTCTGGATAGCTGGAGCTGAAGATGGATTCTATCATTTATCTCCTTTTATTTTGTTTAGCTCCTATTGTACATATTATGTTTTGTTTTCCGCTGTAGACATTTATGTACAACTGAACTGTATTTTGTACTAAGTATGATCCTGTATACTATGTAACTCTGATGATTATGTTTATCCAGTGTATTATTTGTACATTATCTGGTGTATTTAATTATTTCTGTTCTGCTGTTATCTGTTTATGTGTTATATTCCAAAGATTACCCTTGCCACCGTCGTACGGGGTTTTGGGGTCGTCACATATATTATAAATATGGACTTGATTAACTGATTAACTCACCGAATTTCATTCTATCTCTCTCTATATTATTCAAAGCACTCTAGTTTTCAAAAAGCATACTATTCTCAAAATTATCTTCCATGATCTTTGAAAGCTTCACGTTTATCATCAAGGAAAGACTATAGGAAGGTTGTACTATATATTGACATATCAGTGTTAACAAGAACACAAACAAGTCATCAATTATTATGTATTGTACGAGGCCTCTTCAATGGTTGAGGCAAGAAAATCCCGTTTGGCTGTTCGGGTAATTGTCAACCTATTCCTCCAGGTGAAGTGAGGGTTTTAGTGTTAGTGAAATACCATAAGTGAGTCTAGGACTGGACGTATGACAATGGTCCGAACTAGTATAAATCGACTGTGTGATTTACTGCTTTCTACTCTAATATATACACTACATCCTATTCTCCATTCTACACGATCCTACTATCATATAGCCTCTTTCAATTGGTATCGGAGCAAGGCCATATTATAACTGTAACACCGTTATTCGATACTTAGATAAAATGGGGAATAACCTAAGTACTAGCTCAACTGCCTTTGTCGAAGGACAATCTACTCAAAGACCACCTTTATTCAATGGGCTACACTACAACTACTAGGCTACAAGAATGAGGATTTATATGCAAGCAAGTGGTTTAGTGCATGGAATGCCACTCAAAAAGAATTTACGGCACCTACAACAGAATATTCAACTTGGACAACAGTTCAAAAACAGGAGGCCAATGCAAATGCAAAAGCTATGAACATGCTATACTATGCGCTAGATAGAAATGAGTTCAATCATGTTAGCATATGTACATCAACATATCAAATATGGGAAACACTCAAAACCATCCATGAAGGAACAAACAAAGTCAAGCAAACTAAAATTTCAATGCTCAAAAACCAGTTCCAGAACTTCAAGATGAAACAAAATGAAACTATCAATGAAATGTACTCAAGATTTCAAGACACTTTACATGCATTGATAGGACTAAGAGAAAAATATAGTGACTTTGACATCATTTCAAAAGTGCTAAATTTTCTGACTGATGACTGGGAAAGAAAAGTACTAGCCATTGAAGAAGAAATGACTTATCAGTTATGAAACCAGAAGAGCTAATAGGAAATCTTAAGTCTTATGAAGTAAATCTTCAAGCAAAAAAGGAATTAGCTCAAGAAAAGAAAAATGTGGCCTTTCATGCTGATAAAGAGGAATCTGAATCAGAAGACGAAGATCTAGCCTTTATTGCCAAAAAATTTAAGAAATTTCTAGAGTATCGAAAAGGAATTTTCAAAAAGAATAGCTCGAAAAACCTTCATTTTCAAAATTAGAATGTTTCAATTGTCATAAAAAGGGTCATATGGTAAAAGACTGTCCAGAAATGGAAGAAAATCTAAAAAACTTCAACAAAAGCAAGAAAGATATATTCATGAAGAAGGCTTTTTCTGTTATGTGGGCTGACTCAGATTTAGATTCGTCAGATAATGACAGTGATAGTGAAAGCGAAAATGAACAAGCAACTGTGTGTTTCATGGAAAAAGAATCTGAAGTAAGTGAATTATCTTATGAAGAATTAATAGATGTTAATGCTGAACTTTTAAATATTATAAAAACTCTAAATAAAAAGCTTAAAGAAACTCGTGAAAATCGGAATAAAGCTGAATTTGAAAGAGACATGATGAAAGATGAAAAAATAATTCTGGAAGAAGAACTTGAAAAAGTTCAAGACATTCTTACAAATCCAGATAGTCAACTTTCTCTTTTGAATCAAGAAATCGAAATTCAAAAGACAAAGAATGATGAAATTAGTTCTGAGAATCACATATTGAAAACTAAAATAAAAGAATTAAAATTAGAAAATAAAAGTATTAAAACTAAGTTAGAAAGCATCTCTAAAAATGTTTCTAATTTTAAAAAGGGTAGAGAAAATTTATCAAGAATTATAGAAAGTTCTCAACCATCTTCAAATAAACATGGATTGGGATTTAAAAAGGAAACCAAAATTCCTCCGATAAAAATTGCTAAACTAAAGTGGAAAACTGATTCAAAAGTTAAAGATAAATCCATAAATAAAATTAAAATATGGATTCCGAAAACAAATAATAGTTTGATTAGAAACAAACATATTAACTCATTTAAGGAATCTGTGCATAATAATAAAAATTATTTATATAAAAGGGATACTAAACCCACTTAGGTTTGGCTTCCTAAGACCTAACTCTTTGGACCCTATCAAAAAGTGGGTACCAATGTGCTTATTAATATTTTTTGTAGGTCCCACTCAAAAACAAAAAATGGATATTAGACAGTGGTTGCACAAAACACATGACAGGAGATAAAGATATGCTAACCAATATTACATACTTTGATGGTGGCTCAGTCACCTTCGAAGATAACTCAAAAGGATTTATCATTGGCAAAGGAGATGTGTGCAACTATGGTATTTCAAATCTACCTTTTATTACTAATGTTTCTTTGGTTAAAAATTTAAAACATAATTTACTTAGTATTAGTCAATTATGTGACAAAGGTTTTAAAATAACATTTTCTGAAAACAAACGTAGTATTTTGACAAATAACAAAATATTATTTTTGAAGGAAATAGAGATAGAAATATTTATATTCTAAATATGAAAGTAAATAATAATAAAGAAATGTGTTTGATTGCCAATAACAACGATTCTTGGTTATAGCACAAGCGTTTTTGTCACATAAATTTTAAAACTATACAAAGACTTTCGAAATATGAGTTAGTAAAAGGTCTACCTAAAATAAATTTTAAAGTAAACAATCTATGTGAAGATTGTCAGATAGGTAAACTAATCAAATCTTATTTTAAATCAAAAAAGGTTATTTTAACTTTACAACTACTAGAACTATTACATATGGACTTATTTGGTCCTACTCAAGTTCAATCATTAAATCATAATCGTTATGTATTTGTAATAATTGATGATTTTTCAAGGTATACATGGACTATTTTTATGAAAAATAAAAGTGATACTTTTGGGCATTTTAAAGAT
This sequence comes from Allium sativum, assembly GCA_030737875.1. Taxonomy (NCBI): domain Eukaryota; kingdom Viridiplantae; phylum Streptophyta; class Magnoliopsida; order Asparagales; family Amaryllidaceae; genus Allium; species Allium sativum. The sequence goes on from CM060919.1 coordinate 35,685,553, forward strand.
TTCATCAAAAAGATTCAAAATTCTAAAGATTTAAAAGTTAAAAACATTCGAAATGATCACGGTGGAGAATTCGAGAATGAATCTTTTGAACATTTTTGTAAAAAGAAAGGAGTAAATCATAATTTCTCTTTTTCTGGAACTCCGCAACAAAACGGAGTTGTAGAAAGAAAGAATATAACTTTACAAGAATGTGCAAGAACTCTACTTTATGGAAGTACTTTACCTAAACAATTTTGGGCAGAAGCTGTAGCGACTGCTTGTTACGTGTTAAATCGAATTTCTATTCGGCCTTTAACTAAAAATACTCCCTACGAACTTTTTAATGCAAGAAAACCAAATATTTCATATTTTAAATTTTTTGGTTCTAAATGTTTCATTCTTAATACTAAAGATCAACTTGGAAAATTCGACGCAAAAGCTAATCATGGAATTTTTGTTGGATATTCAAAACGTAGTAGAGCATATCATATTTTCAACAAACGTACTAATTTTATAGAAGAATCTTTACACATATCTTTTGATGAAAATTTTAATAAAAATATAAAGAACGAAGATGATGATGATATCATTGAAAATATGAGTCTTGAAAATATGGAAAATAATCCCATAGAACATATCAGATCACATCCCAGAATCTTAAGAGATCATCCTACACAAAATAATATTGGTGAAATTAACACGCACGTTCGAACAAGAAGTCAACTAAATCAAATGGGTCATGTAGCTTTTCTTTCAACTATTGAACCAAAAATCCGAAAGAAGCTTCTACAGATGATTACTGGATTATTGATATGCAAGAAGAGCTAAACCAATTCGAACGCAATGATGTCTTGGAGCTAGTACCTCGACCAAACGATTAATCCGTTATTGGTACAAAATGGGTATATAAAAACAAGGCGGATGAGCTTGGAAATATCACAAGGAATAAAGCCAGATTGGTTGCTCAAGGATACAACCAAGAAGAAGGTATTGATTACGAAGAAACTTTAGCACCAGCAGCAAGATTAGAAGCTATCCGCATTTTATTAGCATACGCAAGTTTTCGTAACTTCAAACTTTATCAAATGGACGTTAAAAGCGCCTTCTTAAATGGTTTTATTAAAGAAAATGTTTATGTAGAACAACCACCGCTATTCATACAAGAAAAATATCTAGATTATGTCCATAAACTTAAAAAGGCATTATATGGTTTAAAACAAGCACCTCATGCTTGGTACGAACGACTTAAAAGTTATTTAATAAATTCTAGTTTTTGAGTAGGAAAAGCAGATCAAACTTTATTTATTAAAAATACATATAAAGATATTTTAATTGTACAAATCTATGTATATGACATAATTTTTGGTTCAACTAATGAAAATTTATGTAAAGAGTTTTTTAGAATAATGACGAACGAATTTGAAATGTCTCAAATGCGAGAATTATCATATTTTCTACGATTACAAATTAAACAAGTTTCAAATGGTATTTTTATTTATCAAGAAAAATATTGTAATAATTTAATTAAACGTTTTGGTCTAGACAACACTTCGGGAAAGCCAACTCCAATGAGTACTTTTGTTCATCTTGAAAAAGATGATAAAGGGAAAAAGTATTGATCAAAAATTATATAGAAGTATGATCGGTTCGCTACTTTATTTAACTACAAGCCGTCCTGACATTATGATGAGTGTATGCTTGTGTGCACGATTTCAGTCAAATCCCAAAGAGTCACATCTAAGAGCAGTAAAACGGATTTTAAGGTATCTTAATAATACTAAGAACTTCAGTCTTTTTTATCCGAAAGGATGTCCATTCGAATTAGTATCCTATAGTGATGCTGATTTTGGTGGATCTCAGACTGATAGAAAAAGTACAAGTGGTACGTTCCACTTCATTGGAAAATCACTTGTATCTTGGTTTAGTTAGAAAAAAAACTGTGTGTCACTCTCTACATATGAAGCAGAATACATATCTGCTGCTTTTGCATGTGCACAAGTAATTTACATGCAACAAACACTCAAAGATTTTGGAGTAAATTTAACTAAATCAAAAATATACTGTGATAATATTAGTGCTATGAATTTATCTAAAAATCCAATAAACCACTCTAGAACTAAATATATAGACATCCGACATCATTTCTTACATGACAATATAGAAAGCGATATTATTAATTTAGAATATGTTTCAACCGAAAACCAGATTGCAGATATCTTCACTAAACCATTATTAGAAAATTCTTTTATTAAATTACGACGAGAATTAGGGATTGTCTCAGTAAAAGATATATAAATAAGTACAATTTGTTTAATAACACAAGTACGTTTTTGTGGTCTTAACTTACTACCTGTATTTAGTCTTTTTCCTAAAAAAACCTCACAATACTTGTAACACCCCACGTCCATTAATGTCACTCGCAAAGGGAATGCATTAACTTCCATGTAGGTTATAAGTGAATATAGAACAGAAAAATTACAACAAGACAGATAATAAGTAGTACTTGGAAATCTAAAACTTCACTTTATTGCAGCGGAAACATGTTTATTACATCACCAAACCATTAATCAGAGTCAAGTACATTATCCATCTTCATAAAACAAAACACATAATCCCATTACACAAATAGCCATTAAAGAAGATAACAAGTTGGACTTTACTTCAAGGGTCCAAGCTTTCAAAAGAGATGAAGCAATCCAATCAAGCTCCACTAGAGCTGGGTCCAACCTGAGGACCTGGAGGGGAAAAAGGATAGAAATGGAGGGGTCAGACATAAAGTCTGGCGAGTATGATAATTCTAGCAATACTATTATCAAAATAACTAGACTAAGGCATAAAGTGGAAGACAAGTAAATGTCTATGAACTATTAGGAAGATAAAGATAGCGTTTAAGATAACGTTGAAGATAACGGTAAAGGCATACCTAATTACTAATGAATAACTACTATACTGCACCGCACATTACTACACTGCACCGCACCAGTCACCCTAAAGGTTGATCCCACTTGCTTCACACAGAAACATATAAATAGCCTTACGTACCCCTAGCTGACTACATAGGTGTCGTCTGCCCCTATCTCCACTAGGTGTACCCCACTACCCACTTTCGATCGGCTCCCTACTCGTAGATACCCGTGCTGGCCCCACAGTGGGGTGTATCACTCCCCTAAAGTGGCAACCCGATACAACTGAGAATGCACGGCTTATACCTACATGAGGCAACAACGTCTTACCTACCAGCCCGGGTCCACACACGCATATGAAACCCGTTGGACTTGCGTTGCCACCGCTCCCCGTTTTGGCCTCTTACAGTCAAGCCCAGTATGCGTGTCCCGTCCTCGACTTGGGTCGAGCCCACAAAGATACGTTTGAGATACTGGTTGAAATGGGCCCCCACAAGCTACCCACCTAAGCTTGTCATTAATATATCCCACTTAACCCTCTTAGTCATGTTCATTTACATGTGTGTTTGGTTAAGTCTTACTAATCGTATTTCACATGCCACTAAGGGCACCCACTAGATTCCTCATGCCACCCAAGGCACCTACTTAACCCCTATGTCCCACTTTACATGTTTATCTGGTTAAGTATTTCTTAATTCATTCAGGCCATAACCTCATAAAGACCTCTCACATTAGACTGGCTTTTATGGCAGCTGGATTTTCCGGGCGGTTCCGGGCAGTCTTACACCATAAAAGAGTCTAACCTCGTGTCTTTACAACTGTTATGCTTTAGTTTAGGCCTAGGACCTCTCACATTGGGCTGACGTTTTTGACCACTGGATTTGCCGGGTGGGTCCGGGCAGGTTTACGTCACAAACGAGTCCAACCTCGTGTCCTAAGCATTGATTAATGCTTATAATCTTTTACCCCAGTTTTAATAATTCCCTATTCAAATTATTAATTACTTCCTATTTTAATGATGTCCATAATTGACTTAATTATGGTCATCCACTCATGGCATGCAAAATCATATCAATTGCACCCCAACATCTTAATATTAAATCCTTAATATTACCCCTACCCCACGTTTATACGTTCGCTTTATTCAACGCATAATATAGGCTAGACTTGAATAGTCTAACACATAGCACAAAGATAAATTATAACAACATACAGACAATTAAAATAAATCTAATCATTATAGGGGTGAAACTTGCATAAACTACGCATGTTAAGGATCAAAAGGTGTCAACTTGTTAAATGTCACAATTTACATGATATGATCATAGCCCAAATCTATACATAAACTTGCATATGGGGTTTTTAAGCGACATAATGATGGTGTGAACTAGCATAGGATATCACATATGTCATAGCATAATTCTAGATGTCATAATAGATGTCATGGCATATGTTCATAACTTTTCTAATCAATCTAACTTGCATATGTAACTCGTCATATAGATCAACATAGCCCAAACCTGATGATTTAATTAATATGAACTAACTAGTATAGATGGCTTTCTAACATGTATGATTCATCACAACTTAGCATAGAAACTTTCAACATGCATAACATCATCATAGCATAGGATTAATAACATACATGATAACATATACGACAATTCACATCATCTACTCATAATCCATTCATGACTTAACCTAATTAAAATGATAATAATCTTGTTAAGACTATCATACTCACAATTATAGAAGAAAGAGAGTCTTGATTTGCTTTAGAGTTGAGTAGAACTAGATTAGAAGCGAGTTGGATTAGCTATCTTCTTCTTTAGTTGGCGGCGGCTATGTTGAATTCCATGGCGACGGCATGACGGAAGCTCTTCTATTTTTAATGATGTTTAGGGGTAGTATTAGGGTGTATTTATAGGTGTAGTTAGTTGTTTTAGGCCTTTAGATAGACCCTAGGATAGATTAGAGCCGTCAGATTTCGTCACAGCCCCCAAAACCCAGCCCAAAAACCCATTCAGGTGCACCCAGGTCGCTTGGGCTCGACCAGGGAGGTCGACCCCCAAGTCGACCCTAGGGTCGACACCCATGTCGACCTGGTGGGCAGGTCGACCCCCAGGTTGACCTGGTCTGGGCGGGAATTTTTCCCGCCCAGCCTGTTTGGGCTGAATTTTCGAAATTTGAATTTTCTGAATCTGTTTTGAATTTTCTGAATCTGTTTTGAATTTTCTGAATCTGTTTTGAATTTTCTGAATCTGTTTTGAATTTTCTGAATCTGTTTTGAATTTTCTGAACCCGTTTCCCTTAATTCTTACATCTGTAATTAATTATTCTTTAATTTGTGAACATCACTATTATTAGAAATACGGGTTGTTACATTCTCCCCTCCTTAAAGGATTTCGCCCCCGAAATCTTCAAGTCAAGAAGAATGTATATCCTAACATCCAAACAACCATCTACTCAACCATCAAACACAGGCATCCATTGTCCTTATAGACTTCTAATGCTTTCGTGTTTAAATGCACAGTGTGTGTATATGTCCCTATCTAATGCAAAATCAGGCGGTCCACTGATTCAGTTGACCTCCTTTAATGCAAACCATGATAGTGCCATGCGTCCATTATGTATGCAAAAGTTCCCTAATGCTACATATTATTTCTACATGCGTGCACAACCATTCACCAAAATGAGGTATCCATATGATAGTACAACCATTATACATCCATTTTACTAAATACAACCATTTATATGCAATATGCAGTATGAAGTGACTGAGCCGATCTAGTGCCTAATAGTGTGTGTATATGCGTCCACGAGCAACCACTAGAAAATACTTGCATCCGCTTTGCATTCATCATACATAACATGTCTCAACCACATGTTTCAACCATAGGATGATCCTAACTAAAGGTCAAAGATACTAGCGAGAGGATACACTAAAGATAAGATAAGTACAAGATAAGCGATAAAGGAGAAATTAAAAGACATACCCACAAAAAGAAAAGGGTACAATGAACGCATCTTCTCTTCTGTCTCCCAAGTAGCGTTGCTCTCATCGTCTCCCCATTGTACTTTGACTAGTCTGACCTCTCGATTTCTCAGCTTCTTAATCTCCGACCCAAGAATGCGCGTAGGAGCTCGTCGAATCGTCGCATCACGCTCTATCTCCACCTCTCTAAGCAAGCTCGGCTCTACCACTTCCGCGGTCTCGTGCAAGCACTTCCTCAAATGTGACACATGGAATACGTCGTGTACACCACTAAGTCTCTCCGGCAACTCCACTCTATATGCCATCTGTCCAATTCTTTCCTTAATAGGAAACAACCCTACAAACCTTGGTGCTAACTTCCCAACGGACCCAAAGCGAACTACGTTTCGTAATGGAGACACTTTGACAAAGACCATGTCCCCAACTTCAAATTCAAGATCCGTCCTTCTCTTATCCGCATATGATTTCTGCCTATCTTGCGCTGCTTTCATCCTCCTCCGAATCAAGTCGATCTTCTCCGAAGTCTCTCTAATCATATCGGGCCCAAGTAAGATCTTGTCCGTAGACTCCCACTAACATGTAGGTGAACGACAAGGTCGTCCATAAAGAGCTTCGAAAGGTGCCATGCCAATGCTAGATTGAAAGCTGTTATTATATGCGAACTCCACTAACGGAAGATGCTCTTCCCATGTACCCCCAAAGTCTAGGATACATAGCCTCAAAAGATCCTCTAGAATGCGATTCACCCTCTCAGTCTGGCCGTCCGTCTGAGGATGATATGCGGTGCTCAAACATAACTGAGTCCCTACCGCCTCTTGTAAGCTTCTCCAAAATTCGCTAGTGAAAATAGGATCGCGGTCGCTCACTATGCTAGAAGGAACACCGTGCAAACGAACTATTTCTCGGACGTATACAGAAGCTAACCATGGAGCAGTCCTCTTACTCTTCACGGGAATGAAATGGGCGCTTTTAGTAAGTCTATCTACTATAACCCAAATCCCCGTATTACCCTTTCTCGATCTCGGTAATCCGTCAATAAAGTCCATCGAGATGCTTTCCCACTTCCATAGTGGAACCTCCAATGGGTGAAGTAACCCACCGGGTTTCTTTTGCTCCGCTTTTACTTGTTGGCACACCAAGCATCTAGCGACATACTCGGCCACGTCCCTCTTCATACCGGCCCAAAAGAAAACTCGCTTCATGTCTTTGTACATCTTGTCCCCGCCGGGATGAATGGTCATCTTCGAACGATGTGCATCGTCAAGAATAGTCTTCCTTAGGTCATCGTCTTTTGGTACACAAAGTCTACCGTCCCTACGTAACCAACCCTTATCGTCTAGGGTATACCTACGGAGATGGCTTGATGACTCCCCTCCTTTGATCTTTTCTACTAACTCAACCAACTGCGGGTCGTCTCGCTGTGCCTCGCCAATCCGTCCCAAAAGCGTAGGTCTGACCTCCAAGGATGCTAGCAAATCGGGTACGAAGTCAACGGAAGGTCTAAAATCAAACATCGAAATGAATTCTAAGCTTCGCCGCTCAACAAACAAAGGACTTAAGGATAATCTTTTTCTACTTAAGGCGTCCGCCACCACGTTACCCTTGCCAGGGGTATATGCTATCTCGAAGTCGTAGGATGCTAAGAACTCCATCCACCTTTGCTGCCTTAAGTTCAAGTCCTTTTGAGAAAATAAGTATTTTAGCGATTTGTGGTCAGTGAATAATTCGAATCTCTCGCCAAGAAGATAATGACGCCAAGACTTAAGCGCGAAAACAATAGCGGCCAACTCTAGGTCATGCGTGGGATAATTTTTCTCATGTGCTCTCAACTGCCTTCCACCATAGGCTATTACCCTACCCTCTTGCATTAAGACTGCGCCTAGTCCTGTTCCACAAGCATCAGTATAAACAGTAAATGGCTTACTCCCGTCTGGCAGTACTAAGACTGGGGCTGAAGTCAAAGCTCTCTGCAACCGTTGGAACGCATCATCACAATCTACGTCCCATGTGAAAACTAGGTTCTTCTTCGTCAAGCGTGTTAATGGAGCTGATATCTTTGCGAAGTCTTTGATAAACTTCCTATAGTAGTCAGCCAACCCCAAGAAACTTCTCACTTCGGTAGCATTTTTAGGAACCTTCCAATCTTGGATGGCCACCACCTTCACGGGATCCACTGCTATCCCTTCCTTGGAAACCACGTGCCCTAAGAATCGCACTTCCTTCCTCCAGAAGTGACACTTAGAAAATTTATCTTTAAGATTATGCGCCCGTAGGGTCTCCAACACTTCTCTAAGATGTAGGGCATGCTCTTCTTCATCCTTAGAAAAGATCAAGATGTCGTCTACAAAGACTACCACGAATTTGTTAAGGTACTCCCTAAACACCCTACTCATCAAATTAAAAAAGTATGCGGGGGAGTTTGTCAAACCGAAGGGCATCACTAGCCATTCATAGAAACCGTCTGGAGTCCTAAAGGTAGTCTTGTCAATGTTATCCTCAGCTACTCTCAACTGATGGAAACCAGTGGCTAAGTCCAACTGCGAAAACACTGAGGCGCCAACTAACTGATCGAAGAGATCGTCAATCCTCGGCAGTGGGTGTCTGTTCTTCTTATTAAGCTTATTAAGTTCTCTATAGTCCACACAAAGTCTAAGGGACCCATCCGCCTTCATGGAAAATACTACTGGAGCACCCCACTCCGATATACTTCGTCTTATAAACCCCTTCTCAAGCAACTCCTTCACTTGCTTATCGAGTTCCCTCCTTTCACGTGGAGCCATGTGGCGTACTGGCAAAGATACTGGTTTCTCATTATCCACAAGATATATTCGAAAATCTATCTCCCGCTTTGGAGGTAAGCCCTTCACCTCCTCAAACACATCCGAATACTCTCGGACCACTCTAACAGATCGTAGATTTTCCTCAGACGCGTCAAGCGATTCTAAATAACTTAGCATAACGGAATCTATGGGATTACAAAAGATTTCGAGAGCGTTGCCAAGGCGAGTCACGAGCCTAACTACTCTCCTTTCACAATCAAGAACGGCCCCATTTCTGGATAGCCAATCCATTCCTAAAATTAGCCCATAGCCCGTGAAGCCCAACACATAAGCATCACATCTAAACTCAACGCTAAGTATAGAAATTTTCAAACCCAAACACATCATGGACAAATGAGCTGAGCCCCCAATTGGATTCGAAACAACTAAGGGATCCTCTACTAAACTGGTGTTTAAGTGCAGTGATTCAACTAATGATGTAGAGATAAACGAATGCGATGCGCCCGAATCGAATAAGGTACGGACAGGATGATCAAACAGAAAAACTAAGCTTTCAACAGAAATGGTTCTACCTCGTTCTTGCAGCGGTGGGACCGTGAGAGCCTGAACTTGTCCCCTTGCCTGCCCTGGTGCTATAAGAGCCTGCACCTGTCCTCCCGAGGTAGCCCCTGCCCTCTGCCCCTTCCTTGGGCAGTCCTTCACTAAATGTCCCGCTTCGCCACAATGAAAACAACCAGTCTTCTTTTTCTTTCGGCAGTCCTTGCTGAGATGGCCTGGGGTCCCACAGTTAAAACATTTCTTCTTTCCCTTGCCATTATTGTCTTTACCACCCTTCTTGTTTTGCTGTTGAGGTTTCTTCTGATCCCCTTTCTTCTTGGGTGCCTTATCAGCTTTAGCGCTTTTCTCCTCATGCATGAGCGCCATTTCTACTAGCTTCTCAAAGGTGGCCCCCATAGGGATGTGGGTCATGGCCAACCCTTGCAACGGTTCATTCAAGCCATTCACGAACCTTAGAGCCTTCTTCTCCGGCGTGTTTACTAAGTCCAAACCAAACCTTGCTAGCTGATTAAATTTGTTGACATATTCTTTCACTGACGAGCTTCCTTGCTTCAATGTCAAGAACCTTTCCATATATAGATTTTCTTCCGCCCTAGAGAGAAACTTCGCCTCGAACCTACGTCTAAAATCTGCCCAAGAGTCAACAGGACGCTCCCCATTAGTGACCTCCCATCAAAACGAGGCCTCTCCCTTCATTAGCCAAGCTGCTAATCTAACTCTCCTCCCTTCTTCCACTTCAAAGATTTCTATCAATTCTTCCACCTCCTTAAGCCAATCTCTAGCTTCCACAAACGTTTCTGACCCTTGAAAGGGTTTTCCACCCATAGCTTTAAATTCCTTGCACGTCTTTGCAAAAGTATCTACGCAAGGAGGAGGAGGAGGAATGGGTGCAACTGGTGGTGGAGGAACATTGGACGGACCTGCGGCGGCCCTAGCCTCCAATAACCTCCTATACCATCCTGGTATCGTTACACCGTCGGGTAGATTAAGATCTTCAGCCATGCTGAAACGAAAAAGGAAAGATTCAAAATGGAGAAATCGAAAGATAAAGATATATGGATATTTGGGAATTATGTTTTTCATAAAAACTTCCTCTTTAAATTTCTCATTAAAACATGTTTTTGAAAACATTTCTTTCAAAAATAACTATTTTTCTAAAGTATTTTTATCTGTTCTGGTAACCTTATGCTCTGATACCACGTGTAACACCCCACGTCCATTAATGTCACTCACAAAGGGAATGCATTAACTTCCATGGAGGTTATAAGTGAATATAGAACAGAAAAATTGCAACAAGACAGATAATAAGTAATCTAAAACTTTATTTTATTGCAGCGGAAACATGTTTATTACATCACAAAACCATTAATCAGAGTCAAGTACATTATCCATCTTCATAAAACAAAACACATAATCCCATTACACAAATAGCCATTAAAGAAGATAACAAGATGGACTTTACTTCAAGGGTCCAAGCTTTCCAAAGAGATGAAGCAATCCAATCAAGCTCCACTAGAGCTGGGTCCAACCTGAGGACCTGGAGGGGAAAAAGGATAGAAATGGAGGGGGTCAGACATAAAGTCTGGCGAGTATGATAATTCTAGCAATACTATTATCAAAATAACTAGACTAAGGCATAAACTGGAAGACAAGTAAATGTCTATGAACTATTAGGAAGATAAAAATAGCGTTTAAGATAACGTTGAAGATAACGGTAAAGGCATACCTAATTACTAACGAATAATTACTATACTGCACCGCACATTACTAGACTGCACCGCACCAGTCACCCTAAAGGTTGATCCCACTTGCTTCACACAGAAACATATAAATAGCCTTACGTACCCCTAGCTGACTACATAGGTGCCGTCTGCCCCTATCTCCACTAGGTGTACCCCACTACCCACTTTCGATCGGCTCCCTACTCGTAGATACCCGTGCTGGCCCCACAGTGGGGTGTATCACTCCCCTAAAGTGGCAACCCGATACAACTGAGAATGCACGACTTATACCTACACGATGCCACAACGTCTTACCTACCAGCCCGGGTCCACACACGCATATGAAACCCGTTGGACTTGCGTTGCCACCGCTCCCCGTTTTGGCCTCTTACAGTCAAGCCCAATATGCGTGTCCCGTCCTCGACTTGGGTCGAGTACACAAAGATACGTTTGAGATACTGGTTGAAATGGGCCCCCACAAGCTACCCACCTAAGCTTGTCATTAATATATCCCACTTAACCCTCTTAGTCATGTTCATTTACATGTGTGTTTGGTTAAGTCTTACTAATCGTATTTCACATGCCACTAAGGGCACCCACTAGATTCCTCATGCCATCCAAGGCACCTACTTAACCCCCATGTCCCACTTTACATGTTTATCTGGTTAAGTATTTCTTAATTCATTCAGGCCATAACCTCATAAAGACCTCTCACATTAGACTGGCTTTTATGGCAGCTGGATTTGCCGGGCGGTTCCGGGCAGTCTTACACCATAAAAGAGTCTAACCTCGTGTCTTTACAACTGTTATGCTTTAGTTTAGGCCTAGGACCTCTCACATTGGGCTGACGTTTGTGACCACTGGATTTGCCGGGTGGGTCCGGGCAGGTTTACGTCACAAACGAGTCCAACCTCGTGTCCTAAGCATTGATTAACACTTATAATCTTTTACCCCAGTTTTAATAATTCCCTATTCAAATTATTAATTACTTCCAATTTTAATGATGTCCATAATTGACTCAATTATGGTCATCCACTCATGGCATGAAAAATCTTATCAATTGCACCCCAACATCTTAATATTAAATCCTTAATATTACCCCTACCCCACGTTTATACGTTCGCTTTATTCAACGCATAATATAGGCTAGACTTGAATAGTCTAACACATAGCACAAAGATAAATTATCACAACATACAGACAATTAAAATAAATCTAATCATAATAGGGGTGAAACTTGCATAAACTACGCATGTTAAGGATCAAAAGGTGTCAACTTGTTTAATTTCACAATTTACATGATATGATCATAGCCCAAATCTATACATAAACTTGCATATGGAGTTTTTAAGCAACATAATGATGGTGTGAACTAGCATAGGATATCATATATGTCATAGCATAATTCTAGATGTCATAATAGATGTCATGGCATATGTTCATAACTTTTCTAATCAGTTTAACTTGCATATGTAACTCGTCATATAGATCAACATAGCCCAAACCTGATGATTTAATTAATATGAACTAACTAGCATAGATGGCTTTCTAACATGTATGATTCATTACAACTTAGCATAGAAACTTTCAACATACATAACATCATCATAGCATAGGATTAATAACATACATGATAACATATACGACAATTCACATCATCTACTCATAATCCATTCATGACTTAACCTAATTAAAATGATAATAATCTTGTTAAGACTATCATACTCACAATTATAGAAGAAAGAGAGTCTTGATTTGCTTTAGAGTTGAGTAGAATTAGATTAGAAGCGAGTTGGATTAGCTATCTTCTTCTTTAGTTGGCGGCGGCTATGCTGAATTCCATGGCGACGGCATGACGGAAGCTCTTCTATTTTTAATGATGTTTAGGGGTAGTATTAGGGTGTATTTATAGGTGTAGTTAGTTGTTTTAGGCCTTTAGATAGACCCTAGGATAGATTAGAGCCGTCAGATTTCGTCACAGCCCCCAAAACCCAGCCCAAAAACCCATTCAGGTGCACCCAGGTCGCCTGGGCTCGACCAGGGAGGTCGACCCCCAGGTCGACCCTAGGGTCGACACCCATGTCGTCCTGGGGGCAAGTCGACCCCCAGGTCGACCTGGTCTGGGCGGGAATTTTTCCCGCCCAGCCTGTTTGGGCTGAATTTTTGAAATTTGAATTTTCTGAATCTATTTTAAATTTTCTGAAACTTCGGATGGCCATAACTTCTTCATACGAAGTCCAATTCACGCAAACTCGGACTCTATCTCAACCAGAATTCCGAGACGAACACAATAGCGCAACCCGTTACCCTTAATTCTTACATCTGTAGTTAATTATTCTTTAATTTGTGAACATCACTATTATTAGAAATACGGGGTGTTACAATACTCAAGTTCTTCTCTGGCTGCAGACTTCTGAAATTTCTAACCATATATTTCTTAGTTGTTCTTCTTATATAAACCTATGGTTTACTTTACTACAAACTTACAAACACATATTTCAACATTAAAGAAACTCAACTAGATACACTATGTCATCCAATAATTCAAATTCTTCAATCAATATTACATTCACATTGGATAGTTCTTCCAATTCTCCTCAATTTCCAACACCTACACCTAGATATGAACCGCAATACCATTGGAGAAATTATCACACTGGATATACTCCCGAAGAAAATAAGGCTAAACTGTAACACCCCACCTCCACTAGGGTCACTCACAAAATGAATGCACTAGTTTTGGTGGAGCATTATCTAGGTAAACATACACAGAGATACCATGAGACAGAACATAAATAAAGCAGCGGTAGAAATTAAAAACCAAATCTTATTACTTTCAAGAAAAGAGTCAAAACCTCATATATCCAAAGTACAAGTTGCCCTTATTCCATTACATCAAGTTCTAAATAAAGAAGCATAAACTTAAAATAACAAAAGTAAATTATTCCCTAAAAATAGCAGACGTGCAGCCATAGCATAGCTCAAGACCAAAACGTACATGAGCTGACAGAAAGCAAGCTAAATCCAAGCTAAGAGCTAGAGTTTCCTCCCTGAGAACCTGGGGGAAGAAACGAAAGAAAAAGAGGCGAAAGGAAACGGGTCAGTCATAAAGACTGGTAAGTCCAAGTGACTTTCAGCATAAAAACAGGTAAAGGTAACATGACATGTATAAACTGAAAGTAAACATAAGTATGATGTCAAGATGGATGATGTAGTGACCCGCATTTTTAGCTGTTGAACAATTAATTTATTTAATTATTAAATATCGATTTATCGATATCGAAAACGTGAATTAAATAATATTGAATATTTAATTTATAATTATAATATAATAAAATATATTATAATGTCGAAATAGTCAAAAATAGCTGAATTCACAATACAGTGTGAATTGGGTTATATATAAGGTATAATTCAGTTTGGAATTGAATTTGAATAACGAATATATTCAATCGACGACAGTTGGAACGTATAATTATAATATAATTAAAATAGAGCTTGAAACGACGCGGCAGTTCGCTATTTGGCGATTCAGACTTCAACTGAATGTACAGGATTCGTTTTAAGCCGGATTTCTGTGAAACAAGAAACGTGTGGAGCTGGTGGAGTATATCTTTCTAGTGGAAGAGAAAAATCGGGATTTCGTCGTGTAGATTTTGATGTACGTCCAAATCAAATTTCAGAAAAATCGCTGTAGAATTCCTTTATAATTCGTAACGCTTTATATACGTTATAAAAGCGTTTTTCAATGTAAATTGAAAATCGTTAAATCTAAAATCTGAAATATCAAACTGTAAATTCTGATATGATATTCTGGAGCTGTACGATATCATATGTGAAGATATACGATAATATAAATTTATTAATATTTAATTTAATTATATTTAAATATATTTAAATATTTAAATGGGTCATTCAGAGCTTTAAAAATAGCCGGTTTTGCAAACGAAGTCGGAATTCAACGAAACTAATTTTGTTGGATCCGCAATATCAAATAGTTGTTAGATTTCCAGTTTCGTGATTTTTAGAGTCACTGTGTGGCCGTACGGATTTTTAGAGTGTAAAACAGTCAGTATTTGGACAGTTAAAAATACGCTGTGTGAGCAAACGGAGTCGGAATTCGACGAAATCAGTTTCGTTGGGACCATAATGTCGAACTCTAGCTACTAGTCAATTTTCGTGATTTTTGGGTATCGTATGTGATCACAGAAATTTTAGAGGACGAATGTAAATAGCGTTGGTTAAAAATAAATAAAATAATCGAATAAAAAAAATATAAAATCTATTCTATAAATACCCATACCCATAACCTAACCCTAAACCACTTTCCCAGAACCCAGAAACCGGCCGTCACTCTCCTTTCTCCCAAAATGAATTTCGTGATCTTCAAAAATCAAATTAAAATCGTAGGAAAATCCTAAAATCAAGTTCTATATATTTTTGGATTCACCAATTGTTGCTCTTCACTTCTATATCGTTTTCAAAGGGTTCGACCCTTGTTTCGTTCGCTGAAATTTCTACAGAGCGAACTAGGGTTTAAGAAATCGGGGTATTGGGTTTTTAATTCGTGAATTGGAGTGTGTAGATGCGTTTATAGGGTTGAGAGGTTTTGATTTTGTATTTTTGGTGGATTTTGGGGTTTAAAGGTGTCGCAACTTTTCGGTGCTGGGCGAGAAGAGGCTCGACGACGGAAGTCAGTACCAGGTTGCGCGCGTGTTGGAAATAGGATGGAAGGGTAGAGTTTTCAATGGAGTGAATTTAGGTGATTTTTAATTTAATATTAGTGTAGTAATTAAGGTGGTGGAAGGCATTGGGTTTCGGTAATGGCTGTTCCTGGAGCCGAGCGTAAGAAATGAGGATGGGGGAAGAAGGGTATGCGGTCATGGGCTGTTGAAAGAAGATGGGCTGGTTAAAATGTTAGTAAGGCCCATTATAATATTTTAAATCCATATTTTAAATTTTTATAGTATACAAACTTGTTTAATACGTATCTTCATCATACGAAATCAGATTGACGAACCGTAAGTTGCGTTGGGATCGTATGGACGGGAGCAAACCAATGAGACTGACCGGGAGTTAATCCGAGCTAGTTACAATTTATGGCAAAATAAATTATCCGTCTAAATCAAAGACAGTTAATCGTTTTTAACGATAACAGTCCAATGTGAGTAAATCTCACCAACTCTGAACAGTTTATAATTTCATGTTGTATTTTTAGAACTGTTAGATATTGGTTGATTGACTGTATGTTGACTGTTTGATTGAACTGCTAGTCAGTTAGTGGAATTTCTGTATTGATTCTGTTTATCAGAATATATCATATGGAACTGCAAGTGATGTTAATTTTATTGTGTAACGTCTGTGGATGCAGGGAAACAGGTTGGAGGAATCCGACTGGATTCCTCAACAGTTATTTTATTGTTTTTCATATATTTTGATATATGATGTGAGTTATAACCTGTTGTTGATTGTGTGTGTATGGACGATATTGAACATCGTGATTTGATATGATTGAATACCATGACATACCGGGATGTTGATAAGGAGACTTTCAAAGTGATATTGAAATAAGAGATATTTATAAACTGGAATATTTATAAATAAGCGATACTTATAAATGGGAATATTTATAAATAGGAGATATTCGAAAAGGAAATAAATTCAAAACATTTCTTTTTGAATGGAAAGGCCTGTGTGGCGAGTTTGGGGATTTTCCCGATGCTCCCGATACAAAGGAGGTTATGGCGAATTTTTCAGAGAATTTAAGGAGTTAGAATATTTCAAGAATAAATTTGAAAAAGGAAATATTTGTAAACCATTTACAAATAGAATTGGAAAGGGAACATTATAAAAAGGAAATCATTTTTAAAGTGTAGAACCGTTATTTAAAAGTAAATCTTTTCAAATGAATAAAATGTTGTTAAAAAGGAAATCTTTATAAAGTGAATAAAGTTAGTTAATCGAATATAGACATTCGAAAGGAGTTAATCGAATATGGTATTCGAAGTTAGTTAATCGAATATGGTATTCGAAAGTTAGTTAATCGAATATGTTATTCGAAAGGGGTTAGTCAAGTCGAGTTAGTCAAATAGAGTTAACCAGTTAGAGTTAATCAGTTAGAGTTAACCAGTTGGAGTTAATTAGTTAGAGTTAATCAATTAGAGTTAAAACAAACTAGAGTTAATCAAATATAGTTATTTGAAACAGAGTTAGTCAAACATAGTATTCAGGGTAAGTTGCCATCTTGTACGACTGCTAGCGTAATTCGCAGGGCTGTAAATAGCCTACGGCGGTCGGATGTTTCCTGAGGGAGTCAGGCGTAACCATTGTGATCGCTGCGATCTAGAGTCAAGCGAATGGAGTTTAATCGAATATTAGTTATTCGATAGGAGTTAATCGAGTTGAGAAACAAGTTAAGTTAAATAAGTTGAGTTGATCGGGTGGTTCGACCAAGTTAGTCGAGCCTAGTTAATCGAATCGAATTGGTCGAACCAAGTAAGTCGAGTTAGTCGAGTCAAGTTAAGTTAGTCGAGTTAAGTTCGTCGAGTTAAATATATCGATGTTAGTTTCATCGAAAGGAGTTATCGATGTTAGTTTCATCGAAAGGAGTTATGGATGTTAGTTTCATCGAAAGGAGTCATCGATGTTAGTTTCATCGAAAGGAGTTATCGATGTTAGTTTCATCGAAAGGAGCTATCGATGTTAGTTTCATCGAAAGGAGCTATCGATGTTAGTTTCATCGAAAGGAGTTATCGATGTTAGTTTCATCGAAAGGAGTTATCGATGTTAGTTTCATCGAAGGGAGTTATCGATTTTAGTTTAATCGAAGTGAGATTTTCAAATATGAGATATTTGAAAAGGAAGAGTTATCGAATATTAGTTATTCGAAGAGAGATTATCGAATATCGTTTATTCGAGAAGAAGTTAATCGAATATAGGTTATTCGAAGAAGAGTTAATCAAATAGAGATTTCTCGAAGAGAGTTAATCGGCAAATTCGATTATATCGAATTCGGGAAAGTACTTATACTTTCCAGTGTTTAAATAGAGTTTTATTCATTTATAAATAAATAAGTGTTAGGTTAATTATTCACTAATAAGAATAGAAGTTATAATTAAAGTTAGATAATTCGAAAGGAGGGATTATAACGTTATCGTTATAACCAATGTTTTAAATATAGAAGTGGATTAGTAAAATTGAATCCGAGAAAGGCGTAAAGAAGTTATAATTAAAGTTAGATAATTCGAAAGTAGGGATTATAACGTTATCGTTATAACCAATGTTTTAAATATAGAAGAGGATCAGTAAAATTTGGATCCGAGAAAGGCGTAAAGAAGTTGTTAAAGATTAAAGATAAACTTTGACCATTTTGAAGTTATAACGTTGTTCAGTTAAGGTCTGAGAGGTAATTATACCCCAACTTGAGTGACTTCCTTCTTAACTAAGAAATGGTAAGGTTTGATCGTAAAGGAGTTTTGGAAATGTTTTCCAAACGAGAATCAGAAATGTTTTCTGATAAAAGAAAAATAAGAATTTAGAATATAGGGAAACAGGAGATAAGTAAATAAATGAACTAAAGAGATTTATGTTAAATGATGTTTGTTCGATATAATCTCCATGTGGAAATAATATCGTTGTTTGCACACTTGTTTTTCTTTGATAGTTAACTCACAGACTATCGAAGTTTTGACCATTTTAACGTTGTTAATATGGAGAGACCGGTTGGATTATTATCCATCGAACCACTCTGTATTGGCATAAGCGTCGCGAATCATATATGCCAAAAATAATTGAAGACGGAGTAAAATGCAAGGGCTATCCTATTTACAGAATAGTGCCTTCGGTTTGTCCAGTCCCAGGACAACTTGTATGGACGAAGGTCTGACAGAGTATATCCAATGGATCACGTAAGTTGATCTGTTCACACGTATTAACGTTTGGTGGCAGGGGAATTCGTTTCTCTTAGCTGTATACCCGTGTTATTTTTGGATAAGTCAATTTGTGATTTGGCGGGTATGACGATGTGACATTTTAAGTAAATGAAGATGGATGTCTGACAGAGTATTTCCAGAAAGGTCACGTACATTGATTTCTTCAACCGTATCAAGAGTGGAAGCGGAGAAGGAAACTTCTTTTAGCTGACACGTAATGTATTGTTGTAGACGTCAATTTGTGATTTTCAATGGATCTGACAATGTGGCATTCGAAGTGAATCTATTGTGATGATAAAGCGTAGCTTCTAGCCTCACATCCGGTAAATGACAGAAATCGGGCAGGCAGCATGGCTAAGTCGGTCGCACCGAAGTAGGGTGTATAATCACCTATCTAGTGAATATTCATTTGTTTCTTAAATCTATCAATGCTGTCCCATATATATATACGGGAACGGTTGCTGATCCCAACCGTTGGTGATGTACATTCGATACACTCAAGCGAAATGAGTGGTCGGTCATGTGTGGCTGAGTTACAAGATGTTCTTGTTGAACTCCAGTGTATCGTTTCTAGAGTACACTGATCGGAAGGTGGTTCCATACCTTGTCATAGTTGGAAATCCAATCATCCAATACGTGCTTACGGTTTTGATTGTATACTATATATGTAGTAACGTGAGATGCAAGCATTTCTACTAGATTGATATTTATTTGTATTTACACATTATTATAATATCAGAATCATATTGCTTTACAAAGTTATTTGGATTCCCATAAGGTAAAAACCCGTTCCGTATTCACGGCGTGGTCTTATGAGATATCATATACCTGTTTAATTGATTTGAGTTTATTCACACCAGTCCCATGACTGACCCGGAGTTTATTTTGTTGTTTTCCCTAAACTCTTGGGTGCCTAAATTTGTACGGGCAGTCAAGTAGTCGGGATTTTACAGATACACTTGGAGAGCTTGGAGCAGGAGGCCTCAGGATTATATAGCTATTATTATTTCCGCTGTTGTTGTAAGTGTTGTACTCTGATAAGTGTTATTGTATACATATGCTGATGTTATTTCAAAGATATGTTATGCTATATTTTATTCGTTCCGCTGAGAGATTCGTGTTTACTCTGATGATGATGTTCTTCTTCTTCTTCTATTCTGTAAGTTCTATCTTATCTATTCTCACCTTCTAATTTCTTTCATTAATTACCGGGATTTTTCGATGTTTTGGTTATCGACGTCGAGCTTACGTCGATAACCAAAGCCGCTCAAAAATCCGGGTTACTACAGTTGGTATCAGAACATTGGTTTAGTTATTACCTTGGCTCTGTGGTGTGATTCGGTAGAGATGGGATTAGTTATATCCTAGACTGAGTTTGAGTGTATATATACGAGTGAACGTATTTGTTAGTTAATATAAAATGATTTTATATTGTGGAGTTTTATTGGTTGAGTTGTTTGTGAATTCTGGTCGATCGGTTTGATCCGCTGTATCGATGGGGGTTACTAAACACTCGAATACGATGAACCGTCATGGTATGTTTTGAAAGAGGGTAAATGGAATAATTTTACCCGAATATATTTGATATAGTATATTGGTTGTGTTGGTTGTTATTATAATCGAGTAAGATTATAGAAAGGTAAAATGATTATAAATGACTAATCAGAATTCATATAAGTAAAGTATATGAAATAAATTGAAGAAAAATCTGAATTTAAATCAGATTGGAATTAAAATAAGGAAATTTTAAGTTCTTGGGAGATTTTGAAAACGTTTTTCAAACTGAAGGTGATATAGTATTGAACTCACTTCGATAGCTGGAAAATAGATTCTGATGATGAATCGCGACACCATCAGTGTTCATTTTCGAGTTCTAAGTGACGGACTACTACCAAAGGTTTTGTTTTTGAATTTTTTTATGAAAACAAGGTGTTAAAAAATTCAAAGGTTTTGAATTGGCAGTATGATTTCAAATTGATTTGAAATAAACCCAGGAATTTAAATTCTGGAATATAAATTTAACCTATGAAGTTAAATAGGATAAGATAGTAGAAATAAATTGAAATATTAACTTGAACTGAGTTAAATAGAATTGAATTGGATTAGAGAATATTCTGTTATGGAATTGGGTTGATGAGTTAAGAATTTGAAATTTGATATTCGGGTTCGAATGAAATTCGATTTGGATTTGAGGATATGAACTGATTGGAATTTGATTGAGATAACACTGGTATATGCTGAGTTGATAGCATATGGAAGTGATAGAGTTGATATTCCCGACAAAAAGGTACCAGTTTATATTATATATGGATATGAGATTTATGAGCCGAATTGGTAAGCCGCTTGGCTGTTTGATTTTCTTTTGGGTTAAAGAAGGCCTAGAGAGGCGAGTTGGAGTTTGAGATATTAACCAGTACAAAAGGAGGTGCTGGCAAAAATTTTCGAAAAGTTAAGGCGTTAGAAAATTTTCAAAATTTTTGAAAATTTAGTTAGTCAGAATAAATTAATATTTTAGTCGATATTAATTGGTTCAGTTGAAACCGGAGATAAGAGGTAAACAGATAAATTTTTACCCAGTAGGTAGGGTCGTCCCCTAGCTTAGCAATTTCGAGGACGAAATTATTTTAAGTGGGGAAGAATGTAGTGACCCGCATTTTTAGCTGTTGAACAATTAATTTATTTAATTATTAAATATCGATTTATCGATATCGAGAACGTGAATTAAATAATATTGAATATTTAATTTATAATTATAATATAATAAAATATATTATAATGTCGAAATAGTCAAAAATAGCTGAATTCACAATACAGTGTGAATTGGGTTATATATAAGGTATAATTCAGTTTGGAATTGAATTTGAATAACGAATATATTCAATCGACGACAGTTGGAACGTATAATTATAATATAATTAAAATAGAGCTTGAAACGACGCGGCAGTTCGCTATTTGGCGATTCAGACTTCAACTGAATGTACAGGATTCGTTTTAAGCCGGATTTCTGTGAAACAAGAAACGTGTGGAGCTGGTGGAGTATATCTTTCTAGTGGAAGAGAAAAATCGGGATTTCGTCGTGTAGATTTTGATGTACGTCCAAATCAAATTTCAGAAAAATCGCTGTAGAATTCCTTTATAATTCGTAACGCTTTATATACATTATAAAAGGGTTTTTCAATGTAAATTGAAAATCGTTAAATCTAAAATCTGAAATATCAAACTGTAAATTCTGATATGATATTCTGGAGCTGTACGATATCATATGTGAAGATATACGATAATATAAATTTATTAATATTTAATTTAATTATATTTAAATATATTTATATATTTAAATGGGTCATTCAGAGCTTTAAAAATAGCCGGTTTTGCAAACGAAGTCGGAATTCAACGAAACTAATTTTGTTGGATCCGCAATATCAAATAGTTGTTAGATTTCCAGTTTCGTGATTTTTAGAGTCACTGTGTGGCCGTACGGATTTTTAGAGTGTAAAACAGTCAGTATTTGGACAGTTAAAAATACGCTGTGTGAGCAAACGGAGTCGGAATTCGACGAAACCAGTTTCGTTGGGACCGTAATGTCGAACTCTAGCTACTAGTCAATTTTCGTGATTTTTGGGTATCGTATGTGATCACAGAAATTTTAGAGGACGAATGTAAATAGAGTTGGTTAAAAATAAATAAAATAATCGAATAAAAAAAATATAAAATCTATTCTATAAATACCCATAACCTAACCCTAAACCACTTTCCCAGAACCCAGAAACCGGCCGTCACTCTCCTTTCTCCCAAAATGAATTTCATGATCTTCAAAAATCAAATTAAAATCGTAGGAAAATCCTAAAATCAAGTTCTATATATTTTTGGATTCACCAATTGTTGCTCTTCACTTCTATATCATTTTCAAAGGGTTCGACCCTTGTTTCGTTCGCTGAAATTTCTACAGAGCGAACTAGGGTTTAAGAAATCGGGGTATTGGGTTTTTAATTCGTGAATTGGAGTGTGTAGATGCGTTTATAGGGTTGAGAGGTTTTGATTTTGTATTTTTGGTGGATTTTGGGGTTTAAAGGTGTCACAACTTTTCGGTGCTGGGCGAGAAGAGGCTCGACGACGGAAGTGAGTACCAGGTTGCGCGCGTGTTGGAAATAGGATGGAAGGGTAGAGTTTTCAATGGAGTGAATTTAGGTGATTTTTAATTTAATATTAGTGTAGTAATTAAGGTGGTGGAAGGCATTGGGTTTCGGTAATGGCTGTTCCTGGAGCCGAGCATAAGAAATGAGGATGGGGGAAGAAGGGTATGCGGTCATGGGCTGTTGAAAGAAGATGGGCTGGTTAAAATGTTAGTAAGGCCCATTATAATATTTTAAATCCATATTTTAAATTTTTATAGTATACAAACTTGTTTAATACGTATCTTCATCATACGAAATCAGATTGACGAACCGTAAGTTGCGTTGGGATCGTATGGACGGGAGCAAACCAATGAGACTGACCGGGAGTTAATCCGAGCTAGTTACAATTTATGGCAAAATAAATTATCCGTCTAAATCAAAGACAGTTAATCGTTTTTAACGATAACAGTCCAATGTGAGTAAATCTCACCAACTCTGAACAGTTTATAATTTCATGTTGTATTTTTAGAACTGTTAGATATTGGTTGATTGACTGTATGTTGACTGTTTGATTGAACTGCTAGTCAGTTAGTGGAATTTCTGTATTGATTCTGTTTATCAGAATATATCATATGGAACTGCAAGTGATGTTAATTTTATTGTGTAACATCTGTGGATGCAGGGAAACAGGTTGGAGGAATCCGACTGGATTCCTCAACAGTTATTTTATTGTTTTTCATATATTTTGATATATGATGTGAATTATAACCTGTTGTTGATTTTGTGTGTATGGACGATATTGAACATCGTGATTTGATATGATTGAATACCATGACATACCGGGATGTTGATAAGGAGACTTTCAAAGTGATATTGAAATAAGAGATATTTATAAACTGGAATATTTATAAATAAGCGACACTTATAAATGGGAATATTTATAAATAGGAGATATTCGAAAAGGAAATAAATTCAAAACATTTCTTTTTGAATGGAAAGGCCTGTGTGGCGAGTTTGGGGATTTTCCCGATGCTCCCGATACAAAGGAGGTTATGGCGAATTTTTCAGAGAATTTAAGGAGTTAGAATATTTCAAGAATAAATTTGAAAAAGGAAATATTTGTAAACCATTTACAAATAGAATTGGAAAGGGAACATTATAAAAAGGAAATCATTTTTAAAGTGTAGAACCGTTATTTAAAAGTAAATCTTTTCAAATGAATAAAATGTTGTTAAAAAGGAAATCTTTATAAAGTGAATAAAGTTAGTTAATCGAATATAGACATTCGAAAGGAGTTAATCGAATATGGTATTCGAAGTTAGTTAATCGAATATGGTATTCGAAAGTTAGTTAATCGAATATGTTATTCGAAAGGGGTTAGTCAAGTCGAGTTAGTCAAATAGAGTTAACCAGTTAGAGTTAATCAGTTAGAGTTAACCAGTTGGAGTTAATTAGTTAGAGTTAATCAATTAGAGTTAAAACGAACTAGAGTTAATCAAATATAGTTATTTGAAACAGAGTTAGTCAAACATAGTATTCAGGGTAAGTTGCCATCTTGTACGACTGCTAGCGTAATTCGCAGGGCTGTAAATAGCCTACGGCGGTCGGATGTTTCCTGAGGGAGTCAGGCGTAACCATTGTGATCGCTGCGATCTAGAGTCAAGCGAATGGAGTTTAATCGAATATTAGTTATTCGATAGGAGTTAATCGAGTTGAGAAACAAGTTAAGTTAAATAAGTTGAGTTGATCGGGTGGTTCGACCAAGTTAGTCGAGCCTAGTTAATCGAATCGAATTGGTCGAACCAAGTAAGTCGAGTTAGTCGAGTCAAGTTAAGTTAGTCGAGTTAAGTTCGTCGAGTTAAATATATCGATGTTAGTTTCATCGAAAGGAGTTATCGATGTTAGTTTCATCGAAAGGAGTTATCGATGTTAGTTTCATCGAAAGGAGTCATCGATGTTAGTTTCATCGAAAGGAGTTCTCGATGTTAGTTTCATCGAAAGGAGCTATCGATGTTAGTTTCATCGAAAGGAGTTATCGATGTTAGTTTCATCGAAAGGAGTTATCGATGTTAGTTTCATCGAAAGGAGTTATCGATGTTAGTTTCATCGAAGGGAGTTATCGATTTTAGTTTAATCGAAGTGAGATTTTCAAATATGAGATATTTGAAAAGGAAGAGTTGTCGAATATTAGTTATTCGAAGAGAGATTATCGAATATCGTTTATTCGAGACGAAGTTAATCGAATATAGGTTATTCGAAGAAGAGTTAATCAAATAGAGATTTCTCGAAGAGAGTTAATCGGCAAATTTGATTATATCGAATTCGGGAAAGTACTTATACTTTCCAGTGTTTAAATAGAGTTTTATTCATTTATAAATAAATAAGTGTTAGGTTAATTATTCACTAATAAGAATAGAAGTTATAATTAAAGTTAGATACTTCGAAAGGAGGGATTATAACGTTATCGTTATAACCAATGTTTTAAATATAGAAGTAGATTAGTAAAATTGAATCCGAGAAAGGCGTAAAGAAGTTATAATTAAAGTTAGATAATTCGAAAGTAGGGATTATAACGTTATCGTTATAACCAATGTTTTAAATATAGAAGAGGATCAGTAAAATTTGGATCCGAGAAAGGCGTAAAGAAGTTGTTAAAGATTAAAGATAAACTTTGACCATTTTGAAGTTATAACGTTGTTCAGTTAAGGTCTGAGAGGTAATTATACCCCAACTTGAGTGACTTCCTTCTTAACTAAGAAATGGTAAGGTTTGATCGTAAAGGAGTTTTGGAAATGTTTTCCAAACGAGAATCAGAAATGTTTTCTGATAAAAGAAAAATAAGAATTTAGAATATAGGGAAACAGGAGATAAGTAAATAAATGAACTAAAGAGATTTATGTTAAATGATGTTTGTTCGATATAATCTCCATGTGGAAATAATATCGTTGTTTGCACACTTGTTTTTCTTTGATAGTTAACTCACAGACTATCGAAGTTTTGACCATTTTAACGTTGTTAATATGGAGAGACCGGTTGGATTATTATCCATCGAACCACTCTGTATTGGCATAAGCGTCGCGAATCATATATGCCAAAAATAATTGAAGACGGAGTAAAATGCAAGGGCTATCCTGTTTACAGAATAGTGCCTTCGGTTTGTCCAGTCCCAGGACAACTTGTATGGACGAAGGTCTGACAGAGTATATCCAATGGATCACGTAAGTTGATTTGTTCAAACGTATTCACGTTTGGTGGCGGAGGAATTCGTTTCTCTTAGCTATATACCCGTGTTATTTTTGGATAAGTCAATTTGTGATTTGGCAGGTATGACGATGTGACATTTTAAGTAAATGAAGATGGATGTCTGACAGAGTATTTCCAGAAAGGTCACGTACATTGATTTCTTCAACCGTATCAAGAGTGGAAGCGGAGAAGGAAACTTCTTTTAGCTGACACGTAATGTATTGTTGTAGACGTCAATTTGTGATTTTCAATGGATCTGACAATGTGGCATTCGAAGTGAATCTATTGTGATGATAAAGCGTAGCTTCTAGCCTCACATCCGGTAAATGACAGAAATCGGGCAGGCAGCATGGCTAAGTCGGTCGCACCGAAGTAGGGTGTATAATCACCTATCTAGTTAATATTCATTTGTTTCTTAAATCTATCAATGTTGTCCCATATATATATACGGGAACGGTTGCTGATCCCAACCGTTGGTGATGTACATTCGATACACTCAAGCGAAATGAGTGGTCGGTCATGTGTGGCTGAGTTACAAGATGTTCTTGTTGAACTCCAGTGTATCGTTTCTAGAGTACACTGATCGGAAGGTGGTTCCATACCTTGTCATAGTTGGAAATCCAATCATCCAATACGTGCTTACGGTTTTGATTGTATACTATATATGTAGTAACGTGAGATGCAAGCGTTTCTACTAGACTGATATTTATTTGTACTTAGACATTATTATAATATCAGAATCATATTGCTTTGCAAAGTTATTTGGATTCCCATAAGGTAAAAACCCGTTCCGTATTCACGGCGTGGTCTTATGAGGTATCATATACCTGTTTAATTGATTTGAGTTTATTCACACCAGTCCCATGACTGACCCGGAGTTTATTTTGTTGTTTTCCCTAAACTCTTGGGTGCCTAAATTTGTACGGGCAGTCAAGTAGTCGGGATTTTACAGATACACTTGGAGAGCTTGGAGCAGGAGGCCTCAGGATTATATAGCTATTATTATTTCCGCTGTTGTTGTAAGTGTTGTACTCTGATAAGTGTTATTGTATACATATGCTGATGTTATTCCAAAGATATGTTATGCTATATTTTATTCGTTCCGCTGAGAGATTCGTGTTTACTCTGATGATGATGTTCTTCTTCTTCTTCTATTCTATAAGTTCTATCTTATCTATTCTCACCTTCTAATTTCTTTCATTAATTACCGGGATTTTTCGATGTTTTGGTTATCGACGTCGAGCTTACGTCGATAACCAAAGCCGCTCAAAAATCCGGGTTACTACAGATAAGATAGACTAAGATAACATGATGAATCAAGTATAGGTCAAGTATAGCATCGCATGTTCAAGGTTCGCTGCACCAACTGTACTAGTAGCCCAACCCATGTCAAGTATTAATCATGAAATGATCCCTTGGCCCAAAATCGTGAATGACCCATCACTAGGTCCAATGGAATGATCCACTAATCGATCGGCTCCCTGCAAGTTCTAGCTCGTTGTGTTTCTGTGTCATACGGCCGAATCACGAATGTAGTCACTTGTGCTAGGTCCACCATAGAGTGTATCAAGCCCTATGGTTCCAACCACCGAAAAGAATCAAGAATGCACAGATAAACCTACTGATGCCCAATGCCTGCTTTTTCTGCTCCGGAGTGTGTGCACGCCCGCACTCCGTTAGAACCTACACTGGCGCACCCACACAGCCGTTGTTCTGGTCGCTTATAATCAACCCAGTAATCGTGCCCCACCCTACCTAGTTCCAGGGTACCATGATACATCTAGTGGGTTACTGCTGAAAAGGACCGCGTAACTAGGGTTTCCGTCCAGCAGGTTAAGTGTTGTCATTTAAATTCGAGACTTAACCCGTCTACGTGTCATGTCAAATTGGCTAAGTGTTATCGTTCAAGTTCATGACTTAGCCCTACAAATCATGTGTCAAGTTGGTTAAGTATGTTCAAGCGGTTCATGACTTAACCCTACCAAATCATCGTGTCAAATTGGTTATGTATATTCAAGTGGTTCATGACTTAACCCTATCAAATCATGTCTCAAGTTGGTTAAGTATTGTATTTCATGTTCATGATTTAACCCTATCATGTGGCATTAATTCATTAATGCACCCCAACCTCTCACATCAGACTTGTTGTTGTGGTCAGTGGATATGCCGAGCGGTTCCGGGCAGAATTACACCATAACTCAGTCTGACCTCGGGTTTTCAAGTGCGATATGACCAACTACCCACATTGGATCCTATTGTTTGCAGTAACTGGATTTGCCGGGCGGTTTCGGGCAGATTTACACTGCAAACTCAACCCAACCTCGAGTTGGCCATTTTCAAGTTCATTCTAGTGTCATGACCATGTTCAAGTTTCATGTCAAGTTCGTGTCAAGTTTCAAGGATAAGTTTCATGCCCACATCTAGATTCAAGTTATAACAATGTTCATGTTTCAAGTTTTGCCTATTATCAAGTTCATAATTCATGTTCATAACCAATTCATGTTTTGCCTAATCTACCCAAATCGTATTCCCATCGCACGTAAACGTGAATCGATCTATACTACAAATAAATCCAAATCCCGAAATAAAGGGAATAACATCGAAACTATGTTAGGCAAAAAGGGACGAGCATAAAGCGATAAAAGGGATTACAAGACTAGCATGATATAATTTGAGATAATTGGTTACAACATTACTAGCATATAGGATTTCAAATCTAGCAAGATAAGGCGATAGTCATGATAAAAGTTGACATAAAAGAATAGGCATGCAAGAGCAAGCCAAATACAAGGATAATGGACCCAATGGCTTTGGTGTACATAATAGCGAATAAACTAAGCAAGTCACACCCTAGGTATGAGATCCAACAACTGCAAATTCGGTGTACAACATGGGATTCAACTATGGGCATGAACAATCAACTATAATAGTCTTAAGTAATTAATCCCAGTAGTCATAGTCAGGGTCATAGGCAGAAATCTCATAATTAAGAGCCATAAGCGATTAATCATAATAGTCATGAATAATTATCCAAAATAGTTCTAGGAAAATAGTCATAGTCAATTAACAGTGATAGTTTCAAAGTCATGGTCATAGATAATAGCCTTATGTTCACAATCACAGGTAATAAGTCTCATAGTCAAGAGTCATAGGTGATTAGCCACCATTGTCCTTGTCATAGTCATAGGCAGTAGTCTTATGTTCACCGTCATAGGCATAAGCATAGTCTTATGTTCTCAGTCATAGGCATAGTCTTATGTTCTCAGTCATAAGCATAGGCGTAGTCTTATGTTCACAGTCATAGTCCTTGGCCATTAACAACGTCATAGGCATGTTAAGGTTATAGACATGAGAGAGTTTGATTTACAACATGAATAGGTCCAAAGAAATATTCACGAAAGTCAAGGTCCAAGATGAACAAGAATAGATACGAATCAATTACCATACATAGATCCAATTCCAATTTACAACATGGATATTAAGTTTACAGTTTTTATCCAAAAGTAACTTGAACTTACAGTGCGTGGATCGAGAATTAGAAAGCAGAATTTGATTGTTGAATCTCTATTTGATTGATCGTGTTCTAATTGAAATCCCCCAATTTGCAAATCTCTAAGCGTAGTCTTGATGGAGAAGGAGCAGTCCTTTTTCTTCCTTTTTATCTTATTATTTAGATTATCTCCGAAGCAGCATAAGGACATAATGAAATGGTGTGGAGAGAATGAGGCTAGGGGGCTGCTTATATAGGGTTAGACAGACGAATCTGGTCATGAAACAAGTCTAAATACATCATAATGCATCTGGCTCAGGAAATAGGTTCGGGAGGCATGTCGACCCCCAGGTCGACTCCCCAGTCGACCTGGTCATGGGGAGGGGGGGTCGACTCCCCAGTCGACCTGGTTAGGGGGCGGGGGGGTCGACTCCCCAGTCGACCTGGGTATATGGGCGGGAATTTTCCCGCCATCCTTCTCTGGGTTTGAATTTTGAATTTCTGGCTCTATTTTCGAGCTGTTTTATTTTATTTAAATTCCTGAAACTTCGGAGGGTCATATCTTGGTCATACGGACTCCGATTTTCGAAAACTCGGACTCGATTTCATGCAGAACAGCGAGACGAACGCAATGGCGCAAACCGTTTCCCCTGATTCTTATTTTAAAAATTTAATTCTGCCTTGATTTATGACTTTAACATGTTATAAAAATACGGGTTGTTACATTCTCCCCTCCTTAAAGGATTTCGTCCCCGAAATCTCTAAGTTAGGAAGAATATATCCTACCATCCAATCATCCATCTACTCAACCATCATTCAAAAGCAATCATTGTCCTTAAAAGATTTCTAATGCTATATGAACATATGCAGAAAGTGTGTGTATGTGTTCCTTATCTAATGCAAATGATCAGGCCTGTTTGATCTTCTTAATGCAAAATATGTTTAGTGTCATGAATCCAACATGTATGCAAATAATCCTAGTCACATAAACACTTTATGTGTGCACAAACATTCATCCATATGCAACATCCACATGATAACACATTCAATTTCATCCATAAACAAGTATAAACACTCATGCATATGCGATATGGAAATGTGTCTGAGCCGATCTAGTGCCTAGTGTGTGTTATGCAACCACGAGCAACCACTAGCGACCACTTGCAACCATTTGCAAACATCAACCATAACATGTTTCAAATACGTGTTTCCATCCATATGGTTCTACCTAAGGTTCTCAAGATAGGATCGAGAAGATAAGCAAGATAAAACAAAGCATCAAGGAGGAGAAGTTAAAGATGTTCCCCCAGAAGGTCCTGCTTGCGGGGCTTGCCATTGCTTCTTAGGGCAGTTCTTGCTGATATGTCCAATTTCACCACACTGAAAGCATGCTCCCATCTTCATCTTCTTCTTTCTACAATCCTGGACTATATGCCCCTCAAAACCACAGAAGTGGCATTGTCTTTTCTCGCGTGTCTTGTTGTCATTACTGTTGTTGTTGTTCTTGCCCCCTTTCTCGGAGTCTTTCTTCTTGTTTTGAGAATCATTCGTCTTGACCTCCTTCTTGCCATTCTCGTCTTCTTCATGAAGTAGGGCCATATCCACCAAGCTCTCAAAGGTCGCCCCCATGGGTACATGAGTCATAGCAAGGCTGTGCAGTGGCTCATTCAAACCTCTGACGAAGCGAAGAGCCTTCTTGTGTTGGGTGTTCACTAAATCCAGACCAAATATGGCCAGCTGATTAAACTGATTGACGTACTCCCTGACTGTCATGCTTCCTTGCTTAAGAGTTAGGAACTTCTCCATCTGTAGGCTTCTTTCAGCTTAGGAGAGAAATTTCATCTCAAATCTCATCCGGAAGTCTTCCCAAGTTTCCACTGGCCTCTCAGCATGGGTAATCTCCCACCAATACGAAGCTTCATCTTTAAGCAACCACACTGCTAGCTGTATCTTTTGCCTATCGTCAACTTCGAAGATGACGAACAAATCTTCGGTCTCCTTCAGCCAGTTCCTCGCTTCCACAAAGGATTTAGTCCCATAGAAGTCCTTTCCGCCCATAGCCTTGAAGTCTCTACACGTCTTTGCAAAAGCATTTCCACGAAGAGGAGGAGGAGGAATCGCTGCAGCTAGAGGAGGAATATCTGCTGGGCCTACATCGTTTTCCCTAGCCTCTAAGTACCTCCTGAACCAGCCAGGTATTGCCACGCCCTCTGGAAAGTTAAGATTCCCAGACATGCTGAAAAATGAAAAGAAAGAGATTCAAATGAGGAAACAAAGGAAAGTGCTAATGGCTTTTGGGGAATAGCCTTTTCAAAATAAACTTTTCTTGAAAAATGCTTCTTTATAAACGGTTTTGAAAATAGTTTCAGAAGGTTTTTAAAAACTTTTGCCCAGTCTGGCAACCTTATGCTCTGAAACCAAATGTAACACCCCACCTCCACTAGGGTCACTCACAAAGGAATGCACTAGTTTTGGTGGAGCATTATCTAGGTAAACATACACAGAGAAATCACGAGACAGAACATAAATAAAGCAGCGGTAGAAATTAAAAACGAAATCTTATTACTTTCAAGAAAAGAGTCAAAACCTCATATATTCAAAGTACAAGTTGCCCTTATTCCATTACATCAAGTTCTAAATAAAGAAGCATAAACTTAAAATAACAAAAGTAAATTATACCCCAAAAATAGCAGACGTGTAGCCATAGCATAGCTCAAGACCAAACCGTACATGAGCTGACAGAAAGCAAGCTAAATCCAAGCTAAGAGCTAGAGTTTCCACCCTGAGAACCTGGGGGAAGAAACGAAAGAAAACGAGGCGAAAGGAAACGGGTCGGTCATAAAGACTGGTAAGTCCAAGTGACTTTCAGCATAAAAACAGGTAAAGGTAACATGACATGTATAAACTGAAAGTAAACATAAGTATGATGTCAAGATGAATAAGATAGACTAAGATAACATGATGAATCAAGTATAGGTCAAGTATAACATCGCATGTTCAAGGTTCGCTGCACCAACTGTACCAGTAGCCCAACCCATGTCAAGTATTAATCATGAAATGATCCCTTGGCCCAAAATCGTGAATGACCCATTACTAGGTCCAACAGAACGATCCACTAATCGATCGGCTCCCTACAAGTTCTAGCTCGTTGTGTTTCTGTGTCATACGACCCAATCATGAATGTAGTCACCTGTGCTAGGTCCACCATAGAGTGTATCAAGCCCTATGGTGCCAACCACCGACACGAATCAAGAATGCACAGATAAACCTACTGATGCCCAATGCCTGCTTTTTCTGCTCCGGAGTGTGTGCACGCCCGCACTCCGTTAGAACCTACACTGGCGCACCCACACAGCCGTCGTTCTGGTCGCTTATAATCAACCTAGTAATCGTGCCCCACCCTGCCTAGTTCCAGGGTACCATGATACATCTAGTGGGTTACTACTGAAAAGGACCGCGTAACTAGGGATTCCGTCCAGCAGGTTAAGTGTTGTCATTTAAATTTGAGACTTAACCCGTCTACGTGTCATGTCAAATTGGCTAAGTGTTGTCGTTCAAGTTCATGACTTAGCCCTACGAATAATGTGTCAAGTTGGTTAAGTATGTTCAAGCGGTTCATGACTTAACCCCACCAAATCATCGTGTAAAATTGGTTAAGTATATTCAAGCGGTTCATGACTTAACCCTATCAAATCATGTCTCAAGTTGGTTAAGTATTGCCTTTCATGTTCATGACTTAACCCTATCATGTGGCATTGATTCATTAATGCACTCCAACCTCTCACATCAGACCTGTTGTTGTGGTCACTGGATATGCCGGGCGGTTCCAGGAAGAATTACACCACAACTCAGTCTGACCTCGGGTTTTCAAGTGCGATATGACCAACTACCCACATTGGATCCTATTGTTTGCAGTAACTGGATTTGCCGGGCGGTTCCGGGCAGATTTACACTGCAAACTCAACCCAACCTCGAGTTGGCCATTTTCAAGTTCATTCTAGTGTCATGACCATGTTCAAGTTTCACGTCAAGTTCGTGTCAAGTTTCAAGGATAAGTTTCATGCCCACATCTAGATTCAAGTTATAACAATGTTCATGTTTCAAGTTTTGCCTATTATCTAGTTCATAATTCATGTTCATAACCAATTCATGTTTTGCCTAATCTACCCAAATCGTATTCCCATTGCACATAAACGTGAATCGATCTATACTACAAATAAATCCAAATCCCGAAATAAAGGGAATAACATCGAAACTATGTTAGGCAAAAAGGGACGAGCATAAAGCGATAAAAGGGATTACAAGACTAGCATGATATAACTTGAGATAATTGGTTACAACATTACTTGCATATAGGATTTCAAATCTAGCAAGATAAGGCGATAGTCATGATAAAAGTTGACATAAAAGAATAGGCATGCAAGAGCAAGCCAAATACAAGGATAATGGACCCAATGGCTTTGGTGTACATAATAGCGAATAAACTAAGCAAGTCACACCCTAGGTATGAGATCCAACAACTGCAAATTCGGTGTACAACATGGGATTCAACTATGGGCATGAACAATCAACTATAATAGTCTTAAGTAATTAATCCCAGTAGTCATAGTCACGGTCATAGGCAAAAATCTCATAATTATGAGCCATAAGCGATTAATCACAATAGTCATGGATAATTATCCAAAATAGTTCTAGGAAAATAGTCATAGTCAATTAACAGTGATAGTTTCAAAGTCATGGTCATAGATAATAGCCTTATGTTCACAATCACAGGTAATAAGTCTCATAGTCAAGAGTCATAGGTGATTAGCCACCATTGTCCTTGTCATAGTCATAGGCAGTAGTCTTATGTTCACCGTCATAGGCATAGGCATAGTCTTATGTTCTCAGTCATAGGCATAGTCTTATGTTCTCAGTCATAAGCATAGGCGTAGTCTTATGTTCACAGTCATAGTCCTTGGCCATTAACAATAGTTTCAACGTCATAGGCATGTTAAGGTTATAGACATGAGAGAGTTCGATTTACAACATGAATAGGTCCAAATCAATATTCACGAAAGTCAAGATCCAAGATGAACAAGAATAGATACGAATCAATTACCATACATAGATCCAATTCTAATTTACAACATGGATATTAAGTTTACAGTTTTTATCTAAAAGTAACTTCAACTTACAGTGCATGGATTGAGAATTAGAAAGCAGAATTTGATTGATCATGTTCTAATTGAAATCCCCCAATTTGCAAACCTCTAAGCGTAGTCTTGATGGAGAAGAAGCAGTCCTTTTTCTTCCGTTTTATCTTATTATTTAGATTATCTCAGAAGCAGCATAAGGACATAATGAAATGGTGTGGAGAGAATGAGGCTAGGGGCTGCTTATATAGGGTTAGGCAGACGAATCTGGTCACGAAACAAGTCTAAATACATCAGAATGCATCTGGCTCAGGAAATAGGTTCGGTAGGCAGGTCGACCCCCAGGTCGACTCCCCAGTCGACATGGTCATGGGGGGGTCGACTCCCCCGTCAACCTGGTTGGGGGGGGCGACTCCCCAGTCGACCTGGGTATATGGGCTGGAATTTTCCCGCCAGCCTTCTCTGGGTTTGAATTTTGAATTTCTGGCTTTATTTTCGAGCTGTTTTATTTTATTTAAATTCCTGAAACTTCGGAGGGTCATATCTTGGTCATACGGACTCCGATTTTCGAAAACTCGAACTCGATTTCATGCAGAATTCCGAGACGAACGCAATGGCGCAAACCGTTTCCCCTGATTCTTATTTTAAAATTTAATTCTGCCTTAATTTATGACTTTAACATGTTATAAAAATACGGGTTGTTACATAAACGAGCTCTCTTCTCATCACCAGGTACAAAACGAAAAATAGACGACCTTCATCACTATCAGATAGAACAAATAGCTCTACAGAAAGAGTTGTATTTCGAACAAAAAATTACCGCTACTCGATTAAGTCTCCTTGAAAAAATGATCTATAAATTTTGTAACACCCCACTTCCGTTAAGGTCACTCACAAAGGGAATGCCTTAACTTCGGTGGAACGTTATAAGTAAACAGAACGAAAATTTACAAGACAGATATGTAAAGTAGTACTTGAAAAATTTATAACTTTATTACAGTAGAAACAGAAATAAGTTTGGTTAAATCACAATACCAAAATCCAAGTACACAAATATCAGTCTTATACAAAATCCTTTAGAATGCATAATTTTAAAGCCATAATCCCCAACAGAGAATGCCATAAATAGGTAGAATCAAAGACAAGCAATATTTCTAGCACTTCTAGCACTTCAAGCAGTTGGAACCAGAATCAAGCTCCTTTGTTTCCACCCTGAGAACCTAAGGGGAGGGGACGGAAGAAAAGAGGCGAAACAAACTAGGTCAGACATAAGTCTGGTGAGTCCAGTGACTTTCAGCATATAAATAGATAATAGTATCATGACATGTAAATAAAACTAGATGAGAGATAACCATAACAAGAGTAGTAGGTTAACAGAAGAGACAGAATGATATAGGCTAAACAATGCTTCTTACTTGGTTTTCACTCCTCTGCACTAATATTAGTATAACAGAATTAGGTGTTGTCCTAATGTCTAAACAGAAAACAGAACGATCTCTTCAGAAACACGATTCAAGAAATGGGCCTTTACCACCCTAACAGAGATAGACGTTCAGAAACAGAATGCTAGTAATTGGCCTTTACCACCCGAATAGAGACAGAAGGTACAGAAACAGAATGCTAGTAATGGGCCTTTACCACCCGAATAGAGACAGACGGTACAAAAACAGAATGCTAGTAATGGGCCTTTACCACCCGAACGGAGACAGACGGTACAGAAACAGAATGCTAGTAATGGGCCTTTACCACCCGAACAGAGACAGAAACAGAATAACCCCTACGGAAATAGAATATTAGAATTAGGTGTACACTTGTAATGGGCCTTTACCACCCCAACAGACGGTACCACATAGAAACAGACAGGTGTTACCACCCCAACAGAAACAGACGGTACCCCAACAGAAACAGACAGAACTAAGTGTACCTTAAATTCTACCACAAGCGATTGGCTCCCTAATACAAAAATACCCTGTGTCGGCCCAATAGAACGGTGTATCACTCCCTAAAGTGGCAACCTATAGACACAGACCTATTTACAGATGTCACAGTGTCTTAAATCCTCAGAGCAGACCAGATCCATGCATGCACATGACCCGGTTGGAATGCGCCATCAACACCCCTCGCCATTATCAGAGTGATCCTCTTACAATTAGTTCAGTAAGCGTGCCCTGGGCCCCTACCTAGTGTTGGGTCATAATTTTGATACCAGAAAGGGTTACTGACTAATATGGGTCCCAAACAACAGATGACACAAGTAATTACCCCTCCTAACCTTGTATCCCCAGAGTAACAGATTTTAGATTAACTTGCTTATATATTTCAGATGTACAAAGTCCAGATTAACTAGTTCTCAGATCAGACATATAGGTTAACAAGTTTTCAGACTAACAGATCAGATATACAAATTAACAGACTTGCAGATTGTTTCACCTAACCTTGTTTTGGGCCTACAGATTTTCAAACGGGTTTATTAGATTCATCAATCCAGTTGATTTAACCTTATCCACCTAACACGTTTTAGGCACCAGATTTATCCTAGATTTGCATTAATTAATTACTAATGCACAGACCTCTCACATTAGGTCGGTAGCTTGTGGCCGCTGGATGTGCCGGGCGGTTTCGGGCAGACTTCTGCCACAAGCCAGACCTAACCTCGTGTCTAAGCATCTTTATGCCTACAACCTTTCACATTAGACTGACACATTGCGGTTGCCGGTTAAGCCGGTTGGGTTCGGGCAGGCTTCTACCGCAAACAGAGTCTAACCTCATGTCTTAGCATTCTTATTTTAGCTAAAGTATTCATTCACAGATTATGCCAATATCAGACTAATTATTCCAATTCAACAAATTAACTTCTTTACAAGGTACAGCAGATTACCCAAAGTTCTATTAATGTGTTTTGCTCAATTTTAGATCGAGCCCACAGATTTCCATACTCCAAATTACCGTATTCAGTTTCAACAGATTTAGAATATTAGGCTATTTAACAGATTTAATCATCCTTTAAAATTTCATTGACATACCTCGCCTAATCATAAAATTAAGTCTAATTTTACATGCCCAAATTATGGCCATAATTCACAATATAACACATGCCCCAAATTTTAGTTAAATTTGCATCGTACAGAATATTCTCTTAAAAAAAAACCAAATCATGATGCATAATATAAATTATACCAAATTATATGTGTTGATTACAACGTGTGTCAAATATCCAAAAGTCCGAATTAGGCGTATTCACATTTATAATTATCCCTATTATAATATAGGTTTTTTAGGCTTAAGTCACATATCATTTTCTTCCAAGTCATAGATCGTCATATAAAATACGCCCCAAGTCTAGATCCTAAATTACTACATGTATTATGTCCTCAAGATCAGGTCTTGAATTATATCATGCATTGTGTCCCCAAATTACAAGTCATATGTTCTCATACAATAATTCTCCTTCTTCCAAATCATAAACCGTCATATATAGTATGCCTAGTTCTAGATCTTAAATTACAACATATGCCCTTTTCTCAAATTAGTCACAAATCAGTCATATCCAATTATTCACAATTTTCCCCAAATTTAGCGTTCGTGCGTCGATCTCTTATGAGATTTGGCTCAGGCTCGTGGTAGCCTGGCTATAGAATAGAAGGAAGGAAGAGATACAGAATAGTTAAAATAATAAGATAGATCTACACAGGAAAACAGATCTGATAAATAGGAATAAGATAGATCTACACAGAAAAACAGATCTAATAAACAGGAATATGCATAACCTCCAATTCAGATTTATAACCATGTCAAGATCATAATTAAATTTCATATATGAAAATAACTGTACTCACCTTGGTTGGATTCCAAAAGAAAAAGGTTGTAGTTGTCCTCTTCTAATCCTATTCAGATTGGAAGAAGAAGGAGCACTTGTTCTATCTTAGGTTTCAGTAGAGTAGCGACGCCATTGATTTATTTTAATATGAATTAGGGCAGAGTAAAGGCGTAATGAAATTATGTGGAGAGAAAGTGAGGTTTGGGGGGTGTTT
Organism: Allium sativum; assembly: GCA_030737875.1. Taxonomy (NCBI): domain Eukaryota; kingdom Viridiplantae; phylum Streptophyta; class Magnoliopsida; order Asparagales; family Amaryllidaceae; genus Allium; species Allium sativum. Next base: position 35,724,431 of record CM060919.1, read on the forward strand.
AAATAGCTTAGGAGCAACGAATCTGGTCAGAATGGACGTCTAAATGCAGAAAAACGAATCTGTCCACGGATCTGGAAAAGGGGGGAGGTCGACCCCCTGGTCGACCTGGGTCCTGGGCGGGAATTTTCCCGCCCAGCCCGGGTGTGTGATTTGAATTTTGAACTTTGAATTTTGAATTCGGGCTGGTTTTTATTCTAAATCCCTGAAACTTCTAAGTGCCATAACTTCTTCATACGGAGTCCGATTTACGCAAACTCGGACTCTATCTCAAGCAGAATTCCAAGACGAACGCAATGACGTAACCCATTTTCCTTAATTATTCTTTTAAAAATTAATTATACTTTGTTTTGTTACTATTATGTTCATAGAAAATACGAGGTGTTACATTCTCCCCTCCTTAAAGGATTTTGTCCCCGAAATCTTCAAGTTAAGAAGAATATGTCCTACCATCCAATCACCCATCTACTCAACCATCATCCACAAGCATCCATTGTCCTTAGAAAACTTCTAATGTTATATGAACATATGCAAAAGTGTGTGTATATGTCTCTTATCTAATGCAAAGATCAAGCAGTCTACTGATTCAGTTAACCTCCTTAATGCGAATTATGTTAGTGCCATGAGTCCACTTATGTATGTAAGAAATCCTATTTGATACACATCATCTCTATATGAGTGCATAACCATTCATCCAAATGCAACATCCCTGTGATGAGTCAATCATTTTGCATCCACAAAAATCGGAAAATGCACACACATCCATATGCAGTATGAGAGTGTTTTTGAGCCGATCTAGTGCCTAGTGTGTGTATATGCATCCACGAGCAACCACTAGCAACCACTTGCATCCACTTGCAACCATCAAACACAACATGTCTCAAGCACATGTTTGCACCCATTAGTTTTTACCTAAAGGTCGAAGAATCGATCGACAGGATACAACCGAGTGATAGAAGCAAGTACAAAAGTTCTGTTCCCGTTAGACATCGGTTAAGAGAATAAATCCCTAAGTATCAACCCCGAAGACCGAAATCAACATCAGATTGACACTCATAGAATTACTCCCATTAAACAATGTCAAAACTGGAAATCTACTTCACGCTTCGAGTAAAAACCCCTATCCTTATCAGAAATATTCAAATACTTACAGACTACTGGTACAGATCAGATTATCAAATGATTCTTAGAAAACTAAGCATGATAAAACCCCACCATATCCCACAAAACGCAGAATGTATGTGTCATAGTCAACTTAACGCCCAGCACAGATACCCTCAAACCCCAACTTATCACAGACAGATGACCTCATGGGGTTTGAGACTATAGCGGGATCAGAAACAAGACTAGTATTAAAGTGCAGAGTCTCAATTACAGAATCAAAATGCCAGAATCAAAAAGAGTTTTATCTTAATAATCAGATAAGGAAATTAAACTTTCTACAGAAATTTTCCTATCTCTACCCTATCCACCAGTCACGTGAGCATTCGCCTGCCCTTCAGAAGTAGGTTCTGCCCTCTGCCCTTGCCCACGTTTCTTCAGGCAGTCCCTAGTGAAGTGTCCCATTTCTCCACAGTTGAAGCAAGCGCCCTTCCTCTTTCTACAATCCTTGTTCAGATGAGTCAAGCTTCCACAAGTAAAGCACTTTTTCTCCTTCTTATCTTCAGACTTTTCATCCCTCTTTTGTGTTTCCTTTTTGGGCCACGCTTTCTTGTTCTGTGGTCCTTCGAGCTTTTCTTCTTTCTTCTCACTTTTGGCTTCCTCTTCATACATTAACGCCATGTCAACCAATTTCTCGAAGGTAGCCCCCATAGGAATGTGGGTCATAGCCAACCCATGTAGCGGCTCATTCAAACCTTTAACGAATCTTAGGGACTTCTTTTCAGGTGTGTTCACCAAGTCTAAGCCGAATCTCACCAACTGATTGAACTTGTTGACGTACTCCTTTACTAATAAATTCCCTTGCTTCAATGCCTAGAACCTCTCCATGTATAAATTCTCTTCTGTTCGTGAGAGAAATTTCATCTCGAACCTACGCCTGAAATCCATCCATGTCTCTACTGGACGCTCTCCACTCGTGACCTCCCACCAAAACGAGGCTTCGTCCTTCATTAACCAAGCAGCAAAGTGGACCTTCCTTCCATCTTCTATCTCGAAGATACCAAACAAATCTTCCACCTCCTTATGCCAATTTCGAGCTTCAACAAACGTCTCTGACCCGTGAAAAGGTTTCCTGCCCATTGCCCAAAGTCCTTGCATATCTTCGAAAAAGTATCCACGCGGGGATGGGGGAGGAGGAAGAACGTCTGCTGGGCCTGCGGCGGTGGTCCTTGCCTCCAAATACCTTCTGAACCAAGTTGGTATCGGTACGCCTTCGGGTATCTCGGGTACCCCAGACATGTTGAAAAGAAAAAGGAAGAGAATCAAAACAGAGAATCAAAGGAAAGATATATGACTCTTGGGGATTATGTTTTTCAAAATAAACTCTACTTTTGAAAATACTTCCTTTTTAAAACTTTTTTGAAAATAGTTTTCAAAAACTTTTTATCAAATCTGGTAACCTTCAGCCCTGATACCAAGTGTAACACCCCACTTCCGTTAAGGTTAGTCACAAAGGGAATGCCTTAACTTCGGTGGAACGTTATAAGCAAACAGAACAGAAATTTACAAGACAGATATGTAAAGTAGTACTTGAAAATTTTATAACTTTATTACAGTAGAAACAGAAATAAATTTGGTTACATCACAATACCAAAACCCAAGTACACAAATATAAGTCTTATACAAAATCCTTCAGAATGCATAATTTTAAAGCCATAATCCCCAACAGAGAATGCCATAAATAGGTAGAATCAAAGCCAAGCAATATTTCAAGCACTTCTAGCACTTCAAGCAGTTGGAACCAGAATCAAGCTCCTATATTTCCACCCTGAGAACCTAAGGGGGGACAGAAGAAAAGAGGCGAAACAAACTAGGTCAGACATAAGTCTGGCGAGTCCGGTGACTTTCAGCATATAAACAGATAACGGTATCATGGCATGTAAATAAAACTAAATGAGAGATAACCATAACAGGAGTAGCAGGTTAACAGAAGAGACAGAATGATATAGGCTAAACTAATCTTCTTATTGGGTTTTCACTCCTCTGCACTAATACTAGTATAACAGAATTAGGTGTTGTCTTAATGTCTAAACAGAAAACAAAATGATCTCTTCAGAAACACAATGCTAGAAATGGGCCCTTACCACCCTAACAGAGACAGATGGTACAGAAACAGAATGCTAGTAATGGGCCTTTACCACCCGAACAGAGACAGACGGTACAGAAACAAAATGCTAGTAATGGGCCTTTACCACCCGAACAAAGACAGAAACAGAATAACCCCTACGGAAACAGAATATTAGAATTAGGTGTACACTAGTAATGGGCATTTACCACCCCAACAGATGGTACCACATAGAAACAGACAGGTGCTACCACCCCAACAGAAATAGACGGTACCCCAACAGAAACAGACAAAACTAAGTGTGCCCTAAATTCTACCCCAAGCGATCGACTCCCTAATACATAAATACGCTGTGCCGACCCCACAGAAGGGTGTATCACTCCCTAAAGTGACAACCTAAAGACACAGACCTATTTACAAATGTCGCGGTGTCTTACACCCTTAGAGCAGAACGGATCCATGCACACACATGACCCGGTTGGAATGCGCCATCAACACCCCTCGCCATATCAGAGTGAACCTCTTACAATTAGTTCAGTAAGCGTGCCCTGGACCCCTACCTAGTGTTGGGTCATAATTTTGATACCAGAAAGGGTTACTGACTAATATGGGTCCCAAATAATAGATGACACAAGTAATTACCCCTCCTAACCTTGTGCCCCCAGAGTAATAGATTTCAGATTAACTTGCATATAGATTTCAGATATACAAAGTCCAGATTAACTAGTTCTCAGATCAGACATACATGTTAACAAGTTTTCAGACTAACGGATCAGATATACAAATTAACAGACTTACAGATTGTTTCACCTAACCTTGTATTGGGCCTACAGATTTTCAAACGGGTTTATTAGATTCATCAATCTAGTTGATTTAACCTTATCCACCCAACACGTTTTAGGCATCATATTTATCCTAGATTTGCATTAATTAATTACTAATGCACAGACCTCTCACATTAGGTCGGTAGCTTGTGGCCGTTGGATGTGCCGGGCGGTTCCGGGCAGACTTCTGCCACAAGCCAGACCTAACCTCGTGTCTAAGCATCTTTATGCCTACGACCTCTCACATTAGACTGGAAGTTTGTGGTTGCTGGTTAAGCCGGTTGGGTCCGGGCAGGCTTCTACCGCAAACAGAGTCTAACCTCGTGTCTCAGCATTCTTATTTTAGCTAAAGTATTCATTCACAGATTATGCCAATATCAGACTAATTATGCCAATTCAACAAATTAACTTCTTTACAAGGTACAACAGATTACCCAAAGTTCTATTAATGTGTTTTGCTCAATTTTAGATCGAGCCCACATATTTCTATACCCCAAATTACCGTATTCAGTTTCAACAGATTTAACAGATTAGGCAATTTAACAGATTTAATCATCCTTTAAAATTTCATTGACATATCACGCCTAATCATAAAATTAAGCCTAATTTTACATGCCCAAATTATGGTCATAATTCACAATATAACATACGTCCCAAATTTTAGTTAAATTTGCATCATACAGAATATTCTCTAAAAAAACCCAAATCATGATGCACAATATAAATTATGCCAAATTATAGCCGTTGACTACCACATGTGTCAAATATCCAAAAGTCCGAATTAGGCGTATTCACATTTATAATTATCCCTATTATAATATGGGTTTTTCATGCCTAAGTCACATATCCTTTTCTTCCATTTCATAGATCGTCATATAAAATACGCCCCAAATCTAGATCTTAAATTACAACATGTATTATGTCCTCAAAATCAGGTCTTGAATTATAACATGCATTGTGTCCCCAAATTACAAGTCATATGTTGTCATACAATAATTCTCCTTCTTCCAAATCATAAACCGTCATATATAGTATGCCTAGATCTAGATCTTAAATTACAACATATGCCCTTTTCTCAAATTAGTCACAAATAAGTCATATCCAATTATTCACAATTTTCTCCAAATTTAGCGTTCATGCGTCGATCTCTTATGAGATTTGGCTCAGGCTCGTGGTAGCCTGGCTATAGAACAGAAGTAAGGAAGAGATATAGAATAGTTACAATAATAAGATAGATCTACATAGAAAAACAGATCTGATAAACAGGAATAAGATAGATCTACACAGAAAAACAAATCTGATAAACAGGAATATGCATAATCTCCAATTCAGATTTGTAACCATGTCAAGATCATAACTAAATTTCATATCTGAAAATAACTGTACTCGCCTTGGTTGGATCCTAAAAGAAAAAGGTTATAGTTGTCCTCTTTTAATCCTATTCAGATTGGAAGAAGAAGGAGCACTTGTCCTAGCTTAGGTTTCAGTAGAGTAGCGACGCCATTGACTTATTTTAATATGAATTAGGGAAGAGTAAAGGAGTAATGAAATTGTGTGCAGAGAAAGTGAGGTTTGGGGGAGGGTGTTTAAATAGCTTAGGAGCAACTAATCTGGTCAGAACGGGCGTCTAAATGCAGAAAAACGAATCTGTTCACGGATCTGGAAAAGGGGGGGGGAGTCAACCCCATGGTCAACCTGTCTACCCAGGTCGACCCCCTGGTCGACCTGGGTCCTGGGCGGGAATTTTTCCCGCCCAGCCCGGGTGTGTGTTTTGAATTTCGAACTTTGAATTTTGAATTCAGGCTGGTTTTTATTCTAAATACCTGAAACTTCTAAGTGCCATAACTTCTTCATACGGAGTCCGATTTACGCAAACTCAGACTCTATCTCAAGCAGAATTCCGAGATGAACGCAATGGCGTAACCTGTTTTCCTTAATTCTTCTTTTAAAAATTAATTATACTTTATTTTGTTACTATTGTGTTCATAGAAAATACGAGGTGTTACAAATTTTGTGGTCCAAAAGCAAAGGATGTTACTTCACCACTACCAATTCCACCAAATCCTATTGATCCGTCTTCCTCTTATCGTACTGAGAACGACCCAGTAAACCCCATGTTAAAATACTATACATTTTCTCCACAACGACCACCTTATACTCCGAACTCTTGGGAGAAGAATTACAAGCCAATGAAGGGAAAAATCCATCAACACCAAAGAAGACTCCACCCTCTAAAAATTAAGTTTTAGTTTTCGATTATGTTTTATTTTATTCACGTTGTTATTATTTATAAAAATAAATTTATTAATGCAGAAAATCCAAAAACAGACGTCTGACTTTACGTTCTAAATACATTTCACACTAAAACCAGATGTCTGAACACAATAAACCAGATGTCTGAAACATGTCTAAAATTAACTAAATTCTTGTGGGTTGAAATTTTTCATCAAACAGACTTCTGACCAAAAAATTCAGATGTTTGTCACCCAAGGGAAAAAAAATTCCTTCTCCAGATTCAGATGTCTGACATTAAAAATCCAGACGTCTGAAATGACCCAAATTTGAACTATTTCCTTTTGGTTTGCAATTCAACATAAAACAGACGTCTGTTTTCAAAATTTCAGACATCTGAAATATAACTGACATGTTTTTTTAAAAGGATATATACCGTTTTCTCAATCATCATAACCATTCATCTCTTTATTTCTTACTTTTACCTCTTCATCTTTTTTACCACCCATAAAAACCCTAGCCCCCAAAAAAAAAACTTCATCTTTTCAAAATTAATTCATGGCAAATCATGGGAAAAGAACAAGAGAAGAAGAAGCACTTCCTCCCTCCGAAGAATTAATCCAAAGGTGGCTATGGGACGATACCGCCAAGGCTAGATATAAAGCAATGAAGGATTCAAAATTCTTCGAAGGAACTTTCGCCAAATTCGATGCTTTTTCAAATTATCGAATTCTACACTATGCTAGATTTTTCCACTTTGAATCACTAGTTGATTATAACAAAAATGATGTTAAAATTTATCCTCTACTAGTGAAATTGTTTTTAGCAAACTTGAATCTTGATCATACCAAACCACAAGTCAGAAAGGATACTGTTTGGTCTTGGGTTTGTGGAAAACGAGTACTTCTTTCTATGCAAAGAATAAGGCAAATCTTAGAATGTGCTTGGCAAGGTCTAGATATAGACACCATAAAAGTAGATATGACCACTAGAGATGAAATTTTACACAAATTTCTCTCCGATAATCTCATTAATATGCAAGAGCTTACCTCCACTCATCTCCGACCACAAGCTGATCTACTTAATCGCATTCTTGTACGAACCATGCAACCTCGGAAAGGGAGATATGAAAAGCTTACAAAAGAGATTTTCAAGCTCTTTATGCTTTACACTCCAACAAACAAATCAATTGTGCTAAAATTATCATGGATGAATGGACCGATATCACATATAAGCACAAATACATGACTTTACACTATGGTGCGTATATTACGTGGATCCTTGCTGCTTGTGAAATAAATATACCTAATACTCCCTCCTTATGCATCAAAGAAATTGGTCCAAAAATCTTGAAACTTATGGATATCCCTCCAAACCCCACTACTTTAGAATTTATGTCTCTCGAAACTTGGACTGAACATGTAGCCTCCAACCCAGAATCAATCATTCCTGAGCCTTCTCACCGTCGCCAAGTTAGGGAAGAAAAAGAAGATGACGATATTCATATTATTTCTCCTGAAACTTCTTCCAAACAAACCTTAGTAATGCTATCCCAAAACCAATCCAAACTTCATAAAGACTTAAAGCATTATCAAAAACAAACAACTAAGAAATTTGAATCTATCAAAGGATTCTTGAATAAAATTTGGGAAAAAGTTTCTTGTACTGGCACTTCGTTGAGCCAAGCTCATGTTCCGGCTCCTTTTCAATGGTCTTCAAGTTCCGCCGAAGAAGTTCCCGATTCCGAACAAGGCTCTCCAAAAGACGGCGGGACAACTATTGAGGCATCTACTTCAGAGGGATGGTAAGCATGGTTGACGGTATGCTAGTCTACGTATTTTGTCGAAAAAACTCTTTAATTGTCTAAATGGTGTGTAATATATTTTGGTACTTCTCTTTATGTCTCGCACAAAACTCTAGTATGTGACGTAATATGTTATGTCTGATGGTATGCTTGTTTATATACCATGTCCATTTCTGTTGTATGTTTGTGTATTGCATATGTGGTTAATTTTTTTAATAAGTATTCTTTTTTGTCGAATGACAAAGGGGGAGAAACAAGTGACATTATATGCATATTGACAAGGGGAGCTTATATAGTTGTCATTAGTCAAAAAGGGGGAGAAGTTGAATTTCGCTACATAGCGTTTTGACTATGACAATTATACATAAGCATATATATTATCATCTAACCTTGTTTTGTAGGAAGATATTCGACAAACAGATTCAAGATCAGCAAAATGAAGATTAAATATGTTGTAAGGGTCTGTTAGTCCAAAATATTCATGTTAAAGTCTTCCTTGATGATTACATACACACACATATCACATATATATGTTTTCATATTCAAAAGAGGAAAAGAATATATTTTGCCCAAAAAAAAGATGTTTGGTTTAAATCAGACAGATGTCTGTTTGCTGAGACAAAATTTAATTTTAACATAATATTCAGAAGTCCGTTCTGATTTTTTCAGATGTTTGAATCTGCTACGAAATGCACTATTTCTTTGCTATTTCATTTTTCAAATTAAAACAGACATCTGGAAAAAAATTTCAGACTTCTGATTACGAAAAGTTGCAAAAGTCACAACTCTCTAGATCATTTCTCTTGATGGAAACTCTTCATGATTAGTTACAACTCTTTGCATATTATAAATTTGGACATGATTAATCGATTAACTCACCGAATTTCATTCTATCTCTCTCTATATTGTTCAAAGCACTCTAGTTTTCAAAAGCATACTATTCCCAATATTATATTCTATAATCTTTCACAAGCTTCACATTTATCATCAAGGAAAGACTATAGGAAGGGTGTACTATATATTGACATATCAGTGTTAACAAGAACACTAACAAATCATCAATTATTCTGTATTGTAAGAGACCTCTTCAGTGGTTGAGGCAAGAAAATCTCGTTCAGTTGTTCGGGTAATTGTGAACCTGTTCCTCCGGGTGAAGTGAGGGTTTTAGTGTTAGTGAAATACCAGAAGTGAGTCTGGGACTAGACGTAGGACAGTGGTCTGAACCAGTATAAATCGACTGTGTGATTTACTGCTTTCTACTCTAATATATACACTACATCTTATTCTCCATTCTACACGATCCTACTATCATATAGCCTCTTTCAGCCTCTATGAAAGTCTCAGCTCCTCGGAATGCCTTCCCGCCCATAGCACAAAAATCTTTGCATATCTTAGAGAAATTATCAACACGTGAAGGAGGAACAATGGTTGCAGCTGGGGAGGGTTGTCTGCTTGGCCTTCGGCATGTGCCATAGCCTCTAGATACCTATGAAACTAAGCCGGTATCTACATGCCCTCAGGAATATTAGGTTCCCCAGGCATGCTGAAAAGAAAAGGAAAAAGGGATTCAAAGAGAGAATCGAAAGATATTTCATATGGGTTTGGGGAATATGTTTTTCAAAACAGACTTTTCTTTTGAAAATGCTTTCTTTTAAAACCTTTTTGAAAACAATTTTTAAAATCTTTTATCCGATCTAGTAACTTTCAGCTCCGATACCAAATGTGACACCCCACGTCCGTTAATGTCACTCTTTAATAAAATGCATTAAGTTTCATGAAGCGTTATAGGTAAGTAGAAACAAAAACATCACAAGACAAGTATAAAATGAGAACAGAATTAAAAACTTTATTAAATAGAAAAGCTTCGTGTCCAAAGCCAATTACATAATAAGTCTGAAATGCTGAAAAAAATAAAACTTCTATCTTATATTAAAATCATTATCACAGTACAATGATACATAAAAAGAGAATAATCCCCAACACATAGTCATAGTAGAGAAGATACGAAATCAAGCGGTACATCTAAGCAGCTCCAAGCAGAATGAACGAATAATCCTTATCATGCTTGAGTATTCCCAACCTGAGAACCTGGAAGGGGGGGAGGACGAAAGAGAGAGAAGAGGAAACAAAATGGGTCAGACATAAAGTTTGGCGAGTCCAATTATTTTTAGCATATAAATAAGTAAAAGCATTATGACAGGAATATAAACTGGAGAGGGAGAGATAACAGTGTCATAAGGCAGGTATAGCAAGGTAAACAGGATAAACAGAATAGAACAAGGATTGCGCTTCTCTAAAACTTTTCTCTGCACCAATACTAGTATAACATGAACAAGTTGATCCCAACGAGTACAAATGGTAGACTTAGGCGTACTTATAGTGAGAGGTTTTACCCCATACAATAACTGGTAGCCCAGCAGAACTGACGGGTGTTACCCCCAACGATAATAACGGGCTCCTAAACAAGCAAGACTAGATGTACCCTAATTGCTACCTCCAATCGATCGGCTCCCTAACTCGTAGATACCCTGTGCTGGCCCCATAGTAGGATGTATCACTTCCTAAGGCGGCAACCCGTTATTTTCAGGATGTGTATAACTATATCTACTGATGTTACAACGTCTTATCTTCCCGAGCAAGCGGACTCATGCACGCACATGACTCCGATGGAATGCGCCGTCAACACCCTCACTCAAGTGACCTCTTATAATCAACTTAGTAAGCGTGCCCTGACCCCGACCTAGTTCGGGGTTCTCCGTTTGATACTAATATAAGTTACTGACTGATACGAGTCCCACACACCAGATAATACAAGCTTCCCCTAAGCTTGCATCCACACTACTAGGATTTCAACAGGTTGTGCCTACCAGTTTAACAAGATTGCATAACCCCAACAGGTTAAGTTTGTTGGGATTATATGTATAACCCGTCCCCACATATTAAACAAGATTAACTTAACCCTACCATTGATTCATGCATGTTTACTTAACCCCAACTTAGGTTGATAGGTTTATGTAACCCTCACAGATTCAAACTGGTTAAGTATTACCATTCATTCATTTATGGTTATTAATGCACTAGACCCCTCACATTAAGTCAACCACCTGTGGATGCTGGATATGTCGGTTGGGTCCGGGAAGACTTCTACCACAAGTCGGACTTAACCTCGTGTCCTAACACCGTTATGTGTACATTTATGCACTTAGACCCCTTACATTAGATTTACCACTTATGGACGCTGGATATGTCGGGTCGTTCCGGGTAGGCTTCTACCACAAGTGTATTCTAACCTCATGTCTAGAACTCACTTTATTATTTTCTCTTATCATCATAAACACTTTATCAATGTGGTTAGATTACACTTGTTGATTACTTTATTATTTAAGAACTCACTTTATTATTTTCTCTTATCATCGTAAACACATCATTATTTGAATATAATATATCGTTTAGTGATAAAATTATATAAGTATATAAATTTGTGTACGTTAGAACACAATTTCACTGGGTTGTGGGCTTGTTGGGTCTACTCTAACAAGTAAGAGTTTCGGGTACGGAGCAAAATTTTAAACTCGGTTTACGAGGCGGATCTAGGACGGGATTTAAAAGGACTAAAGCGGGTCTGGGGCACAAGAAACTCACCCCAATCCGCCCCGTTGCCATGCCTAATTGATTAATAAATCCATTAATTCAATTAATAAATGCCGGTCAGGCATAAATAATAAGAGATGGTGATTCTGTGAAGACGCCATCCCGTTTGGATACCAAACGCCCTCCCTTCTCTTAGTTACATGACCACGACTCCGAGCTTAGACAGTACCCCTTGCGTGTCCTCCTCTTCTCAAACATGTTCGTTCGTGAGTTTCTAGTAGGGCGTACCATATACTGTGAATATTTCTTATTTAATATTCTCAAGCATATTGGTCCTCTAACAATTTTCATTTCGCTCTCTTCTTTCTTTTGTTTAGCAAATAATTCTATTTTCTCGTTTGAAATTTAATCGGCGAGCTATATGTCTACTCTTGTTGTTTTGATTGAATTAGCATAAAAGATGCTTTCTTTTAATAAGTTTGGGTGTTTATACGATTATCACGATGTTGTTTTGCGAAAATTTTAATTCTTTATCATTCAAACATGATGTTATTTTATCTTTCGCAATGAATTTATGAACTCGTTTATGGAAATTGTAGCTATTACAGAGTTTAATCATTTTCAGGATATTTTTTGGGATATTGGACAATTCTTGCATTTTGTTACGTAGTAAATTATTTTAAATTGGATTATAATATCATTTTCTTCTTTCTCTCAGGTAAACCCATTTAATAACTTTTTTGTTCACTATTGATGCTTGCTTTTATCTATTTGGCTTCCATTTGTTTAGCAAAAGAGAAGATCCATTTTTCATGTGTCATAGGTGATTTATTTATAGCCGCAGATGAAGTCGAATCAAGATGGGAATTCGTTGGGACCTCAAAAGAGCAGGACGATCGAACCCATTCAGTTGGGCCTGAATCTGGATTTAGATCTGCATCGATTTAGATGATAACCACACCACATGGCGTGATCCAATTGAGGACTCTATGTTGCCTCCAGGTTGGTTCATTGGTGTTAGATCCTCCATTCATCATGTCGTCATCTATTTACAGAGTACTCGAGTTTTCAATTGCTGCGCCTCGTATCTTCACTGATTCAAATTCATCCCTGTCTAAATTTGCACCTAGCCAATTCCAAGTCCTATCCGAATGCAACTTCTCATCCAAAGTTCCATACCTTTGTCTATGCATGAGTCCTGAGTCATCCAGCTGTCTCTTTGGACCGTCTACCATTATAATTAAACAACTCATGCATTCAAATCCATTATGTAACGACCTTGTTAATAAACATGTTAACACCTAGTTATTAAAAGAAAATAAAACGTGATATTCGAAAAGGAAAAATTAAATTTTTAACAGGTGGTTCTTAGTTTTGGTAGCAGGAAAGGAAAAAAAAATCAATGTCTAAAAGTTTGCAAATTCTATTAAGGGAATTTTCGACATACATACTTACAGGAAAATTAGCATTAGATCTTATTCAATGTTCTTATATATATATATACATATATATATATATATATTACATTTTTTATTTTTTAAGGTGAAATTATGAGGGCCTTTGGATAATTTTATCAATCTTAACATGCTCTTTTAGAATATATGTCTATAGCATATAATCACCATGGTAATCTTGAAGTCATCATTTTAAAATTTGAAAATGGGGGGAAAAATTTAAAAAAAATATATTCAAAAGATACAAATGTAAAAGAATAGCTTTTAAGAAAGAGTGCGGTGCTAAGGGCATCCTAATTTCTTCTTTTTACTATTAGGACAACTAAAAAATACCATAAAATTACTCTTCCACTCTTCCTAATAACTCACATTAAAAAGCAGGAGCTACTACCGTTTATGCATATTTCTCTCTCTCAGCTTTAATTCGTCCGTTCTTTCTCTTTTGAAAACTCTATGCTGCCATGATTTTTGTTTCCGACGTGTTTATCCATCCTTTTCTTCATCGAATTCTACGCTGCTACAATAATGAGTGGATGCAAATAAAAAAGTTGTGAATAAAGATCAGATTTAGCAAAATGGAAGAAGAAGTGAAGATGAATTTTGAAACTGTGAAAAGCAACAGCGGTAAAAGAACGAAGTAGGTTTTACATTAGGGTTGAATACGTGATTTTTCTGCAATCAATGGTTGAGTGAAATATTAGAAAGAGATCAATGTGGTACATGAAACATAAAAATTTAACGCGCATTAATTCTTTAGTTATGGTAATAGAATGAAGAAACTGAGGTGGCCTTAGCACCATGCAAAAGAGATGATATAAAACAAACAGAGTTTTCAAGGAGAAGGAAAACTTAGAGAAAAAATTCAAGAAATTTGGATTTTAGGCTTAATGACACTTTTTAATGTAAATCAAGGAATTCAGGAGTACACCATCATTTCCCTTTTACACTATGTTTGTCCTTGAATCTAAAATCAAAACTTGTTGTCCTCCAATCTAATTTTTTTTCTAACTTCTTCCTTCTTCCTATTTCCTTGATTGATAAAGGGTGCTACTGTTCACATCACAGTTTACACTTCTGGCCACCTTTATAAATTCAATACAGATGATTATTTTTTATATTCTTTTGGCCACCATATCTTATTCTTTCACTCTGTTATTCATCACCGTACTTGTCCTGAAAACACATATTTCCTTATAATTTCAAACCCTAAACCCTTTCAAAAGCGTATATTCTTTTATGCTTAATGGAGATGGAATATGAAGATAAAAAAGAAGCTAGAATTGCTTGATTTTTATTGTTTTCTATTATGATATAGAACATGCTGTTAGGGTTTTTTTAATGGTTAGGGTTTTCCATTGCGCTTTAGGATATTTTTTCCGCTCCGCTGGAAATTTCAAGCTTGGAAAACATTAAATTTGACGAAGTTGTAATAGAGAATGACAATGTAAGTTTTGATTTGTAGGGTTTTTATCTGTATAACTTACATATCTTCTTTTGTAAATTAATACATTAATTTTTATTTTTTTGTTGTTTGATAGTTGGAGTATTTGAATTATGATAAATTAGACGATAAACATAATGGTTGTGATGATGTGATGCAAGATGTTTGATCAAATGACTCAAAATACATAAATGTTGATTTGACGAATCATTCCACAATCAACGAAGTAAGTACTCATTTATCAAAATTAAAATTGCTAATATGGTTATGAAAATGGATTATTAAATTAAATCATTTCACAACCGATTAAGTAAAGGAGGAAAGAAGCATTCGTATAGAGAAAGGAGCTGATGATCTCTACATTTTTTTGTTATTAATTTAGACGGTGACCAAAAGAGAAAAATTAAAATATTTGGAGAGTTTTTAGTTTTGGTGGTCAGAAGTGTAAATAAGGGTGTGAATAGTAGAACCCTTGATAAATACATTGATTCGATTAATAAATGCAAGTTAGGCATAAATAAGAAGAAGATGGGTGATCCCGTTTGGATGCCTAAAGCCCTCCCTTCTCTTGGTTACGTGACCACGGCTCCGAGCTTAGACAGTACCCCTTGCGTGTCCTCTTCTCACACGTGTTCGTTGGTGTGTTTCTAGGGCGTACCGTATACTGTGAATGTTCTTATTTAATCTTCTCACGCATGTTGGCCCTCCAACAATTTTAATTTCGCTCTCTTCTTTCTTTTGTTTAGCAAATAGTTCCGTTCTCTCGTTTGGAATTTAATCGGTGAGCTCTATGTCTACCCTTGTAGTTTTGGTTGAATTAGCATAAAAGATGCTTTCTTTTAATAATTTTGGGGGATTTACATGACTGTCATGATGTTGTTTCGCGGAAATTTTAATTCTTTATCATTCAAACACGAAGTTATTTTATCTTTTGCAACGAATTTATGAACTTGTTTACAGCAATTGTAGTTATTACAAAGTTTAATTATTTTCATGATATTTTTGGGGATACTTGACAGTTCTTGCGTTTGGTTACGTAGTAAATTATTTTATGTTGGATTATAATATCATTTTCTTCTTTCTCTCTGGTAAACTCATTTAATAACTTTTTTTGGTCACTATTGATGCTTGCTTTTATCTATTTGACTTCCATTTGTTTAGCAAATCCATGCTTGTAATCAAACATCACATACAATCTACTTAGCTTAGCTTAGTTGTTTGAACTTTTGCTTCGATATGTAATCACATAAGAATTATTAATATTCCTTTAACTGTGCTTGCTCATTTGGGTTATTCATTTGACTTGGATGCCTTAATTTATTATATTCTACATAGCCATCAATTCGGGTTACAATTCTTTTCAACAATAAGCAAGAAAAGCATGGGCCATTAAGCAAACCATGCCTTGTTATCAAACTAAAGAAATCATCTAGTTATCTCATAATCAATTAAAACAATTTTTATTTTAGGAATTAATATCAAAAGCCAGAATGGTTGGAGGAAGACCAATTAGTGGAAACTTGGATTTCTGGTTTAGAAATCTTGTGGTAGTCGATGGAAAAGGAAATATGGAAGGAGTCGCTTTTAATGGATGGAAGGATCTTCCTATGGAGCTGTTATTGAGGATTGTTTCACTGGGAGACGATCGGACTGTTATTGTTGCTTCAGGAGTTTGTACTGGATGGAGAGATGCTATTTGTGCTGGACTGGGAAGGCTCTGTCTCTCATGGTATTGGTTATTTTGTCCTTTTTCTTGTTATTCTCAGCGTTTGGCTTTTCTTAAGTTGCAGTGCAAAAAAATTTGATTGATCTTTTAAGAGTAGTCCATTGAGTTGTATGACTTTGGATAGGCATATGACTTGGGATGTTTACATGTAAAAACTACAATAACAATCTTGTGTTGGTAGAGAACCACATATTATTAGAAAACCAATTGGATTGGGGTAATATGTGGACCATTTAGTTTCTGATCATATGTGGTTCTCTAACATGCTATCAGAAAGCTGGTTCAACTTGTGTGCGTTGAACCACCGCACTTGCTCCACATCACTCAATATATATGTCTACGTTTTTGGCTAATTGTACGTCATGTGAGGGGAGGTGTGTTGAGATTAGTCTTGTTTCGGGAAGTTTATAAGAATAAATCCTAAATAAATATAAGTATTAAGAGATCATTCTTTATACTGCCAATTAGTTTTAGTTCTCTAACATGTCTGGAACATGTTTGTTTATGTAGGTTGTTGGTTTATTCTTTTGTTACTGGTCTAGCCATTATTTAGATTATTGATTACGTGCTGGTGTTGAAGATAATAGTTTTGAAACGAATGATGACCAAACCTTGATTTTTTCGTGTTATACAATAAATCATACGATAAGTCTACCTCTGTTGTTATCTAGCTCATATATCTACTGTGTTTGTTGTATGCTGCCGTAACGGAACCACTGGCGTGTTGCGTGTATATTACACACTCAACTATTTTTTGTTTTGCTTTCTCTCTTTACATTTCCTATTTGTCTATAGTTCATTCCCTCTTTCACTTTCTTTCCTCACCCACAACTTAATCATCTATTTCAAAAATTAGTTCAAAACTGACATCTGAGCAATGTGGAATGAGATTTCTTGGATTGATATTAGAGATAGATATTGGAGATGCTTACGGTTGAGTTTGTTAGCATATGTTTGTTTCAGTCTATGATTGAATATGTAACCATTATTTATGCTCGTCCATGGTTAAGGTTTAGCTTGTAACAGTAGTTGTTTTAACGACACTCTTGAGGCATACATGTTAACTTAGAAAAACTGTTGTTACCATTTTAGAAATTTGGTATAGCACGTAAGTTCTATTTTATAGTTCAATTTACAGCTGTGATTCACTGAAGTGAATGTTTGTAGTTGATCTTGTATTATTTGTTCTTTTAGTAACACTCGAGAAACATCATATGTGATGCTCATATCAGGTCTTTGAAATTTGTACGTAGTCTAATCGACAATCTCTTCATACACATATGTTCATATAATTCAAAGCTTCAATCTTAAATAAAATGCCCTCAACTCTAACCAACATTGTACAAGTTCTCAAATTATTACCTCTCATTTATATCACCTTCCCCACTCCTAACTTGCTCTTGTTATCTCCTACATTGAGGTGAAGTGTAACTACATTAATGTGAAGACAAAATCAATTTAACCCCAGACAGATTTTTTTTTTTTTTTTTTTTTTTTTTTAGAACTGTCTATACTGTACTGTAATTTTATATAATATTGAATGCACCGACCAAATTTGATAATACATGATAGATCTTTCAAAACCAACCACGGAATATAAACAACCCTTGATTATAATTTGTTAATTCCAAGACAAATTTGCGTATGAGTATCACTAAAATAATTGGATATAGTGCAATTTAAATCCGAATATTATATTTCATCCTTTATCCTGTGGTTTTAAACTTAATGGAAATCCTTACACGACAGGTGCAAAAATAACATGAACAGTCTTGTACTTTCATTGGCACCGAAGTTCACAAAGCTTCAAGCACTAGCCTTGCGTCAGAACAAACCTCAACTCGAAGACAGCGGTGTAGAAATGATTGCGAATTACTGCCATGATCTGCAAGAATTAGACCTAAGCAAAAGCGTTAGACTCACTGATCGCTCTTTAATTGCGCTGGCACATGGATGTCCTCGCCTTACCAAACTCAACATTAGTGGTTGCTCGACCTTCAGCGATTCTGCTCTTGCTTACTTGACTAATCATTGTCACAGCATAAAGAACCTTAACCTTTGTGGATGTGTCCGTGCTGCAAAAGATAACGCACTGCAGGCAAGAATATATTTAATTAAAAGATGGTTTCTTTTTGTTGCATAAGGTTAAGTTACAATTACTGGAAGGGTTGATGATTAAATTATTTTCTTTGTTTTTCTCAAATGTAGGCAATTGCACGCAATTGTAATCAGTTACAAATACTGAACCTGGGTTGGTGCGAGGATGTGACGGACAAAGGCGTTACTAGTTTGGCTGTGGGTTGCCCTGATCTTACAGCTTTGGACCTTTGTGGATGTGTTCTTATTACAGGTATCTTATAAAATATGTATTTACTGGAATACAGAAACTAGCGGTCGTCTTAAATGCGTGTTACAGTGCAGGTTCTCGATGTTGGGTACATGCCCATCCACACAAAAAGGGGTTAAGTATTATAATTAATATTTTTAGCCAAGTTAAAATGGGGTGTGGGTGTGGGGGGGGGGGGGGGGGGGGGTGTATGGCGAGTGTTCAGTGACACCTGAAACAGTGCAGCACCCCTAATTCCCCCTGATTTCCACCACATATCTCCTTTTTCTCTCCCTCCACTCGTTCTTTCATCTCCCGCTAACTTAAACTACTATAAATACTTGGTTTCTGTTGGGGGGGCATTTGGGGGTGCTCACTATTTGAGGTGCCATTGAATGCTCCCCTCTCTCTCTCTCTCTCTCTCTCTCTCTATATATATATATATATATATATATATATAGAGAGAGAGAGAGAGTAAAACTACAATCTGTTGATGACATTACAATTGACTTTCTATATCAAATTTCAAGCAAAAATTCCAAAATTACATATTGCTTCCATGAACCTGAATACTTAAAGGATGCATTTCATCTGTCATAATCCCACATAACTTTTGATGCAGGAACGGGGGTATGCTTTAACAAGTTAACTGAAAATTAGGATATGTGAATGGAGGCTAGCTAGATTCTAGGCCGGCTCAACCAATAGTCAAATGACTAGGGCCCCTGAAAATGTTAGGCCCCATTATAATCAACTTTTATGTAAATAGGTCATTAATGTGCTGATAGTGTAGGATAGATGTAAGTCGAGACACAAGGAAACCACCAAATAGTTGTTTCTAAAGTCACTGTAATTTTCCCAACTCACTGATCACTTCTTGCAACTAAACCTCAAGAGCTTATCTTTATGTTTTTCTGTACTCCAAAACACAGTATTCTCAAACTGAACATAATTATCTCTAAATATTTGGTTAAATTATGTTCTTTATGCAAATATTCAGTTGGAGAAGTCGGAAATAAATTTACGAAATTTGACAAAGATATAAATTATCAATGAAACAACAATAAGTTATTCTCGACTAATATGATCTTACTGTTCATTCAGTTAAAAGAGACTATAATGAATAGTGCAAGTAAATTGCTTTCAATTTATAAAAAAAAAAGAGAAGAAATCAGTAACTTCACTAATTTTTTCCAATTTCTTAGGACCTTATATTATGGTTGAGACAGCCCTGCGTGGATTATTGAACGTTGTGAATTCTGAGTTGAAAATTCAGAAGCAAATTTATAGGAAAATAATTGTAGTAGTAGTAGTCTTGTTTGCCGAGTGCTGGAACTTCAGTAACTATTTATTTAGAGTGTTTGCTATGTGGTGGTCTTAAAAGAAGTATATGGCAAATCCAATTTGGTTCTTTAGCTGTCCGACTTTACGGAAGTCTAAATCCGGTGTGTATATAATAGCACACTTGTAAATATCACTTCATGGTTTGTACTAGTAGGTTATGAAATCTATACCTGGACACCCTACAACTGAAATGCCCGGATAGGAAAAGGACCTACTGTGCTGTAGCGCCCTTTGATTTCATATAAGAGTGTCCCTAATATTCATTGAAGGATGTCAGAATCCTGAGATGATTGTCCCTTTGGCCTCCCTTTAGGGTAGCTCTACGGCAGCTAGCATGCTATGTCTTGTAAAATGATTAGGTTTATGTCTCACGTTCATTATATTTTCGAATACAGATGAAAGCGTAATCGCATTGGCTAAAGGATGCCCCTGCCTAAGATCCTTAGGCCTGTACTACTGTCAAAACATAACAGACAGAGCGATGTACTCCCTAGCAGAAAACAGCAGAGTGAAGACCAATCGCCACAACATACAGGGATCGGTACAAAACAACAATGAAACGGACAAGGAGGGGCTGGTGAACTTGAACATAAGCCAATGCACTGCCTTGACCCCTCACGCTGTTCAAAAGTTATGCGACTCTTATCCATCTTTACACACTTGTTCGGGCAGGCATTCGCTCATCATCAGTGGATGTCTCAGTCTTACTTCCGTTCATTGCGCCTGTGCTGTTCAGGCTCATCACAGCAGGGCTGGTGGGGTTGCTTTCTGAAAACAATGGCAGTGAGAGTTGAATTTGTACTCTTATGAGAACTTTATCATGTATTGTAGCGGCTAGGGAACATTCGAGTTTTCTGAGACTAGAACTGGTTCTGTTGTTGCCTGTAGCTGTAACTGTAACTGTAACTGTGTATATGTGTTTGTTTATGTACTGCTTAGGTTTATTTATGCTGGCATTGTGTTGTGGGCTCCGCCTTTGGTTTGGTACCCTATTGTAAGGAAAACCGTCTTATTTTAGAAAAAATGTGAACTGGGATATTTAAGGTGTTTTTTTGACAAACGGTTACAGGGCATTGAGCGTGGCATTTGTTTGAGTGGGTTATTTAAACTTTTTGTTGAATGGTCAAAATGCGTCGGATGCAGACGTCAATGTGAACATGGCGCTTTTGACTGTGTTCGGGGACTTAGTCTATAGTACAGCACATTATGGCAAATGACTGGGTCCTGTATTATTCAACTAGTGAAGAAGCCACTGAAAACAACATGGTTTCGGATATGATTTGCCTTTTGCCCGTACTCGTTTCTGTCCACTACATGACGAAGACGAGCTGCAGCCAAGTGTGGCAGATATTTAAAACAACTGAACTGATAGAAGTGTGACGATTAAAGGTTAACGTTTACAAGCCACGGCTTACCATTGACTTTGGAAGTTCGTTTAAATTGTCTTTTTACCCTTTGTGCAAGCAAATAAATTGGCATGTCGAATTAAAAATTGTAGAAGATAGAGAGTTCATCTGGTAATTAGCATAACCACGCAACGGTGGAAAAACTGACTTTGTTACACTGTATAACTAATAAAAATATATTTGTTGTTGTGATCTTTTGTTTTTTTGAAGACACATACTAATGACTAGGTATGAAAGAAAAAAATACATATATTATTGAAAATCAAGAGCATTTATTTTGTACAATCATGTCAACTTGGATATTAAATTCACCGACAAATATATGTGAAAATGATCAACAAAAATATATATAATGTGTATCTATCAAATAATTGCAAAAGTAATTCCAATTCAATATCAAATTAAGTTTTCTAATGGTGGTTGTCTTGTAGCTCTACAAGGCGACTTGGTTATATCTTTCGCCCACTCTCCTCTTTCTGACTTCATCCTCTTCCTAATCATTTTCTGACCCTCATAGGTCTTTCTTCTTCTTGGCTCTTCCACTAACCTAGCTTTCCCCTCAGTGGTCTAGCGGCGCTTCCACCAGATCCGGTCTAACCATGTAATTCCCTTCGCCAACCGATCGAATCGCTGAATTGTTTTACCGCCCTGCCAGTATTTCATCTTTTTTGTAGCTCTTCGACTCTTTCCTTTCTACCTATCTACCACCCCTAGCTTTTGATACCCTTGATTCTTCACCATAGCTTCCCCCTAGCAATGTCCTTTTGACCATTCTGAATTAGCAATAACAACTCCATAGGTTGCTCCATCCTTGCAGGCTCTTCGATGTTAGCGTTGATGGAGTAGAAGAAAACGCTCAACGCTGTCTCCTTCTCTGGCTGTCCCCCTTCCCCTCGCTCTGGTTCTGTTGCTAGCGACAAACTGGAAGTTGTTTCTGCTATATTGGCATGACTTTTTGGTCTCTGCTTATTGTAAGTTGTGGTGTGTTGTACCTGTTGGATTGTTGATAGCTTTGGTTAACTGAGAGTTGTTGAATCTAGATAGAGTGCGCCGTCTTTGTGGTTTGTTGTGTTGTTCAAACCCTTTGTTTAGGCTTACCGTTTTGGTTGGTTTCATGTTGTTATGACTGAATCTGGTTTAGAAGGTTTTTCTTGGTAAATGTCCCTATTGCAGTATTTCAGTTTGTAGGCTGTGATACTGAGTAATACTTCAACTTCTGTTCTGTCACTTCAATTCTCTTCCCTTGGTATCTAGTGCTTCGCTGCCTACCTATTCAGTTCTATATCTTGGAGAACATAACAGACTTACCTTGAGCCTACTTGTTCTTGAGGTTTGAAGCTGCTGTGTGTAAATGCTGCTTCTACTATCTTTTTGGCTTCATTTGGACTGCTCGCAGCCTGCAACTAAATTTGGTGCCATAGCTGTTGTTACTCAATTCTGGTTATGTGATGAGGATCCGAGATTCCTTTCAATTTCTGCTCTGCTTCAACTATCTGCCTCTCCTTCCTCAGTGCAAAGCTGGTCCCATAATATTTGCTGTATTCAGAGCTATTGGATTGGATAATATATCATTGATTTTCAATAATTGTCTTGATTCTCTGCTGGTCTTGGCAATTTCTGAAGACATACAAGTAACTTCCTGTGTGGATTGTATGGGTTAAGTTTCAATGAAATTGGGACCCAACAGTATTTGCATTTTATTTAGTTTCTGCTTTTAACTATGTTATACTGATCACACCCTGCTTGGTGTTAGATTTTAGTTTTAAATATAGTTAGTGTCAGAAATGTCTGTAGCAGATGGGCGTTCATCCTATCTCCTGATATATTTTATACTCATTACTTGCTATTATGAAAAGTGGTATGGTCCATTCTAAAAATCGGCTGGCTTTGCCAAAAAACAATAACTGCAAAAGTTTGGCATTTCAGTAATAATACAATTATCCATAAGAAATTGCATTCTCTATTGATGTTCATCCATAATGGATACATGTGAAGTTATTTAAAATCTTGAAAGAAAATATAAATTTTGTATTGCATATCAAAAGTTAACTAAATTATTAAAAAGAAATCATATTAATATTAGTTCAAAAGCCAACACAACTCGGCCCATCATGTGGTATAACATCCCACATTTTTTATTAAAAATGATAAAATGAGAATAACTTAATTGAATATTCAGAATTAAGAAAAACATACTGTACCATTGCGTTCGTCTCGAAATTTTGTTTCTGATGGACTCCAAGTTTGCGCAAAAAGGATAACGTATAAAGAAGTTATGGGCTTTAGAAGTTTGTATACACATAAGGTTTATTATATGTGTGTGTGTATGTGTGTGTATATATATATACATATATATAAACGAATAAATAAAATCAGGAAAACCAAATTGTCAACGCGAGAAGTCTGGGTGGGAAAGCGACCCATTAGGGGTCGACCCCTGCTCTTTGGTGTCGACCCTAGGGTGGATCCCATAAAAGGGGTGTCGACCCATGGGTCGACCCCTCCTCAAATCTGGGCAGATTCTTTGACGATTTTGGACAGCTTTCTCGATCATATTCGTGCTGACTCAGCGCCGCGTGTGCATGAACACCTATAAATAGGCTAGTATAGTCCAGCCTAAATCTCATATTTTCTGAGAGGCTGCCTAAGCTCTGCCATTCTTCTTCCTCCTCAAAACTCTTTAGAAAAATAGAATGATTATGTAACGACCTAGGGAAAAATTCGACGCTCGAATTTTCGACAATAATACATCAACCCGTATTACTT
The DNA here is from genome assembly GCA_030737875.1 of Allium sativum. NCBI lineage: Eukaryota > Viridiplantae > Streptophyta > Magnoliopsida > Asparagales > Amaryllidaceae > Allium > Allium sativum. The sequence continues at coordinate 35,748,568 of CM060919.1, forward strand.
GCCAAAAACCCAAGTATCGAATCCCAGATTGTAAATAGAAAGAAGTTAGAGGGTGAGAAATAGAAAGAAAGAAATATTATAATAAAAGAAAGAAGAAGAACATCACATCAGAATCTCACAGCGGAACAGATAAAATAGAATATATCAAAACTCTTTATACAAAAGAACTGTATATACATACCAATCATCAGAGTACAACATATATCTTTCAAAGCGGAAATAACTTTATATAACTAACGGTGAAGCCTCCTGCTTCGAGCTCCTGAAACTCCAAGCGAAAGCTAACCTGGAAATATACTCGGTCTGACCCGAGCACATTTGAAGCAAAGCAAAATTCACCGGGTCAGTCTGGAATACTTTCAGTGATAAATTCACAGCACAAACAACTTGTTTAACTTTGGGAAATCCTTTTTGAAATAAAAGGATAATAGTAAGACCAGCCACACATAAACATGGACGGTTTTTACCTTACTATAATCCAAAACATTTTTGAAATCATAATTTATTCTGATATTATAATAGTGTCTAAATACAAATAAATAACAAACTAGTAGAACGCTTGCATCTCACGCTCCACATATATAGTATACAATCAAAACTGCGGACGCTTATTGGAGATTGGATTCCGACTATGACAAGGTATGGAACCACCTGACGATAGTGTATCTCTAGAGGCAAATACACTGGGTTCAACAAGAACGTCTTGCAACCCGGCCCACACATGACCGACCACTCATTTCGCTTGAGTGTATCGAATGTATATCACCAACTGTAACGACCCGTATTTTCTGCGGTATATAATTAACTTTTTTAATTATATAAATAGTGATTTAGAATTCAAATGGTCGTAAAATTAAATAAGAGTGAATATTTAATTAAAATAATAATTAAATAATATATTTAATTTCTGAAATAATCAGAATTAGTGAATTGACAATATAATGTGAACTGGATAATTTAAAGTATTTAATTCAGCTTAGAATTGAATTAGAATAACGAATATATTATATAAACGACAGTTGGAATGTATAATTATATTATAATCATAATCGAGCTCGAAATGGCGCGGCAGTTCGCTATTTGGTGATTTAAACTTCAACTGAATGTACAGGGTCCGTTTTAAATCGGATTTCTGTGAAACAAGAAACATATGGTGCTGGTGAAGTTTATTTTTCTAGTGGAAGAGGAAAATTAGGATTTCATTGTGTAGATTTTGATTTACGTCCAAATCAAATTTTAGAAAAGTCTCTATGGAATTCCTTTGAAATTTATAAATATATATTTATATTATAAAAAGATTTTTCAATATAAATTGAATATCGATTCAACCGAGATTTGAATATCGAGTTGTAAAATCCCAGTGGAGCTGTATGGTATTCTATTGTGAATATATACGGTAATATTAATTTATTAATATTTAATTTAATTATATTTATATATTTATATGGGTTATTTAGAGCTTTAAAAATGGCCAGTTTTGCAAACGACCTCAGAATTCGACGAAACTAATTTTATTGGATCCACAATATTAAATTAATGCTAGATTTCAATTTCAGTGATTTTAGAAGTCAGTATGTGGCCGTACGGGATTTTAATGTGAAAAACAGTCAGTATTTCAACAGTTAAAAATACGCTGTGTGAGCAAACGAAGTCGGAATTCGACGAAACCAGTTTCTTTGGGAACGTAATGTCGAACTAAAGGGGCATGTCAATTTTCATGATTTTTGGTATCGTATGTGGTCACAGGAATTTTTAGAAGGCAAATACAAGTGATGTAAAAGTAAATAAAGAAATTGAATGGATGATGCTCTTACAACAAGCCACCTTTTACACTATAAATACCATCACAACCCTAAAACCTAAATCCATTTCTTCATTAGTCAAACCAGAATCCGCTATTGTTTTTTTTCTCTCTCATCCTTTTCTTTGATCTTCAAAAAACCCAAAGAACAAATCAAATAAAAATCTGCAAATTCCAAAACAAATGTACGCGGACTCATATGGGATTTCTCTACAATTCCATGTATGTTTCAATGTGTTCGATGCTTATTTTTCTGGGTTGGGGTTTTGACGGAGAACCTAGGTTTCACGATTTCGATCAAAGGAGGATATAAGAGCGAAAATTGGTACCGTACTCGGGATCGAGGTAAGTTTTGACATTCGGTTTGGATTTGTGGGATTTCTTTTGAGCAAAAAGGGTTCGATGGTGCACTGTTCACATCGGGAAATACCTGAAGTCGCGAGAGCGAAGTGTAGTTCGAGTTCAGTAAGAATGGCACGAGACGGTTGAGTTTCGGATGAGGAGTATGATGGTATTATTAGTTTGAGTTTTAACGTTGAGATGGAGAAGCATTTGGTTGGGGAAATCACGGCAATGTCAAGGATTGGGGAGCGACAGAATTTCGGTTTGGGAAAGAAGAACGTGAGGATGGGACTTAATAGGATGTTGGGGCGGGAGATTTAAATGTGAGGCCCGAATTAATAAGTTAGTGTTTTATTTAATTTTGAATAGTGTATTTAATTATAAATTGTATAACTTATCTATACATGATCATAATTTCACGAAACAAGATCCGTTGGGATCGTATGGACGAGCACTACCCAATGGAACTGACTGGGAGTGGAGTGGAGCTCGTTTAATTTATGGCGAAATAAATTGTTTGATTCAAATCAAACAACAGTTTATCGTTCTTTAACGATGAACTACCAAAGTGAGTAAAACTCACCAACTCTGAACAGTTATATTTTTATAACGTATTCTTAGAACTGATAAGTATCTGTTGATTGATGTGTGTTAACTGTTTGGTTGAAACGCTGATTGATTGGTTGAAATTATTGATAATGATATATATATAAATCGTTAATCAAATTTTGATTCTGTTTAACAGAATATTTCATATTGAAATGAAATCGATGTTAATGATATTGTTTAACATCTGTGATGCAGGGAAACAGGTCGGAGGAATCCAACTGGATTCCTCAACACTGTTTTCATATATGGTGATATATGATGTGATAAAAAATCTATTGATGATGATGTGTTTTTAAATGATATTGATCATTGTGATTTGGTATTTTAAATACCGTAAGAAATACTGGCATGTGGAAAGGGGATTTTCAAAGTATATTTTGAAAATAAATTAGTTATATAAAATAAATGGGTTTTATATAGAAAAGGAAAAGGTAGCATGACTATGTAAATCGCACCTATTAGGGTGTATAATCACCTGATCTAGAGTTTCATTTACTTCTAAAAATCTATTGTTGATGCTGTCCCATTCGGGAAACGGTTGCTGATCCCAACCGTTGGTGATATACATTCGATACACTCAAGCGAAATGAGTGGTCGGTCATGTGTGGTCGGGTTGCAAGATGTTCTTGTTGAACCTAGTGTATTCCTCTCTAGAGGTACACTAGCGAAAGGTGGTTCTATACCTTGTCATAGTTGGAAATCCATTACCCAATACGTGCTTGCGGTTTTGATTGTATACTATATATGTAGAACGTGAGATGAAAGCGTTTCTACTAGATGATTATTATATTGTGGTTGATAGACATTATTATAATATCAATGAGTTTGATATAAAGATTGATTTGGATACTCATAAGGGAAAAAACCGTTTCGTTATACGGCGTGGTCTTATGAGATATCCTTTAATGGCTCAAACTGTTTTAAACTGTTTTACTCATACCAGTCCCATGACTGACCCAGAGTTTATTTTGTTTTGTTTTCCTAAAACTCTTGGGTGTCCAATTTTGTATGGGCAGTCAAGTAGTCACGATTTTACAGATATACTTGGATAGCTTGGAGCAGGAGGCTTCAGGATCATATAGCTATTGTTTATTTCCGCTGTGTTGTAAGTGTTGTACTTTGGAAATGATATTTATATTCAAGTACAGATTTATATTTCAAAGTTATGTTACATATTATATGTTATTCGTTCCGCTGTGAGGTTCGTGTTACTCTGATGTTGTGTTGTTCTTCTTCTTCTATTATAAATTTCTATCTTATATATTTTCACCCTCTAATTTCTTTCATTAACTACCAGTATTTTTCGATGTTTGGTTAGTCGTCATTGAGTTTATGTCGATAACCAAAGTCGATAAAAACCAGGTCGTTACACCAACGGTTGGGATCGGCAACCGTTTCCCAAAAAAGGGACAACATCGATAGATTTAAGAAGCAAAAGGAATTTATCTAGATAGGTGATTATACACCCTAATGGGAGCGACCCACATAGTCCTGCTGCCTGCCCGATTTTTGTCATTTCCCGATTGATGAGGCTTGAGGCTAGAATTTAACTTTTAAAACATCTGGTCATCATTCCCTTTGAATGCCACATTGTCAGATCCGTCAAAATCACTAATTGACGTCCACAAATACACTCTGGGTATAAAAGAAGTGCCCCTCTTCGCCACCAACTCGGTATATTTGTAAAAATCAACGTACGTGGTTTTTAAGGAAATACTCTGTCAGACATTCGTCTATACAAGTCATCCAGGAACATGATGAACCGAAGGCACTCTCCTACCACATCCAATATAGGAGTCACCCCATGGATCAGTAGCAGAAGTCCTTGCAAATCCGTATATTTCAACCACGACAGAATCACATACCAAATAACTCTGGTTGCAAGCCAGAGAAATTCGACAAGTAGTCCTTCCGCTTATGAAGATCCACAGTCTTCGATTGCTCCACGTGTAATACCCCACGTCCGTTAGTGTCACTCACAAAGGGAATGCACTAAGTTCTGTGGAGCATTTTGGGTAAAAGATGCAGATAAATTACAAGACAGACAAATATTAAACAGCGGAAAATAGAACTTTGCTTTATTGATAAAATAGTCTGTACAAGATTCTTTTACAATACCAGAGTATCATCTGTCTTTATAAAATAAAGAAGCATGAAAATACATTTATATTCCCCAATGTAGCAAGAGCCAGCCATAGCATCTGGAAGAGAATCCAAAGACAACTTCGTCAAATCTTCAAGCTGGGAAAGAGCAACGGTCCAATCTAATCCTGAGTTATACTATTCCCTCCTCAACTACCTGGGGGGGGGAACGGAAGAAAAGAAGCGAAAGAAAAACAGAGTCAGACATAAAGCCTGAGTAAGTTCAGTTACTTCTAGCAAATGAACAAGGAAAACAGAACGACATGAATTAACTGAATACAAGATAACACCATGATGATAAGATCAACAAGATAGGATTAACACAAGCTATGCTAGGACAAGATAAACTGGATATACTATAACACTTTCTCCGCTTCGCTTTTACCGCGATATACTGGTTTCTATATCTCTGCACCGCCTAACTAGTGTCCCTACTAGTAACGATAACGTGATCCCAATCCCTGTATTTTCCATCGCCTTCAGGCATCCATTTATTAGTTATTACCTAGATCTAATCTAGGGTTTTCTATCAAGTGCCTTCTAGATTCAACTAGAACTTACGCTATCTTTCTGAACGCTTCTTGGATTCAGGGTTTATGCCACCTAGTTCCAAACTAGGGATTATGCTACCTGTCGAACGATGCCCTTTAGTCTAGGACACACCACCTAGAGTGGTACATGTTCCTAGACTTTCCCCACGCATGTATCGCGAATCGTTATCGCTTGTTTAGATGCACATGTCCAGTAATGTGCGGTCCGAGTTCCGTTGTCAGGGCTACTCTATAAATACGGAACTCGGTCGGGAGCTTTCAATATCTGCCGATGCAGATGCTAAGGTCTGTTTTTCCAGTGGCTATGGTCCCACTAGACCCCTCCCTCAACTAATGAAAGGCACACCTTGAAAAATGAGAACTATACGCCGGCCCCCGGTGCCCTACTATCCTATGGCCATCCGCAACCATAACTAGATAGCAAGTATATGGTCTTTTGGAGTTCTCCGCCTTTCCGCTTCACGTATCTCGATTGACTGAAGATGGATGGTAGACGACGAGTTGCTATCACAGGGCTACCGTTCTCTCGCCGAATCACGCCGGTCCATCCTAGTCTTTAGGTTGCCATGTATTGCAACCAAGGCATACCCCTGGTTCTTCTACGCAGACCTTAACCTCTGTGGGCCCAGGCGGATCATCTGCAGCCTCACAGAGGGATACCAAGAGTACCCTCACGTCCCCTCGAAGCCTCGGGCTTCGTAACCCAATTCGTTGGAGCCTTCTTTCTATTCAGACGGACATTCACTCCTTCCCGTGTTATACTAAGAACTACTACTTAGTTTTACTAACTAAGATTTACCACTTAGTTTCCAGAATCGTTGTTTTCTTAACTAAGGTTTTCTACTTAGTTCCCTTTCCCGTCAATTTGGATTGGTTAAGTGTCATAGTCAATTCAAGCTAACTTAACCCTCCTTATTTATCCTGTTAAAATGGTTAAGTGTTGTCAATAACTCATGTTGACTTAACCCTACCACAAACCAAGTTGTATTGGTTAAGTATTTATTACTTAACCCTACCCACTCACCCTGTGTTGGTCAAGTGTTCCTTTTTAACTTAACCTTGCCCGTCTGTTTTAACTAACATGTTATTATTAATGGTCAAGTATTATCCCTTCATGTTCTAGACTTAACCCCAACCTCTAGTCTAATTAACATGTTAAATTGGCTAAGTGTATTAACTTTACTTAACCCCACCTTCTAGTCTAGTCAACATGTTAATTTGGCTAAGTATTCCCATGGACTTAACCCTCCCATTCTAGCTTTAACTGTGCTAAGTTGGTTAAGTGTTTCTATGGACTTAACTCTCCCATTTTTGTTCTAGCTTTAATTAATAAATTAAAGCCGCAACCTCTCACATTAGACAGATATTGCTGCAGTTACTGGATATGCCGGTCGGTTCCGGGCAGGTTTACACCGCAACTCAGTCTAACCTCGGGTTAGGCATATTCATGTTTTCTAAGTTCAAAGGGTTTTTGATTAATTTCCAAATCTGGTTTTGAAAACAACCATCCCGTCCTTCGGATCAGTTAGGGATAGCCAGGGAGGGCAGGAAACTTGTATTTTCCAAACCCAAGCCTAGACACTATCCTCTCTGTCACCCTAGAACTTTCAGGTGTATGTGTTATTCAAAGAGGAAAACCTTTCTTTTGTCCATACATAAATTGTCAACAATTTATCTTCAAAGTCCATTTTCCCTTTTTAAATAAACTTGGCCTATACCATTTTCATTTTGTCCTGCCCACTAGTATACTTATATTCTAGGCCCAAGTCCTAACCCAACTTGTAGTTCAGGCCATTTCCTATTTCATTGCCAAAACTAGATTAAATATCCTAGTTTATAATTTATGGCCAAAACTTTACCTACATGCAAGTTACATATTTTGTTAAATGAACAATTTATCATTTATGACAAATTCTATAAGTAAATTTACTCCTACTTTACTTATTTCATTATTACACTTTTAATGTACATTGTCACGTTTATTATTATGGCCCGTTCCCTCTTATTTATCATATTTATACTTTTTGGTATGTAAATTATACCAAATTAAGTGTCACTAACCATAATTTATTCTAAACATGACAATTTCTCACAATTATGGCTAAATTCAAAATTGTGCTAATATACTTATTCCAAATCTTTAATTAACACAATTTTGATTTAACATTCCTAATTCACCGTTTATGGTAAGACTAAAATTATTATTCTAGTTTACATTTCATGCCTAAAATTTAGCTTACTTGCTAATACTAAATTTAATATGTCAGACTTACCCAATTTGCAGTCCTATGAACATGCCATAATACATATTCCCAATTTATGCCAATTTCCAAGCTTATAACTACGTTTATGTTCATTTTCATATTTTCCCCAAATTGCATTCCCACCGTTCGTATAATCGTGATTTAACCTAGATTGTAAATAAATCTAGATTCGTAGAAAATAGGGAATGAACCAAAGATGCTATGAAAAGGGATAATAACTGGCATAAAAGGTTTGGATAACGACGTAGGTTCAAGAATATGGGTAGACCTAACTTAATAGGTAAATTCCCACGGTCTAAAACCAATAGATAGAATAGGTTCAAGAACATGGGTAGACCTAACTGAATAGGTAAATTCCCACAGTCTAAAACCAAAGAAAAACAAGGAACATATAAAATAGATAATCCGGTTTAGACCCAATTTCATAGCCACAAAACTTAAGCAACAATTTTCCTAATTATGAATCATAGGCAAAGTTCATAGTTATAGGCAATGTTCATAGTCCAAAAGGGAAAATAATTCCCATAGTCATAAGTCATTGTTATAGGCAATGTCATAGTCATATGTTGTATGTCCCAAATCAAGCTTCATGTTCGTAATTCAAAGGCAATAGGTTCATGGTCATAGTTCTCATAATCATGATCATAGGCATAGGCATATCCTCTTTGTTCAATAGTCATAGGCCGTCAATCAAAGTCATAGTATGTTCTGGGCCATAGTCAAGAATTAGATCCAAAAACTTAAATAAACACAGATCCAAGTGAAGAGATTAGGCATTTTTCTTATATCCTTTTAATTTCATGTCACAAATAAAAATAAAACGTTCAAGTCTAGAAATAACCAACTTACAGAAATTAGATCTAGAATAGAAGAACGGCGATGCTAAGATTCGTATGTCGTTGCTCGAGGTTTGTTGATTTAGCCTTTGAATTCTTCACTTTGATTTGAATCTTCTCTTGAACAGATTTGAGCAGCATCTCCATGTCTTGAATTTATATTTTATTTTAATTATTTAAGAAAATTTAGAGGAGGGGAAGAAGCCATGAATCTTAGCAGCATAAGGATAGAAGAGAATTGGTGCAAAGAGAATGAAGACTAGGGCTGTTTATATAGCTGCACAAGACCTTATCGTACACGCAGCGCTGAGTCAGCATTGAACCCAGTTAAGAAAATAGTCCAGGTACGTAGATGAATCTAGCCAAACCTTATCATACACGCAGTGCTGAGTCAGCGTTGGGTCCCACAAGCTATTTTGGCGTAGAAATTTGAATTTCGAATGAATTGTTTTGGCGTAGAAGTTTGATTTTCGAACTTTTGAATTTCTGGAATTTATTTAACTATTTTATTCACATGAAATATTCTTATATGTATACAATTCCTCTAACGACCATTTTACGCGTATATATATACGCACAACTTTCATTTTATTTTCAAAATTCAAATGATGTTGCCATATTTCATTGACTGTAGCCTTATCTTGAATTTTATCTTTCGTATACATATATTTTTGCATATGTATTTATATTTATATTCTCATATGTATATATATATTTTCTTTATTTCCTTATATGTACGTTCTTATCCTTTCAAATTTTGAATTTGTATACGTACATATATTTGCATGTTCAGTTGGCCCTCTCTAAAACAAAGATAAAAAATTATGCCGCCGCCGGGGTTCGAACCCCCGACCTCCATGCTACAAATCCAATGCCTTAACCAACTGAGCTACAGAGGCTTTTGTTAATAAGTCTTAGAACAATAATAATTATTGTTCTCTCCTTACTTCTCTTTTTCATGTTAGTTACAATACTTAAATTAAACCAATGCATGAATCTTTTTCTTTTAATTTTTCTTTTAAAAATTAATTATACTTTAATTTGTGAATCTTAATGTCACAGAATTACGGGGTGTTACATTCTCCTCCACTTAAAAGGATTTCGTCCCCGAAATCTTCAAGTCAGGAAGAATGTGTCCTACCATCCAATCACCCATCTACTCAACCATTCAATCACAGGCATTCATTGTCCTTAAAAGATTTCTAATGCTTTCATGTTCATATGCATAGTGTGTGTATATGTCTCTATCTAATGCAAAATCAGGCGGTCTACTGATTCAGTTGACCTCCTTAATGCAAATCATGTTAGTGCCATGCGTCCAATCATGTATGCAAGCATCCCTGGTCATGTAAATACTACATGCGTGCACAACCATTCATCCATATGCAACGTCCATATGATATCATATCAAGTTCAACTTACAAACAAATGCATATATGTAAATGCTATATGAAAGCGTTCGAACTTGATCTAGTGTCTAATACGTATGCATATGCATCCACGAGCGACCATTTGCAACCACTTGCAACCATTCAACCATAACATGTTTCAAATACATGTTTACATCCATTGGCTTCTACCTAAAGATCGCATATTCGATCTAGAGGATATACTTTGGATAGAGAGAAACAACTATGCGTAAAGCTCCTACAAAAAGGAATCAAGGATGTACCCTTAAGAAAAGGGTATGATGCTACTATCTAGTCTTCTTGAGCCTTACTCCACTGTATTTTAACTCCACGATTGTGAAGTTTCTGACCTCCATTTCCAAAGTAAACAGATGTCAATCACGGTACCAAGTGTATATACTAGGATGATCATAGGTCTCTCCTCCTAGCTTATCCATCATGCCATAACTATAAGGGTCAAAAGGTCACTACGTGCTCTTCAGAGCGCCTGCCACAACTATCCATCTCTCACGCAAACCGTCCTAGTCGAACTCGACATTCCTCAAGTACAAGCCCTAAAGGCTTAAACCAATATCAGACAAGAACCCAAGGAATATCTCCTTTAGACAATCTACGTGATATGATATAAGCAAACTCGATAGCTATTCAAACCCCTACTAACCAAAAATAAATGGGTCGAACCACCCACTGGGTTTGAGACTGATTGGGATCTTTTTACTATACAAGTACTAAGGTGCAGAGACTCAACTAGGGAAGCAAATATGAACAAATGCGAAGCGCTAAATCCGAACAGAAAAACTAGATTCTTCCAACAGAAACTTTTACTACCTATCTCCTAGGTACGCTCAGCATGTACTTGCCCTTCTGAAAATCTTGTCCTTTGTTCTTGCCCTCGTCCTTAGTTATATGCCCTATCATACCCGAGTAAAGATACTTCCTCTTTTATAATTTCTTCCTCCTTCGTGAGCTAAACCTATCTCCATGAATTCCTCATCCTAGGGTTGTGCTCCTTTGCCAAACTCCTCATCCCTTTCCGTGTATAACTATGTTGGAAAATCTCTCGAAAGCTGCTTCCATCGTACGGAAAACCCTATGAACTTAAAAGAAGACTGGCCGTAAGTGAAACAACTACGGCTATAGATGGAAGACGGGCACTACTTTGCCTTTCGATGAGGTTACCTCCCAGAAAGCCAGGAGCCCCAGAGACTCAAGAAAGAAGGAGACAAGAATTCAAACAGAGGAAGAGGAGGCAATGCGTATGGCTTTGGGGAATATGCCTTTAAAACAAATCCTTTCTTTTAAAAATGCTTCTTTAAAAACCGTTTGAAAATAATTTTTTCAAATCTTTTATCTGATCCGGTAACCTTCAGCTCTGATACCACGTGTAACACCCCACGTCCGTTAGTGTCACTCACAAAGGGAATGCACTAAGTTCTGTGGAGCATTTTGGGTAAAAGATGCAGATAAATTACAAGACAGACAAACATTAAACAGCGGAAAATAGAACTTTGCTTTATTGATAAAATAGTCTGTACAAGATTCTTTTACAATATCAGAGTATCATCTGTCTTTATAAAATAAAGAAGCATGAAAATACATTTATATTCCCCAATGTAGCAAGAGCCAGCCATAGCATCTGGAAGAGAATCCAAAGACAACTTCGTCAAATCTTCAAGCTGGGAAAGAGCAACGGTCCAATCTAATCCTGAGTTATACTATTCCCTCCTCAACTACCTGGGGGGGGGGGAACGGAAGAAAAGAAGCGAAAGAAAAACAGAGTCAGACATAAAGCCTGAGTAAGTTCAGTTACTTCTAGCAAATGAACAAGGAAAACAGAACGACATGAATTAACTGAATACAAGATAACACCATGATGATAAGATCAACAAGATAGGATTAACACAAGCTATGCTAGGAAAAGATAAACTGGATATACTATAACACTTTCTCCGCTTCGCTTTTACCGCGATATACTGGTTTCTATATCTCTGCACCGCCTAACTAGTGTCCCTACTAGTAACGATAACGTGATCCCAGTCCCTGTATTTTCCATCGCCTTCAGGCATCCATTTATTAGTTATTACCTAGATCTAATCTAGGGTTTTCTATCAAGTGCCTTCTAGATTCAACTAGAACTTACGCTATCTTTCTGAATGCTTCTTGGATTCAGGGTTTATGCCACCTTGTTCCAAACTAGGGATTATGCTACCTGTCGAACGATGCTCTTTAGTCTAGGACACACCACCTAGAGTGGTACATGTTCCTAGACTTTCCCCACGCATGTATCGCGAATCGTTATCGCTTGTCTAGATGCACATGTCCAGTAATGTGCGGTCCGAGTTCCGTTGTCAGGGCTACTCTAGAAATACGGAACTCGGTCGGGAGCTTTCAATATCTGCCGATGCAGATGTTAAGGTCTGTTTTTCCAGTGGCTATGGTCCCACTCGACCCCTCCCTCAACTAATGAAAGTCACACCTTGAAAAATGAGAACTATACGCCGGCCCCCGGTGCCCTACTATCCTATGGCCATCCGCAACCATAACTAGATAGCAAGTATATGGTCTTTTGGAGTTCTCCGCCTTTCCGCTTCACGTATCTCGATTGACTGAAGATGGATGGTAGACGACGAGTTGCTATCACAGGGCTACCGTTCTCTCGCCGAATCACGCCGGTCCATCCTAGTCTTTAGGTTGCCATGTATTGCAACCAAGGCATACCCCTTGTTCTTCTACGCAGACCTTAACCTCTGTGGGCCCAAGAGGATCATCTACAGCCTCACAGAGGGATACCAAGAGTACCCTCATGTCCCCTCGAAGCCTCGGGCTTCGTAACCCAATTCGTTGGAGCCTTCTTTCTATTCAGACGGACATTCACTCCTTCCCGTGTTATACTAAGAATTACTACTTAGTTTTACTAACTAAGATTTACCACTTAGTTTCCAGAATCATTGTTTTCTTAACTAAGGTTTTCTACTTAGTTCCCTTTCCCGTCAATTTGGATTGGTTAAGTGTCATAGTCAATTCAAGCTAACTTAACCCTCCTTATTTATCCTGTTAAACTGGTTAAGTGTTGTCAATAACTCATGTTGACTTAACCCTACCACAAACCAAGTTGTATTGGTTAAGTATTTATTACTTAACCCTACCCACTCACCCTGTGTTGGTCAAGTGTTCCTTTTTAACTTAACCTTGCCCGTCTGTTTTAACTAACATGTTATTATTAATGGTCAAGTATTATCCCTTCATGTTCTAGACTTAACCCCAACCTCTAGTCTAATTAACATGTTAAATTGGCTAAGTGTATTAACTTTACTTAACCCCACCTTCTAGTCTAGTCAACATGTTAATTTGGCTAAGTATTCCCATGGACTTAACCCTCCCATTCTAGCTTTAACTGTGCTAAGTTGGTTAAGTGTTTCTATGGACTTAACTCTTCCATTTTTGTTCTAGCTTTAATTAATAAATTAAAGCCGCAACCTCTCACATTAGACAGATATTGCTGCGGTTACTGGATGTGCCGGTCGGTTCCGGGCAGGTTTACACCGCAACTCAGTCTAACCTCGGGTTAGGCATATTCATGTTTTCTAAGTTCAAAGGGTTTTTGATTAATTTCCAAATCTGGTTTTGAAAACAACCATCCCGTCCTTCGGATCAGTTAGGGATAGCCAGGGAGGGCAGGAAACTTGTATTTTCCAAACCCAAGCCTAGACACTATCCTCTCTGTCACCCTAGAACTTTCAGGTGTATGTGTTATTCAAAGAGGAAAACCTTTCTTTTGTCCATACATAAATTGTCAACAATTTATCTTCAAAGTCCATTTACCCTTTTTAAATAAACTTAGCCTATACCATTTTCATTTTGTCCTGCCCACTAGTATACTTATATTCTAGGCCCAAGTCCTAACCCAACTTCCAGTTCAGGCCATTTCCTATTTCATTGCCAAAACTAGATTAAATATCCTAGTTTATAATTTATGGCCAAAACTTTACCTACATGCAAGTTACATATTTTGTGGTAAATGAACAATTTATCATTTATGACAAATTCTATAAGTAAATTTACTCCTAATTTACTTATTTCATTATTACACTTTTAATGTACATTGTCACATTTATTATTATGGCCCGTTCCCTCTTATTTATCATATTTATACTTTTTGGTATGTAAATTATACCAAATTAAGTGTCACTAACCATAATTTATTCTAAACATGACAATTTCTCACAATTATGGCTAAATTCAAAATTGTGCTAATATACTTATTCCAAATCTTTAATTAACACAATTTTGATTTAACATTCCTAATTCACCGTTTATGGTAAGACTAGAATTATTATTCTAGTTTACATTTCATGCCTAAAATTTAGCTTACTTGCTAATACTAAATTTAATATGTCAAACTTACCCAATTTGCAGTCCTATGAACATGCCATAATACATATTCCCAATTTATGCCAATTTCCAAGCTTATAACTACGTTTATGTTCATTTTCATATTTTCCCCAAATTGCATTCCCACCGTTCGTATAATCGTGATTTAACCTAGATTGTAAATAAATCTAGATTCGTAGAAAATAGGGAATGAACCAAAGATGCTATGAAAAGGGATAATAACTGGCATAAAAGGTTTGGATAACGACGTAGGTTCAAGAATATGGGTAGACCTAACTTAATAGGTAAATTCCCATGGTCTAAAACCAATAGATAGAATAGGTTTAAGAACATGGGTAGACCTAACTGAATAGGTAAATTCCCACAGTCTAAAACCAAAGAAAAACAAGGAACATATAAAATAGATAATCGGGTTTAGACCCAATTTCATAGCAACAAAACTTAAGCAACAATTTTCCTAATTATGAATCATAGGCAAAGTTCATAGTTATAGGCAATGTTCATAGTCCAAAAGGGAAAATAATTCCCATAGTCATAAGTCATTGTTATAGGCAATGTCATAGTCATATGTTGCATGTCCCAAATCAAGCTTCATGTTCGTAATTCAAAGGCAATAGGTTCATGGTCATAGTTCTCATAATCATGATCATAGGCATAGGCATATCCTCTTTGTTCAATAGTCATAGGCCGTCGATCAAAGTCATAGTATGTTCTGGGCCATAGTCAAGAATTAGATCCAAAAACTTAAATAAACACAGATCCAAGTGAAGAGATTAGGCATTTTTCTTATATCGTTTTAATTTCATGTCACAAATAAAAATAAAACGTTCAAGTCTAGAAATAACCAACTTACAGAAATTAGATCTAGAATAGAAGAACGGCTATGCTAAGATTCGTATGTCGTTGCTCGAGGTTGTTGATTTAGCCTTTGAATTCTTCACTTTGATTTGAATCTTCTGTTGAACAGATTTGAGCAGCATCTCCATGTCTTGAATTTATATTTTATTTTAATTATTTAAGAAAATTTAGAGGAGGGGAAGAAGCCATGAATCTTAGCAGCATAAGGATAGAAGAGAATTGGTGCAAAGAGAATGAAGACTAGGGCTGTTTATATAGCTGCTCAAGACCTTATCGTACACGCAGCGCTGAGTCAGCATTGAACCCAGTTAAGAAAATAGTCCAGGTACGTAAATGAATCTAGCCAAACCTTATCATACACGCAGTGCTGAGTCAGCGTTGGGTCCCACAAGCTATTTTGGCGTAGAAATTTGAATTTCGAATGAATTGTTTTGGCGTAGAAGTTTGATTTTCGAACTTTTGAATTTCTGGAATTTATTTAACTGTTTTATTCACATGAAATATTCTTATATGTATACAATTCCTCTAACGACCATTTTACGCGTACATATATACGCACAACTTTCATTTTATTTTCAAAATTCAAATGATGTTGCCATATTTCATTGACTGTAGCCTTATCTTGAATTTTATCTTTCGTATACATATATTTTTGCATATATATATATATTTATATTCTCATATGTATATATATATATTTTCTTTATTTCCTTATATGTACGTTCTTATCCTTTCAAATTTTGAATTTGTATACGTACATATATTTGCATGTTCAGTTGGCCCTCTCTAAAACAAAGATAAAAAATCATGCCGCCGCCGGGGTTCGAACCCCCAACCTCCATGCTACAAATCCAATGCCTTAACCAACTGAGCTACAGAGGCTTTTGTTAATAAGTCTTAGAACAATAATAATTATTGTTCTCTCCTTACTTCTCTTTTTCATGTTAGTTACAATACTTAAATTAAACCAATGCATGAATCTTTTTCTTTTAATTTTTCTTTTAATTTTTCTTTTAAAAATTAATTATACTTTAATTTGTGAATCTTAATGTCACAGAATTACGGGGTGTTACAATCTTCAATTACCATCTTCACGTATTTGTTGGTTTGGAATGTTTTTCGAATATAATTTCGATCCCGGTCTTTTCATACCAACAATCGTATTGGTCAGGTTTTGATCTTCAATTACCATCTTCACGTATTTGTTGGTTCGGAATGGTTTTCGAATATAATTTCGATCCCGGTCTTTTCATACCAACAATCGTATTGGTCAGGTTTTGACAGTCGGTGATTTAACTATCAATGAACAAATGTGTGAGTAAAATGAGTTTGCTGATTCAGTACTTGGCACTACTTGGCCTATTTACAAATAAATAAATAAATGGTAAATCAATCTTTAATTCTTTCAATATAATTAAACCTTATATTTATTCTCAATTATAACAAAAACTATTTTAAATACTTTAGAGCATGTACATATGCATATACCCAGCTTTCCATTTCTTTTGGAAATATCGATATATTTCTTAAAAACCTTTTTCCCTTTTTCTTTATATTCGAGTATGTCGATATATACATACATATATATATTATACTTAATGGTATTAACACGTTACCAATTCTGATATGACAAGGCAAATGTCGACTTATATAATTTAAGCCAATATTTTATTTACATTGCAGCAAATATTGTAGTATTCTTTATATTCCAAAATCTCGCATTAGTGTCCAATGTTCTTCGTATAAGATAAAACCAATTTTAACACCTTTACTCCTTCCAAACTAATACCATTCCTCGATAATAGTGAAGCCGTTCAAGTTGGGGTGTTTTATTTACCTCTCTGACCTTGATCGACAACATTCTCATTTCAGAATAATATTAGTTTGTCACTTGACTACTGATATTAAAATCTCATTTCCCCCTTTTTATTCCAAATATGGTTTTATAAACTGTTTCTTGTATTTGAAATCCTTGTTCAATAATCTATTTACTTAATTTGTTTGATTAAGTAAATGTCCACAAAACACCACCTTTAACTTATATCATTATTTCGCTTCTACATTTTGATTTATAATAAAAATCCCTCGTCAAATAATTTGATTCCATCTATTTGGGCATTAATATCTTGGGTTTGAAATCCATTTACCATCTCCTTTATAACCAGACCTCATTACTTAGAATCTATTTCCAAAAACCATTTACCATTTTTTTTTACAAAACAATCTTATGTGTTTTCCTTTGCGTTGGAATTCTTATTCAATTATAGTGTTCACTTGATTCAATCCTTCAACCTTTAAAGTCATTACTTTGGTTTTAAAAACCTCATTTTTAAACTTTGCTTGGATTTCTTCCTTAATACTTGTAATAATCCATTTACCCCCTTTTTAAAACTTCTTATATTTTATTCTGAAACCATCATTATATTTCAGTCTATCTCTATGCTATTAACCAATTTTCATTCAATTTGAATTCGCTTTACTTAATTTACAAATTAAGGAAAAACCTTATTTAAAATCCCCACATTTACTTACCAATTCCATTTACCCCCTCGTTTGAAACTTGGATTATAAATCTCTTTTCATCGGTTTGATCAAACCATAATGCCACTTAATCATTCCCAAATTAAATTCCAATCAAAAATCCTTTCTCTAATTATTATTAATTAAATTAACAATTAACTTTAATATTAATTACTATATTAAAATAGTTAACTCTACTATTAATTAAAAATAGGATAATTATCACTTTTAAAGGCTGATTAAATAATAATTTACTTTATTAACACTAACCAATTCAATAATTACCTTGGATTATAGTTAATCGAAGATTAACTTATATTTTACACTAACAATTCAATAATTTCCCTAATTTATGGTTAATCAAAGATTAACTAATATTTTACATCATTTGTTAAATTTAACGAATACTCAGAAAAATTTACATCCAATTAATCCCATTACCAGTTTCATTCAAAAACGGTTGATTTTATCAACCGTACATATCAGTTAGCAGTTAACTGATTTTCATTTGTCATTTCCCCTTCAAATTAATTAAACAACTTAATTAATTTAAAAACACTATTTAATTGTTTTAAAACAATTATTCTATTTTACCAACCCGTATGTGCATCCTTGGGTTTCCTCTTTTATCTTGCATAATCCATTTCAATAATTTCTGTTATAAACTCGATTTAAAATATTTATTTATAAATTTCTAATTTAATTATTTATATAAATAACTGGAAAACTTCAATTTAGTTAAAATAATAATTTATAACTTTGAACTACGTCAATCCACCTGACGGTAGATCGATGTTTAAAACAACATCTTTTAGGCCATTCACTGCTAATTACCCAATCAATACTGTCGATTGATTTTAATTACAACAATGATGAATATCTATTCAACCATCAACATTGAACAGGTTCTAGTGTAAGTTAGTGTGAACAATTCATATATGCACTACAAATAAAAATACAGTTTATTTGAGGAATCCGGTTGGATCCCTCCAACCTGTCCTTCCCTGCATTGCAGATAACATTTGATAATAATATACGAATTAAATTTTCAATAATATGATGTATTTAAAATGACAAAATATAATTAACGGCAAACAATCAAACAAATAAACAACCATTTAGCATCTATAGCGTCCAATCAACCAATTTATACTGTTAACGATGAATTATATTTTAATATGAATTTACCACATCAAATAATTCCAGAAGGTGTGAGAATTAACTCACCAGTTTTATTTCGGTTGACGGTTGTCTCGTTTGTTTCATTTAATTTTAAACAACCGTTTAAAATTATTTGAAATTCCTACTATGTCCAAATGATTCCCAGTCAGCACCATCACCTCGGCCTTGTCCTTGCGATCCCAACAGATCCAGTTTCACTGAATTTCGTTAACGAATGAATAAGTTATCGCGTTTATAAGTTATAACTATTTAAACGTATCATAAATAATTAATTTATTATCATAATTACTTTTATACCTAATCCACCCCACTAATCATGCTACGTCAGCCTCCATCTAATGCTCAACTACGTGTTTTTATTATCCGGAATTCCTGAAACCCGATTTCGCTACTCAACCCTCCTTCTCTTCGAAAATGCCACTCCATCACAAGAAATCGATTCCCAGCATCGCCTTCGGCCTATTTGAGACCCCCATCACCAGACTGCAACGACCGCCCTTCTAAGAACCACCGTCGCCCAAAAGCCTGGGCCTCAAAACCAGCTACAGCCGCCAGATCGAAGGGATGACCAAAATCCATAAATCGAGGAAATCCCACCGCCACAGACTGACTTAGACCACCGGACCACCGCCATTGCCACGACCATCCTCCACCGCTTCATCCCCCTTCAGACCGGGACCGTGAAACCCCTTCCAGAGCCTCCTATCGATGGATTTCCGACCGTTAACTAAGCCCCCAAAAATTGTTCTCCGTTCAACTCCATGCCGCAACCTCCTTCGACAACTAGAGATCACCCAACCAGTGCCAAAACAAAGCCTGACTTCTCCTCTTCATCCTCCCACCGGTCTGGGCTTCTGAAATCGACCACAACTCCACCACTCAGCCAAAGAACGGAACTAACCTTTCACGTTTAACTGCTTCCAGCGACCCCCACAATCCACCGTTCGCTCTGAAATTTTGACTGGAGGTAGACATCATCCCGATCTCCAACTTAGCTTCAGATCCCTCTAGACAACTCCCAACAGATTTAAAGATATAAATTAATTTAGCTTTAGGGGTTAAACTGCAAAAATGAAGGTGATGGACGGGAAATGGTTGGGATTTCTTGTTTTGGGCAGAGATTTAGAGGGTATAAATAAGTGGAAATAATATTTATTTATGTTGATGTGATGAACGATATTATTTTTCGTGTCTATCGCAATTTCAAACACTGTTTATTGGCTCATGTGCTCACATACAAACCCCGTTTGTGATGAAAATGGACGGCATAGTATAATTTGATGTTACAGTCCTAATGAAACTTGTTTCGTCGAACTCCGAGTCCGTTTGTTTAAATGGCGCTCGTTCACGTGCAAATGATCGTTTTATTTGCATTTTATTTTGCCACGCTCACAGAATAACTCTGATTTACGTGCAAATTGAAATCTAGCAATAATTAGCTATTGCGGTTCCAATAAAATTTGTTTCGTCGAAAACGGAGGTCGTTTGAATAAAGTCCCTTTTGAACTGCCTAATTCAAATTAAAATAAACCAATTTTTAAAAACCTCAATATAATATAAATAAAATATTGTTATTGGCCATACACGAGCAGAATTTCATACACTACCAAAATAAAATATCACGGGTTGAATTTCAAGCCAAATCGATATTCAGAAAAATAAAAACCCTTTGTTTTATATAAATAAATCGCTATAAATATATAAACGAATTCTATAGCGACTATTTTAAAATTTGATTTGGACATAAAATAAAATCTACACTATGAAAACTGGATTTTTCTCTTCCATTAGAAAAATATTATCCAATAGATTCAGATGTTTCTTTTTTCGAGAAAATCCAACTAATATTGGATCCTGTACAGCCGTTTAAAATTCAAAACGCCATACTCCGAACTATCACGCCGCTGCAGCTCGTTTTATAATTAAATTATAAATTAAATATATTAAACAGTTGTTTTATATCGAAAACATTTTTATAATTTCAACATAAACAATGTTAAACCATTTTAAATTGCACGATCACTTTATGCTGCAAATTCCACATTTTTCCCAATATTTAGGAATTAAAATATTGTTATATTATTAATATAATTAAATCTTCAAAATAAAATGGTTAAAATCGATTATTTAAATTCAAATCAACATATTTAAATAATAAAATAATTTAGATAATTGGTCAGAAAATACGGGACGTTACATTCCTTCCCCCTTAAAAGAATTTCGTGCCCGAAATTGCTAAGGTAGAAAGAAAGCTACGAATTATTACCTTTACAAAAATATTTAGTTAAAACTCGGTTTTATTTCAAAAACTAACCCTAATTGTTTTAAGACCAATTTATTTCAAATAACGAAAATTTTCAAAAATCTTCAAACGTTTTTTAACACCTTAAATTTTTAAAATTTTTTGGCAGAGTCTCCCCTGTACGGAGGGACATCTGCAATATTGTAGGTTCAAGAAATATATATACATCGACCAACACAGTTGGAAAAATTCAAAATCCAATCCAAAATCCAAATAAAAACCAAAATTTTATATTCTGCGTAGGCGTACCTTTTTGCGAGTGCTATTATGCAATAAGCGATATATTATACACGGGCTTGCTTAGTTATTTTGCAGCTCTATTCAAATTGGATTCAATTAACTCCAGAATTTCTATTAGATGAATTTTTAAACCTGAATTTTCTCCTCTACACCTGTTCTCGACTCAAATGAACTTCATTAGTCATCAAAACAATGTCAATTAGGTTCAAAATATCTACATCATCCATTCCAACCAATTCTACACACAATTCAATTCACATAAGATTATAATTATAACCAAGTCTTATCAATCCATTTACTTCTTTAATTATCCATTCAGATTCATTAGACTTTGATTCGTTCATTGGTCCTCAGTCAGGTTTCAAATCAATATCCATACAACCAACTATACAATCCTAACAATTCATTGATTTCCAAATATTCCATTAACTTACTGTTTCCCAACACAAGTTAACTTCTGAAATTTCCAAATATGATTGCATCTTATTTGGTTTACTTTAACAAGTCTAAGTTAGATTAAATATTAATATTACCATTTACACATCCCATATTTGAGATTTCCTTTAAATATCCACTTAGATTCATTAAATTTGGATTGATTTTTTCCAACTTATTCATTTCAGATTGGTTTTCAACCGAGTCTATCACCTTCAGATTTATATTCAAGCAATCAACAACACAATCAAAACATAACATTCAAATAAACATTAACAAATCCAATTGATTTCCCATATGATACTTATTTGTGGAAATCATCACTTTTATTGTTTTATAAAATAAATTAGGCAAAATAAATTTCAAAACTAATTTTATATCAAATTACAAGTACGCGCTCTTATATATATACTCAAACTCAGTCTAGGGTATTGTTAACCCCATCTCTATTGAGTCACACCACAGAGCCAAGCTTATCACTAAACCAATAGCTCTGATACCACTGTAATGACCCGGTGAAAAATTCGATGCTCGAATTTTCGACAATAATACATCAACCCGTATTACTTGCCAAAAACCCAAGTACCGAATCCCAGATTGCAAACAGAAAGAAGTTAGAGGGTGAGAAATAGAAAGAAAGAAATAATAGAATAGAAGAAAGAAGAAGAACATCACATCAGAATCTCACAGCGGAACAGATAAAATAGAATATATCAAAACTCTTTATACAAAAGAACTGTATATACATACCAATCATCAGAGTACAACATATATCTGTCAAAGCGGAAATAACTTTATATCCCAACGGATCCAGTTTCACTGAATTTCGTTAACGAATGAATAAGTTATCGCATTTGTAAGTTATAACTATTTAAACGAATCATAAATAATTAATTTATTACATTAATTACTTTTATACCTAATCCACCCCACTAATCATGCCACGTCAGCCTCCATCAACTGTTCAACTACGCATTTTTATTATCTGGAATTCCCGAAACCCGATCTCGTTTCTCAACCCTCCTTCTCTTCAAAAACGCCACTCCATCACAAGAAACCAACTCCTAGCACCGCCTCCGGCTTATCTGAGACCCCCATCACCTGACTGCGACGACCGCCCTTCCAAGAACCACCATCGCCCAAAAGCCTGGGCCTCATAACCCACTACAGCCGCCATATCGAAGGGATGACCGGAATCCATAAATCGATCAAATCCCACCGCCATAGACTGACTTAGGCCGCCGGACCACCGCCACCGCCATCCTCCACCGCTTCATCCCCCTTCAGGACGCGACTGTGAAACCCCTTCCAGAGCCTCCTATCGATGGATTTACGACCGTTACTCCAAAACTAAGCCCCCAAAAACTGTTCTCCGTTCAACTCCATGCCGCGACCTCCTCCGACAACTAGAGATCACCCAACCAGTGCCAAAACAAAGCCTGACTTCTCCTCTTCATCCTCCCACCGGTCTGGGCTCCTGAAATCGACCACAACTCCTCCACTCAGCCAAAGAACAGAACTAACCTTTCATGTTTAACTCTTCCAGTGAACCCCACAGTCCACCGTTTGCTCTGAAATTTTGACTGGAGGTAGGCATCATCCCGATCTCCAAATTAGCTTCAGATCCCTATAGCCAATTCCCAACAGATTTAAATATATAAATTAATTTAGTTTTAGGGGTTAAACTGCAAAAATGAAGGTGATGGACGGGAAATGGTTGGGATTTCTGGTTTTGGGCTGAGATTTAGAGGGTATAAATAAGTGGAAATAATATTTACTTATGTTGATGTGACGAATGATATTATTTTTCGTGTCTATCGCAATTTCAAACATTGTTTATTGGCTTCTGTGCTCACATACAAACCATGTTCGTGATGAAAATGGACGGCATAATATAATTTGATGTTATAGTCCTAATGAAACTTGTTTCGTCGAATTCCGAGTCCGTTTGCACAAATGGCGCTCGTTCACGTCCAAATGATCGTTTTATTTGCATTTTATTTTGCCACGCTCACAGAATAACTCTGATTTATGTGCAAATTGTAATCTAGCAATAATTAGCTATTGCGGTTCCAATAAAATTTGTTTCGTCGAAAACGAAGGTCGTTTGAATAAAGTCCCTTTTGAACTGCCCAATTCAAATTAAAATAAACCAATTTTAAAATACCTCAATATAATATAAATAAAATATTGTTATTGGCCATACACGAGCAGAATTTCATACACTACCAAAATAAAATATCACGGGTTGAATTTCAAGACAAATCGATATTCAGAAAAATAAAAACCCTTTGTTTTATATAAATAAATCGCTATAATATATAAGCGAATTCTATAGCGACTATTTTAAAATTTGATTTGGACATAAAATGTGACGAAAAGGAATTTCGCTCGATCCGAATCGATCGCTAAACCGACTAAGACCGTTCGAAACCCCTGATTGTTTTGAGAACACGAAAAATTGGAACGCAAACAGAAGAACATTTCATTGCTTATTACAACAATTCCATCAGAATACAAGAATATTACAGAGTATGAATAAATATTACACAGAAAATATTAGAGATTCAAATTACATTTAAATACATCGCAGCGGAAAATAATACGAAACACAACTAGAAGTAATACACGGATATAAAGCTTTCCGAGTATCGTTCCAGGTGTAAATCAGGATCCTATGAATATAAATCTGCAAACCCAAAACTACTAGCTGCCCATGTCAAAATAAGGGCACCCAGAGTTTAGGTTAAAACAATAAACTCCAGGTCAGTCATGTGACTGGTGTGAGAACTAAAACAGTTATAATCTTTATTTTAAAGTTAGGTAAATCAAGGGACCACGCCGTATAATACGGAACGAGTTTCCTCCCAAGAACACCAGTGCATAAAATAACAGCGCAATGCTAAATAAAGAAAAATGAAGCTATTATAAGACCCAGGTCCCATCACACAATGCAACACAAGCCTAAGGATACAATTTTCCCTTATAATAGCCAAACATGCTTGGTACGTTAAAAACAAATCATTTGATACTATTATAAGTGTATAGTGTCAAAACAATTTCAATCATAAATATCAATCATAGACGGCATGGGTACCATATATCATGTCGACATATTAGGCTCTACAATCAAAACCACAAAGTCACGTATTGGAAGTTGGATTTCTATTTGTGAACCGAGGCAAAAGATAGTCCTCACCGATTCGAGACAATCTAGCCTACCATGTCTCAGGATCAGAGCTCGAGTGACCCTTGGATTGTCAGGGCCGGTCCACCGATGTGGATTAAGCTTAAACCCTGGACACCGCGTTTCCCCACCCTTTGGGGGCGTAAATGAGCCAAATGACTCCATCGGCTCAACACAGTCACCGATATATCTGAGGCGCCTCGCAACAGCAATAACCACACATGTGAAAATAATATAAATGTCAGGGCTGGTAGGTCACTGATACCACCCTAGCTAGAAAGAAACGCATGCCCTCCCTGATGTCCTCTCCCGTTTCTGGTTCACAACCGGGGTGTGAGGCTTGCGAATCAACGCTACACAAAGCTATGCCACCCAGGCGGTGCTTTGATCAAGAACCACAAGACTTTGCTTTTCAACATAAGCCTTGATCAATTGCCACTTAGGCATGACAAACAGGCAGTTCACACCATGCGACTGATGTCTATCGATATACAACCTCTGATCCCGTACGTCTCAGAGAAGGGTGAAGTAAGGGAATGAATTCCCCTTCACTAGGTAGATGTATATTTAATAGAGATCGATCAACACAGAGCAAAATCCAATGTCAGACACACAGTCCAAACAAGTTCGTTCTGGGTCTGAACGAAACCGGAGGCACCTTGTACCTCGCATATCCAACGATGTCCAAGTACGTCTGGACGATCACCAACTGATTCTCTCCTCTTGTGTGTACAGCCCAATCAAGATCATTAGTAATCACCCAAACGATGTGAAGACCTCCGGTCTTCGACCACCGTCTTCATCCTCGACACCACGTCGAATCAGTTATTCAGAATGGGATAAACCCGGTCTTTCTGAATAACTCACGTATATAATAAACAAGTGTTACACAAACACAACATACGCCTCATTACAATTCAGAATATTCTTTTATTCAAATATTCTTATACTTTGGGAAAGGTTCCCATTAATTTTATCAAAGATAAATTCTTTAAATTTATTCTTTAATCTTCTTTTGAATATCAATTCAAACTAGTCGGGATTAGCGAACCACACCGAAGTAATCATTTATTTTCTTTCCTAATCCCAACCTATTCATCCCATTAAGTAAAACTGGTCATACTTCATATCTAACACCACGGTGTTATCGGTAAATTCAATTACCATTTCACGTTCAAATCTAATTAAAGATTTAACTATCGCCTGGAGAAAAACTGGTGATACTCCATTCTCGATCATTTCAATCTAATTAAAGATTCATTAAAACTCCATTTGGTTTTAATCTTCCCAAAAATCAATATTAATGATTTTTTAACTTGGGAAACCATATCCTGTCTTTAACTGGGTTAAAGAACCAATGTCATTTAAAACACGGTTCACTATAAACCCAAAATCACATTCTATTCCATTCCAATTTATTTTATTAAATTGGAAAACCTTACTTTGGAAAACCTCTTTTAAATCTTAACAAAAGATTTATAAATTCCAAAACACATTTCACTGTAAATCAGGTTAAAGAACAAATGTTGTTAAAACATAGTTCATGATAAACCCAATTCCCATTTGACATTAAATATAAGGCTCTGAATAGAAAATATATCGACTTATATTCAATATCAAATTCTACGATCAACAAATATCGTATTGGACATAACGATATAAATATATCTTTCAAATTTCCATAATAATATCTGTATAATCACGAAATCCAACATTGAAATATTCCAAAGACTATTTCAATTCAAATCCATTCCAATTCAATTATTGGAAATTTTGGTTACTTTTAAAAACCTTCCAAATCCAATTTATTTATTTAAAAATAAATAAATTTTTATTCTAGTTCAAAGCTAGTTCATTTCGATAAAAATCTATTTTTATCTTTTCAAATTTGGAATTTTTCATCTCAATTCTTCAAAAATCATTTCTTATGATTTTACACAGATTATTACTATTTTTAATAATTTTATCAAGGCCCGTACAGTCGATTTCCATCAACGGTCATAGAACTGCACTTACAACGACCTTTTCCAAATTTGATTTGGACATAATTCCAAATCCAACCATTAAATTTCAAATATCTAATATTCGTTAGAAAGCTCTTTTCGATACAAACCCAACGGTTCCGGTTTTAGGAGAATCCGACAGTCGGATCTCCCGTAATGTCCATTCGAAGTCAATGGTCGAAATTCGCGAACTGCCGCAGCGCGACCCATTCTATTCAGGCCATTATATATATAATATATATATATATATATTATATTTCGTCGATTTCCTTTTAAAACGTATTATATAAATCGTTTTAAATTCGTTTTCAAAACGATTTCAACTTCATTTTCAATTTCTAATCAAAATTGAATATTCCATATCATTAATCTATAAATGATAATATTTTCAAAACGTTATATTTTGAAATCCCCTCCTTTTCTATATACATTATAAAAATGAATAAAATCGATATAAATATCGTTCACGTCAAAATGGCGTAAATCTAATCAACACGACTTTTATTCAACACATGAATATTTATTTTATTCAACACATGAATATTCTCAACACATGAGTATTTTCTATTCAACACATGAATTTTTATTTTCATTCAACACATGAATTTATTTCTATTCAACACATGAATTTATTTCTATTCAACACATGAATTTATTTTTATAATATTTCTTATTTTCCAAATTGGAATGAGGCCCAATCAATTACCATATAACGTTAATTATATGGATTCCCTACAACACATGTATATAATAGCAATGATAAATCATCAATCATCATCCAGAGTGCACCACACAACTGCACAAGCATTAAATATAAATAATTAACGCTTACACAGTTTGTCAAACCATCGATTGACATACAACTAAACAATCGGGATTAGTGTACGTCAAATATCGTCCCAATACCCGTGTGGGGTTTCAAATCAACAAACACAGATTTTTATATGTGCAGTTGGGCGATGTGTAAAATTTATCGTCCCAATCAATATCAGTCAAATGGGTGTACATAAACAAATCGTTCGATTTGTAAATGAATATATATTTTATTTCAACACATGAATATATATTTTATTTCAATACATGAATATATATTCTATTTCAACACATGAATATATATTTTATTTCAACACATGAATATATGTTCTATTTCAACACATGAAAATATATTTTATTTCAACACACGAATATATATTTTATTTCAACATATGAATATATGTTTTATTTCAACACATGAATATATATTTTATCTCAACACATGAATATATATTTTATTTCACAACCAACAGTCAATTTTCACAACACAAACAATCACACAAGTCGTCCATGGTCTGTGGACGACGGGGAGCAATTTATATATGCAGTTATAAAATAAATAACTGAATAGAAAATTTTAGTGAGGAGTTCTCACCTTTGGGTTCCACTCCCTCATTCTTTATTTCTGAATGGTTCGGATTCCGCTTTGATTTCGGTTCGTTCCATCGTCATCTGTTCCACGCAGACAATGTTAAAAATCACATTTTTATCTTGTCACTGTCTATATAGAAAATCACATTTATATATATATATATATAAATCATATTTTTATCTTCTATATATATAAATAAAATCCATTCTTTCTATGATTAAAAATATAATCTTTTCATTTTCAAAAATATGATCTTTTCTATAACAAAAATATGATCTTTTCTATAACAAAAATATGATCTTTTCTATATAAAAAATCAAACCTTCCTACTTATAAAAATCTATTCTTTTTACTATTAAAGATCAAATCTTTCTACATATAAAAATTCAATCTTTTGTTATAAAAACTCAATCTTTTGTTATAAAAATTCAATCTTTCATTCACTACTTCATATGAGAAAAATCACATCTTTTCTAACATAAAAATCATAGCTTTTATGAAGTGAAAACCACTTCTTTTCTAACATAAAAATAATCTTGCTACTTATAAAAATATTTTCTTTCCTACTTATAAAAATATATTCCTTTTTCTTTCTAACAATCATAACCTTACGTATAAAAAAAATCTTAACCTTTCTATATTAAAGATTTAACCTTCTCTAAATAAAAAACTTACATCATAGGGTTTCTATCACCAGAGAAAAGCACCACCAAACGACGGAGGAGCTCAGCTGATCGAGCAAGCTCACGGATCTGCAGTCTTTGGTGCGTCGGTGGCTTCGAGGG
The DNA here is from genome assembly GCA_030737875.1 of Allium sativum. NCBI lineage: Eukaryota > Viridiplantae > Streptophyta > Magnoliopsida > Asparagales > Amaryllidaceae > Allium > Allium sativum. Next base: position 35,777,831 of record CM060919.1, read on the forward strand.
GTGCAGATTTTGGTGTGGTGGAGGGTGGTTTTTCTACGTAGATCGAATAAGGGAAAGGGGGGTTTGCGTGGGAGTCTCCTGGAGAACTGGGTGGCGGAGGAGGGAGAAGAAGGTCATAGGGGGGCGCGACATTCGAGATACGCAGTGGTGGCTTCCGGGGCTAGCGCGCTGGGGGGGTGTGGGTTTAGAGTCTCGCGGTCTCGTCGATGGAGGAGGGGTGATGAAGGAAAGAGAGAGGAGAAGCAAGGGGGAGGGAGGAGAGAGGTTGCGGAGGAGGGCGGTGGACGTGGGTGGAGGAGGACGGGCTCTGGTGAAGGAGGCGCCATTTTTTTGATTAAGGATCGCATTTTCTGATTGGAGAAAAAGTAAAGGGGGGGGGGGAGTTTAAGGGAAAAAGGTTTATATTTTATTATTATTTTAGTTTCTATGAGTTGATTTTTATTGCAAACTCCGATTCAAACCCGATGACTGTCGTCCCTAGCTAATTCCCCCCGTTCCGAACACAATGGAATATGTATCGCAAGCCAATTCGACTATTTCGATCAGTTTCCATCAAAATTAAATATAAATCATTATATTGAATTTTAAACGTACATTTCAATTTACTGGGGTCGCATACTAATTCTAAAAATTCCCGAAAAATTATTTCTAGCTTAGTATTGACGATACGGTCGTAACAAAACTAATTTCGTCGAATTCTAAGACCATTTGAAAAATGGTCATTTTCCAGTCGATTAAAATCAACTAAAACTGGTCAAACGGGTTTTCCTTTGCCACACTCACATATTAATTCGAAAAATTACGAATTTTGAAACCTAGCAATAACTTGACATCACGGATCCAACAAAAGTGGTTTCATCGAAAACCGAGGTCGTTTACAAAATTTCCATTTTTAAGGGCCAGAATTCCATAGCGACTATTCTGAATTTTCAACTAGATGTAATTTTTTATCCTCGCTATGAAATTTCAATTTTTCGGATTCGTTGGAAAGATATTCTCAAATAGATTCTAATATTTTTGGCTTCACCAAAATCCAGTTTATTTTTAATCCTGTACATTTATTTGAAATTTGAAATCGAATTTTCGAACTACCGCGCCATTTTCAATTCCTTTTATAATTAAAATAAAATATTTATATTCTAACGACGATCCAAATCGATATATACGTTCTAATTCTATTCAAAATAAATTTCTCGTCGTCATTATTTAAAGTAATTCATTATAAATATTCAAAATTCATCAAAATTGCGAAAATAATTTTTTTTAAATTGACTCGGATTTCCGGGTTATTACAATCTCCCCCACTTAAAACTTTTCATCCCCGAAAAGGAACGAAGCTGAAAGTTGTTTTAAAAATCAACTCAACTTTCATTATTTTCATTATGGCTTAAGTTCTTCAACTTTTCAGTTTCTAAGAACTTTTCAAATTTTTCAAAAATTTGGCTAACACCCTAAATTTTCGAAAATTTTCGCCATAACCTCCCCTGCACCGGGGACTTGGGGATATTTCAAATAGCCTCCCATAGCCCTCATTAATCCAAAAAGAAAAAGAAACAGCCAAGCGGCTAGCCAATCGGCTCATAAAATCATCCAAACCCAATAAATTTGTAAACATGTACCTATTTGTCGGGCAAACAATTTTATTCTTCTGCTCTAGCCTCCTTGCTACGACCTGTTCAATGTAAGTACATGTATATGCATGCAATTGTAATCATTTTTCAATGCTGTTCAATATTCGGTTCCATTAGGCTAAATGGTTCAAATTTTTAATTAATCAAAACAATAATCATACAACACAACCATCAGTCAATTAGTTGAATTATCATTTCAAATTCATAATTTTGATATATATACTGAAAATCATGTTTTTGATGCCAAATCACAACAATAAACCTATCTAGTTTTGGTTCTCACACCAGTCTAATGGAAATATATAGACATCTCACTTTCAAAACACGAAAATAATTACTGATGATGACGCGTCAATCATCAGAATCAGGTCCGAGCGACTAGAGTGTGATCCTATATCTACCCAGTATATTAAAACTTCGAATATACGTTCATGACGCGTATATGCAAAATCTTTATATACTCGATTGTCCAAATTCAATACAAATAAAATATTCAAATACGTACAATTAGGTATAAATTTTCAAAACAAAACTTGTTTTCATTTGAAAAATATACTCTTCACACTCGTTCTAGGATACTACTGATCCCATCTCTAACGAGTTATTCTTATTGGATGTTGCTAATCCAATATCTGATGAATTCTCTCGTTTGGTTCTAATGTGTCTTGTTCTCGAGCTCTGTAAACCAAAGCTCTGATACCAAATGTGACGAAAAGGAATTTCGCTCGATCCGAATCGATTGCTAAACCGACCAAGACCGTTCGAAACCCCTGATTGTTTTGAGAACACGACAAATTGGAATGCAAACAGAAGAACATTTCATTGCTTATTACAACAATTCCATCAGAATACAAGAATATTACAGAGTATGAATAAATATTACACAGAAAATAACAGAGATTCAAATTACATTTAAATACATCACAACGGAAAATAATACGAAACACAACTAGAAGTAATACACGGATGCAAAGCTTTCCGAGTATTGCTCCAGCTGTAAATCAGGATCCTGTGAATATAAATCTGCAAACCCAAAACTACCAGCTGCCCGTGTCAAAATAAGGGTACCCAGAGTTTAGGTTAAAACAATAAACTCCAGGTTAGTCATGTGACTGGTATGAGAACTAAAACAGTTATTAATCTTTATTTTAAAGTTAGGTAAATCAAGGGACCATGCCGTATAATACGGAACGGGTTTCCTCCCAAGAACACCAGTGCATAAAACAACAGCGCAATGCTAAATAAAGAAAAATGAAGCTATTATAAGACCCAGGTCCCATCACACAATACAACACAAGCCGGATGATAGGGTTTTCCCTTATAATAACCAAACATGCTTGGTATGTTAAAAACAAATCATTTGATACTATTATAAGTGTATAGTGTCAAAACAATTTCAATCATAAATATCAATCATAGACGGCATGGGTACCATATATCATGTCGCCATACTAGGCTCTACAATCAAAACCGCAAAGCCACGTATTGGAAGTTGGATTTCCATCTGTGAACCGAGGCAAAAGATAGTCCTCACCGATTCGAGATAATCTAGCCTACCATGTCTCAGGATCAGAGCTCGAGTGACCCTTGGATCGTCAGGGCCGGTCCACCGATGTGGATTAAACTTAAACCCTGGACACTACGTTTCCCCACCCTTTGAGGCGTAAATGAGCCAAATGACTCCATCGGCTCCACACAGTCACCGATATATCCGAGGCGCCTCGCAACAGCAACAACCACACAGGTGAAAATAATATAAATGTCAGGGATGGTAGGTCACTGACACCACCCTAGCTAGAAAGAAACACATGCCCTCCCTGATGTCCTCTCCCATTTCTGGTTCACAACCAGGGTGTGAGGCTCGCGAATCAACGCTACACAAAGCTATGCCACACAGGCGGTGCTTTGATCATCAACCACAAGACTTTTCTTTTCAACAGAAGCCTTGATCAATTGCCGCTTAGGCATGCCACGCAGGCAATTCACACCTTGAGACTGATGTCTATCGATATACAACCTCTGATCCCGTACGTCTCAGAGAAGGGTGAAGTAAGGGAATGAATTCCCCTTCACCAGGCAGATGTGTATTTAATAGAGATCGATCAACACGGAGTAAAATCCAATGTCAGACACACAGTCCATACAAGTTCGTTCTAGGTCTGAACGAAACCAGAGGCACCTTGTACCTCGCATATCCATCGATCTCCAAGTATGTCTGGACGATCACCAACTGATTCTCTCCTCTTGGGTGTACAGCCCAATCAAGATCATCAGTAATCACCCAAATGATGTGAAGACCTCCGGTCTTCGACCACCGTCTTCATCCTCGACACCACGTCGAATCAGTTATTCAGAATGGGATAAACCCGGTCTTTTTGAATAGCTCGTGTATATAATAAACAAGTGTTACACAAACACAACATACGCCTCAATCCAATTCAGAATATTCTTTTGTTCAAATATTCTTATACTTTGGGAAAGGTTCCCATTAATTTTATCAAAGATAAATTCTTTAAATTTATTCTTTAATCTTCTTTTGAATATCAATTCAAACTAGTCGGGATTAGCGAACCACACCGAAGTAATCATTTATTTTATTTCCCAATCCCAACCTATTCATCCCATGAAGTAAAACTGTTCATACTTCATATCTAACACCACGGTGTTATCGGTAAATTCAATTACCATTTCACGTTTAAATCTAATTAAAGATTTAACTATCGCCTGGAGCAAAATTGGTGATACTCCATTCTTGATCATTTCAATCTAATTAAAGATTCATTAAAACTCCACTTGGTTTTAATCTTCCCAAAAATCAATATTAATGATTGTTTAACTTGGGAAACCATATCCTGTCTTTAAATGGGTTAAAGAACCAATGTCATTTAAAACACGGTTTACTATAAACCCAAAATCACATTCTATTCCATTCCAATTTATTTTACTAAATTGGAAAACTTTACTTTGGAAAACCTCTTTTAAATCTTAACAAAAGATTTATAAATTCCAAATCACATTTCACTGTAAATCGGGTTAAAGAACAAATGTTGTTAAAACACAGTTCACGATAAACCCAATTCCCATTTGATATTAAATATAAGGCCCTGAATAGAAAATATATCGGCTTATATTCAATATCAAATTCTACGTCCAACAAATATCATATTGGAAATAACGATATAAATATATCTTTCAAATTTCCATAACAATATCTGTATAATCATGAAATCCAACATTGAAATATTCCAAAGTCAATTTCGATTCAAATCCATTCCAATTCAATTATTGGAAATTCTGGTTACTTTTAAAACCCATTCAAATCCAATTTATTTATTTAAAAATAAATAAATAATTATTCTAGTTCAAAACTAGTTCATTTCGATAAAAATCTATTTTCATCTTTTCAAATTTGGAATTCTTCATCTCAATTCTTCACAAATCATTTCTTATGATTTTACACAAATTATTACTATTTTTAATAATTTTATCAAGGCCCGTACAGTCGATTTCCATCAACGGTCATCGAACTGCACTTACAGCGACCTTTTCCAAATTTGATTTGGACATAATTCCAAATCCAACTATTAGATTTCAAATCTATAATATTTGTTAGAAAGCTCTTTTCGATATGAACCCAACGGTTCTGGTTTTAGGAGAATCCGACGGTCGGATCTCCCGTAATGTCCATTCGAAGTCAATGGTCGAAATTCGCGAACTACCGCAGCGCGACGTGTTTTATTCAAGCCATTATATATATATATAATATTATATATATTTCGTCGATTTTCTTTTAAAACGTATTATATAAATCGTTTTAAATTCGTTTTCAAAACGATTTCAACTTCATATTCAATTTCTAATCAAAATTGAATATTCCATATCATTAATCTATAAATGATAATATTTTCAAAACGTTATATTTTGAAATCACTTCCTTTTCTATATTCATTATAAAAATGAATAAAATCGATACAAATATCGTTCACGTCAAAATGACGTAAATCTAATCAACACGGCTTTTATTCAACCCATGAATATTCTCAACGCATGAGTGTTTTCTATTCAACACATGAATTTTTATTTCCATTCAACACATGAATTTATTTCTATTCAACACATGAATTTATTTCTATTCAACACATGAATTTATTTTTATAATATTTCTTATTTTCCAAATTGGAATGAGGCCCAATCAATTACCATATAACGTTAATTATATGGATTATCTACAACACATGTATATAATAGCAACGATAAATCATCAACCATCATCCAGAGTGCACCACACAACTGCATAAGCATTAAATATAAATAATTAACGCTTACACAGTCTGTCAACCCATCAATTGACATACAACTAAACAATCGAGATTAATGTACATCAAATATCATCCCAATACCCGTGTGGGGTTTCAAATCAACAAACACAGATTTTTATTTGTGCAGCTGGGCGATGTGTAAAATTTATCGTCCCAATCAATATCAGTCAAATGGGTGTACATAAACAAATCGTTTGATTTTTAATCGAATATATATTTTATTTCAACACATGAATATATATTTTATTTCTATTCTTTTTACTATTAAAGATCAAATCTTTCTACATAAAAAATTCAATCTTTTGTTATAAAAATTCGATCTTTCTATCTCTACTTCATATGAGAAAAATCACATCTTTTCTAACATAAAAATCATAGCTTTTATGAAGTGAAAATCACTTCTTTTCTAACATAAAAATAATCTTGCTACTTAAAAAAATATTTCCTTTCCTACTTATATAAATACATTCCTTTTTCTTTCTAACAATGAAAACCATACATTTAAAAAAATCTTAACCTTTCTATATTAAAGATTTAATCTTCTCTAAATAAAAAACTTACATCGTAGGGTTTCTATCACCAGAGAAAAGCACCACCAAACGATGGAGGAGCTCAGCAGATCGAGCAAGCTCACAGATCTGCGGTCTTCGGTGCGTCGGTGGCTTCGAGGGGTGTAGATTTTGGTGCGGTGGAGGGTGGTTTTTTTGCGTAGATCGAATAAGGGAAGGGGGGGTTTGCGTGGGGGTCTGCCGGAGAACTGGTTGGCGGAGGAGGGAGAAGAAGGTCAGAGGGGGGTGGGGGGCGTTCGAGATCCGCGGTGGTGGCTTCGGGGCTCGCACGCTGGGGGTGTGGGTTTAGGGTCTCGCGGTCTCGTCGATGGAGGAGGGGTGATGAAGGAAGGAGAGAGGAGAAGCAAAGGGGAGGGAGGAGAGAGGTTGCGGAGGAGGACGATGGACGTGGGTGGAGGAGCGATGGGCTCTGGTGAAGGAGGCGCCATTTTTTTGATTAGGGATTGTATTTTCTGATTGGAGAAAAAGTAAGGGGGGGTTTAAGGGAAAAAGGTTTATATTTTATTATTATTTTAGTTTCTATGAGTTGACTTTTATTGCAAACTCCGATTCAAACCCGACGACTGTCGTCCTAGCTAATTACCTCCGTTCCGAACACAATGGGATATGTATCGCAAGCCAATTCGACTGTTTTGATCAGTTTCCATCAAAATTAAATATAAATCATTATATTGAATTTTAAACGTACATTTCAATTTACTGGGGTTGCATACAAATTCTAAAAATTCTCGAAAAATTATTTCTAGCTTCGTATTGACGATACGGTCCTAACAAAACTAATTTCGTCGAATTCTGAGACCATTTGAAAAATGGTCATTTTTCAGTCGATTAAAATTAACGAAAACTGGTCAAACGCGTTTTCCTTTGCCGCGCTCATATATTAATTCAAAAAATTACGAATTTTGAAACCTAGCAATAACTTGACATCACGGATCCAACAAAAGTGTTTTCGTCGAAAACCGAGGTCGTTTGCAAAATTTCCATTTTTTAGGGCCAGAACTCCATAGTGACTATTCTGAATTTTCAACTGGACGTAACTTTTTATCCCCGCTATGAAATTTCAATTTTTCGGATTCGTTGGAAAGATATTCTAAAATAAATTCTAATATTTTCGGTTTCACCAAAATCCGGTTTATTTTGAATCCTGTACATTCATTTGAAATTTGAAATCGAATTTTCGAACAACCGCGCCATTTTCAATTCCTTTTATAATTAAAATAAGATATTTATATTCTAAAGACGATTCAAATAAATATATACGTTCTAATTCTATTCAAAATAAATTTCTCACCGTCATTATTTAAAATAATTCATTTTAAATATTCAAAATTCATCAAAATTGCCAAAATAAATTTTTTTAAATTGGCTCGAATTTCCGGGTTATTACATAAAACAAAATCTAAACAATGAAAACTCGATTTTTCTCTTCCATTAGAAAAATATTATCCAATAGATTCAGATGTTTCTTGTTTCGAGAAAATCCGACTAATATTGGATCCTATACAGCCGTTTAAAGTTCAAAACGCCATATTATGAACTACCACGCCGCTGCAGCTCATTTTATAATTAATTATAAATTAAATATATTAAACCGTTGTTTTATATCGAAAACGTTATTATAATTTCAACATAAACAATGTTAAACCATTTTAAAATGCCCAATCACTTTATACCGCAAATTCAACATTTTTCCCAATATTTTGGAATTAAAATATTATTGTATTATTAATATAATTAAATCTTCAAAATAAAATGGTTAAAATCGATTATTTAAATTCAAATCAATATATTTAAATAATAAAATAATTTAAATAATTGGTCATAAAATACGAGACGTTACATTCCTTCCCCCTTAAAAGAATTTCGTCCCCGAAATTGCTAAGATCGAAAGAACGCTACGACCTATTATCTTTACAAAAATATTTAGTTAAAACATGGTTTTATTTCCAAAACTAACCCTGATGTTTTAAAGCCAATTTATTTCAAATAACGAAAATTTTCAAAAATCTTCAGAAATTTTCTAACACCTTAAATTTTGGAAAAAATTTGGTTGAGTCTCCTCTGTACGGAGGGACATCTGCAATATTGCAGGTTTAAGAAATATATAAATACATTGACCAACACGGTCGGAAAAAATCAAAATCCAATCCAAAATTCAAATAAAAACCAAAATTTTATATTCTGCGTAGGCGTACCTTTTTGCGAGTGCTATTATGCAATAAGCAATATATTATACACGAGCTTGCTTAGTTATTTTGCAGCTCTATTCAAATTCGATTCAATTAACTCCAGAATTTCTCTTGGATGAATTTTTAAAGCTGAATTGGCTCCTCTACACCTGTTCTCAACTCAAATGAACTTCATTAGTCATCAAAACAATGTGAATTAGGTTCAAAATATATCATCCATTCCAACCAATTCTACACACAATTCAATCCACATGAGATTATAATTATAACCAAGTCTTATCAATCCTTTTACTTCTTTAATTATCCATTCAGATTCATTAGACTTTGATTCATTCATTGGTCCTCAGTCAGGTTTCAAATCAATATCCATACAACCAACTATACAATCTAAACAATTCATTGATTTCAAAATATTCCATTGACTTACTGTTTCCAAACGCAAGTCAACTTCTGAAATTTCCAAATATGATTACATCTTATACGTTTACTTTAACAAGTGTAAGTTAGATTAAATATTAATATTATCATTTACACATCCCATATTTGAGATTTCCTTTAAATATCCACTTAGATTCATTAAATTTGATTTTTTCCAACTTATTCATTTCAGATTGGTTTTCAACCAAGACTATCATATTCAGATTTATATTCAAGCAATCAACAACACAATCCAAACATAGCATTCAAATAAACATTAACAAATTCAATTGATTTCCCATATGATAATTATTTGTGGAAATCATCACTTTTATTGTTTTATAAAATAAATCAGGCAAAATAAATTTCAAAACTAATTTTATGTCAAATTACAAGTACGCGCTCTTATATATATACTCAAACTCAATCTAGGGTATTTCTAACCCTACCTCTATTGAGTAACACTACAGAGCCAAGCTTATCACTAAACCAATAGCTCTGATACCACTGTAATGACCAAAGGAAAAATTTGACGTTCGAATTTTCGACAGTAATACATCAACCCGTATTACTTGCCAAAAACCCAAGTATCGAATCCAGATTTTAAATAGAAAGAAGTTAGAGGGTGAGAAATAGAAAGAAAGAAATATTAGAATAGAAGAAAGAAGAAGAACATCACATCAGAATCTCACAGCGGAACACATTAAATAGAATATGTCAAAACTCTTTATACAAAAGAACTGTATATACATACCAATCATCATAGTACAACATATATATGTCAAAGAGGAAATAACTTTATATAACTAACGGTGAAGCGTCCTGCTTCGAGCTCCTGAAACTCCAAGCGAAACCTAACCTGGAAATATACTCGATCGGACCCGAGCACATTTGAAGCAAAGCAAAATTCACCGGGTCAGTCTGGAATACTTTCAGTGATAAATTCACAGCGCAAACAACTTGTTTAACTTTGGAAAATCCTTTTTGAAATAAAAGGATAATAGTAAGACCAGCCACACATAAACACATATGGTTTTTTTACCTTACTATAATCCAAAACATTTTTGAAATCATAATTTATTCTGATATTATAATAGTGTCTAAATGCAAATAAATAACAAACTAGCAGAACGCTTGCATCTCACGCTCCACATATATAGTATATAATCAAAACCGCGGGCGCTTATTGGAGATCAGATTCCAACTATGACAAGGTATGGAACCACCTGCCGATAGTGTATCTCTAGAGGTGAATACATTGGGTTCAACAAGAACGTCTTGCAACCTGGCCCACACATGACCGACCACTCATTTCGCTTTAGTTATCGAATGTATATCACCAACGGTTGGGATCAGCAACCATTTCCCGAAAAAGGTAAAACATCGATATATTAAAGAGGCAAAAGGAATTTCTCTAGATAGGTGATTATGCACCCTAAGGGACCGATCCACATAGTCATGCTGCCTGCCCGATTTTTGTCATTTCCCGATTGATGAGGCTTGAGGCTAGAATTTAACTTTTAAAACATATGGTCATCATTCACTTTGAATGCCACATTGTCAGATCTGTCAAAATCACTAATTGACGTCCACAAACACACTCTGGGTATAAAAGAAGTGCCCCTCTTTGCCACCAATTCGTTATATTTGTAAAAATCAACGTACGTGGTTTTTAAGGAAATACTCTGTCAGACATTCGTCTATACAAGTCATCCAGGTACAGGATGAACCGAAGGCACTCTCCTACCACATCCAATATAGGAGTCACCCATGGATCAGTAGCGAGAAGTCCTTGCAAATCCTTAGATTTCAACCACGACAGAATCACAAACCAAATAACTCCGGTTGCAAGCCAGAGAAATTCGACAAGTAGTCCTTCTGCTTATGAAGATCCACGGTCTTCGATTGCTCTATCTTCAATTACCATCTTCACGTATTTGTTGGTTCGAAATGGTTTTCGAATATAATTTCGATCCCGATCTTTCCATACCAACAATCGTATTGGTCAGGTTTTGACAGTCGGTGATTTAACTATCAAAGAACAAATGTGTGAGTAAAATGAGTTTGCTGATTCAGTACTTGGCACTCCTTGGCCTATTTACAAATAAATAAATGGTAAATCAACTTTTAATTCTTTCAATATAATTAAACCTTATATTTATTCTCAATTATAACAAAAACTATTTTAAATAATTTAGAGCATGTATATATGCATATACCCAGCTTTCCATTTCTTTTGGAAATATCGATTTATTTCTTAAAAACCTTTTTCCCTTTTTCTTTATATTCGAGTATCTCGATATATACATATATATATATTATACTTATTGGTATTAACATGTTACCAATTCTTATATGACAAGGCAAATGTCGACTTATATAATTTAAGCCAATATTTTATTTACATTGCAGCTAATATTGTAGTATTCTTTATATTCCAAAATCTCGCATTAATGTCCAATGTTCTTCGTATAGGATAAAACCAATTTCAACACCTTTACTCATTCCAAACTAATACCATTCCTCGATAATAGTGAAGCCGTTCAAGTTGGGGTATTTTATTTACCTCTCATACCTTGATTGACAACATTCTCATTTCAGAATAATATTAGTTTGTCACTTGACTACTCATATTAAAATCTCATTTCCCCTTTTTTACTCCAAATCTGGTTTTATAATCCGTTTCTTGTATTTGAAATCCTTGTTCAATAATCTATTTACTTAATTTGTTTGATTAAGTAAATGTCCACAAAACACCACCTTTAACTTATATCATTATTTCGCTTATACATTTTGATTTATAATAAAAACCCCTCGTCAAATAATTTGATTCCATCTACTTGGGCATTTATATCTTGGGTTTGAAATCCATTTACCATCTCCTTTATAACAAGACCTCATTACTTGGAATCTATTTCCAAAAACCATTTACCAATTTTTTTTCACAAAACTATCTTATGTTTTTTCCTTTGCATTGGAATTCTTATTCAATTACAGTGTTGACTTGATTCAATGCTTTAACCTTTAAAGCCATTACTTTGGTTTTAAAAACCTCATTTTTAAACTTTGCTTGGATTTCTTCCTTAATACTTGTAATAATCCATTTACCACCTTTTTACAATTTCTTATATTTTATTCTGAAACCATCACTATATTTCAGTCTATCTCTAATCTATTAACCAATTTTCATTCAATTTGAATTCGCTTTACTTAATTTACAAATTAAGGAAAAACCTTATTTAAAATCCCCACATTTACTTACCAATTCCATTTATCCCCTCGTTTGAAACTTTAATTATAAATCTCTTATCACCTCTTTGATCAAACCATAATGCCACTTACTCATTCCCTAATTGAATTCCAATCAAAAGTCCTTTCTCTTATTATTATTAATTAAAATAATAATTAACTTTAACATTAATTACTACATTAAAATAGTTAACTCTGCTATTAATTGAAAATAAGATAATTATCACTTTTAAAGGCTGATTAAATAATAATTTACTTTATAAACACTAACCAATTCGATAATTACCTTGGATTATAGTTAATCGAAGATTAACTAATATTTTACACTAACCATTCAATAATTTCCTTAATTTATAGTTAATCAAAGATTAACTAATATTTTGCATCACTTTTTAAATTTAACGAACACCCGGAAAAATTTACATCCAATTAATCCCATTACCAATTTCATTTAAAAACGGTTGATTTTATCAATCGTACATATCAGTTAGCAGTTAACTGATTTCATTTGTCATTTCCCTTATAAATTAATTAAACAACTTAATTAATTTAAAAACATTACTTAATTGTTTTAAAACAATTATTCTATTTTACCAACCCGTATGTGCATCCTTGGGTTTCTTCTTTTATCTTGCATAAACCAATTCAATAATTTCTCTTACAAACTCGATTTAAAATATTTATTTATAAATTTCTAATTTAATTATTTATATAAATAACTGGAAAACTTCAATTTAGTTAAAATAATAATTTATAACTTTAAACTATGTCAATCCATCTGATGGATGACCGATGTTTAAAACATCTTTTAGGCCATTCACTGCCAATTACCCAATCAATACTGTCGATTGATTTTAATTACAACAATGATGAATTCTATTCAACCATCAACATTGAACAGGTTCTAGTGTCAGTCAGTGTGAACAATTCATATACGCACTACAAATAAAAATACAGTTTATTTGAGGAATCGGCGGATCCCTCCAACCTGTCCTTCCCTGCATTATAGATAACATTTGATAATAATATACGAATTAAATTTTCAATAATATGATGTATCTAAAATGACAAAATATAATTAACGGCAAACAATCAAACAAATAAACAACCAATTAACATCCATAACGTCCAATCAACCAATTTATACTGTTAACGATAGATTATATTTTAATATGAATTTACCACATCATAGAATTCCAGAAGGTGTGAGAATTAACTCACCAGTTTTATTTCGGTTGACAGTTGCCTCTTTTGCTTCATTTAATTTTAAACAAACATTTAAAATTATTTGAAATTCCTACTGCGTCCAACTGATTCCCAGTCAGCACCATCACCTCGGCCTTGTCCCTACGATCCCAACGGATCCAGTTTCACTGAATTTCGTTAACGAATGAATAAGTTATCGCATTTATTAGTTATAACTATTTAAACAAATCATAAATAATTAATTTATCACCTTAATTACTTTTAGACCTAATCCACCCCACTAATCATGCCACGTCAGCCTCCATCTACTATTCAACTATGTGATTTTATTATCTGGAATTCCTGAAACCCGATCTCGCTTCTCAACCCTCCTTCTCTTCAAAAACGCCACTTCGTCACAAGAAATCGACTCCCAGCACCGCCTCTGGCCTATCTAAGACCCCCATCACCTGACTGTGACGACCGCCCTTCCAAGAACCACTGTTTCCCAAAAGCCCGGGCCTCATAACTCACTACAGCTGCCAGATCGTAGGGATGACCGGAATCCATAAATCGAGCAAATCCCACTGCCACAGACTGACTTAGACCACCGAATCACCGCCATCGCAACGGCCATCCTCCACCGCTTCATCCCCATTCAGACCATGACCGTGAAACCCCTTCCAGAGCCTCATATCGATGGATTTCCGACCGTTACTCCAAAATTAATCCCCCAAAAACTGTTCTCCGTTCAACTCCATGCCGCGACCTTCTCCGACAACTAGAGATCACCCAACCATTGGCAAAACAAAGCCTGGCTTCTCCTCTTCATCCTCCCACCGGTCTAGGCTTCTGAAATCGACCACAACTCCTCCACTCAGCCAAAGAACAGAGCTAACCTTTCGCGTTTAACTGCTTCCAACGACCCCCACAGTCCACCGTTCGCTCTGAAATTTTGACTGGAGATAGACATCATCCCGATCTCCAACTTAGCTTCAGATCCCTCTAGCAAATTCCCAACAGATTTAAAGATATAAATTAATTTAGTTTTAGTGGTTAAACTGCAAAAATGAAGGTGATGGACAGGAAATGGTTGGGATTTCTGGTTTTGGGCTGAGATTTAGAGGGTATAAATAAGTGGAAATAATATTTATTTATGTTAATGTGACGAACGATATTATTTTTCGTGTCTATCGCAATTTCGAACACTGTTTATTGGCTCATGTGCTCACATACAAACCCTGTTCGTGATAAAAATGGACGACATAGTATAATTTCATTTTACGGTCCTAACGGAACTTGTTTCGTCGAATTTCGAGCCCGTTTGCTCAAATGGCGCTCATTCAAGTCCAAATGATCGTTTTATTTGCATTTTATTTTGCCACGCTCATAGAATAACTCGATTTACGTGAAAATTGAAATCTAGCAATAATTAGCTATGGTGGTTCCAATAAAATTTGTTTTGTCGAAAACGGAGGTCGTTTGAATAAAGTCCCTTTTGAACTGCCCAATTCAAATTAAAATAAACCAATTTTATAATATCTCAATGTAATATAAATAAAATATTGTTATTGGTCATACACGAGCAGAATTTCATACACTACCAAAATATAATATCTCGGGTTGAATTTCAAGCCAAATCAATATTTAGAAAAATAAAAAGCCTTTGTTTTATATAAATAAATCGCTATAATATATAAACGAATTCTATAGCACTATTATAAAATTTGATTTGGGCATTAAACAAAATCTACACTATGAAAACTGGATTTTTTTCTACGATTAGAAAAATATTATCCAATAGATTCATACGTTTCTTTTTTCGAGAAAATCCGACTAATATTGGATCCTGTACAGTCGTTTAAAGTTCAAAATGCCATATTACGAACTACCGCGCCGCTGCAGCTCGTTTTATAATTAAATTATAAATTAAATATATTAAACCGTTGTTTTATATCGAAAATGTTATTATAATTTCAACATAAACAATGTTAAACCATTTTAAATTGCCTGATCACTTTATACTACTAATTCAACATTTTCCCCAATATTTTGGAATTAAAATATTATTATATTATTAATATAATTAAATCTTCAAAATAAGATGGTTAAAATCGATTATTTAAATTCAAATCAACATATTTAAGTAATAAAATAATTTAAATAATTGGTCAGAAAATATAGGACGTTAAAGATTAGTTTAGGAAAATCCTAATTCAAGATCTGGAGGAAAAGAACGTGTATTAATAAAGAAGTTGTTTAGAATTCTGTTCTAAGTAAGGTAAATTCTTCAATTTGGTCATTTCAAATTCCTCCTCTTTCTTCCCTTTTTCTTTCAGGTGAGAATTATGGATCCATGATTATTTATGTTCTAAATTCAGTTAGGAGAACCATAGAATGCTAGGTGTGAACCAGGTTCATGAATTGGAATGCAATTAGGTGAGTGGATTTAAGTTATACCTTTTTGATAATGGTATGTTTATCGTTTGACATTCCCCGTTAATGTGCATAGTAAATATACTGAAATGTAAACCTGCTGAAATGAGTAAATCTGTTGAAATGTTAATATGTTGCAATGTTAATATGTTAAAACGTTATATGTTGAATTGTTAATATGTGGCAATGTATAAACTTGTTAAAATATGTGGAAACGATGACTGTTGTATATACACATGTTCTAATAACTTGTTAATCGGATGTTGTAAGTTAAGTTACAAAGAAATTAGGATAATTACGTGCTAATTTGTGACATATTATGTACTGGAACCCTTAACTGTAAGAAATGGGATAATTACATGTTAATTTATTAGATTGGAATAATTTCTTGGTTAAATGATTCCATGTTAAAATAGAATTAATTTCATGTTAGGAAGAACATGTGACATGATAATTTGAAAACGGACTTAATATGATATTAAGTGTGACATGTAAAATAGATTACAGCAAAATTTGGAAAAACAAATAAGCCTAAATTTACAGTAAATAGAAAACTGTAACCGCACTTAGACACAAGGTTAAATTCAACATATGGTAGAAGTCTATCAGGAACCGCCCGACAAATTCAGTATCCACAAGTTGTTAATTTAATATGACGGGTCTAGTGTGTAAATATACATGTGACGGTGCTAAGACACGAGATTAAGTCCAACTTGTGGTAGAAGTCAGTCCGGAACCGCGTGACAAATGCAACATCCACAAGTGGTCGGCTTAATGTGAGAGGTCTAGTGCATAAACATACATATGAATATATGTATATTAAAAGATAGGAATAAATGATACTAATTGTGATTAATGGTAATTAATGGATAAGAATGAAAGTTACAACAATAAAAGAAATGGAATGAACGATGAATGATAATAACCTATTATGAATAAACCTGAAGGGGAAAAGGAAAGATAATAGGTAGGCTTGTCCTAGGGACAAGTGGAAATTATAACTTAGGTTATAATAAAAAAATAGAGGGAAAGTGATAACTTATGTAATGAAATAAGTTGTACTTAATTATAAATTAAGTAATCAAAAAATTTGGGAACATGAAACCCATTGTTCATAATAAGTAGAGAAAAAGGGGGATAACTTATCAAATAAAATAAGTTGTACTTAATTATAAATTAAGTAATCTATAAACTTGAAACTGCAAGAAAATCTATCTTTAATTACATTTATTGGCGGCGTTTATAGTGTGACTGCAACCATTGCTATTATTTCATTTTGTTTGTTTGTTTTGATCCAATGTTAAAGATATCAAATTTTGCCACTTTTTCTGCCAATTAAGTTAAAACTCGTCATGTTTTCCCTCGTCATTTCCTGTTTTCCCTCTTTCTTCGAAATCTCCCTCATCTCGCTTAAAATTCTATGCTCCCCTCTTTTCATCTTCCAGAAATGCACCCTACTTTGTCGAATTGCTCCCATCACGTTGCCTCGTCGATCTGCTCCTCTCCACTTCTTCAATGAGGACCACTACTCCTCGTCGATTTGGTCTCTCCCGCTTTGTTCACAAGCCCTAGATCTACAAATCGAGGTAATCGTTATTTTTTTTAGGTACAAATTGATGTTTTTTTCTTTTTTTAGGAATTGAGATATTATTACTTGTTAATTAAGCTGAAAACCTAATGATTTTTGCTTTTGTACTCAAACGCCATGCTTATTGCTTTTAATCAGATGTAGAAAAAAATCCCCTTTATTTTGTTCAATACGGATATTATATTTGGTATAATATTATTATTCCTAACTTCAATAAAAATAAAAAATTACGGGGTAAACCAAATAAAACTGGTTACCACCTTAGGGATTCAAACGAACATCTAAATAGAAATAGGAAATAATATTTTTCCATCGAGATAAGCTTATTTTGAATTGTTGCTAATACAAGTTTCTTTATATTTAACTCACATAGCAACGAGCTCAAGCAGAGGAATCCATCTCACAATTCCTGGAATGTACCAACTGATTCATATTTAAAGTAAATGGATGTACATTTGAAAACAAGATGGATGGCAGAATGTGTACAAGATTCCTGTTGAAGTAATGGAAACTTGAAAGTATAAGAGTATATAAACTACACCAATTAATTCCATCTTATAGCAATGTTAAATTATATACATGTATATCTTTGTAATGAATGAAATACGAAGTTAATCATAGACCACATTTTTCACTGTGTTTTTCGACTTGTATTTGCAAGTTATTCTGGTTGTGACTCCACTCTTTCAGTTTAATTTTAACTTGTTTTGGACATGAAGTGGATTATGTTAATGATTTCGTACTTGAGGAGACATCAAATAATCTCCAATCATCGCTTTGTAATCATCACATAACACTACAAATTAAAATATTCGAATGATTTCACCTGTTCTATTTTCCATTATGAACTAGCCAAAAGTTATATGAGAACGATAATTTGACATTTCTGCTAGTGTTATTATGCTACAGCTTCAGACTAAGGAAATTTAGCGAACCAGTCATAATTCACTAGTACTTTATCAAGTTTAAACCTTGTTCCTTTATGGGTATTGGAAAATGATTGTATTCCATGATTTAGTGATTTTTGAGTTGCTCGGATGTTGTGTTTAGATTTGCTTCTCCACAATAAACTTATATTTTTCCTTTGCAATAGTTTGCTCGCACGGTGATCCGAACTATAAGCAAAGATTTAACAATGCAACGCGGGCCTCCAATGCAGAATTTGATGCAGATTCAAATTCTAGTTTCAGTGAAGGCCAAAAGGGTATGTTATATCTTCTGCATTTTTTCTATTAATCTATTTGTTTCCCTTTGAACTTGTACTTGCATTCTTTACGTAAAATAAATGGCTCTTTTGTGAAGACCCGTAACTTCCCCGTAAAGGAAAGCGTCGGATAGTTCGAGAACAAGCCACAACTGAACGCATACAGAAGAACATTTCATTGTATATTACAACAATGCATCAGATTACAAGAATATACAGAGTATAAAAGAATAAATATTACACAGAAATATCAGAGATTTAAATTACATTCAAATACATAGCAGCGGAAAATAATACACTACACAACTAGAAGTAGATATACGGATACAAGGCTTTCCGGATATCGTTCCAGCTGTAAACCAGGATCCTGTGAATATAAATCTGCAAAACCAAAACTACTAGCTGCCCGTGTCGAAAATAAGGGCACCCAGAGTTTAGGTTAAAACAATAAACTCCAGGTCAGTCATGTGACTGGTGTGAGAACTAAAACAGTTATTAATCTTTATTTCAAATCATTAGGTAAATCAAGGGACCACGCCGTATAACACGGAACGGGTTTCCTCCCAAGAATACCAGTGCATAAAACGAACAGCGCAATGCTAAATAAAGAAAAATGAAGCTGTTATAAGACCCAGGTCCCATCACACAATGCAACGCAGTCGAGGATAGGGTTTTCCCTTATAACAGCCAAAGAATGCTTGATACGTTTAAAACAAATCATTTGATACTATTATAAGTGCATAGTGTATAAAACACTTCAAATCATAAGTATCAATCATAGGCGGCATGAATGCCCCATACCACTATGTCGCCATATATAGGTTATACAATCAAAATCGCAAAGTCACGTATTTGGAAATTGGGTTTCCATCTATGAACCGAGGCTAGGGGCAAGATCCTCAACCGATTCGAGACGCTCTAGCCCGCCCCTCAGGCAAGTACTCTGTCAAGCCTTTGGATCGTCAGGGCCGGTCCACCGATGTGGATTAAAATTCCTGAACACTACGTTTCCCCACCCTATGGGGTGTAAGTCTGGTCCGTCAGCCGACCAGAATGCATTCGGCCGAAACCGATATAACCGAGGCGCCTCGCAACAGCAACAACCACATAAGTCAAACTCGTCAGGGCGTGTAAAACCACTGACGCCACTTCTAGCTAGAAAGAAACGCAAGTCCTCCCTGAGGTCCGTCTCCCGTTTTTGGTTCATACCTGGTGTGAAACACGCGAGGTAAACGTTACACAAAGCTACGCCACAAAGGCCGTGCTTTGATCATCACCACAAGACTTTGCTTTTCAACAGAAGCCTTGATCATTTGCATCTTAGCATGCCACACAGGCAAACCATCCTATGCAACCGATATCAGTCACACAGAATGAAATCCGATGTCAGACACACAGTCCATTTACAAGTCCGTTCTGGGTCTGAACGAAACCGGAGGCACCTAGTACCCCGCATATCCATCGATCTCCAAGTACGTCTGGACGATCAACAACTGTTTCCATCTTCTTGGGTGTACAGCCCAATCAAGATCATCAGTTATCACCCAAACGACGTGAAGACCTCCGGTCTTCGACCATCGTCTTCATCTTCGACTTATCGTCGTATCAGTTATTCAGAATGGGATAAACCCGGTCTTTCCGAATAACTCTCGTATATATTATAAAAGTGTTACACAAACACAACATACGCCTCATTCCAACTCATTAGTCATTAACCGTAAATTAACCAAGAGAATAATTCCCCAAATATTAACCCCGAAGGCCGAAACCAACATCAGATCAATATCCAGAAAACCATTCTACTTAGCTAACCGACAGTTAGTTTCTAAATTTCACGTTCAAATCTAATTAAAGATTTAACTATCGCCTGGAGCAAAACTGGTGATACTCCATTCTCGATCTTCTCAATCTAATTAAAGATTCATTAAAACTCCACTTAGTTTTAATTTGTGACTGGGTTAAAGAATCAGTGTCATTTAAAACACGGTTCACGATAAACCCAAAGTCACATCCCATTAATTATCGGGTTAAAGAACAAGTGTTATTTAAAACACTGTTCACGATAAACCCAAAAATCAATATCAATTCAATTCCAATTAAATATTATTTAATTGGTACACTTCATTAAATCTAAATAAAAAGATTTAATCTTTTCTCAACTGGGTTCAAGAACAGTGTTAGTGAAGACACCATTCACGACAAACCCAAATCACATTCATTAATTATCGGGTTAAAGAACAAGTGTTATTTAAAACACTGTTCACGATAAACCCAAAAATCAATATCAATTCAATTCCAATTAAATATTATTTAATTGGTACACTTCATTAAATCTAAATAAAAAGATTTAATCTTTTCTCAACTGGGTTCAAGAACAGTGTTAGTGAAGACACCATTCACGACAAACCCAAATCACATTCATTAATTATCGGGTTAAAGAACAAGTGTTATTTAAAACACTGTTCACGATAAACCCAAAAATCAATATCAATTCAATTCCAATTAAATATTATTTAATTGGTACACTTCATTAAATCTAAATAAAAAGATTTAATCTTTTCTCAACTGGGTTCAAGAACAGTGTTAGTGAAGACACCATTCACGACAAACCCAAATCACATTTGATATTCAATATAAGGCTCTGAATAGAAAATATATCGGCTTATATTCAATATCAAATTCTACGATTAACAAATGTCGTATTGGAAATAACGATATAAATATATATCTTTCAAATTTCCGTAACAACATCCGTATAATCACAAATTCCAACATCGAAATATTCCGAAGACAATTTCGATTTAAATCCACTCCAACGCAATCATTGGAAATTTTGGTTATTTTCAAAACCCTTTTCAAATTCAATTTATTTATTTAAAAATAAATAGAATTATAATTCTAGTTCAAAACTAGTTCATTTCGATAAAAATCTATTTTTATCTTTTCAAATAGGGAGTTTTTCATCCCAATTCTTTCTAAATCATTTCTTATGATTTTACACAAATTATTACTATTTTTAATAATTTTATCAAGGCCCGTACAGTCGATTTCCATCAATGGCCATCGAACTGCACTTACAGCGACCTTTTTCGAATTTGATTTGGACATAATTCCAAATCCAACCGTTAGATTTCAAATTTCTAATTTTCATTAGAAAGCTCTTTTCGATACGAACCCAACGGTTCCGGTTTTAGGAGAATCCGACGGTCGGATCTCCCGCAATGTCCGTTTGAAATGAATGGTCGAAATTCACGAACTGCCGCGGCGCGGCGCGTTCTATTCAGGCCATTATATTATATATAATATATATATAATATATATATTTCGTCGATTTCTATTTAAAACGAATTATATAAATAGTTTTGAATTCGTTTCAAAAACATTTTCAACTTCCATTTCAATTCAAATCAAAATTGAATTTTTCTTTATAAATTCGTTTTAAAATCCATTTCTATTCAATTCAAATTTCAATTCAATTTGAATTCATTTCACTTCGCTTTCAATTTAATTTGAATTCGTTTTCAATTCAATTCATTCCGAAATCGTTTTCAATTCAAATCATTTCGAAATCGTTTTCAATTCAATTCATTTCGAAATCGTTTTCAATTCAATTCATTTCGAAATCGTTTTCAATTCAATTCATTTCGAAATCGTTTTCAATTCAATTCATTTCGAAATCGTTTTCAATTCAATTCATTTCGAAATCGTTTTCAATTCAATTCATTTCGAAATCGTTTTCACTTCAATTCATTTCGAAATCGTTTTCAATTCAATTCATTTCAAAATATTCGATTTCGAAATCACTTTTCCATATTCATTTTAAAATGAATAAAATCGATATAAATATCGTTCACGTCAAAATGGCGTCAATCTAATCAACACGGCTTCATAAATTTCTATTTTCAAAATAGTTGTTATTATCAAAATATTTCGTTCAACACATGACCAATCTCAATGAATGAGTACTGTCAACGCATGAACTTTTATTTTATATTATTCTTTGTTCTTCAAATTGGAATGAGGCCCAATCAATTTCCATATAGAATTAATTATATGGATTCTCATACATCACATGTATATAATAGCATTGAAAAATAATCAACCATCAACCAAAGTGCACTACACTGTATAAGCATCAAATATAGATATCTAACGCTTATAACAGCCTGTCAATCCATCGATCGACATATTTAATCAATCAGGATGAGTGAACTGCATATTTCATCCTAACACCCGTGTGGGGTTTTCAAACAATCAAACACGGATTTTATTTGTGCAGTTGGGCGATGTGTAAAATTTATCGTCCCAATCAATGTCCTTTAAATAAGTGTACATAAACAAACCGCCTGGTTTGTAAATGAATATTTATTTATTCACATTCACGTTAAAAATTATATTTTTAACGACAAAACATTTTATTCCAACATATGAATTTCTATTCAATTCAATCTTTAAATAAAATGATATTTTTATTTTTCTAACACATTTTAGAAAATTTCGGCGGCATAACGGCACGATACTAGAAACGGGACAAGGCCTAGCCTTATCCCCGGTCTAGTGAAGGCCCACGCCATTCACACATCAATCATATCAATTTCATCTCACCAAACAATTCAATTCAAACAAATAACTCAACTAATCTATGCAACCAAACAAACAAGTCCATGGTCTGTGGACGATTGTGTCGGGTGCTACTAAGCACCGTCTGCATCCTAGTATATACATATATATAACTAGAAAGGAAATAGAAAGGTGAGAAATTCTCACAATAAGCTATCCAATCATCTTGACTCTTCTTTTGCAGAAGTCTTCGTCGTTTCGCCTTTTTGTCACCTTCGTTGCTGCTTCCACTACATACGTAAAAATCACATTTTTACTTCGCTATTCAATATATAAAAATCGAATTTTTATTCTAAAGTTCAATATATAAAAATCGAATTTTTATTTCAAAGTTCAATATATAAAAATCGAATTTTTATTTCAAAGTTCAATATATAAAAATCGAATTTTTATTTCAAAGTTCAATATATAAAAATCGAATTTTTATTTCAAAGTTCAATATATAAAAATCGAATTTTTATTTCAAAGTTCAATATATAAAAATCGAATTTTTATTCTAAAGTTCAATATATAAAAATCGAATTTTTATTTCAAAGTTCAATATATAAAAATCGAATTTTTATTTCAAAGTTCAATATATAAAAATCGAATTTTTATTTCAAAGTTCAATATATAAAAATCGAATTTTTATTTCAAAGTTCAATATATAAAAATCGAATTTTTATTCTAAAGTTCAATATATAAAAATCGAATTTTTATTTCAAAGTTCAATATATAAAAATCGAATTTTTATTTCAAAGTTCAATATATAAAAATCGAATTTTTATTTCAAAGTTCAATATATAAAAATCGAATTTTTATTTCAAAGTTCAATATATAAAAATCGAATTTTTATTTCAAAGTTCAATATATAAAAATCGAATTTTTATTCTAAAGTTCAATATATAAAAATCGAATTTTTATTTCAAAGTTCAATATATAAAAATCGAATTTTTATTTCAAAGTTCAATATATAAAAATCGAATTTTTATTCTAACGCTATATATATATTTACATATATATATATACATATATATAATCCCATTCTTATACTATGTTTATATTTTAAAAATGTGATATTTCTATTTTTAAAAACAATTTTATTTTCTCTTTTAATCTAATCTTTCCATTTTAGAAATAATCCGATCTTTTCATATTTAAAAAAAAACCGTTCTTTGCATATTTAAAATCTTGCAATTTTATATTCCTAAAATCATGCCATTTTATATTTCAAAAACTGATTTTTTTAAAACAATGTATCATTATTTTTAAACTGATTTTAAACAATGGAAATTTATATAATAAAACTGTTTTAAACAATGTAGATTTATATAAATCTGTACCTCAGTTAATTGATTCGAGACTTGGTTTCGAAATCCTGTTCAATCGGTGAATCATGGCCGAGATCAGACCGCTCCAGGTTGTCGAGCGTTGAAGGAGCTTCCAGGCGCTGGCTCGATGGTGAACTCGGAGTCCTGGTGGCTCAGTGGTGCTCGGTGGTGTCGGGTTTGCTCGCGAGAGGTGAAGAGAGGCCAGGGGAAGAAGGAGAGGGGGGAAGTAGAGATAGACGGGGGAGGAGATGAGGTGGTGCGGTGGAGCGTTGGTGGAGGATGGAGGAGGCGGAGCGGTGCTCGTGGGGGAGGGGCGCGATCGAATTGATTTGGGGTTTTTTTTTTTTTTTTTTTTTTCTGAATGAGGAACGGGGGGGCCTGGGTAGTTAAGGGTTTTTTTTTTTTTTTTTTTTTTTTAATTATTTTATTTTTATAAAAAGTTGACTTTTACATACGACCTCTAAACGAGGTCCACCGCCTGTCGTCCATAGCGTTTTACCCCCATTCCGAACACAATGGGATATGTATCGCAAGCTGATTTGATCGTTTGAATCAGTTTCCGTTCAATTTACATTTAAATCACTATATTGCATTTTAAACGTACATTTCAAATTACCGGGGTCACATACTAACTAGAAAAATTCCAGAAAAATATTTTCTAGCTTCGTATCGACGATACGGTCCTAACAAAACTAGTTTCGTCGAATTCTGAGATCGTTTGAAAAATGGCCAATTTCCAGTCGATTAAAATCAACTGAAACTGGTCAAACGCGTTTTCCTTTGCCACGCTCACATATTGATTCGAAAAATTATGAAATTTGAAACCTAGCAATAACTTAACTTCACGGACCCAACAAAACTGGTTTCGTCGAAATCCGAGGTCGTTTGCAAAATTGCTATTTTTAAGGGCCTTATATATATAAAAATATATATAAATTCCACAGCGACTATTTCTAATTTTAAACTGGACATATCTTATCATTTCTAAGATGAAATCTCAGTTTGTTAACTTCGCTACAAAGATATAGTTATACAGATTCAAACATTTCTTGTTTCGTTCAATTCTGACTTATATTGAATTCTGTATATTCATTTGAAATTAGAAATCGAATTTTCGAACTACCGCGCCATTTTCAATTCTATTTATAATTATATATAAATATTATATATTCTAACGACGACGCGTATAATATATACGTTCGAATTCTATTCAAAATAAATTTTCCGTTGATATTATTTAAAATAATTCATTTTAAATAATCAAAATTCGCTAAAATTGCCAAAATAAAATTTTCAAACTGGCTCGCATTTTACGGGTTGTTACATCTTTCAAGCTATTTAGAAATCTGAATTTATATGTTGGCTCCGCTATACATAAAGAAAATGAAGGCAACATGTAAAGAAGGATAGAAAATGTACACTTGCACAAGGCATAGAAAATCAAAAGAAGTGTTGTATAATATTAGGTGAATGACAATATATATGGCACCGTTAGTTTTGAAAGTTCATGATCTGTTGGTACAAATATTAAATTGGCATGTAACCCTGCTGCACAGCATGCGTGCATACTTATATTATTCTATAGAAAATAATAAAGAAGCTAAAAGATAAGGAAAATATAAATAAACCAAACTCAGTGGAAAAATCAAGGAGCCTACACAAACACTAACTAATTGATCCCGTATGTTTGTTTGGCCTACACCTGCTACAGTACAAGTTATATATGGTTCTATGTATTCGAAACAGGGAGACTGAATCAAACCCAATAGTCGAGTGTGGAAAGAAAGAAAAGAGGATGAATAAGACTAAATCATTAATAAGGAAATTGGTTGAATAAATGGACAAGTTTCATGCAATGCAATACTAAAAATTATTAATGAAAAAGGTGTAAACACAGGCATGCATGTTACTTAATGTTTGAAAAATGTGTGAAGCAGCTATGTTGTATATATAAATCGATCTATGTATCTACATCGACCTAAATATTACAAACAAAACATAGGTTTAACCCACAAGATCAAATAGTCAATTGCTCATCTAATTAATCAAGGAAGAAAGAAAAAATAAAATGAAATGGAGTACTAAGCATATAAAATTGAAAAACTAGGGCTACAGATATTACTGTTCATCATATTCATATCTTAGTAAGTATGATTGGCTATCTGCTAATGATGAAACCAAGCCTAAGCTCAATCTGAACTGCAAAGAAAATGAGGGAAGCAGAGCCAGGGGCTGCAATAGACTGTTCCAGGAATGACACAACTTACTTGGATGTAATTGTCATTGATGGAACTCCCATGTGTGAGTGCTACTATTAGGCTTTCTGATTATGCTTTAGGTATTGTGTCATCAGTTACATGTGTACTCCGTTCTATCAAATTCGATAATAGTAGTGTACATGTGGTTGCAGTTGACAGAGGAAACGACAGTTGATTTTGGGTTTTGTGGACGTGTAAAGGCGATCACGGTTGTTGAAGGGATTTGCGATACAAGGACAGGAATTGAGTGTGAATTTACGAGGAGTTCACAAATTGGGTAATGGTGAGGGATGGTTCTATTTTGGGGAAAATTGAGGTCCTGATTGGCGATTGGGATTGAGGTGAAGGTGAAGTGGCAGTTTATGAGAAAGGTGGTTTGCAGAGATGCTTGCGGAGTTGAGGGTCGATGCAATAAAGCGAGGCACAGGTCTGATACCCACTATGTTCGGCATGAGGGTGGCAGTTTGTAGGTTTGATGAAGCGAAGTAAGGTCTGTTTGAAAGGAGATTTGTCAAAGTCCAGAGGTTCAGGGTGTTTTTTGTAGTGGCATGAAGTGCAATTAAGCTGTTAATGGAGGAGATTGATGTGAAGTTTGGAAGTGTGACTGTCGTTGAAGTTGCTGGTGTCTTTTATGGGTACCTATTGGTTTGAGATGGTGATGTGTTCTTAAGGATGGCTCATGGAAGAGGATTAATGGTGGGAGGCAGTTTGCAGACAAGGCAGTGTAATTTAATGCGTGGTTTCATGCAGATGAAGGATGTAGCAGTATTGAGCGCATACCGATTAACCATATTGTTGTGATGAAGTAGCTGATGGAAACGAGTCAGAGGAGTCGGTGTGCAGGTAAAAATTATTACCTACGCAAACAAAATAGTGTACAGGTAAACAAAAATAAAAAACAATATTGATAATAGTGTACGGGCTAACAAATATTTTAATCAATGTAACCCATAACAAATATTTTAATCATAGTTGTAAACAATTTAATCCATAAAATTTGGATCCTCTTTTTTCTTTTTTCGCTCCTCTCAAAAATGGCAGTCAAAAGTCTGCTCCTCTTGAGCCTCTCAAAACCGACCTCTCCTCTCTGTACCAACCACATCGTTAATCCCACCACCAACCCCTATTCTCAACCTCCTTCTCCTCAATCTGTCCCTCCCCTTCTTTACCTCCTTATCCATGCCCCACAATTTTCCCTTCGTCCTTACTACCAGATCTACCTCCTCCGCTAACTTCCTACCCACCTACGAATCAAATCCCGCCTTTACCTGAACCCCCACCTCCAAGCCAAGCCTGTGCTCCAACTCCTCCTTGAAAATGGTCCACGCTCTTTGCGGCTAAACATAGAAACGCAGGTGTTTTTACACCGCTTTCCTTCCTCCTGAAATTCAAGGGAAGATAGCTGGTTCCAACAGAAGAAATTCTCTCTACGAGCGAAAAAGTTTGGGGAGATTATCTCGTCGACTACTTCCTTGACAAACCGCTTTGCTATACAGTTGTCACGAACCACTTGAAAATGATCTGGAATCCTACTGGATCTGTAAAATTAAAATCGAACGGAAAGGTATTCTCTTTTTTTTTGTTCTCTAATGTTAAAGATCGAAATTGAATCATCGAGGCAGACTTTGTCATTATTCGAAGCAAGCTTTTCATCATCAAACCTCAGACAGTTACTTTTAATCCATCTGCGAATAGCATAACGAAAGTTCCAGTCTGGATCAAATTTGTAACGACCCGGGGGATTTGCGACCTTGGTAATCGACATATACTCAATGTCGACTATCCAAGCATCAGAAATACTAGATAGTTAATAGAAAGAAATTAGAGGGTGAGAATAGATAAGATAGAAAATTAGAATAGAAGAAGAAGAAGAACATAACAACAGAATCAGAGTAACACGAATCTCACAGTGGAACGAATGAATATATTATATAACATAATTTGGAAATAAAACCAATACTGTATACAATACAATTGTCGGAGTACAACACTTACAACACAGTGGAAATAAACAATAGCCATATAATCCTGAAGCCTCCTGCTCCAACTTTCCAATTATATCTATAAAATCTCGACTACTTGACTCCCCGTACAAAATTGGGCACCCAAGAGTTTAGGGAAACAAAACAAAATAAACTCTGGGTCAGTCATGTGACTAGTGTGAGTAAACTCCAACCATTTGTTTAACTTTTAAATTCATTTTTAAAGAAATGATAATCGTAAGACTGATCCACACATAAACACAGATGGTTTTTACCTTATGATAACCCAAAACATTTCTTTAAAATCAATACTCTTCTGATATTATAATAATGTCTAAATCAAATAAATAGCAATCTAGTGGAACGCTTTCATCTCACGTTCCACGTATGTAATATACAATCAAAAACCGCGGACGCTTATTGGGTAATGGATTTCCAACTATGACAAGGTATGGAACCACTTTCCGATCAGTGTACTCTAGAAGCGATACACTGGAGTTCAACAAGAACATCTTGTAACTCGGCCACTTATGACTGGCCATTCATTTCGCTTGAATGTTCCGAATATATTGTCACCTTACGGTTGGTATACTAACATAAGCATTCCCGGGAGATACAGAATTGAAAGAAGTAACAAATATGAATATTCTCCAGATGGTGACAATATACACTATTTGGGTGCGACCCACTTAGCCATGCTGCCTACCCGATTTCTGTCATTTCCCAGTTGATGAGGCTTGAGGTCATAACGTATCTTTTAACAGATCACTCCTTAAATTACTTTGAATGCCACATCGTCATACCCACCAAATCACAAATTTATTTCCCCAAAAATACCACGGGTATAAGCTAAGAGAAACGAGTTCCTCCGCCACTAACGTAAATACGTTTGAAACGATCAACTTACGCGATCTACCAGATATACTCTGTCGGACATTCGTCCATTCAAGTTGTCCTGGGACTGGACAACCCGAAGGCACCATTCTGTAAATCCATCTTATGCAATTTCTACCTAGGATTTACTGAACAGCCCTTGCATAACTCCGTCTTCAATTATCTTCATCATATTTGATTCGCAACGCTGATGCCATACGGAGTGGTTTTCAGATAATATATCTGATCCTGGTCTCTCCGTATTGACCACGGAAATGGTCAAAATCTTTGATAGTCGGTGATTTAACTATCGAAGCAAACCATGTATACAAACAACGGTCGTATTCCCAAATGAAAATCTTACCGATTAATCATCATTTCATTTCCCAATTTCCCATTTATCACTTCCATATATTCGTAAATTCCTTATTTTCTAAAATTAAAAAATATACGTTATTAACTTTGGAAAACGTTTCCATTTCTGATTCACGCATCAATATCTTCCCACCTCTATTAGTCTCAAACTGTAAACTAGTAAGAGAACAACTTCTCAAATATAAACCCCAAAGGCTGAAACCAACATCAGATCGATACCCAGAAAGCCATCCAACTCAACTAGTTTCCAGTCAGTTTCTAAATTCAATAATTCCATTTAAATTCCTAATTCAAAACCCAAAATTCCTTTATAATATTTTATTTGCAAAATATTTACTTTAATCTAATTTTTCACATAGAATGTGAATAACATGTCTATATAAAATCAAACAGTTTGATTTCGTATTTTAAAAACAACATCCCAAATCCAATTTCTTTTCATTCTTCTATTTATAGAATTTTCATGTAAAAACTTATATTATACTTCTAACACTAAAATCTCATTTAGTTCCCTTTAAAAATGCTAAGTTCAAATTCCATTAAAAACATCGGTGTTAAAACCGATTTTCACTCCTCTATATAAATTCAGATTTTATATATCCAATTTATCCAATGATAAATATTTTATTTAATTTATAAATATCGTTTATAAATTATTTTTCCAATTTATATATGTTAAAAAAGTTTTTTATTTAATATGTACTTTAAATCCAAATGATGTTATACCCATGTGCGAAGCACGGGTGTAATTCTTCCTAATGTAAAATTCTCCTTTCATTAAATTCTATTCATTTTCAAAATATTTCCTTTTATAAAATTCTTTCCATTTTACAAATATTTCCTTTTATAATTCTATTTACTTTCCAAATAAAAATTCCTTTTATAATTCTATTTATTTTCCAAATAATTATTTCATTTTCAATATCGTATTTATTTCCTGTAAATATTCATTTTCAATATCATGTTTATTTCCTATAAATATTTTATTTTCAAAATACACTTTGAAAATTCCCTTTTTACATTCCAGTATTTCTTATGGTATTTAAAATACCAGTTAATCAGACCAGTGTCATCATAATCAAATCACAAGTTTTATATCACATCATATATCACAATGTATGAAAACAAACAGTATTATAAATATTGAGGAATCCT
This sequence comes from Allium sativum, assembly GCA_030737875.1. NCBI lineage: Eukaryota > Viridiplantae > Streptophyta > Magnoliopsida > Asparagales > Amaryllidaceae > Allium > Allium sativum. The sequence continues at coordinate 35,809,191 of CM060919.1, forward strand.
GTTGGATCCCTCCAACCTGTTTACGTGCATCCACAGATGTTAAACAATATAAATAACATCGATTTCATTTCAATATGAAATATTCTGATAAACAGAATCAATATTTTATGTACGATTTATATATATCATTATCTACAATTTCAACCAATAAATCAACAATTCGACCAAACAATCAACACACAACAATCAATCATCATTTATCAGTAGTAGATTATATTTATAAAAATATAAACTGTACGGAGTTTGTGAGATTTACTCATATTGGATGGTCATCGTTAAATAACGATAACTATCTGTTGATTTAGACAGACAATTTATTTCGCTATAAATTGTAACGAACTCCAATTCACTCCACGTCAGTTCCATAGCCCTCGTCCATATGATCCCAGTGGATCCTGTTTCGTTAGATTTGGACAACGTATGTAAAAGTTATTAAGTTTACAATTTAATATGCTATGTAATTTTAAACAAAACTTAAATATATATAATTATAGGCCCACCCATCATTCTTGGCCCAATTGAAATCGTTATCCACCGACCCAATTAAAATAGCTTCTTCCACCCGTAAACCTTCAACGCTGTGCTCCACGCAAAACTCCATAGCCAAGATTCTGAATCCCCTTTTCTCCTTTGTTAAAAATACAATGGAAAATACTAAAAATCATATCTTGAATTCATCTTCACAACCACACCCCTTAATCCCAGCTCGATCAGTTTTCTCACCCTTCCTGATTTCAGCTCCTTCTGTTTCACAGGATTGCTACAAACCTTCGTACTCCTTCCTCATCAATACACCACAAATACTTCGACTAATAGTACCGCTGAACTTCTCTTACAAATCCGCATCGACCCATAAACAAATGGTAAAACTCGAACTATTCTCCACGATCGCGACTTCAGAAATCCGTAGCTCCCTCACTACAGTACATCGACACAAATTATAACCGCACCCTTTCAGATTTTGCACCCGGTTGTCATTTTACCTCCTAAATCCACAAACAATATCGAATCGAACCAATTCTTCCTTTTGGCTAAATCTAGAACCTAAGTTCGCGTATTGAAAGAAAGACAGTGAACTTAAATGACGATCGAACCTTTCAATCTCCACACAGTATGTGATATCTCTTTCTAGCAATCCAATGAGCTCACTCTCTTATTTTTACGATTTTTATTGGATTTTATTTTGAATTTTATAACTTGCGATTTTTCTGTGAGGAAGTAATTCCTGTCGGCTAAAAATGCCTTGACCGGATAGTGATTTTTTTCTAGGTTAAAGATGTTAAAGGGTTTTTATAGGAGTAACTATTATTTTTATATTAGATTTAATATTAATTTTATTGAATTGTTGCTTGCATTTATTAATTAAAAATCCGTATGATCACATACGATACCCAATTTTGATGAAAATGGACATGCGGCTACAACTCGACATTCCGGACCCAATGAAACTTATTTCGTCAAATTCCGAGTCTGTTTGCTCACACAACATACTTTTAAAGTCAAATTATCGACTGTTTTTCACATCAAAATCCCGTACGGCCACATACTAACTCTAAAAATCATGGAAATTGAAATCTAACAACAATTAAATATTCCAGATCCAACAAAATTAGTTTCGTCGAAAACGGAGGTCGTCTGCAAAAATGGCTACTTTCTATGGCGCTAAATAAACCAATTTAAATATTAATATATTTAAAAATAATTATGTTTAATATTAATAAATTAATATTATCGTATATATTCATATAGAATATAATCCGGCTCCAAAATAAACATATCGGAATTTATAACTCGATATTTAAAAATTCCAGATTACACTGATATTCAATTTATATTAAAATCCTTTTATAATATAAATAAATCGTTATAAATTATAAAGGAATTCCATAACAACTTTTTGAAAATTTGATTTGGACACAAATCAAAATCTACACAACGAAATCTCAAATTTTCTCTTCCATTAGTAAAATATCATTCACCAGCTCCGAACGTTTCTTGTTTCACAAAAATCCGACTTAAAACGTATTTTGTATATTCGTTTAAAGTTCGAATCGCCAAATTACGAACTGCCGCGCCATTTCGGGCTCGATTTTATTTATAATATAATTATATGTTCAACTGCCTTTATATAATATATTTGTTAATATAATTCAACTCTAAATTGAATTATATATTATAAATAATCCAATACACACAATATTGTGAATTCCACTATTTCCGACTATTTTAGAATTAAATATATTATTCTATTATTTATATTAATTAAATATTCAATATTATTTAACTAAACAACCATTTAGATCTCTAAATCAATATTCAAATAATTAAATTAATTAATTATTATACTGTAAAATACGGGACGTTACATTCTTCCCCGCTTAAATTTTTTTTGTTTTCAACTGGACTGATTATTTCAATTATAATATTAATTCATTTCTGTTAACAAAAATTTGAAAAATTCTAAAAATTTTCTAACATCCTAAATTCCTGAAAAATTTCGCCAGCACCACCTTTGTACGACTCAATCGGTACAACTACAACTCGCCTCTCTGGGCTTTCTCCAATCCAAAAGAAAATCAAACAGCCAAGCGGCTTGCCAAATAGGCTCATAAATCTCCAAACTCATATATAAATAAACTTGTACCTTTTTGTCGGGCAATCATTATCTCATTTCCATCTGCTACCCATTTAGCATATATAAATGTCATTCCAATCAATCTCCAATCGATTCAAACTCAATCATTTGGTTCTATCCAAGCCAAATTTCATTTCAAACTCAAGTACTATTCTTGATTCCAAATTCATAAATAATTAATTCAACCTACTCGATATCATTCTATTCAATTTCAATTTACTTCCACAAATTTTTATTAAATTTGTTTTTAATTCAAATAGTCTCTTCCTAGAAGTTTAAAACAGCTTGGATTTTTCTAAAATCAACCAATCCTTTTCAAAATTCACACAACTTGTTTTTCTTAAAACAATTCAAAACAAAACCTTTGGTAGTAATCCGTCACTTAGAACTCGAAAATGAACACCGATGATGTCCGGATTATCATCGGAATTATTTCCCAGCGACGGAAGTGAGTTCAATACTATATCACTTTCAAAACTCATATTTAAACATTTCCATTTTGAATTTTTTTTCAAAATATCCATCCATAATGCTTGTAAAACAATTTAAAATCTCCCAGGATTTTAAAATTCTCATATACTTAATCCAAATCCATTTACAAACACCTTTCCAAACCCCAGAGTTTTAAATTTCAATTCTGGTTTAAATTAAGTTTTAATTCATTTCGTAATACATATACGAATTTTATTTGGTTATATATGTATAACCAACTCAATTTTAATCTTATTCGATTAATATAACAACCAACACATCCAATATACTATAATATATCAAATATCTATACTTTATTTATATCAAAATATAATTTGGACAACATTATTTCATTTACCCTCTTTTCAAACCATATTGTGTCGGTCCATCGTATTCGAGTGTTTATAAACCCCTACCGATACAGTGGATCAAACTGATCAACCAGAACTCATAAACTACTCAACCAATAAAGATCCACAATATAAAACAAATTTTTTATATAAAATAACAAATATGCGCTCATATATATACTGTCAACTCAATCTAGGGTATTACTAACCCCATCTCTACTGAGTCACGCCACAGAGCCAAGATAATCACTTAACCTTCAGATCTGATACCACTATAACGACTCGGGGGATTTGCGACCTTGGTAATTGACATAAACTCAATGTCGACTATCCAAGCGTCGGAAATATCAGATAGTTAATATAAAGAAATTAGAGGGTGAGAATAGATAAGATAGAAAATTAGAATAGAAGAAGAAGAACATAACAACAGAATCAGAGTAACACGAATGTCACACCGGAACGAATGAATATATTATATAACATAATTTGGGAATAAAACCAATACTATGTACAATACAATTAGCGGAGTACAACACTTACAACACAGCGGAAATAAACAAAAGCTATATAATCCTGAAGCCTCCTGCTCCAACTTTCCAATTATATCTGTAAAATCCTGACTACTTGACTGCCCGTATAAAATTGGGCACCCAAGAGTTTAGGGAAACAAAACAAAATAAACTCTGGGTCAGTCATGTGACTGGTGTGAGTAAACTCCAACCATTTGTTTAACTTTTAAAATCATTTCTAAAGAAATGATAATCGTAAGACCAATCCACACATAAACACAGATGGTTTTTACCTTATGATAATCCAAAACATTTCTTTAAAATCAATACTCTTCTGATATTATAATAATGTCGAAATCAAATAAATAGCAATCTAGTGGAACGCTTTCATCTCACGTTCCACATATATAATATACAATCAAGAACCGCTTACTCTTATTGGGTAATGGATTTCCAACTATGACAAGGTATGGAACCACCTTCCGATCAGTGTACTCTTGAAGCAATACACTGGAGTTCAACAAGAACATCTTGTAACTCGGCCACACATGACCGGCCATTCATTTCGCTTGAATGTTCCAAATATATTGTCACCTTACGGTTGGTATACCAACATAAGCATTCCCGGGAGATACAGAATTGAAAGAAGTAACAAATATGAATATTCTCTAGATGGTGACAATATACCCTAATTGGGTGCGACCCATATAGCCATGCTGCCTGCCCGATTTCTGTCATTTCCCAGTTGATGAGGCTTGAGGTCATAACGTATCTTTTAACAGATCACTCCTTCATTTACTTCGAATGCCACATCGTCATACCCGTCAAATCACAAATTGATTCCCCCAAAAATACCACGAGTATAAGCTAAGAGAAACAAATTCCTCCGCCACCAACGTAAATACGTTTGAAACGATCAACTTACGCGATCTACCAGATATACTCTGTCGGACATTCATCCATTCAAGTTGTCCTGGGATCGGACAACCCGAAGGCACTATTCTTTAAATCCATCTTTGGCCGTTTCTACCTTGAATTTACTGAATAGCCCTTGCATAACTCTGTCTTCAATTATCTTCATCATATTTGATTCGCAACGCTGATGCCATACAGAGTGTCTGATCCCGGTCTCTCCATATTGACCATGGATATGGTCAAAATCTTTGATAGTCGGTGATTTAACTATCAAAGGAAACCATGTATACAAACAATGGTTGTATTCCCAAATGAAAATCTTTCCGATTAATCATCATTTCATTTCCCAATTTCCCATTTATCACTTCCATATATTCGTAAATTCCTAATTTTCTAAAATTAGAAAATATACGTTATTAACTTTGGAAAATGTTTCCATTTCTGATTCATGCATCAATATCTTCCCACCTCTATCAGTCTCTAACTGTCAACTAGTAAGAGAACAACTTCCGAAACATAAACCCCGAAGGCCGAAACCAACATCAGATCGATACCCAGAAAGCCATCCAACTCAACTAGGTTCCAATCAGTTTCTAATTTTAGTAATTCCATTTAAATTCCTAATTCAAAACCCAAAATTCCTTTATAATATTTTATTTGCAAAATATTTACTTTAATCTATTTTTTCACATAGAATGTGAATAGCATGTCTATATAAAATCAAACAGTTTGATTTCGTATTTTAAAAACAACATCCCAAACCCAATTTCTTTTCATACTTCTATTTATATATATTTCATGTCAACACTAAAATCTCATTTAATTCTATTTAAAAATGTTAAGTTCAAATTCCATTAAAAAGATCGGTGTTAAAACCAATTTTCACTCCTCTATATAAATTCAGATTTTATATATCCAATTTATCCAATGATAAATATTTTATTTTATTTATAAATATCGTTTATAAATTTATTTTTCCAGTTTATATATGTTAAAATAGATTTTTATTTAATATCTACTTTAAATCCATATCATGTTATACCCGTGTGCGAAGCACGGGTGTAAATCTTCCTAATGTAAAATTCTCCTTTTATAAAATTCTATTCATTTTCCAAATATTTCCTTTTATAAAATTATTTCCATTTTACAAATATTTCCTTTTATAATTATATTTACTTTCCAAATAAATATTCCTTTTATAATTCTATTTATTTTCCAAATAAATATTTCATTTTCAATATCATATTTATTTCCTATAAATATTTCATTTTCAATATCATATTTACTTCCTATAAATATTTCATTTTCAAAATACACTTTGAAAATTCCCTTTTTACATTCCATTATTTCTTATGGTATTAAAAATACCAATTAATCAGACCAGTGTCATCATAATCAATCACAAGTTTTATATCACATCATATATCACAATATATGAAAACAAACAGTATTAAAAATACTGAGGAATCCAGTTGGATCCCTCCAACCTGTTTTCCTGCATCCACAGATGTTAAACAATATAAATAACATCGATTTCATTTCAATATGAAATATTCTGATAAACAGAATCAATATTTTATTAATGATTTATATATATATCGTTATCTACAATTTCAACCAATAAATCAACAATTCAGCCAAATAATCAACACACAACAATCAATCATCATTTATCAGTAGTAGATTATATTTATAAAAATATAAACTGTACAGAGTTAGTGAGATTTACTCACATTGGACGGTCATCCTTAAATAACGATAACTGTCGGTTGATCCAGACAGACAATTTATTTCGCTATAAACTGTAACGAACTCCAATTCACTCCCGGTCAGTTCCATGGTGTAGCCCTCGTCCATACGATCCCAATGGATCCTGTTTCGTTAGATTTGGACAGCGTATGTTAAAGTGATTAAGTTTACAATTTAATATGCTATGTAATTTTAAACAAAACTTAAATATATATAATTATAGGCCCACCCATCATTCTTGGCCCAATTGAAATCGTTATCCACCGACCCAATTAAAATAGCTTCTTCCACCCGTAAACCTTCAACGCTGTGCTCCGTGCAAAATTCCATAGCCAAGATTTTGAATCCCTTTTTCTCCTTTGTTAAAAATACAATGGAAAATACTAAAAATCATATCTTGAATTCCTCTTCACAACCACACCCCTTAATCCCAACTCGATCAGTTTTCTCACCCTTCCTAATTTTAGATCCTTCCGTTTCACAGGATCGCTGTAAACCTTCATGCTCCTTCCTCATCAATACACCACAAATACTTCGAATAATTGTACCATTGAACTTCTCTTACAAATCCGCATTGACCCGTACATAAATGGTAAAACTCGAACTACTCTCCTCGACCACGACTTCAGAAATCCGTAGCTCCCTCACTACAGTACAATGACACAAATTATAACCGCATCCTTTTAGATTTTGCACCAGGGTGTCATTTTACCTCATAAATGCACAAACAATATCGAATCGAACCAACGATTCTTCCTTTTGGCTAAATCTCAAACCCTAGTTCGCGTATTGAAAAAAAGACAACGAACTTAAATGACGATCGAACCTTTCAATCTCCACACAGTATGTAATAACTCTTGCCAGCAATCCAATGAACTCACTCTCTTATTTTTATGATTTTCATTGGATTTTATTTTGAATTTTATAACTTGCGATTTTTCTGTGAGGAAGTAATTCCTGTCGGCTACAAATTCCTTGACCGGAGAATGATTTTTTTTCTAGGTTAAAGATGTTAAGGGGTTTTTATAGGAGTAAGTATAATTTTTATATTCGATTTAATATTAATTTTTATTGAATTGTTGCTTGCATTTATTAATTAAAAATCCGTATGATCACATATGATACCCAATTTTGATAAAAATGGACATGCAGCTACATGTCAACATTCCGGACCCAACGAAACTTGTTTTGTCGAATTCCGAGTCCGTTTGCTCATACAGCGTATTTTTAAAGTCAAATTATCGACTGTTTTTCACATTAAAACCCCGAACGGCCACATACTGATTCTAAAAATCATGGAAATTGAATTCTAACAATAATTAAATATTCCAGATCCAATAAAATTAGTTTCGTCGAAAACGGAGGTCGTTTGCAAAAATGGCTATTTTCTAAGGCGCTAAATAAACCAATTTAAATATTAATATATTTAAAAATATTTAAATTTAATATTAATAAATTAATATTATCATATATATTCACATAGAATGTAATCCGGCTCCAAAATAAACATATCGGAATTTATAACTCGATATTTCAAAATTCCAGATTATATCGATATTCAATTTATATTAAAATCCTTTTATAATATAAATAAATCATTATAAATTATAAAGGAATTCCATAGCGACTTTTTGAAAATTTGATTTGGATACAACTCAAAATCTATACAAGGAAATCTCAATTTTTCTCTTCCATTAGAAAAATATCGTTCACTAGCTCCGAACGTTTCTTGTTTCAAAGAAATCCGACTTAAAAGGGATTATGTATATTCGTTTAAAGTTCGAATCGCCAAATTATGAACTGCCGTGCCATTTTGGGCTCTATTTTATTTATAATATAATTATACGTTCAACTGTCATTAATATAATATATTCGTTAATATAATTCAACTCTAAATTGAATTATATATTATAAATAATCCAATACACACAATATTGTGAATTCCACTATTTCCGACTATTTCGGAATTAAATATACTATTCTATTATTTATATTAATTAAATATTCAATATTATTTAATTAGACAACCATTTAGATCTCTAAATAAATATTTAAATAATTAAATTAATTAATTATTATACCGTAAAATACGGGACGTTACAAAATTATCCAATATTCCTCCTTTCGCTTGGACACTGACAGGTATTTCTTGGCTTGCAACTCTTATGGGGAAATGTCTCTGCCTTGATTCTTCCATTGAGAGACTAGACCGTCTGGAATATGCGAAATGTATGGTTGAAATCTCACCGGACGGTGAGCTACCTTACTAGTTTCCAGTGCTTCACCCCAACGGGTCTGAATACATGGTTCAAGTTCATTATTTATGAAAATTCGAAGTATGTTCCCTTTGCAAAGTGTTCAGACATGATACATTCAAAAGCAGTAAGAATGGAAGTGGCTTACCGCATGACAAGTTTGTTGAGGTGAGGAAAGTAGGCAATGTTGCTTTTAGTACAGGTAGAAATGCAAACAAGGCTAGCCTGAACAATCAAAATGGTAGGAATGCAGTTTCCACAGGTAATGAAAAGTCAGTATGGACAATGGTCAATAAGAGAAAAGATAAGCACAAGCCAAATTCTTCGAACAACATTGCATGTACGCAGGAAGCAAAGCAAGTAAGCAATGCTAGAATGGTAAAAAATAAAGTCATTTTGCAAGGCTTTAATAAGTTTGGGCGCTTGACGGGTTGTTTGCAGAAATTACACAATCTAGTGAGGGTACGAGGCAAATGTGAGAGCAGAAGGTAATGTCAACATGTCTGTTCAAGTTAATGGAAGTGAAAAGGATGTCTCCGTCACTGAGTTTGTTGTTAACGAAACACAATGTTTAGCTTCACAGGCCAACCATAACCCTATGAAATCTCTCTTATGGGATGTAATGAACTTTGAAGCAAATGGAATGATGGCTTGTAGTGATCGCAACACCCAGGATGTCTCTACAGGTTCCTTTAATAGTAAACATGTCAACGAAACTAGATTGGTAGGCGAGGTTTCGGTAGCAAATCGGTTTGCTTCTGTAAATGCGAATGAAGATACTGAAGCCCGGGATCAACATCATGGCTTTCTTCGCGATAACTTCAATATTGAAGCTGACTCGGTGGGTAAGGCAAAGAGGAAAACCATAGTATACGGAACTGTTACTAAAGCAAGCGAAACGTTTCCTGATTTAATCGAGAAGCTAAGAGTTGAGTTAGCTAGTGGTAAGGTAAGTGGAGAATTATACACTCAAAACACGATTTGATGGAATTGATGCAGAAGAACTATAACAATTTCATGAACTTGAAACCTGCTGTTGACAAAGGGAAGAAAGCAGCTCCTTCTCCTGAGGATAAGAATGCAAAATCCCTCTCTCCCCTTCCATTTAAATCTGGTTTCCTGAACAAGCAATCTCCTAAAAGTGATAGTGTAGTAGTGCAAAAGTGTGGATTTTATGCTCACATCGCTCCCCCATCGGCTTATAAGGCCCCTCCCTAGCCATTAGTGGTGAATATTGCGCAAAGTGCAGCTCCTTCCAGAGAAGAAGCAACGAAGACTCCTCTCACTCACAGCAGAAAGAGAGAACTGATGAGAGACCAACTAGATAACGGCTAAATGCATATGAGGGGCTGTGTGTGCACCTTTGTTGCACAGGGAACTTGTTCGAATCATTAGTTGGGTATGATTATTTGCTTAGTTTGTAAGCGATACATGTCACTTCCTATTTGGTATCCCCTGCGTGGGAACTACGGTTTTTTGGTTTGACTTGTCTATTGCATGTCATCTGTTAAACTTGTATTTTCTTTTTGTTAATAAAGAGTGTTGCGGAGCACTATAAAAACCGGTCGGCCTTGCAAAATAAAAAACCCATAAAAACATTTTAATCATATTTTATACTACACCAGTTTTTGTTATACAATTACCTTAACATGATATGCTCGTCACTATGAATCTAATGTCCAAATCTACGGATCAAACGGACTCCTTAAGTAATTCCTTTTTAAAGTTAAGATGTTAATCTGACATATTAGTAAACGAAGATTATTAATTACAACCTTTTCTCTGATCTATGGACCATGTATAATGTATTTGAGGTCAATGTCATGTTGAAGGGGCTTCCTGAAGATGAATTTGGACCCCATATTGATTTTAAAGAATATTCATTTCTTCAAGAATCCACCACTGCCTAAAAAGGTCAAGGATTCATATCTTGAAGTTCAACTTTGTGATGGTCAATCTGCTAAGTGTCAAACTAATGAAAATACACAGAATGGAGTACTGAGATTCCCTGAACCCAGCAGTCCATAAATGTTGGTCGAAGTGTTATCTTCGTACAGGGATGTCAAAGTCATGCACTTTTCATCCATGCAAGATACTTTTTAAGGATTTAACGACAAGGATAGGAAAGCCAAGTTTAGAAATAAAGTAAAGACATAGGTAGGGATATGGTTGCTGTGCAAAATACCATGAATCGGGCCACATATACTACGATATATATTGGGACGAAAAGCCCGGTTGGAAGCATCAGCCTCCAAAAACGAGGGAAGAAGATCATCCAACATGGTAGAATATGAAGAAGTTCAACTTATTCAAACAGAAGAGTCTCTGAACATACACAAATGCATAGCTGTTATGTGTTTTGAATTGAACTATCGCCGATATCACAAGGATAGAGTCGATGTAAAAGTACACATTTTTCATGTGAGGTTCTTACCATGACTTTTCATTGACATGTTATGACAAACATATATACCAATATCTCTGCACAACAAGTTTGGGTGAACACAATGGTTTGTTAACTGATTCGTTGTCATAGTTTATTTCATGTTTCAGTATTTTTCATAGAAAATGTTGTAGGCCTTGTTGAGTTGATGTGCTTTTGGAACTAGATGTTCATTTGAGAGACCTTACATCCATTATATTGTTCTTTTTGTCAAACTTAATGCATATTTGGCTTCAAAAAGGAAAAGAAAAGAAAAAACTAAGATTATTAATTTAATTTAACGGATCTCATCCATCAGCAAGGCACAAGAGCGCACACGATGCATGTCACCACTATAACTTCATCCGTTTCACTACACGTTTCCTTGGTTTGGCATATACGTGAATACACACATGTCTTATTTTTTTGTTTATATGTGAAGCCCTGCACGCCATTGTACTAGTACATGCATCCAAACACTACATGCTTACTCCCTGTTTTGCATGCACCACTGAAACTGCGCTTTGCCTCCCTGTACACTGCTAGCAACCCGCACCTCAGTTGAAAGACCCGACCTGTTATGAACTTCCTGCACTTGCATTTCCCACACACCCTTCTTTCCCTTCATGTTCTTGCAGGTGTCGGAATAGGAAAATGGGGAGGGCAAGCAGAGTGGAACGTGTAAATTCATATTTTTGCAGAGAGAAGATGAACATATATAAAGTAAATGAAGGAATTATGCTTGTTGGCTGCAAAATTTAATGAATGAATGCCTCGAAAAATGAATGAATGTGTTTCATTCACTTATTTTAATTCCTCGTGCAGGCATTAAAATAAATTTTGATTGAATTGTTGCAAAGCAAAAAAAAAAATGAATCCACCAATTCTTGTGCCATGCGTATGTGTGTCCATTATATATGCAAGGAGATGACATAAGTGCCAAGAAAAAGGACCAGCATTTGATGAAAACATGGTCAGCTATGGTGAAATAAGTATGTACATTAAATGGAAGTTTATGATTTTTGTTTAATAAAAATATCATGTACACAGGTTCTGTGAGTGGATGAAGAAAGTACTGGAGACATTACTCCATGCAAATGATAATATTTCGTTTTAATTTAGAAAAATTTGCACTCCACTACAAAAAATCCCATTTATGTACTAGGCGCGAACGATAATAATAAAAAATATGGCCGTAAGGAGCAATGCACCATGATCACCGAACGATAATAAAATAGACAAGTTAACTTATTTTGTGAAATTCCTAGATCGTTGCTATTGAGCGTGAAATACGTCAAACGAAAAAAAAAATTCCAAATTAAAAATTATGAGAAATTTCTATAAATTAAATTAAAAATACATCATTAAAATTTTTGTTTATATTTGAAACCTATATTTTAACATATTCAAATTCAAATTTGACGGCTAAAAAATGCAGATTGTTACATACTAATCCCCCACTTTTGGTGGATATGCGTTTCTCCTTCGTATCCTGAGTTCAAGGATATTTTCAAATCCCGAATGTGAAGATCGGATCATGTAAAAATGCACCAAAAAGTATGCTGACCACATAAAATTCTCGGATCCTCATGTGTTTGGTATTGCTAAATGAGAAAATAGATATTCAGAATTCTTAAAAGAGCATTAAAATATTCTTGTCCTGTAACTTATTTACTTGAAGGTCAGTAAATGTCGATATTTTGACTTTATTTTACTAATATGTTGTTGTCTGAATGTTGTGAGCATATAACATAAATCTAACTTAGTAGGTGGAAAAAAAATCAAATCATAATTCCTATATGCAAGTTTCCATGTCCTATGTATCAAGACAAAAAATGATGTGATGATATACCATGACTTTAGATAAATTTAAACTTCATGGAGTCAACTTCATTGATGCGTCATTCATTTTCTGTGTAAATATGGTCTTTTCGAATTAATTTGATACATTGTGATGAACATGTGTAAGACATTATATGTTGTCAAAATTTTGTGTGAGTTAACAAAACAGGTTGCATATATATATATATATATATATATATGTATATATATGTATATATATATCAATTATTTCATTGATTTAACAATGTAGGCTAAGTTTTTGTGAAGTGAATTAAGAAGCTCAGAGTTAATATTGTTTATGTGCAAATATGAATTTTGCAGTGGAATAAATTATTCATAGTCGAGTTCTATTAATATTGTTTATGTGCTTGTTTAATAATAACCAATTAATATTGTCTATAGGTAACCCGCACCTCAGTTGAAGATCATCAACAACAATGGACATGACATTAATTGTTGTATGTATTATGGTATTTGTTAGTACTTATTGTGTAAATTTGTCTCTGAATTCTTATGGTATGTGAATTTGCTAATTTTGTAAAATAACTATTATCTAAATGGTTATGGGAACTATTTATGTGACTAATGCGTTTTCAGTTATTTGAAATATGATGATTATATGATTGATGTTTTAAAGATTTTAATGTGACTATCATATATATAACTAGTTGTTGTAAATAATATTAGCTATTAACAGTATATAGTAGCATTTAAAATATGTTACAAAACAGTCAATAGCTTTTAGTAGCATTTTAGAAATGCTACAGAAACAAATGTAACATATCATCTTAATTTTTAGTGGCACAAAATAAATGCAACGGAAAACTTTTAGTTGCATAAAGTAAATGCTACATAAAAGCAAAAATCGACCCACGTACAAACTCTCGATAGCGTTGGAAAACGCAACTACGTTAAGCATATGGTAGCATTAATTAAATGCAACCAAAAAATTCGGACTTTTAGTTGCGAGACCTGTAGTAGCGTTTATTAAAACATTACCAAAGGCTTCAGTAGCGTTTTTTAAATGCTATCGAAGGTCTTTTCTGTTGTAGGGTGAGAATCTGAAATCTGCTGATAAGAATAACATGTTAAAGGCTTGTCCCATGGATAAGTGGAAATTATAACATAAGTTATAATAAATGGAAAAGGAACTTATTAGTAAACCTTAGTTAAGAGAACTAAGTTAAGAAGTAAACAATGACCAATTGTAGTGACAGTGTAAGATGGAATTATGATTAAATAAGTAAGAACGAGGTGAAAAATGGGATGAAATAAGTTGTATTTAATCATAAATAATAAGTGACATGTTAACAGAAAACAGGTGAATTGAGATGAAGTATACTTAATTACATATTAAGTAGAACATGTTATTGTAACTATGGAAGAAGACAATGAATAATATAAAGAGATTGTAGATTACAGATCTTGGATTACAATCTAGAGAATAACGTGTTATGGGCTTATTAATAAACTTAAATGGATTAAGTTGTAACTGAAATTAATAAGCAAGAGGAACTTGATAACCTAAATAAGATGTCAATATGATTAGGAATAACCAAGTTGAATGGAAATCTAAAAGGGAAGAGCAAGCAAGTAATTAAATGCTTAGACATAGGGTCTAATAACAGGTTGACCTGAGGCGCTTGTACCGGTTCGTACGTCTGAAGGTGAATAACCCAATGGGGTAGATCATTATGGTGTCATGGGACACATGGGGAGCGCATGTCCATTTGATTATCCTGCCTGTTATGCATGTTGTTCTGCTGATTTTCTGCTGGCTCCGAAGGACAGGAAGGGGAAGCACGCGTCTTCTTGGGACGTGGAGGGTACTCCTGGCAGCCCTTTGTGCTGTGACGGCATTCGACTGTGCTCGCAGAGGTTAGGTATGCGCGTTTCTATCTAGTGAGTATACCTTGATTGCCATGATAGTAGGCAAAAAGACTGTAGGGTGGCATAGGTGATTCGACAATCCAATTTGCCATATGACTAGGCTGGATTACGACCATTTTGTTATTGGCGGGTCTAACCATCTGTTGATAGTAAGTCGCCGGGGACCTACCATCGACAGTTAGCGTGATACATGATGAGTGATGCGGAAAGACAGAGAGCTAAACCAAAAGACCATATACCCTTTTGCTATCAAGGCTACGGGTGAGGGACATGCCAACAAGGATTTATTGTTTGTTGTTTTCTCTTAGGCCCGGTCACTAGTTCTCAATTCTGTATGTCTTTCACTAGTTGAGGGAGGGGTCGGGTGGGACCATAGCCACTGAAAATGCAGACCTTAGCATCTGTGTATACAAATATCTAAAAATCTCGCAATCGAGTTTCATGTTTCTAATATATCCCTTTTACGGGACTCGGTGCACAGTAGATAGGTGCAGATACATGCATACCACTTCCGGCTAGTTTATCATAAATGTTACGGTATCGAGTACGATTGACGATATGTACATAGGAAAGTTTAGGTACATGCATGTCCACTCTGGGTGGTGTATCATGGACTCTAGGGCACTACTATGTGATAGAATCCGATTCAATTGAAGGTGGCAGCCAGTACGCTTACGTAGCATGGCAATGGCCAATCTATGCGGAACATAGCGCTATTATATAGAGATCCGTACGTCACTCCAGCGTAGGATGAGGGATTGCGTATATTTCTTTGGCATTACGGTGGGACTGTGCGAGTGGGGTACCATGGTGTGTACGTTAATATTGGGGGTAGCGACACATATACTATATTAGGTTAATCCACTGGGAAGTAGATGGGTACGACGTGTATGTAAGCCTTCAGTGCCATTAACCCAAGTAACCTAATAAACAAGAAAATGTAACTGAACGATATATGTAGGAATATCCAAAATGTGTATTTTAAATCCAGTCACCAGAACTAGTGTTCTGATCCCCTCCTCATAACATACTCGCAGGTTAGATTTGTGGTGGAGATATGATAGCTTTGGATACTGGTTAGGCAGTATTATTATCTGGTTAAGACTATATTTTGATTATATTATATTTTATCTGTTCGACTGTGAGATGTTTTCTGAGCTCTGATATATTTTATATCTCTATCTTTTCTGTAGGATACCAGACAAAGCAACACGAGTTTCGATGGATTAAAGCTTTGATAAAAATACGGTCTATCGGAATTCGGGTTTTTACACATGGCCCAACAGTAAGTTTTTCCAAGAACCTCAGGAACCGACCCGGATGGGGTCGCAAAAGTGTGGTCTTCATAGCTCGCTGAAACTACTAAACAACCAACTAACTCATGGGTTTGGTATACACCTCACCACTAGATTTCATACACCATCTTTGCAATCCAATGTAATATCCCCATGTAAATGAGGATTTTGTATCCCCATCCTTAACACACCTCCAAAATCTCCTCAACTTCCACTTTTCATATCCCCGTTCGAGCCTTTTTTCGTATCCCACTCATGTCCAAATTTCTCGTATCCCAGTAACCTCATTTCCAGAAAATCACTAACTCCCCAGATACGAAGGCCCGGATATGAAGAGAAGTAAGGAGGCTGATATGAAGGACTTCGAGGCGAAACAGGCAGAAGTGCAACTCCGAGATATGTACCGATCTCTGGATCGGTACCGATCCCAGTGTACGAAAAGTGGTCGGTGTGCTCCACTCCTCACCTACTCCAGTACCTATAAATACCCCCTAGCTTACTTCATGACAGGGGTTAACATTGGGCTAATTTGACATTTTCTTTAAGGGATTATTGACCTTGAACACCATTAGAGCACCTTGAAGCTTTGGGAAGAAGAAATTGCATGGTTCTCAAGGTTTTGAACTCCCGAACAACAATAAAATCTCGAGAACAAGGAATATAACTCCATACCTAGACTTAATTACCGCCATTACCTTTATAATCACTTGTAATGATGATGTCCATCATTGTACTTCTACAAGAGTGAATAAAATTAGCAAAGTCTTCAAAGTGGATGTAGGTTCAGTCTAGACCGAGCCACTATAATACTGTGTTCATTACTTTCTGCACATTTTCCTTACGCAAAACGTTATTTTTGTTAATTTGGAAATCTTTCGATGTTGTGCCTATTTTGCGCTTCAACGTTCTAGTGCTTTCGTTGAGAACATTGAAGACTTAAGACTTTACCTCTTTCCCACCATCTTCCATTTCTAACAAGAAGTGCTACTTAGGTCTCTTCGAGCTACCTGCTAAGTTCGCTTGCAATCGCTAGGAAAGGAAATAACATCGCATTCGGAACTTCCACTGCCATTGAGATGGAAAATTCTCCTCAGCATCAACTTTGGAAATTCTGACTGATATGGAAATTACTACATCCTCCAACCCGAAGGTTCTGGTTACTCAAGCCTAACTTCTCATACTTAGTAAGAAATTGAAGGAAAGGACAAGACAACTTAATGATAAAATGAAAACAAACATCGACTTGATGCAGCGGCTCTAAGAAAATGCTCAATGCGATGTTGCTCGCCTCAAAGTCAACAAAAACTGTGGTCCTGAACATGGTCCTTAGGATCGTGAGAGAAACATGGGGGTAGGCCACTGATGTTTGGAAAACCAATGTGAGGCGTAACCCCTTCATTCGGGACATGCCATGACGCCAAATCACCTCAATGCTTCATTATGCCTCAATAACGGCTAGCTCAAGGAAAACCTATCCCTATAACCTTTTAAACCATTATGAGTGGCATATGACTCAAGTCGCATCACCGATGCCGTGAAATGTAAATGCTTCCTAATCTTTCTTGAAGACGTCGCTCTACTCCGGTTCTCTCGGCTCCCACCAAGATCCATCTCTACTTTTGACCAATTTGCTATCGAGTTTTGAAACAATTCAGGATGCAGGTCGCAAGACCAAAGGAAACCATGATTCTCTCCAATCTCTACCGGGGCACGGAGTTAACTATTAAGAGTTACCTTGAACGCTTCAACAAGATCTTGGCGACAGTCGAAGATCCAGAGCCTCGCACCATCTTGGTTTAACTTGCCAAGGTAATTCTTCCCAATTCCGAATTCAAAACTTGGATCGATTAGAAGAAATCGAAAATCTTTGGAAGCTTTCTATGAAAACGCTAACCACTTTCTGTGTCAAGAAGAAGAACGCAGAATTAGGGCAGTTATGACTGGCCATCGTCACAATCTATACCAAAGCACTGTTCAAGAAAGCGTTAAAGGAAAACATGCCGGAGATTCTTATGACATGGGTAAAGGGAGAGCTAATTCAAGCCTAAGCCTAATAATGGCAAGCTAGGTGGTTGTAACAACTAGCAGCCAGGAGATTTGGAAAAGCACGACCGCTATCCGACTTACAAGATCTATACTTCGCTCAATTTTGAGTTGGAGACAACCTACCTAGAGACCTGTAATATAATACAATACAAGAAGCCAAACACCAGAGAATCTACCGGCCAAGGGAAGAATTCCATAAAATATTGCAGATTCCATGATATGTTCGGGCACAACACTAACGACTGTCGTCGCGTCAAGGGTGCCATTGAAAGGCTTATCCTAAAGAAACGCCTAGAGCGGTATGTTCAAAAGCCAACTCCCATGAAGCATCTGCGGGCCCTTTAAAGGCCATACCTCCTCAAGCTCAAACGACACCTCAGTCGTTCAATCTGAGTCCTCCTCGTGGGAGTATCGTGATTAACACTGTTTGCGGTGGGCCTCACCGCACAAATGAAAGCTTTAGGCTTATGGAGAAGCACACCGACTTGGAAGCGTGCTCTATCCAAGATGAATCTATCCCGACCAAGCTTCCAAAGGCTATGCGCGATGACATATTATTTCGTGAGAGAGATGCTACCCGAATTGACATTCCAACTATAGATCCCCTCATCATCTCTGCATACATAGGCCCGACCTATGTCCGAAAGGTCCTCGTCAACTTAGGGAACTCTATCCACATTATCCTTAAGTCGGCCTACGACCAAAGGAAACTTGAGGCCAAAGACTTAAAGCCTTTCCATGCCACCGTCCATGGATTCAATGGCTTTTCTAACTATCTAGTTTTTTTAGTAGAAATGCCAGTCCGTCTCGGAGATGGGGATCACAGCAGAGTCCGACCGAATCCTCGCCTTCGTGGTCATCGATGTTTCTTCTCCTTATAACGTATTCCTTGACGTCCTTTCCTCATAGAATTTTGAGTCTGTATGGCACCATGTTCCTTCCTTATGAAATTTTAAACAGAGTGTGGGATCGAAACCGTCAAAAGCGATTAACGTACCGCGAGAGCCTATTATCTCGCAGAATGGGACAACACAATCAATAACGAGAAGTGCAAAGGCATAGAGCCAATCCACTGAGCCAAAACCATAAACGCATAACAGTTATTAGAGTCTGTCATGGCTTAAACGCAACTGCCTTCTCTCCGAATATCTTGATCCATGGGAAGACAAATAACCCGATTCCAAAAGTGCTACTCTGGTGGAGACAATCGTCGATGTTCCAATCAACCCCACCAACCCGACTCGGGTCTTGATGATTTAATCATGGCTCCACCCAGAAATAAAGGAAGAACTTATGGATTTCTTATGGGCCAACCTAGATATATTTGCTTGGACCCATTCTAATATGTGTGGCATCGACCCAGTAATCACCTGCCACATGCTTAGTATCGATCCAAAGCATCATCCAGTCAATCAAAAGCGCCAAATCTTGGGAATAAAGAGGTCAGTGGTATTTAAAGAGGACAACGATAGGTTATGGATAACGTCTTTATCTGAAATGCCGTCTATCAAGAATGGGTCTCCTGCCCGGTCTTGGTCAGAAAATCAAACGGAAAATGGAGGACATGTCTCGAGCATTCGGACTTAAACAAAGGATACACAAAAGACAGCTTCCTGCTTCTAAAGATCGACCACTTCCTTGATTCAACTATAGGCTACCAGCTTCTTTCCTTCATGGACATGTACTTAGCCTACAATAAAATTCCAACATGTCGTCCAGGTCCGGAGCACACTTCATTCATCACTGACCTTGGGCTCTATTGCTACGCCGTCATGCCCTTTGGTCTCAAGAATGCTGGTACCACCTATCAACGATTGGTTAACTGCATGTTCAAGGACCAAACTGGGAGATCCATAAAGGACTACCTAGACGATATTCTCTTAAAAATAGGGTATCGAATGACCATGTCAACGACCTCATGGAAATGTTTGATGTTCTTCGTAAATATGACATAAAACTCAATCCCTTGAAATACTCTTTTGGCGTAGCTTCGGGAAAATTCCTGGGTTTCGTCGTCAATTCATGGGGAATCAAGGAAAATCCAAAAAAAAATCCGAGCTATCTGGGGTATTTAAGCCCCATAGAGCATCAAAGATGTTCAGAGCTTGAACGGGAAAGTGTCCACCCTAAGTCGATTCATGTCAAAAGCAACTGATAAGTGCATTTCTTTCTTTGACTTTATTAGTAAAGTAAAGCGCAACTTTGCATGAACACCGGAGTGCATTAATCATTATCCCATTCTAGGACCTCCTGAATCACTTAGAACGACCACCCATCCTATCAAAACCCATGGACCACGAAGATTTATTTATCTATTTAGCTGTTTCTGTGCAAGCAATTAGCTTGATGCTAGTGCACGAAGAAGATCTGTCCAATGACTAGTTTATTATATCAGCAAGAGATTGACAGGCACAAAAAGAACTATCCAAAGGTCGAGAAACTTTCTTACTGCCTATTGATCTCTTCCCAGAAGCTTCGGCCGTATTTCTAGTCTTATCCAATCAAAGTCTACATTGACCAGTCGCTACAACAGGTTCTTCAATGACCTGAGTTACTTGGGTGACTTTTGAAATAAAATATCAAGCTCAGTCAATTCGAGGTTACTTTCATCCCTCGTCGAGCCATCCTTGGACAAGAACTAGCAGATTTCACTGCAGAGTTCACTATTCTTGAAGACCCTCCAGAAGATAGGGTGCTTCCAATATCCAGTGGAAATTATTCGTGGATGGTTCATCATACAATCAGTGTTCTAGCACCGGATTTGTACTCATTACTCCTCAAGAAACATCGATTTGTTATGGTTTAAAGCACAACTTCCCATCCATAGAAAAACGGTGCAAAATATAAAGCCTTGATTGCTAGACTGAAAAACACTATATAAATCAACATCAAGGCTATCTAAATATACTCTGACTCACAGCTCATTGTATGCCGACACATAGGGAGTAACAAGCCAAGGGGGCACGACTCACCCCCTACCTTGCTCGGGTTTGTGAATTTCTTGCCAACTTCGACCACTACATCATTACTCACATCACTCGAGCAAAAAAACGAGAAAGCCGATTCATTGGCCAAACAAGCAAATTTTGGGGATGCATAAATATTAGTGCTCGCCCTAGTCGAAGTACTTGACTCTCTGAGTATCCATCAGACGTAGACTGACTCGATATTAATGATGGAGGCCAAGCTAGAACTCGGGCCTTGGATGACTCCAATCAAGATCTGCTTGCAACATGGGATCCTCCCAGACAACGTAAATGAGAAACGATCACTCACTCGTAAATTATCATGCAATATCATTCAAGATGGAGTACTCTACCGAAGAGGATTATATGTTCAATTACTTCGGTGTGTAGCCCGCAACGACACTAACCATGTACTACTAGATGTACACGAAGGCAAGTGTGGTGAACACACTGGGAGGCAAACTCTGGAAAAAAATGATTCTATAGTATGGCTATTTTTGGCCAAATCTCGAGCAGGATGCAACAGACTACACCCATAAATCCGATAAATGTTAGAAATTCTTTGAAATTCCAAGAGCTCCGACTACCGAGCTTACACAGATGGTCAGTCCATGATCATTTGCAATACGAGGGATTGTTATCATGGGAACTCTTCCAATGGCCAAAGGCGACGCTTAATATGCTATCGTCACATTTGATTACTTTACCAAATAGGCCGAGGTCGAACCCCTCACTACAATCATTGCTAAAAAGGTAATCAACTTTGTCGTTCGCAATATCATATATCATTTTGGAGTTCCTAGGATTTTCATTTCTGGTAACGCGACCCAGTTCGAGGGCTATGAGTTCAAGAACTTCTTCGGCCGACACCACATAAAAAAATATTCTCGAAAGTAGCTCATCCTCAAGACAATGGACAAGTCGAGGTTGTTAAGGTTATCAAATCCAGCATGAAGATATGTTTGGAAAAGGCTGGAGCCGAGTGGGTAAATGAACTCCCTCTAGTCCTTTGGTCTTACCGGACTGCCCATAAATCAGCGATTAATCATACTTCATTCGCTCTCTCATATGGATCTGAAGTCGTCATTCCCACTGAGCTTGAACTCCAATCTCATCGAGTCACATACTATGACCCGAAGACCAATCAAGACCTTCTCTTGGAATCACTAGATTTACTCGAAGAGAAAAGAGATGAATCTGAACTCAGAGCAGGAGCACACCATCAACGGGTCGTCAGGTACTTCTTCTCCAAAATTCTCCTAAAGCACTTTGACATGATGACCTTGTTCTAAAGCGAATCTTTCCCACACCGACTGGTTTCTATCCTTGCTGGGAAGGTTCATATGCCATTTAACGGAGGCTTGAAGATGGTACTTTCAAGCTAACGACCGTTGACGGTGCCGAACTACCAAGGACATGGAACAATGATCATCTTTGCTGCTATTTTACTTATCTTACTATATAAATTTTCCGCTTTCAACCATTTTTTTCAAGCTTTAAGGCATTGTAAAGAAAAGGCCATTACAGCCGATAGTTTATCTGCAAAGAAAATTCAGACATCCATGATCTTGGTATGTTTACTTTCTATGTAGTATGTTTGAGCTGTGATAACAACTGACTTGCATACACGAGTGTACAACACTGGATCAACACCTTAGAGCTTGGCATCAATTCCTCATCTCGAGTCTTTAAAAAGACTCAAACCTTGTGAAGCGGTCCATCTTTCACAAGTCAACTCGAGTCTCGAACCAACGACATGGCCGAGTATAAATAACCTGTAAAGCTCATTAACTTGAGTATCCAACTCCGTCCCCTAGTCTTCGGACTTGGGGGCAACCCACCACCCAAGTAAGTGTGATATGGACCGCTTACTTGGCTAAACCCGGTCCTTAGAGTTTGGATCCTAGTATAAAACTAGAGAACCAATGACATCCTTAACTCTTTCCTAAAAGAAACGGCGAGAGGGTATAAATTACAAAACAAGGACTTCCACTTGCGACTACTAATGACTTGGAATCAATGACCGCAAGGAGGTTCCGAGAATGGAGTCACCCGACCCGATGTCTACACAACTCAAGACCAACGACCTAAAGGAGGTACTGAGATCAAAGTTCACACACTTAACCCGTCATGGCTCGGAATCAATGACTGCAAGGAGATCCTAGGAGTGGGGTTACCAAACTCGAACTCCACATGACTTGAAGCTGACGACCTATAGGAAGTCTCAGAAGCGGAGTCAACACATTTGAACTTTGTATGACTCGAATGTCTCAAGAGTGAAGTCGCAAACAACATTGATTTAAGTGCAACGACGAGTACATTTACGCCAGTATGGAAATTGGAAAGAAAAGATGAAAATTCGAACACTTAGAACAATATGTAATGTAGGAAAAGTTAACTAACTTTCATTTACATACGAAAATACAACTATCCTTTCTTTCTAACGACGTGATGCACATGAAAA
This sequence comes from Allium sativum, assembly GCA_030737875.1. Classification (NCBI taxonomy): domain Eukaryota; kingdom Viridiplantae; phylum Streptophyta; class Magnoliopsida; order Asparagales; family Amaryllidaceae; genus Allium; species Allium sativum. The sequence goes on from CM060919.1 coordinate 35,833,000, forward strand.
CCACATCACACCTCCAAAAACGAGGGTCGTATTCACGTATCCTATCAACCTACATAACCCAAAAGCTATCTATAATAATCGTTTGAACGAGCCGCCTTTTCTTCTTCTTTTCAAACTCAGAAGTTGACGGTCCATCCTCCTTCCTCTTCCTGGAGCCGCTTCCCCGGCTTCCTTTCTTCCCCCACATCCGGGTAGACTTAGGATAGGGCTTTATGAGGAACTCCTCTTCCCCGGAATCTCCCAAAACATCAGCGTCTCGACTCCAGGACCGCCAATGGCTTTCAGAGGCTCAGGCGGAAACTTGATAGACAGTGCTAGCACAACAGACATATTCCCCTCCTTTTCATCCACCTTCGCTTTTTTGGCATCCTATCGACCATTTTTATGGCCTCTCTCTCCGCCTTCTTACCTCCCATTGCATCTTCTTCTGCCTTAAGCCCGGCCTTCCCCCTTTTTCCTCTCATTGACATTTAACTTTTTAGGCATCTCTGATGCACTCTTCTAGGTAGCTTCATCCTCGGATTTCCACTGAGCCGCCTTTTGGACCTTTGCGTGGTCCTCCTCAGATTTTTTGCTCGCCTCCTCTTGAGCCTTGAAGAGGGATTCCTTGTCATCTTTTTTCTTTGCATCAAGCTCTTCCAAATTTATTAGTAGTTGAACTTTTTTTCTTCAACAAGCTTGTGCATAGTTTTTCCACCTGCCTCTGTCGGTCCGGTCCCGTAGGTCTTCTACACTTACTTCTCCTTATCCACTGGAAAGTATTTGTGGAGGTCCTCCTTTCTAAACTCTCTTATTTACAAATCCATGAAAGTGTCCAGATGACCGAAGTCCTCTCCCATTTGCCTTTGGTAGGTTTCCACATCAAACCAGAAAATGGCAGGCACAGTTGGTGCATATGCCTCTATCACCTCTACTCCAGAGGAACCTGCATGATGAAGAAGAAGACAAGTTTGTCTACTTCGAGTTCATGTTTCCATCCTTCTAAGTACTAGTGAAGAAGTGGTTTTACCTTCCAATACTTGCTATATAGTTTCGATGGGCATAGTGCTTTCGATTTTTGGCTTAAGAGCATCCATGTTCCAGCCCTGGATAATCGGGATCATACTCGGTAACGACGGTAGCTAGAACTGACGGGCCTCCAGTGGAACCGAACGGAATAACTTGTTGCTGCCTAGAATTGACACTTCAAATGCATGTGCGACCACCACGCTCTTAGTAATAAGGGCCTTCCCTATAACAATAGTAAGTTATGTCACCTTCTCCGCTTTGGCATCCTCTTTCCATAATACCCTAACTTCGGCTAGCACTCGATGTTATTCCATTGTCAAAAATTGAACCATCAGCGCCACCTCATCGACCGATTCTACCTCTTGCATCATGGCCTCATACTCCACCAATTTATCCTAGGATTTAGTCAATGTGCAGGGATAATTTTCGACCCACAAGATTCTGTGGAATCGAAGTGCCTTGATGTATAATCACCACACTAATGGCTCCAACTCCGCCTATGCTCTTTCTTGGCCTCCTCCACCTTAGCCCTAAGTTCTTCCAACTGGTCCTGGAACCCAGCATTGACACTATATACCTGACCCAGCACCTACCTGTTTGAAGCTTCTGTTGCTTTCTTATCTTTCTTGGCCTGCTCTAGCTCCGTGCGGTTCGAGTTAAGAAGTTTTCTAAGCTTCTCATTCTCTTTGATGAGGCTATGCGCTCACTCATTCTCTTCTTGCAGCCTCTTTATTTCCTAGGTTGGATCTTCCTTTCTCGGGAAAAGCTAGTGTACTTCCTTATTCTCTTTCCGATCATTCTCCTCAGTTATAGACCTATTATCTTGTTCCAGCGTTGTCACTCAGGATGAGATCGAGGCTAGTGTGTCCTTGAACGATTCCTGAGCCTGGATTATATTACCTTTGACTTTTAGGAGCTTTCTCTTCATAACATTTGTTTCAGCGATAGAGAGTTAGCAAATAAATGTGTTACTAGAATATAAATAAATATATATAAATTAAAGTGTTGTCCTACTCAATTCAGCACCTTGAATCTGAACGCTGTCCTGTGCAGCTTTGAGATCAATTTGTAAGCCCAAGTTCTTAGTCTTTTTCTTAAAAATCCACTCCATGAGTCTCCTCGAGTATCTGTACAGCTTCTAATATTGGAACTAGACATCATATACTTGCTTCCAAGTCTCATCATCGTGTTGAAGTGGGGTAAGACTAATATCTAATAGCCAAAACAATTCCTCGAAGTAGAAGCCCGAGAATGACTTCTTAATTATTTCGTTCTTCTCCTCTTTGTTGAGTTCCAGAATCTATGACATGTCCGACAACCCCAGACCCTGCCTCTTTATCGGCTTCTTTATAGATTTAGACTCATCAACTACTTTATCTTTGCTGTATCTCAAGCCACTGGCACTGTTGCTTGGACTTAATGAAGCATAGTTGATGCCAGTTGCCTTGTACTCATTATTTCTTGCCATCTCCCCACTCCCACCGACTGAGTACCTTGTGATGAAGATTATGAGTGTCCAGGTTGGTCTCTATGTCACTGGCTATTACAGTGGTTCTGATAATGAGGGGGTTGCAAATGCAAATATTTACTCTTATTGAAACTACTTATGGTTCCACACTTAGGTGATCGACGACTCCCAGACCCTCGATCTCGGTCTTTATCTCTCTTTATAGCCATTACGCTTATGAGGAGTAGATTTTGAGTCAGAATCGAACATCCAAACATGTAAAAGAGTGTTGTGTCATGTAATGTTCGTGAGTGCGTTCGTAAATGTTCCCTCCACATACCGGATTTTAGACCGCTTGAAGGGATTACATACCCAGCGCTCAGCGTAAGGTTCTCGACGTTAGTGTCACTCAACCAAGACAATGTTAGCTAAATCAGAACCTTGTCCAAGTCTTTGAATTGGCCTCGCGCCTCCAAAGACGCGGTAGTCTCAAAGGTCGTAACTGGAGAAATTGGTTTGGGTGACCCTCCCAACCTTATATCCTTTATCGGAGATGTAATGGGAGTGGTCAACAATCCATCCCCTCCGGTATGGATCTCCTCATGATCACCGTCGTCGACGTTGGAATCTCCCTGAGTTCTTGCAACCTCTTTTTCAACAGAGGATGCAGCATGATGCACGATAGTGGGATTTTCCTTTTGCGGACCCGGAGGTACTACTCCTCCCTTAGCTTCTGCCTCATCTTCTTCCCTATCATCGTTCGGGCGACCAGTCTAACAATTTGCTAGAAGCAAACCAGAAAAGTAAAGGAGGCGATTTATTAGCTAACAGGGAATGAACATCGCATGTAACAACCCGTATTTTGATAACGTGTTATAACCACAAATCTAGGCAGAATTAAATTTTAAAATAAGAATCAAGGGAAACGGATTGTGCCATTGCGTTCGTCTCGGAATTCTGCATGAAATCGAGTCCGAGTTTTCGAAAATCGGAGTTTGTATGACCAAGTTATGGCTCCCCAAAGTTTCATAAATTTTCAGAGTTCAAAACAGTTCGAATTCGAGATCAAATTCGAATTTCAAAACACAGACAGACTGGGCGGGAAATTTCCCGCCCAGCACCCCAGGTCGACTGGGGAGTCGACTGGGCAGTCGACACCCCCAGGACCAGGTCGACTGCGCAGTCGACTTGGGTGTCGACCTGGCCCCCGAACCTGGTTTGGGCCTGGTTGCTCCTGCTTGACCATGTTGGCTTGTTTGAGGGCCTGTGACGATTTTTGGCGGTTCAGATCGATTCTAGGGTTTATCCTATGGCCTAAACTAGTTGTTGCAACTATAAAAACACCCTAAGACCTAGGCTAATCCACAACAAATCTTTCTAACACCATTATGCTGCTACGTCTCCTCTTGAACCATGGCCGCCGCCTCCAACTTGAAGCTTAAACATTCAAACTAGATCCAAATCGAAGGCCAACGTTTCTACAACAATTCAAGGGAATAGATCAACATCTCAACAACGATCCTACGAAAATTTCTGTTCTTAGTTCTCAAAAACCACGATCTGTAAGCCCCAGTTACTCTTAGATCTAAACTCTAAACTTAATATGGACATGTGTAAATTGAAGTTGAACATAAACATGATAACTACTTGAGACCTACTCTTGTATATCTTTGATCTATGACTATTCCTTTTTGATCTATTATTTTAGATCTACTCTTGTTCACCCTAGATCTATTCACCTTGAACCTAGTACCGTTCATATTGAACCTTGATTTGTGGAATACTGATAAGAAATTGATTTAGGGGCCTGTTCATGTTATAACCTAAACCCTATCATTATTTTAACATGCCTGTGATGTTGTGATGTTGAAACTATTGCTAGTCACAAGTTTAGGATTATCATCTTATATCATTTATTGCTATGTTTATCACCCTATTTCATATGCTAGTGATGTTATGATCATATGTCAAGTTACACCATGCTTGCCTTGAAATCACCTTTGCCACTTTATACCCATCCTTGTTATGTTATTCCCTAGTTACATCTATTGCCTTGATTCGAATTCACGAGCGTTGGGGATGCGATTTGGGTAGTTTAGGAAAACCTGAATTTAGTATGAACTTGAAAACATGAGTATCGTTATAACTTGAGCTTGGATAGGAACATGAACTTGACATGAAATTATACTTGAAAATATGAATTTGGGACATGACACTTAGATAACTTGAACGTGGCCAACTCGAGGTTGGGTTGAGTTTGCAGTATAAATCTACCCGGAACCGCCCGGCGAATCTAGTAACTGCAAACAATAGGACCCAATGTGAGTAGTTGGTCATATCACACTCGAAACCCGAGGTTAGACTAGGTTATGGTGTAAAACTTCTCGGACCCGCCCGGCACATCCAGTAACCATAACCAATTCTAATGTGAGAGGTTAGGGGTGCATTAAGTAAATTAATGCCACTGGATAGGGTTAAGTCATGGACCACTTGAATATAGTTAACCAATTTGACATGTTGATTTGATAGGGTTAAGTTATGAACCGCTTGAACACACTTAACCAACCCGACACATGATTCGTAGGACTAAGTCTTAAACTAGAACGACACACTTAGTCAATTTGACATGACACGTAGATGGGGTTAAGTCTCGATTTTAAATGACAACTTAACCTGCTGAACGAAACCCTAGTCACGCGGTCCTTTTCAGCAGTAACCCACTAGATGTATCATGGTACCCTGGGACTAGGCAGGGTGGGGCACGATTGTTAGGCTGATTGTAAGCGACCAGAACGACGGCTGAGTTGTTGTGGCATTGTAGGTTCAGGCGGACTAGGGTCGTGCACTTAGTCCGGAGTTGAAAAAGCAGGCATTGGGCATCAGTAGGATTATCTGTGCATTCTTGATTCGTGTCGGTGGTTGGCACCCTAGGGCTTGATACACCCTATTGTGGACCTAGCACAGGTGACTACATTCGTGATAGGGCCGTATGACACAGACACACGACGAGCTAGACTTGTAGGGAGCCGATCGATTAGATCATACCGTTGGACCCCGAATTGTGTCACTTCACGATATTGGGCCAAGGGGTTATTTCTGGATTTATAGTTGACACGGGATTAGTATACCAGTATAGTTGGTATGGAGAACCTTGAATACGCAATGTTAGACTTGAGTTATCTTGTTAGCTTAGTTATCATGTCAGACTTATCATCATTCCTATGTTTAATTCCAGTTTATTCATGTCTTGTTAACTTTACTAGTTTCTATGCTGATAGTCACTAGGGCGTACCAGTCTTTTTGACTGACCCGTTTTCTTTCGCCTCTTTGTCTTTCGTTTCCCCTCCCCTAAGGTTCTCAGGGAGGAAACTCTAGCTCTTAGCTTGGACTTTGCTTGCTTTCTGACAACTCATGTACGGTTTGGTCTTGAGCTATGCTATGGCTGCACTCATGCACTTTTTTGGGGAATAATATTTTACTTATGTTGTTTTAAGTACTATGCTTCTTTAGAACTTTATGTAATGAAATAATGACTTGGCATTTTGATGTAAGAGGTTTTGACTCTATTTTTCAGTAATGAGATTTGGTTTTAAAGTTTATATCCGCTGCTTTATATACTCTATTTTATATATGTTCTGTCTTGTGTTATCTCTGTGCCTGTTTACTAGATAATACCCCTCCAAAACTAGGGCATTCCCTTTGTGAGTGACCCTAGCGGAGGTGGGGTGTTACATTTGGTATCAGAGCAGAAGGTTACCAGACTGGGCAAAAGTTTTAAAAACCTTCTGAAACTATTTTCAAAACCGTTTATAAAGAAGCATTTTTCAATAAAAGTTTTATTTTTAAGAAAAGGCTATTCGCCAAAAGCCATTAGCACTTTCCTTTGTTTCCTCGTTTGAATCTTTTTCCTTTTCGCTTTTCAGCATGTCTGATCTTAACCTTCCTGAGGGAGTACCCGTACCTGGCTGGTTCCGAAGATACTTGGAAGCTAGGGCCAACGGCGCGTGCCCGGCAGATATCCCTCGTCCTCCTCCCCCGGTGGCCACGGTTCTTCCTCCTCTTCCTCCGGGTACCGCCTTCGCCAAAATGTGCAAGGACTTTATAGGAATGGGCGGCAAGGACTTCGTTGGAACTGAAACCTTCGTTGAGGCGGGAAACTGGCTAAAAGAGACTGAAGACTTGTTTGTTATTTTCGATATGGAGGATCATAGGAAAGTTCAGTTGGCAGCATGGTTGTTGAAAGAGGAAGCTGCATTTTGGTGGGAAGTCACCAACGCTACCAGGCCAATTGAGACTTGGGCAGACTTTAGAGAGAGGTTTGGGCTTAAGTTTTTATCATCCGCAGAAGCGAGTCTTCAGATGGAGAGGTTCCTGGCACTCAAGCAAGGGGACATGTCAGTTATGGAATACGTGAATAAGTTTAATCAGCTTGCTCGGTTTGGTTTGGACTTAGTCAACACGGTTGAGAAGAAGGCTCTACGCTTTGCTCGAGGATTGAGCGAGCCACTCCACACTATGGCCATGACTCATGTACCCATGGGGGCGACCTTTGAAAGCTTGGTGAATATGGCCCTACTTCATGAAGAAGACGAGAATGGCAAGAAGAAGGTCAAGGTGAGTGAGTCTCAAGACAAGAAGGTAGACTCCGAGAAAGGAGGAAGGAACAACAACAACAACAAGAATGACAAGTCACGTGAGAAAAGAAAATGCAACTTCTGTGGTATTGACGGGCATATAGTCCAGGACTGTAGGAAGAAGAAGATGAAGATAGGAGCATGTTTTCAATGCGGTGAAACTGGACACATCAGCAAGAACTGCCCTAAGAAGAAAGGGCAAGCCCCGTAAGAAGGACCATCTAGGGGTACATCTTTAACTTCTTTTCCCTAGATAGTCTGTTTTATCTTGTATATCCTTTCGATCCTGTCTTGAGAACCTTAGGTAGAATCCTATGAATGTAAACATGTATTTGAAACATGTTATGCTTGATGTTTGCGAATGGTTGCAAGTGGTTGCAAGTGATTGCTCGTGGTTGCATAACACACATTACGCACTAGATCGGCTCAGACACATTTTCATATTGCATATGCATGAGTGTTTATACTTATTTATGGATGAAATTGAATGTGTTATCATATGAATGTTGCATATGGATGAATGTTTGTGCACACATATAGTGCTTACGTGACTAGGATTATTTGCATACATGTTGGATTCATGACACTAAACATATTTTGCATTAGAAAGATCAATCAGGCCTGATCATTTGCATTAGATAAGGAACATATACACACACTTTTTGCATATGTTCATACAGCATTAGAAATCTCTTAAGGACAATGTTTGCTTGTGGATGATGTTTTGAGTAGATGGATGGTAGGATACGTTCTTCCTAACTTAGAGATTTCGGGGACGAAATCCTTTAAGGAGGGGAGAATGTAACAACCCGTATTTTGATAACGTGTTATAACCATAAATCTAGGCAGAATTAAATTTTAAAATAAGAACCAAGGGAAACGGGTTGCGCCATTGCGTTCATCTCGGAATTCTACATGAAATCGAGTCCGAGTTTTTGAAAATCGGAGTCCGTATGACCAAGTTATGGCTCCCCAAAGTTTCAGAAATTTTCAGAGTTCAAAACAGTTCGAATTCGAGTTCAAATTAGAATTTCAAAACCCAGACAGACTGGGCGGGAAATTTCCCACCCAGCACCCCAGGTCGACTGGGGAGTCGACCGGGCAGTCGACACCCCCAGGACCAGGTCGACTGCGCAGTCGACTTGGGTGTCGACCTGGTCCCCGAACCTGGTTTGGGCCTGGTTGCTCCTACTTGACCCTGTTGGCTTGTTTGAGGGCCTGTGACGATTTTTGGCGGTTCAGATCGATTCTAGGGTTTATCCTATGGCCTAAACTAGTTGTTGCAACTATAAAAACACCCTAAGACCTAGGCTAATCCACAACAAGTCTTTCTAACATCATTATGCTGCTAAGTCTCCTCTTGAACCATGGCCGCCGCCTCCAACTTGAAGCTTAAACATTCAAACTAGATCCAAATCGAAGGCCAACGTTTCTGCAACAATTCAAGGGAATAGATCAACATCTCAACAACGATCCTACGAAAATTGTTGTTCTTAGTTCTCAAAAACCACGATCTGTAAGCCCCAGTTACTCTTAGATCTAAACTCTAAACTTAATATGGACATGTGTAAATTGAAGTTGAACATAAACATGATAACTACTTGAGACCTACTCTTGTATATCTTTGATCTATGACCATTCCTTTTTGATCTATTATTTTAGATCTACTCTTGTTCACCCTAGATCTATTCACCTTGAACCTAGTACCGTTCATATTGAACCTTGATTTGTGGAATACTGATAAGAACTTGATTTAGGGGCCTGTTCATGTTATAACCTAAACCCTATCATTATTTTAACATGCCTGTGATGTTGTGATGTTGAAACTATTGCTAGTCACAAGTTTAGGATTATCATCTTATGTCATTTATTGCTATGTTTATCACCCTATTTCATATGCCAGTGATGTTATGATCATATGTCAAGTTACACCATGCTTGCCTTGAAATCACCTTTGCCACTTTATACCCATCCTTGTTATGTTATTCCCTAGTTACATCTATTGCCTTGATTCGAATTCACGAGCGTTGGGGATGCGATTTGGGTAGTTTAGGAAAACCTGAATTTAGTATGAACTTGAAAACATGAGTATCGTTATAACTTGAGCTTGGATAGGAACATGAACTTGACATGAAATTATACTTGATAATATGAATTTGGGACATGACACTTAGATAACTTGAACGTGGCCAACTCGAGGTTGGGTTGAGTTTGCAGTATAAATCTGCCCGGAACCGCCCGGCGAATCCAGTAACTGCAAACAATAGGACCTAATGTGAGTAGTTGGACATATCGCACTCGAAACCCGATGTTAGACTAGGTTATGGTGTAAAACTTCCCGGACCCGCCCGTCACATCCAGTAACCATAACCAAGTCTAATGTGAGAGGTTAGGGGTGCACTAAGTAAATTAATGCCACTGGATAGGGTTAAGTCATGGACCCCTTGAATATACTTAACCAATTTGACACGTTGATTTGATAGGGTTAAGTCATGAACTGCTTGAACACACTTAACCAACCTGACACATGATTCGTAGGACTAAGTCTTGAAATAGAACGACACACTTAGTCAATTTGACATGACACGTAGATGGGGTTAAGTCTCAATTTTAAATGACAACTTAACCTGCTGAACGAAACCCTAGTTACGCGGTCCTTTTCAGCAGTAACCCACTAGATGTATCACGGTACCCTGGGACTAGGCAGGGTAGGGCACGATTGCTGGGCTGATTGTAAGCGACTAGAACGACGGCTGAGTTGGTGCGCCATTGTAGGTTCAGGCGAACTAGGGTCGTGCACTTAGTCCGGAGTTGAAAAAGCAGGCATTGGGCATCAGTAGGATTATCTGTGCATTCTTGATTCGTGTCGGTGGTTGGCACCCTAGGGCTTGATACACCCTATGGTGGACCTAGCACAGGTGACTACATTCGTGATAGGGCCGTATGACACAGACACACGACGAGCTAGACTTGTAGGGAGCCGATCGATTAGATCATACCGTTGGACCCCGAATTGGGTCACTTCACGATATTGGACAAAGGGATTATTTCTTGATTTATAGTTGACAAGGGATTAGTATACCAGTATAGTTGGTATGGCGAACCTTGAATATGCAATGTTAGACTTGAGTTATCTTGTTAGCTTAGTTATCATGTCAGACTTATCATCATTCCTTTGTTTAATTCCAGTTTATTCATGTCTTGTTAACTTTACTAGTTTCTATGCTGATAGTCACTAGGGCTTACCAGTCTTTTTGACTGGCCCATTTTCTTTCGCCTCTTTGTCTTTCGTTTCCCCCCAGGTTCTCAGGGAGGAAACTCTAGCTCTTAGCTTGGACTTTGCTTGCTTTCTGACAGCTCATGTACGGTTTGGTCTTGAGCTATGCTATGGCTGCACTCATGCACTTTTTTGGGGAATAATATTTTACTTATGTTGTTTTAAGTACTTTGCTTCTTTAGAACTTGATGTAATGAAATAATGACTTGGCATTTTGATGTAAGAGGTTTTGACTCTATTTTTCAGTAATGAGATTTGTTTTTAAACTTTATATCCGCTGCTTTATATACTCTATTTTATCTGTGTTCTGTCTTGTGTTATCTCTGTGCCTGTTTATTAGATAATACCCCTCCAAAACTAGGGCATTCCCTTTGTGAGTGACCCTAGCGGAGGTGGGGTGTTACATCGCAAAACACGGCTGGTTCCACTCTCAGTGCTATAAGGCATTCGAAATATACAATATCTCTCAGGATTCGAGGGACACCTGTTACATTAGAACTTCAAGTTAGTCTATTACGACTCGATTCACTTAAACCACAATCCAAATATGGAATACTTACATCCAATAAGCAATTTTCTCGCAAATCTCATGGTCGTCGAACGTAGAACTAGTCGTGTTTAAAGTAACTCGGATTGTTCCATGCCCTAGGATGAAACGAGCATTGATTTGTGCCTTCAGGTAAACAAGTGAAGGCACAAACTTAGCTCTCTTATTCATGGTGAAAAGAAATTAAATGTCTTCCCTGGTGATTACACACCTAATTTCTTGAATGTAGGTGGCGAGTAAAAAAGTGTACGCATTTGGATGAAGTTGCGTCGATGCCAACCGAAAAAAGCGCAGCATGTCTTGGATGATCAGGAAAGTTGGGGGCATCCACACGCCAACACACATGTGCTTATTCCATGTAGTGTAACCTTTCAGAGGTGCATGCGCCTCCCTTCTAGGGATGAGCATGTTATCCCATGATATGTTATACTTCTTGTAGATGTGTCTTAGTGTGTCTTCATCGATCTGTGAGACGACCGAATCCGATGGATTCTCAAGAATGATAGCATTTTCCATCATATATAGCGCCTTAGGAATGTCTTCCTGCTTGTCATTTACATCCTCTTCCTCTTGTGGGCCACCATCTGCCATTTCTCCTTTTTTGGGATCCCTAGTTCATCTGAATGTTCGATCGAGTGGTGTCACCCTTTTAACTCCCCCTCTCGATCGTGCATGCTAGTAGAAACCCGAAATTTTGGCGATAGTTAATTTAGTTAATTAATTAGGCTTTGAAAACAAGAATTTTTGCAAATGATGGAAGTTGACCATGAAACTTACACCATTGCGATCGTGATGGAATTCTGGTCAACTTTCATGTTTGGAACTTTGCGAACGGAGTCCGCATGAAAAGTTACAAACAAAATACAAAAATAGATGGAAATAAATCAAGAGTATCTTTAATTAATTTAATACCGTTTATAACCCAGCCCCACTGGGCAACCCGACCCAGAGTGGTCGACCTTAGCGGTCGACCGAGTGGTTGACCCATCTGGTCGAAAACGCCTAGTGACGACAAGGTTTTGGAGGGAATTTTTATTATATAAAATTTTATAAACAAACGGATCTTTATATTACTAAATCTAACCGTCTAGGGTCTTTTTAACACCTATTAATAAAGGGAAAGACCCCCATCCTTTTGCATACAATTCTGAAAGCAGTAGCGAGGCTTTGTCCTTTTCTATTCCTCCATACCTCATCTAAAACAAATCTATACATATACAAACTAAACAAACCAAGTTTGGAGAAAAGTAGAATCAGATTCATATGCAAAAGAAATGATGCTACGAATAGGCATTCTTCCATTCAGATTTCCTCCTTCTTTCCTAATTTTTTTGCAGATATACAAATCTAAAAGAATCCACTTTCTGGAATAGTTGTAGATCAGCAAAATTTTGAGAACTGTAGGCCTAAAGGTTTATTCAAATTAAAAATAGCTTTCAAGTAAGTGAGAAATTTATATACAATGTTTATAATAACCTGGTTAGTTCGTTTGGATCGGAAATTATGCCTAAAAGTTTATTAAATTTGTTTTTTTTGTTTTTGTCAAATCTGAAATAATGGCTTGTGGTTTGAACATTAGAATTTGTAGGCCTATTTAGTTTATATATTATCACCTATATTGTATTTAGGTTTGTTATAGTTATTGTATACATCTTAGATCTGGAAATCAGTCCCAAAACCATTGTCAAAAAATTGTAGTTTTATTCCAGATTCTTAGATTTGGTGTTGATTTGTGGTTTATGAAAATTTAGATAAAAAGGATACGCCTGTTTGTGTTCCATATTGTTTGAGGTTTTACTTGGTTATTGTAAATATGCCTTTTTTGTTATTTTTAATAAAAAGGACAATGTTTTAAATCAACATGAAATAGGTACAAAACAATTAGGAAGGGACACTACAACAAATATACCATATTGCAAAGGTGCAAAAACGTTGTAAAAGGCTTTTACAACGGTGGAGCCACCGTCGTGTATTAAGAAGTTGTAATATACTTATATCTTTTACAACGTTTCTGCACCGTTGCAACACCGTTGTGAAATAGGATATTTAACAACGTTTACTCACCGTTGTAATAAATTTTATTACATCACTTTCACACCATTGTAAAATGCTTTATTACAACTTTTTGTTGTTGTTGTAACTTATATACACCTTACTAACATAAAGAATTCATATGTATTAATAATAATATTCCATATTTCAATGCAACAAATATAACTATGTGGAATCATTCATATATATTAATTAACATAATATTCGATTAACATACACATAGTACATAACCAACTAAACCCGTCACAAAAAACATAACTATTTCAAAATACATACATCGATCTAACACATACGAAAGATAGAAGCTTTGTCCACAAAAGATACATAAGCATACCCTTCGAAAGCACTCTAACTAGTAGCCACTTTATCTAAGGGATCAGTCGAAATGGAAACAAAAACCATAGGCTTCTTAGTGACATTTTCATGAGCATCGGGTGGACATTCTGAATCCAATGCGTGGATAGAGCTTGCGGCAGATTTGGAAGGGTAAAATACACAATCGTCCTGCAAGACGTTCATTGGTAAAGAAGCATTGCCAAATTTCATAGCATCAACCTCGATAGATCGACACAAGGTAGTAGTACATGAATTATCTGAAGCACCGACGATAGCTTTCATAGCATCATTAATTTTCCAGCGATCAGAAAGAGGAGGACCAACAAGCTGGGAAGTGAGAAGCATCACAACTGTATTATCAATACCAAACCTTGGATTAACAAGTAACAGGCATAATAAACTCGAGATCCCAAAGAAAATCAAAACAAAAAACAATTAATAACCGAAGTTCGACCTGTACAACGGATGCTGACCTAGACCAAAATGAAAACCCGGTTAAATTTTTTAAAACCCTTGTTGTAATACTTCCAGACCTATACATCGGAAAAATCCTCCGGCTCCTTCAGATCATCAACCTGTCACTACTATACTTCACTCGCCGGATCCCTGCAGCTTCCGCTCACATATAGTGGGGGAGTAGTCCAAACAAGACCGAAGAGGCAAATGAATCGAAGGAACAAGAAAGAAGAAGATGCGGAGTACGTTGAAAATAATCTTGAAAAGAAGGGTTGTAGTGGATATGAAGTATGACCAAATCGAGGGAAACTGAAAGGGATTTTTGAAAAGCTCGTTCTTTAATAGCAATGGGAAAGTTTGGAAGAGGTGGAAGGAAATCAAAGCTGAGGGACGGATCGAAGAAAGCAGAATAGGAAAAGAGGCGGCGGTGGAAAATGGGAGAACTAGTCTCCATGGATGAATAAAGGGACGAGCTTTTCTTGTGGCGGCGACTCAAGACACGAGAGATAGGGTTTCTCTTTTAAGAAGAAGCGGGCAATGATGCGAAATTTTGGTTTGGAGCCAGAAATTTTTGGTTTGGAGCCAAACAATTTTTTTGCGTTGGAGCGAACAAACCGATGTACTTTCACGTGATCTACGAAACCACGCTATTGTTTTAACATGTAACTACTTTAATAAAAATTTATTATTAAATGTTAATCACCAGTATTTAATAGTGAATTATTTGATAATTATCAATTAAATATTAATTATTAACTACTACAATTGCTAATTACTAGTTGTTAATAGGAATTATTTCATTTTTCAAATTAACTATTACTACTTATTTACTATTTAATAATAATTGATAAATATTATTGATTCCTAAGTTTATAATTAATTATCAATTATTATTGTTAAATATTAATGTAATAAGTTATTAAATATAGATATTATAAACATGAAGTTTGTAATAGGCATCTATTACAACTAATAAAATGAAAAGTTGTTAAAAATATGTTTATTACAACTTTAGAGAGCTCACGGAATTAATAAGTAAAATTTTATGTTAAATATAATATGAATTTCTTGAGAATTAAATTTTACTAAAATATTAAATATTACTTATTAATAATAGTTATTATTAATTATCACTACTTTTTTCTTAGTTATAATTGAATTTTAACTATTAAAAGTTAGTTATTATGTACGTATTACTGATTATTTACTAATTATTAAAAAATACTATTTATTAATAAAATCATTACCAAAATTAATTACTAATATTAAATATTACTTCTTAATTATTAATATTAATGATTATTTATTAATTATTTATTACTAAAAATTAATTATTAATAATTTAACAGTACCGATAACTTATTATTTAATATACTAGTTTTTATATTAATTAATAAAAATTATTAACTAATTATTAATTATTTAATAGAAATTATTAATATTATTAATTAATTATTATTATTATGCTAATTATAAAATGTTAATTGTTAAAGCTGTCACTTATTACAACAGGTAAGAGTGAAAAGTTGTAATAGGCATTTATTACAACAGTCACAATAAAAAAGTTGTTAGAAATATGTTTATTACAACTTTAGTGAACTGACTGTTGTAAAAAACATTTATTACAACTGTGCATTTTTGACCATTGTAAAATGAAAGTTGTAATATGGTATTTTTGTTGTAGTGGGAAGTGTAAATTCACGCATATTTGTACATAGTTTACAACAACCGTTTCAAAAGCATGTATTTCTTATATTTGGTGATTTGAAATATGTATATATTCTCTCTTTTATTATTTTGAGCAAATTTTACAATAACTGCAGTTATTAACCTTTTTATAAGATTTTGAATCTTAAACAATATTAAAACTTAAAAGTTTTGTTTTGGTCGTTAGTTTAGGCCAAAACACAAATGGTTAATATAATAAAATGAAACATAGTAACTACGTTAATAACGCTTAAAAATATATATATATTCTTGTCCATCCGAATCTATGTAAATAATGCAAATATATTATTATAATGAATGTTGGTTGATATTGTTGTGTGTTTGAATAGTTTCCATTTTTATGGAAATGCATATGGGAATATAATCCATAATAAACAGAAATAGGTATTATGACCGTTATAGTAATAAATGGATTTGATTTGCTATAAATAAGGTCATAAACAAAGTAAGGAATGTTGTAACCACCTTTTATTGGGAAAAATAAATTGAACAAGATAAACATGCCAAATGATTACAAGTTGAATTATGTTGGGAATAAAAATTGTAACTCCAATTTGAGAATCTAATAAATAATAAAAACATATATATACACACACAAATAAGAAATAAGTGGAATTAATATATAGTAACAAGAGGGAGATATAGTACATAGTTAAAATGGGATTGATATAAATAGGATAATATATCCTTAGGAAAATATATTCGTTAGTGCCATATATGGAATTTAATAGGTTAATTTATGCCTTAGGAAATATGACCGTTAGGGTCATTAGTGGAAGGTAACCAAATTGATAATAACAAAAGGAACAAAAAAAAGGGAATTACTGGGGATTGATTAGCGTAGTAAATACTAAGTCCAATAAGGAAGTTAATAAATAAACATCCTAGGATAGGAAGCTATAAGTTTCTAGTCAATCCAGAATTATTACAATTGGAAATAAGAATTGAACTTAGTAGGTTAATGATGCGAGGTAAGTTGCCTTATTCGACAGAAGTCTGCACTTTCCAACAGTCGGGTATATGTACAATTGATGTGAGACGTCATTAACCATAGGAACCCGTGTCGACAGTTAATTGTGTAACGAGGGTTATTTCCTGAAACAAGGTTTATCTCAAGTGTGAGGCACCTGCCTTTCGTCCTAAAAGAGGAAACCTTAAAAAGGAAATAATTCGTAAGCATAGCCTGCTTCGGGTAAAGGTATTAAAGTAGTTAGAGCCACCCTTACAAAGGTATTATGCAATCGTATAGCTTACCTCTCCATAATGAAGAAGTATTAAATGTCTATTAGGTAAGAGCTTGGTAATCCCTGCATTAGTCCACTTCCTCCGAGTAGTAAGTGACTAGGGTGAGGGTCCACCTTGGGATTAGGTATTAAATGTCCTTTACGGACGTACCAAATGTCTGTTTATCCTGCAGGAAGTATCGAGTGAATAGAGGATTATCTAACAAGGGCAGCTAGCTAGTAATACAGGGTTTCGACAGGGGAAGGTCATAAATGACAAGATGTCGTTTGCCTATCCTGTAGGTAATAAGTGACTTTTTACTATCTCTTGCCTTACACGGGGCATGGTTAAATGCTTGAATAGTGGTAGCCTTGAATTAGTAGGAATTAGTAGCTAGTGTCCTCTAATTTATGTTAGTATAGGATAAACCACCAAATGAGGTATTAAGTGATCAATAGGTCCGCTTTAGGTCTTAAGTGATTGAAAGGATCACCCTTACCTTTTATTGGTAGTGTGGTCTTAAGTGGATATATAGAAAATAATTAACCTCTGTATGTGATATCACGAAGTTAGTTGCCCACCTCTTAAATCTTTGGAATGAATTAATGGCGGTTTAAAGGCTTCATACATATGCTTAAACGTTCTAAGTATTGTGATATCATTGTGTGTGGGATACTACCTTGGGTTTAGTGGTTAGCTGTCGTATGTAAGTCCTTACAAGATTGGGTTAGAATTACTGTTCTGGTTAGACATATGTTTTGGTTTTGACAAAAAAGAGTACATTTATGTATTTTAGACAGTGTTATACATTTTCTATTCACCGGATCTGTTGGCATGTTTATGCTTAGGCGATAGGGAGTTATCGTATTGTGAACAGTCGCGAAGCTTTGTCTCTTACCCCTACACCTCCCGAGCGAATAGGTTGGTTAGAGCAGTCAAGAGACCGTCCACGAAACAAGTGAGTCTGGGGTTGCCATTTATAGCTATGCCCTTTAAGAGGTGGGTTATGCGGCTCGTTACATTTGGTATTAGAGCTTAGGCTTAAACATGTTAATACCTTAGGTATTAATTTTAGTGAAAACAACCATATAAACATTACTGCTAACATATTTATAAGTTGTGTAGTTATATAAGATATATTATGAAGTCATTTATAGAGATAAAAAAGAGTACAAAAGAAGTATTATGAAAGAAGGTTAATCAGAGCAATGGAAGAATAATAGAGGAAGGATAACCAGAAATATTAAAAGCCAAAGCTTATTAGTGAAGAATACTGAAGAACAGAGGTGTTTGAAGTGATGAGGAATTGGTTAAACCTTAAAGTGTCTTGTTAAAGATCCATAACAATTATACTTAAAGACAATCAGCCATTGACCTCAACCGAATCAATGAAATCCACAAATATAAGGAAATTGGAAGTGCAAAAAATTTGAAACACTTATAAGTGTTGTAGTTCATATTTTGCAACACTTATGTGTTGACATACATGTTTTGGTATGCCTACATTTAACGGTTTTCTACGTTATCAACTTTCAAATGATAAGTTATTTCCCTCCATCCCTTCCCCAAAAGACACATCCCTTCTACCACTATTTAAAGGCTCTTGGAAACAAATATTTTCACCAACTTTGCACATTTTCTTCTACTCCTTCTTCTCCATATATTTTCTATACAAATCCATTGAATACTATCGAATTATTCTTGCAAATCCACTCTCTTTTACTCCTATTATTCATTGATTTGCAAGCCACACAATATCAGAGAGTTGTACTTGACTTCATATCATTCTCTCTCTGATTTCATCTTATTTCCTCAAAGAATTCAAAGTTATTTTTTCGTTGGAGGTTTATAGGATCATATACCAAATCTGCAAGAATCAGTATTAAAGATACGACTACTTGCCATTGTTTGTTGCCGTTGATAAGGAGAAGGTGTATTTTATAGCCCGTGAAATCAAGATTGTAAAGGTATTCTTTACACCCGTGGAAAGCAAGCAATTATAGTGCAATTTTGCATGGTAAAATGCCGGACTGGAATAGAATTGGTCAACCCGAACCAGTATAAAAATCTTGGTGTTATTTACATTACTAAATTTTATTTTGTTACTTATTTCTTTCATATTGAAATTTGAATAGACATAATAAATATACTTCTCCCCTCTCGTGTTTGATTAGTCTTAAGATCCATTAGCACTGTGTTGTAGACAACCCAGTCCCGAACGTTTAGTATCAGAGCACTGTTATTCAAAAATTAATCAATTGATTTTTGAAAATTATAAATGGCTAGTGACACTATTAACACATTTATTAGTAATTTCTTAAAGGCCAATCTACAACTAGACCCCCTCTATATGATGTTAGTAATTAAGCTTATTGGGCTTGTAGGATGAATTTTATTTATAGCCTAATGGTTTAGATATTTGGAACATTACCCAAATAGAATACATAGAGCTACAAATTGAATATTCAAAATGGGCACTGGACCAAAAGACAAGCACTTTATATGTAACGCACCAAAAGATAAGCCTAACGGATCAGTCTGGTGAACCAGAGTGAGAAAAGCACACTAAATTTAAAGGTATCACACAATTTGATTTTAAAGTCAAAAGCCTTTTGAAAGAAAAGGATAATCGTAGGACGAAATCCACACATAAATACAAACGACTTTTACCTTGAACCCAAAAATATTTTTGAAATCAATATCTTTTTTGATATTATAATAGTGTCTAAATACAAATAAATATCAATCTAGCGGAACGCTTACATCTCACGCTCCACATGCATAGTATACAATCAAAACCGCGAGGTCTTATTAGAGAATGGATTTCCATGGCAAGGTATGGGCAACCATCTTTCCAACAATGTACCTCCGGAGATGAATACAGTGGGGTTCAACAAGAACATCTGGCAACCCAGACTAAACATGACCGACTCCTCACTTCTCTTGAGAGTACCTAATATATCATCACCACAGTTGGGGGCCAGCCTACCAAACCGATAGCATACATAGATAAATAAAAAGGGACAACCAAAGGCACTTGATTTCTCCAAATTAGGTAATGATATACCCTTTTGATGGGTACAACCCACATAGCCATGCAACCTACCCAATTTTAACCATTTCTCGGTCGATGAGGCTAGAGGTCAAATTTATTTATTTATTTACCTTTATTATTATTTTTAGAATATCTGGTCACTATTCACCTTGAATGCCACACCGTCAGATCCACTGGATATCACTAATTGATTTACACAAAAATACTCAAGTTGTTAAGAGAAGGCCTTCTTCGACATAACTGTGGTACGTTTGTAGAAAACAACATATGTGATCCTTTGGAAGTACTTTTCAGACACTCGTCCATACAAGTCATCCAGGAATAGGATGAACCGAAGGCACTCTCATAACACATCCTATATAGGTATCAACCCAAGGATCAGTAGCGAGTAGTCCTTGCAACCCAAAGATTTCACTCACGACAGAATCACTGCCGAAATATCTCTGAGAGCGAACCAGAGAAATTCAAAAAGTAGTTCTTCCGCTCATGAAGATCAAAGATCTTCAATTGCTCCATCTTCGATCAATATCTTCGCGTATTTGATGGTTCAAAATGGTTTTTGAATATAAATTCGATAATGGTCCTTCCGTACCAACAATCGTATTAACCAGATTTAATAGTCAGTTATTTAACTATCAAATAAATAATCTTGAGAATAAAATGAGTTCACTGATTCAGTGCTCAACATTACTTGACCCTTTAATTAAAAATTATTAATGAATAGTTAAATAAACTTCTAAATATCTCAATATTTTTAACACAGTATTTACTTCTTATTTAACATAAGATTATTTTCAAAACTATTTCAAACACATTATAATTAAATCGTATATATATATATATATATCCAACTTTGATTCTAACACATTTCACGTAAATCATTAATACTTGAAAACAATACCCAATTTCTATTCTTTTAGAATAAACACATCCCAAAAACTTAGCTTTTTATTTCCTTTTACTTTTGGAAATATCGTTATATATATATATATATATATGTATATATGTATATATATATATATGTGTGTGTGTGTGTGTGTGTGTGTGTGTGTAAATATCTATTCTCAAATCTTCCTATTTCTATTACTTCGGAAATTACGTTATATGCACTCAAATCCTTTTTATTCCTATTACTTTGGAAATCTCAATATATATATTCTCAATCTCGTGATCGACATTTGAGTTATTATTTCACATATGGAAATAATAAATTATTCTTAACCTCTTTCCCATTACAAACTAATATCATTCTCAGATAATCCTAAAGTCGTCCAAGTTGGGGTACTTATTTACCTCTCAGACCTCGACCAACAACGTTCTTATCTTAAGATAGACATGAGCTGTAATTCAAAACCGATATTCATTCTAATATCAATCCAATCTCATCAAACTATTTTATTTAAATATGGTTTATAGAACCTTCTTACTTTTGGAAATATCTCCTTTTTAAATATAACTTATTATTACTTAATATGCCAGTTAAGTAATTACTCAATAAAATCACTTCTTAACCTTAACTTCTTTCAAAGAATTCATTTTATAACTCAAATTATTATTACCAAATCCCATTGTTAAATTCTTTACCAAATTCAGTTACAAATCCCTTTTAAATCTCTCCTTTTTTAAAATCTCCTTTCGATCCCATTCATTTCTCTCAGTTCCACTATTTAATAACGTTAATTTAAATTAACGCTTTAATTTCACATCTCTTTTACAAACCTTTGTTTACCAAACTCAGGTTTAATATAAAACCCTTTTATCTTTATTCCTTTTACTTAATTCAAATATTAAGTAAATAATTAATTTAAGCCATCTTATTCGCTTAAAAATCCCTTAAACTTCGTTATAAAAACTCGAGTTTTAATATAAAACTCATTCATGAATTCCTTTCACCATTCAATTCGATTTCACCTCAACTTCGATTTACTTTTTAAATGAATTTCAATTTAAAAGTAATCACCTAAATTATTATTAATTCAAATAATAATTTACTTAAATCATTAACTACTGCAGCAGTTGTTAACTTGTTTTATTAACTAAAATAAATAGTGATTTCCCTTTTTATTAAAACTTATTAAAATTAAACAAATAATTTTTAAATTACTTCATTAGACTAATTAAAAGTAAATTAATCAAATAACTAGTTTGGCTCAAAATAGCTGATTAGTCAACTTAAAACACAGTTATCTCGTTAACTAGATTCAATTAGTCCTTCCTTTAAATTAATCAATTATATAATTAATTTAAATAATTCCATTTAGTTGTGTTCTTAAAAAAATTTATCCAAATCTTTAACCATTAGGTTAAATTCTGCTCATTCAATTATAAATTTTATTAACATCAGAATTTGCTTTATAAAATCATTTAATAGTCACTTATAAATTCAAATACTAAATAATAAATATTTATTTCCTTTTTAATAAACTTTATTCAAGATAATAGATTTAAAAATCTACCTTTTAATCTAAAATAAATTTTATAACCTCACTTCTGTCGGTTTACCTAACGGTAAATCAATATTTATAAAACGATTGATTTATAGGCCATATACTGTCAATTACTCAACCAATATTACCCATTGGTTTAAACAGAATAAATATTGAATTTCAGTTCAACGGTCAACAATCCATTTAATCATCCAATCAGAACAATTCATATGATGATAATATGACAAAAATTAACATCTTATATATTTGAGAAATCCAGTTGGATCTCTCTAACCTGTTCTTCCATGTATTCACATATATTACTTCAAATAATATTATTTGTTACTATTTTATTAGGTGGGGTGGATGCTTAGGTAACTTGAAAAAATTGGATTGTACTTGAAAGGTTCAATTTTGGTTTACGTTCAACAACCTAACATATGTATTATCTATACTATATTATAATTACTGAGTTAGAAATAAAGCAAGCATAGGCCTTTGTGCTAATTAAATCTGAAACGACGCGTATTGCTTCTGCATGTTGCCTTTTCCCTAAATCATTCGCCTTTTCTTATACCCATTTTCAACCTCATGCCCTTCTATTCCTGAAATGCTCCTGCCCCAATCTGCCTTCTTCCCATCACGTCGACTTGGATTATGGCATGTCCTTCCCCTTCTTTCTCCCTTTTCCTCTCGCCAGCACTAGCCTTCTTTGGCCCTATTCCTATCGTCAGCATCCACCGGGATCATCCTTCAATGACTTTGAATCGATCTTTTATTTGTAGAGGCACCTCCGACGGTGATTTATTACAATCTATTTTCACTACATCCATCCATGGTGATGTGGGATCGTCCATGGTGGGAAGGACAAGGTACAATAGATTCTCGGCACATCTGCTGTATAATTTAATGCACCCGACATGTTTATTATTTTTTATGTAGTTTAAATTTTGATAGTTGGTTTGCAGTTTGAATCTGCATTCTATTCCTTCATTCATTTTAACCTCTCGGGGATGCTCTGAATTTTTCATTGAAATTATCATGCATTTACTTACCTATGAAGCAAATTAGAAATTTTGATACAGAATTCAACTAGCAGAATTGAGAATAAGGTTTTGACACACATAATATTAGATGCTTGATCTCTTGGACTTTTTATGAGTAAATGTATTTACATGTATAATTAAACTATTCAAAAAGAGAATTGAGTTATTTTGTGGATAATGTAAAATTGTAACAAATGTTGAAATAGATTAGATGTTTTGTTATTATTTCGGGCAGACCTAAAACAAACAAAAGGATTTACCATTTAAATATTCGATTTCAAAATATTTTCAATTTAAACGGCTTAAGACTAAGTTTAAAAAAATCATCCTCTTATTATGTTACAGAAACTCAAATGGTACAATAATGTAAAAGCTGATAAAATGTTTAAAATTTGTTATGATAGGCTATATATAATATACCTCCAATATGTATATGAAATAATTATATCAAATTTTTTTTTTACAGTGAGTATATATGAACTTTATTGGTGTTTGGTTGTCCATGGCACCTCAGTCACAGAAGAAAGGAAGAAAATGTCCACATCCTTGCTGCTAAGGTAATATCTGATGCAAGTTTGTCTCCTTTTCACTTTAACTCTAATAATGCATGGATAATGGATAGATAATCAGCTCATAAGAGTCAATTTAACAGCTATTTATTGTAATTATGATAATGTAATAAGGATATCTATATTTTAGTGAATTATTAGGTAACAAATCTTTTATCATAACAGTGTTTATATTATAAGGCACAACCGAATACTGTTGTAGTCATTTTTGAATAAGTTTTTCATTATTTGATCGTTGTTCATTGATGATTTGGAATCTACATATTTGTATTAAGAAACTCCTTTGATACCGATTTATTATATGCTATATTGAATATAGTTTTAAAAGAAATAAGATTGTTTTTTGTGTGTGTTTGTTCATATTGCCTATTTTTGTTAACTTTTGTACTTAATGCTTGATTTCAACAAAATTATGTACACCAGCAGCATACTTTCAATATTGCTAATTAAGTAAACTGTTAATAAGAAATACATGGAAAGACTTCAATAAGTGCATAAAATTATTTTACTACAGTATGAGTTAGTGAACGTAGGATTATTCCTCATATTTATTTCAAATTTTTTGCTTCATCTACTGCAAACATAACATTTAATGGCTAAATAGTCATATTGCCTCCTTTAAGTAGGCTGTAAATCTTCGGACCTATGCAAAAAAATGTTGAAGTTGTCATGCAATTTTTTCGGACAATTAGAAGCAGTTTTCATTGCCTGAATATATAATTAAACTAGTCACAGATCGTTTATCCAATAGGGCAGTGAGAATAGTTGGTAAACTAATTATCATAATATGTTTATATAGTGTTGTTTTATTAAGTGACAATTAGAATTTGGTTCAGATTATTTGACTAATTGCTGCTAATGTATTAGTTGAAGATGTCGACTTAAATGGGAAGGTAAACCATATAATCAAAGATCCATCAGTTAATATGTTTACGGCTGTTCATGTCACCAATTAACGAAAAATAGAATAAAATGTCCATATGGATACTTTTTCGTTATGTCGCCTAATAAAAATTGGTCTCCTTTTAACTTCAGTTCTAATGGTACATTGTCAGCTCATAAGGGTCAGTTGGTATTAATTGTAACTATGTTGATAGTTATATTTATGATAATAGTATTTTAGTGAATTGCTTAATAAAGATATTTTATTTTTATAGTGTGTATATTGTATTTAAGCACCATTGAATGATTATATAGTCAATTGTTGAAGTGGTTTTGCATTAGTTAATTCTTTTTGTTTCCAACTGATGATGATTTGGCATATATGTATTTACACTAACCAACTCCTTTGATATTAAATGATTACATGCTATATTGAATTTAGTTTCAAAACATACATTAATTTTTTGTTTTTGTTCATGATGCATACTTTGTGCTAACTTTTATAATTTATGCTTAGAAAAAAAAATCTTCGCTAATGTCGTATTTTTGAAATTGTCAGAAGAAATACATGCAAAGTCTTTACTAAGTGCATAAAATTGTTTCACTGTTGTATGAACCCACTAAAAAAATAACACATTTCTAATTTTCAAAAAGATACAAGCATCATGATGCCTCTTTAATCCAGGAAAAGGATAAAAATATATTCTACATTCCAAATGATTCTATTTTGTCGGATGTCGATTGGATGTCATGGTCGTTGATGTGAAAGGAAGAGTGGTAGCAAAATGCAAAAGAAATTATCTCAATTTGGCATGTAAGTATGCTATGCTTAATTGTCTTGATTTTATTTTCCTTTTTGAGGCCCATTTGAATAAAGTTTTTATATTTTATGTCTTTATTACTTTGGAATAAATGAATCAGGACATGCCAGCATAATTTGGACATTATGTTATCCATAACCTATTTTCTTTGCTTACTGATGTTTAGTTAATCTATTATTCTGCACAAATAATTATATTTTTTATTTTTCATATAACGTTACTGGTAAATACCAAATTGACATGTTTTATAGGAATGCAATAATTGCTATTTAAAAACATGGTTTGTATAAACACCAACTCAATAAATTGTCTGCTTAACTTTAATATGCTATGGTAATTGATAAAATCAATCAATCCATGTTTATAAGATTAGAATATGTCAATCTTCCTGAATTAATTTAAACGAATACGGAGAGGAATATGTCCAATTCATCATTAAATTAACTACATTAGTTTAAGTAATATAGAAATAAATCTTTATTTTTAGGCATATATTAGTGTTACCTGCCTGAATTGATTGTGTAAATTTGAACTATTTTGTATTATACACTATGCAATACCTCATATGGAAATAAACTAATACAAGGAATTTGATTATTTTCATCTTGCAGAGGTTACTTATATGTGAAAATTTAGTTGAGCATGAGCATTCTAAAGTTTGGCATTTCTTCTAGGACTACAAGATGGCTATAGTCAGATTCCGATGATGGCAAATGTAGAATCCACTATATGAATGGGGAAGGTAAGGTATAGTAAGACAGACCAACAAATTGATAGATGCTAATACAAGAGGAGTGTCTTGCAGATCAAACAAAATAGAACACTTGCTGAAGTGCCGTCCTGATGGTAAAACTTTCGAGGTTACATGAAGTGCTACATTTTGATGATTTGCGAGCCAAGATCGGGCGTTGGAATGGATATGATCATCTTCTATATGATGGTGGTACTTATTTTTTATACGTGTTTGCAGTAAATACCAATAAAAAAAAATCAGACTATCTGGTACATGAATTTAGCTAAGACAGTACGGCTTTCAAATATACCTGTTAGGTAGTAGTATACAATCATCTTTATATGTAATCTATTATAAATATCTACTGTGCATTACAAATTTGAAACATATATGTATATGTGTGTGTGTGTATATATATATATATATATATGTACTATATCATTATTGTCTTATCAAAATTTTTGTTATATCTTATTGTCCTTTCAAAAAATTTGTTATATCTACTTTTTTGTCAAAAGCTTACGGTGATACTTAAGTGTACCATTTAATACAACATTTTAGCATAATATGTCAGTATGCATAAACATGTTGATATGTTTATTAAAGAGAATATATAGGTTTCTGTCGTCGTGAATAGTAAAGTGATCACTGTTTATTGTGCTGTCATTTTTATTGCGCATTCTGGTAGGATAGTATGTAGGTATGATTTTGAAATTTTTACTCATATTTTTCATGAAGTTGGATTGAAGTCTTTAGTTAATCAAGCTGGTGAGCCTGATGCGGACTTGGAGGATCTTGGTTTAAGGTATGAGCAATTATTTTCATTGCTTTCTATCAAGGCATATTGTGCATTCCATTTATGTTGAAAATATTTATATGACAAATTTTGCATTTAAATAATGTATCCCTTACCTGTCATATGTTAATGAAATCAAATTTTTAATATACAATCATGAATGACTAAAGCATGCACCTATGGTTACGTGAAGTGGAATATAAGAGATTTGCATCATTAGTTTTCAACATTCTTTTTTGTTTAGATATTTTGGACCACATTGCTAATTTGAAAAAAGTAAAAATGCACCAAGCCTTATCAACGTATCCGCAACATTTTAAACAGAAAGTGGTATTAGATATAATTTGTTGGACAATCAATGTAAAATTCTTTTAGCTATTTACATATTTACTTAGGTAACATAAAAGCAAGGTTCAAGATTCCAGCCGATCCGCCGGAACTCCTTCCATTTCGTGCCGGTTCCGGCGTCGACCGGACCGGAATGTGTTAACAATACCGTTCTGGACCTCAATTAAAGAAAATAGGCTGTTAAAATTAGGGAAGAAAATACAGAACTACAGGCTGACGGAACTTTAGGCTGAAGCTGAGGTCAAATTGATGTTAGAAAGAAGAAGCTTCCTCCAAATCAACAGCGGATATCGATTTTCTTTTCTTTTATGGAACGAATTATTTTATGATAGATGATTTTTGGATGCTGCTGTATAAACTAGCGCATGATTAATATTTGAGAAGGAGAAGCGGTTGGAAACGTTTTTGGGTTAGATTGTCCTGCGTTACATAAATTATTCTCAAATAAAATCATATTTCATAATTTGATGTGCTGGACTCTTTTAAATTTCATCAATGCTTTGTATAAATCAATTGGAATTTGTTTCAATTTTATGTCTAGGGTCAGCTATATAACATAATTAGTTCAATTTTATTTTCTTAGTTTAAATTATATAATTTTCATATTTGTTAGCGTTTTTACGTAAAAGTCACTGGAATTTGCAATCCGGAAATAAAGCGGAATTTCCGAAATGTCCGAAAAGGAACTGAAATTTTGTTTTATTCCGATGAACGGAATGGAAAGGAAAACCGGAATTTTGAACCATGCATAAAAGATATTCGAAAGAAAAACTAGCTAATACTTGGTAAGTGGATGAATTATTTGGATTTTTTATTCTTATATGTGATGTTGCTTTTAGTATTCACTTTTTTCTTTTTACCTCAACGGCTTAACATAAGTAAAGAGAGTAGTGTTGTAAATAGCCCTTTTAAGTGGAGAAACTATCTTCGATCAATTTTTCAACCATTATACAATATTTGATATCCAATATAAATTTCAACTTAAATATAACCATAAATTTATTCAATTATTTATATTTTGTACATCTAGGTTGTATAAAGGTGTTATGCAAATCATGAGGGGAAGCTGCTCATACCTGGAATTGAGATGTAAAAAAAGATAAGCCGGTGCCAAACAAGTATACATGCTAACAAAATAAAATCTTCTGGATGCGATAAAGAACTATGATGTAAAAGGTTGTTTGTAGCTGAGTAAATTAAATGTGCTTCTAAACATAAATACAAGTCCATTGGCAAAGGTATTAGAAAAAAATAATTGACATCAAAAAGAAATTGTAAGTATCTGTATAACGATATAAACTTGAAGTTATGTTCATTTAATTTACTTTGGCTATTTTGAATTTAGTGACATGAGATGCTATGCTTATGTAGTCATTTCATGGAGGATGTTATGTATAATCAAGTCCATTACAGGCTCAGTTTCATGCTATGTGCTTGGTTTATATAACTGTTGTCCTTTTCTTATATGATTCTAATATGCGCAATTAAATTTCATTTCGTATGCATCATGATTTCTCATTAATATTTAGTACGAGCACTATTTGAACATGTAAGCAAATGAATAGATCAATACAGAGATAAAAATATGTACATCAATATAGCCTGGCAATATAAGGCACGTGAGTATTTAAAGGTTGATATTTTCTTTCTTCCGGGTCAATTAGTCAAAAATAATACCAATATGGAGGGCCTATTAGCGTATAGTATAAGATTAGTTGGACTTGGTATAAATTTATCTAATGAGGAATTCTGCAGAATCACAACTAAATGTTCATTTAAATAGTATTGTTTTTTGTTTTCTGAAATATCAAAGAGTGAACCCAACAAATTATGCAAGTTTAAAAGGTAAACACATGCTTTCTATTATTTTTTCTTCTTCTTTAGATAAATCATATTTTATTAAAAACTATGCTTAGTGTATCATTTGTCAAGTAGGAGTAAAAAAATACAAAAATTATGTCCAATAGTTGCTCCATGTTAGTATTTTCTATATTATCAATTGGAATAATTAGTAAATAAAACGTTATTCCAATATAAAATAATTTCAGATTTATCGCCTATGTTGTGGTATATTAGAATATCGAACTTATACAAACTTATTTATGTCTTGGAAAAACACTAGATAATATAAAAAATATTTTATTTTCAAATCCCTAAAATTAATAATTCACTTGCATATATGCATAGTACATTGTATTCACTCCACTTTATATATAATAATAATAATAATAATTTTTCCAAAAAAAAAGAAAAAAAATCTATAGTTATGTTATGCTCCATTTTCAATATTTATAAGCACCCATCTAATCTGAACTATTACTCTTTTAGCCATTATGTTATGTTGCTTTTAAAAATATAAAAAATAAGATATAGGTTGCAAACAAAATACATATAACAATTTACCATTTTTTACAATTTTCAAATGATTAATACCTACCATGCTACACTCCAACTATTTTTGAGTTTTCCCCAGCCCGTGTGTGAAGCACGGGTTCGCACTTGTTCTGTTAATTATTAGGAGGGTACAAATTGAGTTTGTGGAAAAAATGGGTGGCTAACTGTGTCTCCAACAGCTTAAACTCAATACTGCAAAAACACTAATTTATAAAATATAAATAACGGGTTGTTGAGAGGACAATTTGCTATCATAAGGCGATGCATAGCTTGCTGCATGAAGCACAAGACGGTATTGGACTTATTAACTTTATAAACATGTTATACAATACACAAAAATCATTTCTTAAATTACATTTTTATGCCAGTTGACCTAAAATTTATATCCGTAGGAATTAGTGTTATCTACATAATATTTTATAATATATTAGTAAACAAAAATCATAGGACCAATAATATCAAACAGATGTTAACATAAGAAATTTTTTGATGTGGCTCTGTTAGCAGTTCTATCTATCAAATAATTAATTGCCGAAACTTCTTAAATGAGTAAATTATTACAGCCCATAATCAACTGTACAAATCTTTTGTATTTGGTCTTCTTTATTCACCTTATACCCTTTGATTTCTTAAGCTATTTAGTAATAGAAAAGTAGCAAGATATACCATATTTAAACTATAACAATCTTAAGCCATTGTTAGTCACCAGTTTAATCCATCTACAAGTGTGATTTATCGTCTAATATTGACTTTATATTAACTAGAACAAATATTATAAATTATCAACTAATGATGCTTTTAAAATTAGGTTTTGCAAGAAATCATAAACCAAAGCTATTGAAAATAATAATATGAAAGACTATAAAAAGTTAGTTTTGGGATTAAATGTAGTATAAGATTTTATGTTGGCGACCAAACTGACATTTCTCCAAAATGAAGAACTACTGCATCATTTATCAACAATTTATCAAACTGCATAACGGTTAAATCATTTGTTTGGGTTGAGTTTGATTTAAGTAATATTTTAAAAAACGCCATGAAACAGAAAATGTAGTTGTGGTTTATTTACATGAAAATCATATGTTTTAAGATATGTGATAAAAAGAGCTTTGATTACAGTAGTTTGTCTAAATTGAACTATGGAAATTTGATATTATGGACTTGGTAAATTTGTAGAAAGGGAGAATATTGATATGTTGAAGGTTAAACATAAACCTCAGCTATAATAATTTGCTACATCGGGAGGTTTCATTTCAACTATTTGTTTGTATCTTGTAAGCTTGAATTTTACTTGATTTGAATTTTGAATTTACCTTCACATATGGCTTCATTTTGTCGAGTATATTACTTCGGCGAGGATGCTACTGCATCATTGAGCTATTTGTTTGTTGCTATCATGCAGTGATGAGAATATAAACCTTTGTTAGAGGCATAATTGAAACTCTCTTTAGCTTCGCTTTTTCTGTGTTCTTTTTCCTTTTCCTTTTGATTTCAAGTCTGCATGTATTTATATTTGGTAAATATATTGGGTTTTCTTTTAACACGGCTCTAAGATTGACAAATTACTTTCTTTTTTTGTTGGAAAATTTCATGAAGTAGAATCATCGTATACTGGTTCGCCAGGGCATGTTTCTGTGGATAACCCGCCAATGGACAACAAACTAAAACCATCGATATTGTTTCGTGTGTGCGGTTAAACTGTGTTTTCTATAAGTAATTCAACATTATTTTCAGTCAACTTGAATTTCTTCATAAAATTCTATATCATGGTTATTAATTTAAAGTTCTCTGTTTATATATTGATCAGAGGATTACAACAGCAATGTTCGTTAGTACTTATACACCACTTTACTAGGAGATGAATTTTCACATATCTAAGTTTAGCTAAAAAATAGAGGTAGCTTAAAAGCTAAGAAGCCGAACATTTTTTCATGTTTATATTCATGTGAAGTGATTATTCACTGGCTTGGTTTCTTTGGGTTAGCGTTTCATTTCTTGATGGTTAGTTTAAGTTCAACTAATTTGCATTAAATTAAGTACTTTATATACTGATTGTTAACGAAAATACCTTACAAAAAACAAATGACACTTTTAACTAAGATCATATCACTTTATGCAGTTCATTTTTCTAGCATTTGAAAATCTAAAATCATCGGAAAAACCCTATGCAATACTGCAAGCCAAATACAAATTAAAAAATTTGGTCACATGTTCCAATGTCAAAACAATAATATATAGTAATGGATTCATCATGGCTCTCACATATTAGAAAAAAGAAACGTTGAACACATTTTTTGAGGTTATATTAATCACACTTTTTTTAAGGTAATACTGATCTTATCTTCTCCAATCCTAATGTTGGAGAAATTTTTTTTTTTTGCAAACTCAACTACATCAACCCTAATTCTGTTCTTCATAACATTGGCCAAAGCAGTTCCATGATGGTGGCATCCAAAGAGAGTTTGTTGTGTTTATGACTTTCCAAGTCATATGACAATTGTAAGCATCTGAGTATAATATATATGATCATCAAAAGTGAGATACAACACACAAGGACATACAGACATTTTACTTGAACTATACCGATGCGATGTACGAGATATATCTATAGTACAATATTTGATAGATATGGCATTAAGGGTGTGTTTGGCGCAAGCGGAAGCGGAGAATTTAAGCGGATAATTGTAGTTAGCGGAGAATGTGTTTGGCGCGTTAAACGGAGAATTTGAGCGGAGCATTTAAGCGGAGTATTTTATATTTATTTTTTAATTTAATTATTTAATGATTATAACCTAAAAATATGATTAATGCAGAATAACACATTTAACCAAACATATCATTTCAGTACATAATAATATTTCATACCATTTCACTACATAATAATATTTCATACTAGTTCACTACATAATAATAAAACGAATACATACAACAAACTACTAACGTCTGCGGAATCAAGAAAGATGATAACTCATGTACCCCATCAACTCCATATCAGGCAAGGTCTCAACCACCTTCAAAATAGACCGGTCGAGACGAAAAATCTCAATAATCTACCACTTGTCGACATCAGTGATGGACGAGAGAATGATATAGCATCGGTCCACCGCCATGGAGAAACGCTCTGTCTGAACGAAGGCCGGTTCGGGAGGAGCTGCCCTACTAAATGTGGCGCGCGTCGACTGCCTCCGCGTAGACTGAACCAGTGGTTGACTATCTACGGCGGCCGGAGAAGCAAGGGGTATCAGATAACTTCAAGTGCCTGCGCTAATGAAGCCCCCAAAAAGCTGGTCCTGCTCACGAAACTTCAGAGGTGGTTGTCTCCTAAACATCTGGCATATGCGTGCAGCCCCATGCCACCAGTCGTCTGATCCATCCAAACGGTCCTGCGAAGCATTCCAAAAACCGCCAGGTATCTATAACAGTGCATTCCATGAAGTCCATACCCTCTTCATATTATCCCATTTGTTTTTGATTTGGGTCTGAGTCGCATCGTCCTCAAAATCTCATTGAATTCAGTCTGCACAGAAGTGAGGAATCTGTTGGTTCCTCGAAGATGAATATTATTGAGGCATATGCCTATGAAAGCCTTAGTGCGGTCCACTGGCCGTAAATTATTCGGGGCATTGGAAGAGACAGAAGCAGAAGCAGAAGAATGTGTCATTTAACTGAAAAAAGAAAAAATAGAAATAAAAAATAAACGCAAACAAAAAATAATTAAAAAAATTACCTTAAGGAGGCAGAACAAAGCAGAAGAAGGAAGGAGGAAAAAGTGAGGAGAAGAGAAAGAGGGGGGGATTTATAGGGGGAGGAGCCAATGGCTCAATTTTGAGCTGTTGGTCTCGACGCGTCGAGAGCCAGCGGCTCAAAATTGAGTCGTTGGCTCAACGGTTCTAAAAGGACCGTTTGGTAACGGACGCGTCCGATGCGTCAGTTACCCAACTGATCCGTTTAGGACCAAAGAACGGGGTCTAACTGTTATAATACTCTAGCTGTAAATATTGAATTTATGTGCCAGTGTAATCAAATTATATAAAAATTAAAAACATGATGAAACTTTAGATTTTGTTTACTGAATCAAGTTGAGGAAAACAGTTCTCAAGTGTGAATATGTTTTTTTGCAAAATCCCATGGAATTTTTTTGTCATGGTGGTGATATCATTAGTGAGAATAAAATGCTTTTTTCCCTTTAGAAGTAACACTTCCATTAACTATGAGTTGATAAGAAGCTATGACAATTACTATTGTTCCGGTACTTTTTAGTCCAACTGTTTTTACTGTAAAGAAATCTGATTGGAAACCGTTTGTATTATCTAAAATAAATGCCTACATGCTACAATGATATATATTAATAGTAAAATACATACCTACATACTACAACGATAAATATTAATATAAAAATAATGACTTCAGTAGACTGATTGACTTCTTTGGAATATGAACGATCTTATATGGATTCAATTTTTTTAATCAGTACGAACCACCAATGTTTGAATATACAGGTAATTAAAGTTTAGAACACATTAATTCATGGATTTGCATGTTTTTTCCAATGCGAATTATCTAAATTAAAATAATATAGTTGGGTAAATAGTAAATACTTCAAAGATTAATGGATCATTGCTTTATATACCTAAAAAGCAGTTACTTCCAATTTCTAGATGCATATCGAAAAACAAATTGTGCAAAGAGTGTAATAGAATAAAACAAAATAAACAAAACATATGTATGCAGCTATTTTTTAATAATGGAAATATGTTTGTTTTTCTCAAGAAGCACTACGGGAATGATAAATAGAATCATACTTGATCTTCCGTATGTGTGGAATAGACAGCTTATAAACAAGAATATAGTCACATTTCAGTTACCATGAGTTTTTTCTCTCATTTATTATCATTTATTTGAACATTGTAAACATGAAGGGTATGATAAATTATAGTTTGAATTAAAATGCAAAATGAATTCACATATTACCAAACTTATTAGTCGAAACTACTGTACGCGTGTAGCATTTATGTGCTATTGTTAATTGAAAGTGCGGATAAAGAGCTTCACCTATGGTACCTTTCGTAGTTTATTATGAATAAAGCTCTACCTTTTTTTCATCTAATTACGTGATCAGTCACATAGAATTCTACATTTATTGCAGATAATATAGCTACTAACTTAATATCCTACGTTGTTGCTACACAAATGCATGTGACTAACACCAGTTTCAGAATATGTAATTAAATAAACGAATGACAACGGTGCGAACACATAATTCAACCATGTAAGAATTATTTAAATTTATTATGATCATAATCATTACAAGAACATATGGCTATTCCAACTGTTATTTGCCGTTGGCGGCCGTTGGAATAGAGTTCACGTCTTCCAACGGCTTCCATAGGATCCGACGGATTATTTCCAACGGCTGTTCCAACGGGTTCCAACAGAATAAACCGTTGGAAACTGTTAGTTTATAATGTCCATATTGCCGTTGGAAACCATTGATAGCCGTTGGAAAAACTGGGTACTTTTTTTATATAACAGCAAGCCAACTTCCTTCCAGCCTCCTCACCTCATTTCATTTCCATTCCAGTTCAATTTCCAAACTATTTCCAACCAATTCCACAACTATGCATCATATATATACCACTAACACAACAAACAATCAAAATATAATGCATAAACATATATATATATATACACACGCAACAAAAACTAATTACACGTCCAAAAAATCATTCAAGCATGTCCACAAAGCGTAACAACATATACAACCATTCAAAACAACCATCCAACTGTGTCACCAAACCGTACCAATATATACAAACCGTCAAAACACATCCAAACTTGTCTCGTTATACATCAAAACAAAAAACATCCCCAACCTAGCATCGAAACACATACCTCAAGATCCATCGTCGCTATGATCACCAGAAGCAGACGATGAAGGAACATCACCATGATTATGCACGTACTCTGCAACCTTTTGATTCAGCTGCTCAATCTGCATACCCTGCACGCGATTCTGGTGCTGTAGCTGATCAATCAACGCTCACAACTCCTTGATTTCTTCCTTGTCATGTGCTTTCTTTTCTTGTCGAACCTGCAAATACAAGTAATTTGTTATACAAGCGATTTTTATAACATACAAAAATGAATTCAGAACAAAATCATATTAGTGAACATATAAATTTTCATAACATGCAATATTTATACAAATAATTTTAATACGTAACTTTTATTTACAAGTAGTTGTTATATAGTACAATTTCAAAGTCATTTTAACAATGTTAACATACATGCATTTTTTCCCTTCTAAATATCCATTTGTTTTCTCTAATATTTCAAGTCTTGCCTATAGTTAGCATGTGTGTGTATGCACACATGTATGTTTTCTCTTATACTACATATACACACATGCATGTGTTTGTGTGTGTATACACACATGTATGTTTTCTCTTATACTATATAAACACATGTATGTGTTAGTGTGTGTATACGCACATGTATGTTTTCTCTTATACTATATACACACATGTATGTACACACATGTATGTTTTCTCTTATAATATATACACACATGTATGTGTTTGTGTATGTATACACACATGTATGTTTTCTCTTATACTACATATACACACATGTATGTTTTATTTTATACTATATACGCACATGTATGTGTTTCTCTTATACTATATAACATGCAATTTGTATAACATGCAATATTACCGTCAGGTTGAAGAATCTGTAGTGCCTGCTCCACTGTGTTATTTCCATAACAGCATCGAATAAGGGGTCTTCCTCCTCCTGCGTCAACTCATCACGGCCCGACTCCTCCAGAACACGAGCTCGTGCCTCCTGGAACTTTGCATGTAATAAAAAACAATTTCATTTGACAAATAATAAAACTATGATTTTATTTTACAATAAACTAATCAATTCATGCTTGTAATATTTAAAATACACATACGTATGACTGTGTCGCTTTGTCCTGCTCATCCCACTCATATGTGACGTTGCCTGCCTCGTCTACCTTCCTGGTTGCATGGGTGTGAGCAAAGACATCCGTGTATGACACGGGACGTTGATAAAATCGTTTC
The DNA here is from genome assembly GCA_030737875.1 of Allium sativum. Lineage (NCBI taxonomy): Eukaryota > Viridiplantae > Streptophyta > Magnoliopsida > Asparagales > Amaryllidaceae > Allium > Allium sativum. The sequence goes on from CM060919.1 coordinate 35,869,867, forward strand.
TGCAGTTGGTAATTTGAATAATTAATTTCACATTGTAAATCACTGAACTAATCAATTTATAAATGTAATAATTAACAAATTTATCAAGTCCTCGCGATGATGCTGGAAAGACTTAGATCCCTCGCCATGAGTTACAGGATTCTTGTTCCTGTTTGCGGAGTTCCTTTCTGACTCGACCTGAAAATGTACATTGAAAAATTACTTAAAATCGGCAAAAAAATAAATTAGATTCATTATAAATTTACCTTGAACTTAGGCATGTCCCACCATGCAACCATATTCTCAAACACTTCATCGCCCATCCACTTTGGTTGCCTTCCCTGTTTCTTAAGCTCATTCATCTTCTCTCTATAATTCTTAGCGACCTTCGAGTTCCAGTGTCGCTAAACTAGCTTCATGTCATTCTCCTGCACATCTACTGCTCCCTGTATAATTAGTCTTAAATAATTAGTCTGGCTTATACAGCATGGACAATGCAAATAAATGCAAATGCTAAAGCATGAAGTTTCGAGGCAAATAGATCACTTATTGTAACATCATGTTCAAAATGGTGAGAACTAAATGGATGGTGAGAACTAAAAGTTTATTTTTTGGTAAGTGTGCATTCGCATTGACAAAGAACAGTGTCAAGGCCTGTGTACACATTCAACTCAACACAGTTATTTTTAAGTGAACAAGTTGCATGAACATGGAGCAACTTCAATGCATGTGAATACTGTTTTGCCTGTGGTGCAACACATGAGTATGGAAAACAATGGTGAAGATGAGTGCACAAAAGACAAGGCAGACACAAAGTAATAACAGGAAATCCTGCCAAGCGGTATAAAACGGTTTAAACGTACCAGGAAATCCTGCCAGATAGTCTCTTTGACGTCTGCTGGGATCTTGCTCCACTTAGGCCAGAAATCGCTCATTTTGGCCATATATGCTTCCTTAGAGATATCTAAAACAGTCTGAGACGGCTCTATCTCAAATCCCCTGCGTTAAATATAAATTAGAACTTTATATAGTTAATTATAGCATGTGGAAAAACTTTAAATTGTTGTTCTGCTAAATTTTATACTTATGCCCTGTCAGCCTTAGGCTACAAATAAACAACCGGACGAGCTAACTGTGAGAACCCGTAACTTCCCCGTGAGGGAAAGAGCGGATACTTTGAGAACAACACATAAAAGAACGCAGACGGAAGAATATTTCACTGTTATTTAAAACAATTCCATCAGAATACAAGAATATACAGAGTATAATTGAATAAATTACATTCGACAAATACCAAAGATTACAATAAATTACAAAGCAGCGGAAAAACAATATAAAACACAACTGAAAGTAATACACGGATACAGAGCTTTCCGAGCATCGTTCCAGCTGTAAATCAGGATCCTGTGAATATAAATATGCAGAACCAAAACTACTAGCTGCCCGTTTAGAAAATAGGGGCACCCAGAGTTTAGGTTAAAACAATAAACTCCAGGTCAGTCATGCGACTGGTGTGAGAACTAAAACAGTTATTTAAAACTTTACTTTAAAAGAGGGTAATTCAAGGGACCACGCCGTATAACACGGAACGGGTTTCCTCCCAAGAATACCAGTGCATAGAATAAACATCGCAATGCTTTTTCGAAAAATGGAGCTATTATAAGACCCAGGTCCCATCACACAATGCAACGCAAGCCGGAGGATAGGGTTTTCCCTTATAATAGCCAAACATGCTTGGTACATTTAAAACAAATCATTTGATACTATAATAAGTGTATAGTGTCAAAACAATTTCAATCATAAATATAAATCATAGACGGCATAGCATCCCATGCTACTATGTCGCCATACTAGGCTCTACAAATAAAGCCGAAATATCTCGTATTGGAAATTGGATTTCCGTCATGAGTCGAGGCAAGGGGCAAGATCCTCTCCGCTTCGAGACACTCTAGCAAATGCTCAGGACTACGCACTCTGGACAGCCACTTGGATCGGTTGGGCCGGTCCTCTCTTACGTTTGAGGATTAATTATTCCTGAACACACGTTTCTCGGTCCTTACAGACCTATAATCGAGGTGCCTCATTCCAACAACCACAAAGGTGAAAAGTATATAAATGTCAGGGCTGGTAAGTCACTGACACCACCAAAACTAGAAAGAAACGTCGTGTTCTCCCAACGGTCTGTATCCCGTTTTTGACTCATACCGAGGTGTGAGGCTCACGAATCCACGCTATACACAAAGCTGCCACGTAGGCCGTGATTTGATCATCAACCACAAGACTTTGCTTTTCAACAGAAGCCTTGATCCATGCAACTCAGCATGCCACACAGGCAATTCATGCCATGCGACTGATGTCCATCGATATACAACCTCTGAGCTCGTACGTCTCAGAGAAGGGCGTTAAGCAAAAGAATAAATTCTCCGCCGCCAAACAGATGTATATTTAATAGAGATCAATCAACATAGAATAAAATCAAATGTCAGACACACAATCCATTTACAAGTTCGTTCTGGGTTGGAACGAAACCGGAGGCACTTTCCTCGCATATCCATCGATCTCCAAGTACGTCTGGACGACCACCAACTATTTCCATCCTCTTGGGTGTACAGCCCAATCAGGATCATCGGTAATTATCCAAACGATGTGAAGACTTCCGGTCTTCGACCACCGTCATCATCTTCGACTTATCGTCGAATCGGTTATTCAGAATGGGTATAAACCCGGCCTTTCCGAACAACCCGTGTATATTAAAAACAAATGTTACACAAACACAACATACGCCTCATTCCAATTCATTAGTCACTAACCGTAAATCAACAAGAGAACAATTTCCCAAATATTAACCCCGAAGGCCGAAACCAACATCAGATCAATACCCAGGAAACCATTCTTCTTAGCTAACCTACAGCTAGTTTCTAAATTTCATATTCTTTGGGAAAGGTTCCAATTAATTTTATCAAAGATAAATTCTTTAAATTTATTCTTTAATCTTCCTTTGGATGTCATTTCAAACCAAATTATGGTTTTCCAAACTAGTCGAGATTAGCGAACCACACCGAAGTAATTATTTATTTTATTTCCTAATCCCAACCTATTCATCCCAGGAAGCAAAACTGGTAATACTCCATATCTAATACCACGGTGTTATCGGTAAAATTAATTACCATTTCACGTTCAAATATAATTAAAGATTTAACTATCGCTTGGAGCAAAACTGGAGATACTCCATTCTCTCTCATTTTCCTAATTTGATAATTTAAATTATCAATTCACATTTCAATCTAGTTGCAGATTCATTAGAACTCCTTTTACTGGGTTAAAGAACTAATGTCATTTAAAACACAGTTCACGACAAACCCAAATCACATTCTATTTATTATTGGGTTAAAGAACAAATGTTAGTTAAAACACCGTTCACGATAAACCCACAAATCAATTCTATTTAAAACCCATTTCAATCCAATTTATTTATTTAAAAACAAATGGGTTTAATTTTAGTTTAAAACTAGTTCATTTCGATAAAAATCTATTTTTATCTTTTCAAATATGGAGTTTTTCATTCCAATTTTCCCCAAATCATTTCTTATGATTTTACACAAATTATTGATATTTTTAATAATTTTATCAAGGCCCGTATAGTCGATTTCCAACAACGGCCATCGAACTGCACTTACACCGACCTTTTCCAAATTTGATTTGGACGTATCTCCAAATCCAACCGTTAGATTTTGAATTTCTAATATTCGTTATAAAGCTCTTTTCGATACGAACCCAACGGTTCCGGTTTTAGGAGAATCCGACGGTCGGATCTCCCGTAATGTCCGTTCGAAGTCAATGGTCGAAATTCACGAACTACCGCGGCGCGTTCTATTCAGGCCATTATATTATATATATAATATATATATATATATATATTATATCTCGTCGATTTCCTTTTTAAAACGAATTTTATAAATCGTTTTAATTTTGTTTTCAAAACAAATTCAACTTCCTATTCAATTTCGAATCAAAATTGGATATTCCATATAATTCGTTTTAAATTCACTTCAAATTGATTTCAATTCGAATTCATTTCTATTCAATTCAATTCAAATTCGTTTTCTATTCAATTCAATTCAAATTCATTTTCTATTCAATTCAATTCAATTCAAATTCATTTTCTATTCAATTCAATTCGAATTCATTTTCTATTCAATTCGAATTCATTTTCTATTCAATTCAATTCGAATTCGTTTTCTATTCAATTCAATTCAAATTCGTTTTCTATTCAATTCAATTATAAAAACGAATATAATCGATATAAATATCGTTCGCGTCAAAATAGCGCATCTCTAATCAACACGGCTTTATATATTTCAATAATTCCGTTATTCTATTCAACAAATGAATATTTATCCTATTCAATATATGAATCTATATTTTTGTCAACACATGACTAATCTCAACGAATGAGTACTGTCCACGTGTGACTATTTTTGTTATTTAATATATTTTACAAAAAATATGGTATTTATCGTTTGATTTCAAATCAGACTCCAACCGTAAACTAGTAAGAGAAGGATTCCCTAAATATTAACCCCGAAGGCCGAAACCAACATCAGATCAACATCCAGGAGACCACTCATCTTATCTATTTTTCAGTTAGTTTCTAATTTTATATATGATAAAGATGTAAATTTTATTGTTAAAATATTTCGTTCAACACATGACTAATCTCAACGGATGAGTACTGTCAACACATGAACCTTTATTTTATAATATAAAGATATAAATTTTATTATTAATATTTCGTTCAACACATGACTAATCTCAACGGATGAGTACTGTCAACACATGAACCTTTATTTTATAATGTTCTTTATTTTCTATATTGGAATGAGGCCCAATCAATTACCATATAAAGTTAATTATATGGGTTCCATACAACACATGTATATAATAGCAACGATAAACAATCAACCATCATCCAAAGTGCACTACACTGTATAAGCATCAAATATAGATATCTAACGCTTACAACAGCCTGTCAATCAATCGATCGACATACAACTAATTATTGGGATTAGTGTATGTCGTATTTCGTCCCAATACCCATGTGGGGTTTCAAACAATCAAACACAGATTTTATTTGTGCAGTTGGACGATGTGTAAAATTTATCGTCCCAATCAATGTCCTTCAAATAGGTGTACATAAACAAACCGTCCGGTTTGTAAATGAATATTTATTTATTCACATTCACGTTAAAAATTATATTTTTAACGACCAAATAATTCATTTCAACACATTTACAATTTATTATCGATTTCACATCAACATCACAAACAATTTTCACAACGCATCAATCAAACAAACAAGCCATCCATGGTCTGTGGATGACGGGTGTCGGGTGCTACTAAACACCGTCTGCATCCTAGCATATATAATAATATAACTAGAAAAAAGGAATTTTAAAAGGTGAGAAGTTCTCACTGATAGCTATCCCAATCATCTCGACTCTTCTTTTGTAGATGTCTTCGTCGTTCTCGCCTTTCTTCACTTTCGTTGCCCGTAGCCACTACATATATAAAAATCGAATTTTTACTTCGCTATTCAATACATAAAAATCGTATTTTTACTTCGCTATTCAAAATATAAAAATCGAATTTTTACTTCGCTATTCAATATATAAAAATCGAATTTTTTACTTCGCTATTCAATATATAAAAATCGAATTTTTACTTCGCTATTCAATATATAAAAATCGAATTTTTATAATCACTCCATATGGATAAAATTCTATTTTTACAACGGTATTCATATAATAAAGATTACATTTTTATATCACCACTTATATAAAAATCACATCTTCGCTCCTTCTACATAATAAAGATCAAATTTTTATCTTACTACACTTATAAGAATTATATTTTTAATTTTTCTATAATATAAAAGGTATATTATTTTTTCATTCTTTCAATAATATAATTAAAAATCTATTCCTTTTTAAAATTAAAGTTCTATTCCTTACAAAGTTAAAAATCAATTATTTTTCAAAGTAAAAAAAACTTTCCTTTTTCAATGATATATTGTTTTTACAAACTGAAAACTATAAATAAAGGAATATAAAGACTTACAACGTTCGTAAGGGGGGAGGGCCGAGGTGATTGCGGCAGTGGAGGCGTTTGGTGGGTTGTTGTCGCGCGTTGAACGGAGGGGATCAGCTGGGCTTCTGCGCGCCCGAGGAAGGAGAAGGCGGTGGAGAAGAAGGAGGAGGAGGCGGAGCAGAAGAGGGGTTAGGTTGTGGGGTTCGCGACAGGAGGGGATGGAGTTGCGGAGGAAGAGAAGGGGAGGGGGAAGGAAGAAGCGGCGGCGGCACATCTGGGGAGCGGCGGCGCGTCGATCAGAGGAGGGAGGAACGAGAGCAGCGTTGTTGTTTTTTTTTCTTCTAAATCGATTTGGAAATGAGTGGGGGGGGGAGTAAAGGGAATTATATAATTATATATATATATATATTTTTCTTTCAAAAAGTAGCTTTTTCCTTCGAACTCGAAACAAGGCCCACCGCCTGTCGCCCATAGCGTATTACCCCCATTCCGAACACAATGAGATATGTATCGCAAGCTGATTCGATCGTTTCGATCAGTTTTCGCCAAAATCAAAATATAACTCTATATATTGAATTTGAACGTCCATTTCAATTTACCGAGGTCACATACTAACTCGAAAAATTCCCAAAAAATATTTTCTAGCTTCGCATTGACGATACGGTCCTAACAAAACTAGTTTCGTCGAATTCTGAGACCATTAGAAAAATGGCCATTTTCCAGTCGATTAAAATCAACTAAAACTGGTCAAATGCGTTTTCCTTTGCCACGCTCACATATTGATTCGAAAAATTATGAAAATTGGAATCTAGCAATAACTTGACATCACGGATCCAACAAAAGTGGTTTCATCGAAATCCGAGGTCGTTTGCAAAATGGCCATTTTTAAGGGCCTGAATTCCATAGCGACTATTCAGAATTTTCAACTGGACATATCTTTTGATTCCCACTATGAAATTTCAATTTTTTGGATTCGTTGGAAAGATATTATCAATTAGATTCCAATATTTTTGGTTTCACCAAAATCCGGTTTATTTTGCACCCGGTACATTCAATTGAAGTTTAAAATCGAATTATCGAACTACCGCACTATTTTCAATTCTATTTATATTTATATATAATTATTTATATTCTAACGACGACGTATATAAATATATTCGTTCGAATTCTTTTAAAAATAATTTTCTCGTCGATTATTTAAAATAATTCATTTTAAATATGCAAAATTCATTAAAATTGCCAAAATAAAAATTTTAAACTGGCCCAGATTTCCGGGTTATTACAATCTCCCCCACTTAAAACTTTTCGTCCTCGAAAAGGAACAAAGTCGAAAGTGGTTTGATCAATCAACTCTACGTTCGATCTGGCTTCCATTCTCCAACTTTTCAGTTTCTGAGAATTTTCAAATTCTTCAAAAATTTGGCTAATACCCTAAATTTTCGAAAAATTTCGCCATAACCTCCCCTGCACCGGGAGCCACGGGAAAATCCCGAAATTGCCATACAGGCCTTCTGATCTCAAAAAGAAAAAGAAAAAGCCAAGCGGCTCATAAAATCATCATCACCCAAACAAAACAGTAAATTATGGTAAACATGTACCTATTTGTCGGGCAAACAAATTTTATTCTCTGCTCTAGCCTCCTTGCTACGACCTGTTCAATGTAAGTACATGTATATGCATGCATATGCGACCAATTCTTAATATAATTCAGTATTCGACACAATTAGGCTAAATGGTTCAAAATTATCAAACAAATAAACAAACAACACAACCATTAATCAATTAGTGGATTAACGTTTCAAATTCATAATTTTGATACATATACAGAAAATCATGTTTTGGTGCCAAATCACAACAAATGAACCTATCTATATAAGTTTTGGTTCTCACACCAGCCTAATGGAAATATATATATATATCATACCTTCAAAACACGAATATAAATACTGATAATGCACGTGCTATCATCAGAACCATCTCCGGGCGACTAGAATGTGATTCTATATCTATCCAGTATATTAAAACTTCGAATATACGTTCATGACGCGTATATGCAAAATCTTTATATACTCGATTGCCCAAATTCAATATAAATAAATATTCAAATATGTATAAAATGCTTTAAAGTTCAAAACAAAATTTGTTTTCATTTGAAAAATATACTCTTCACACTCGTTCTAGGATACTACTGATCCTATCTCTAACGAGTCATTCTAATTGGATATTACTAATCCAACATCTAATGAATTCTTTCATATGGTTCTAATGTGTCTTGTTCTCGAGCTCTGTAAACCAAAGCTCTGACACCAACTGTGAGAACCCGTAACTTCCCCGTGAGGGAAAGAGCGGATACTTTGAGAACAACACATAAAAGAACGCAGACGGAAGAACATTTCATTGTTATTTAAAACAATTCCATCAGAATACAAGAATATACAGAGTATAATTGAATAAATTACATTCGACAAATACCAGAGATTACAATAAATTACAAAGCAGCGGAAAAACAATATAAAACACAACTGAAAGTAATACACGGATACAGAGCTTTCCGAGCATCGTTCCAGCTGTAAATTAGGATCCTGTGAATATAAATCTGCAAAACCAAAACTACTAGTTGCCCGTGTAGAAAATAGGGGCACCCAGAGTTTAGGTTAAAACAATAAACTCCAGGTCAGTCATGTAACTGGTGTGAGAACTAAAACAGTTATTTAAAACTTTACTTTAAAAGAGGGTAATTCAAGGGACCACGCCGTATAACACGGAACAGGTTTCCTCCCAAGAATACCAGTGCTTAGAATAAACATCACAATGCTTTTTCGAAAAATGAAGCTATTATAAGACCTAGGTCCCATCACACAATGCAACGCAAGCCGGAGGATAGGGTTTATAGGGTTTTCCCTTATAATAGCCAAACATGCTTGGTACGTTTAAAACAAATCATTTGATACTATAATAAGTGTATAGTGTCAAAACAGTTTCAATCATAAATATAAATCATAGACGGCATAGCATCCCATGCTACTATGTCGCCATACTAGGCTCTACAAATAAAGCCGAAATATCTCGTATTGGAAATTGGATTTCCGTCATGAGTCGAGGCAAGAGGCAAGATCCTCTCCGCTTCGAGACACTCTAGCAAATGCTTAGGACTACGCACTCTGGGAAGCCACTTGGATCGGTTGGGCCGGTCCTATCTTACGTTTGAGGATTAATTATTCCTGAACACACGTTTCCCGGTCCTTACAGACCTATAATCGAGGCGCCTCATTCCAACAACCACAAAGGTGAAAAGTATATAAATGTCAGGGCTGGTAAGTCACTGACACCACCAAAGCTAGAAAGAAACGTCGTGTTCTCCCAACGGTCCGTATCCCGTTTTTGACTCATACCGAGGTGTGAGGCTCGCGAATCCACGCTATACACAAAGCTGCCACGTAGGCCGTGCTTTGATCATCAACCACAAGACTTTGCTTTTCAACAGAAGCCTTGATCCATGCAACTCAGCATGCCACACAGGCAATTCATGCCATGCGACTGATGTCCATCGATATACAACCTCTGAGCTCGTACGTCTCAAAGAAGGGCGTTAAGCAAAAGAATAAATTCTCCGCCGCCAAACAGATGTATATTTAATAGAGATCAATCAACATATAATAAAATCCAATGTCAGACACATAATCCATTTACAAGTTCGTTCTGGGTTGGAACGAAACCGGAGGCACTTTCCTCGCATATCCATCGATCTCCAAGTACGTCTGGACGACCACCAACTATTTCCATCCTCTTGGGTGTACAGCCCAATCAGGATCATCAGTAATTATCCAAACGATGTGAAGACTTCCGGTCTTCGACCACCGTCATCATCTTCGACTTATCTTCGAATCGGTTATTCAGAATGGGTATAAACCCGGCCTTTCCGAACAACCCGCGTATATTAAAAACAAATGTTACACAAACACAACATACGCCTCATTCCAATTCATTAGTCACTAACCGTAAATCAACAAGAGAACAATTTCCCAAATATTAACCCCGAAGGCCGAAACCAACACCAGATCAATACCCAGGAAACCATTCTTCTTAGCTAACCTGCAGCTAGTTTCTAAATTTCATATTCTTAGGGAAAGGTTCCTATTAATTTTATCAAAGATAAATTCTTTAAATTTATTCTTTAATCTTCCTTTGGATGTCATTTCAAACCAAATTATGGTTTACCAAACTAGTCGAGATTAGCGAACCACACCGAAGTAATTATTTATTTTATTTCCCAATCCCAACCTATTCATCCCATGAAGCAAAACTGGTAATACTCCATATCTAATACCACGGTGTTATCGGTAAAATTAATTACCATTTCACGTTCAAATCTAATTAAAGATTTAACTATCGCTTGGAGCAAAACTGGTGATACTCCATTCTAGCTCATTTTCCAAATTTGATAATTTAAATAATCAATTCACATTTCAATCTAATTGCAGATTCATTGAAACTCCTTTTACTGGGTTAAAGAACTAATGTCATTTAAAACAAGTTCACGACAAACCCAAATCACATTCTATTTATTATCGGGTTAAAGAACAAATGTTATTTAAAACACCGTTCACGATAAACCCACAAATCAATTCTATTTAAAGCCCATTTCAATCCAATTTATTTATTTAAAAACAAATGGGTTTAATTTTAGTTCAAAACTAGTTCATTTCGATAAAAATCTATTTTTATCTTTTCAAATATGGAGTTTTTCATCCCAATTTTTCCCAAATCATTTCTTATGATTTTACACAAATTATTGATATTTTTAATAATTTTATCAAGGCCTGTACAGTCGATTTCCAACAACGGCCATCGAACTGCACTTACAACGACCTTTTCCAAATTTGATTTGGACGTATCTCCAAATCCAACCGTTAGATTTTGAATTTCTAATATTCATTAGAAAGCTCTTTTTGATACGAACCCAACGGTTTCGGTTTTAGGAGAATCCGACGGTCGGATCTCCCGTAATGTCCGTTCGAAGTCAATGGTCGAAATTCACGAACTGCCGCGGCGCGGCGCGTTCTATTCAGGCCATTATATTATATATATAATATATATAATATATATTTCGTCGATTTCCTTTTTAAAACGAATTTTATAAATTGTTTTAATCTCATTTTCAAAACAAATTCAACTTCCTATTCAATTTCGAATCAAAATTGGATATTCCATATAATTCGTTTTAAATTCACTTCAAATTGATTTCAATTCGAATTCATTTCTATTCAATTCAATTCAAATTCGTTTTCTATTCAATTCAATTCAAATTCATTTTCTATTCAATTCAATTCAATTCAAATTCATTTTCTATTCAATTCAATTCAAATTCATTTTCTATTCAATTCAATTCGAATTCATTTTCTATTCAATTCAATTCAAATTCATTTTCTATTCAATTCAATTCGAATTCATTTTCTATTCAATTCAATTCGAATTCATTTTCTATTCAATTCAATTCAAATTCGTTTTCTATTTAATTCAATTATAAAAACGAATATAATCGATATAAATATCGTTCGCGTCAAAATAGCGCATCTCTAATCAACACGGTTTTATATATTTCAATAATTCTGTTATTCTATTCAACAAATGAATATTTATCCTATTCAATACATGAATCTATATTTTTGTCAACACATGACTAATCTCAACGAATGAGTACTGTCCACGTGTGACTATTTTTGTTATTTAATATATTTTACAAAAATTATGGTATCTATCGTTTGATTTCAAATCAGACTCCAACCGTAAACTAGTAAGAGAACGATTCCCTAAATATTAACCCGAAGGCCGAAACCAACATCAGATCAACATCCAGGAGACCACTCATCTTATCTATTTTTCAGTTAGTTTCTAATTTTATATATGATAAAGATGTAAATTTTATTGTTAAAATATTTTGTTCAACACATGACTAATCTCAACGGATGAGTACCGTCAACACATGAACCTTTATTTTATAATATAAGGATATAAATTTTATTATTAAAATATTTCGTTCAACACATGACTAATCTCAACGGATGAGTACTATCAACACATGAACCTTAATTTTATAATGTTCTTTATTTTCTAAATTGGAATGAGACCCAATCAATTACCATATAAAGTTAATTATATGGGTTCCATACAACACATGTATATAATAGCAACGATAAACAATCAACCATCATCCAAAGTGCACTACACTGTATAAGCATCAAATATAGATATCTAACGCTTACAACAGTCTGCCAATCAATCGATCGACATACAACTAATTATTGGGATTAGTGTATGTCGTATTTCGTCCCAATACCCGTGTGGGGGTTTCAAACAATCGAACACAGATTTTATTTGTGCAGTTGGGCGATGTGTAAAATTTATCGTCCCAATCAATGTCCTTCAAATAGGTGTACATAAACAAACCATCTGGTTTGTAAATGAATATTTATTTATTCACATTCATGTTAAAAATTATATTTTTAACGACCAAATAATTCATTTCAACACATTTACAATCTATTATCGATTTCACATCAACGTCACAAACAATTTTCACAACGCATCAATCAAACAAACAAGCCATCCATGGTCTGTGGATGACCGGTGTCGGGTGCTACTAAACACCGTCTGCATCCTAGCATATATAATAATATAACTAGAAAAAAGGAATTTTAAAAGGTGAGAAGTTCTCACCGATAGCTAACCCAATCATCTCGACTCTTCTTTTGTAGATGTCTTCGTCGTTCTCGCCTTTCTTCACTTTCGTTGCCCGTAGCCACTACATATATAAAAATCGAATTTTTTACTTCGCTATTCAATATATAAAAATCGTATTTTTACTTCGCTATTCAATATATAAAAATCGAATTTTTACTTTGCTATTCAATATATAAAAATCGAATTTTTACTTCGCTATTCAATATAAAAAAATCGTATTTTTACTTCGCTATTCAATATATAAAAATCGAATTTTTACTTCGCTATTCAATATATAAAAATCGAATTTTTACTTCGCTATTCAATATACAAAAATCGAATTTTTACTTCGCTATTCAATATATAAAAATCGAATTTTTACTTCGCTATTCAATATATAAAAATCGAATTTTTACTTCGCTATTCAATATATAAAAAAATCGAATTTTTACTTCGCTATTCAATATATAAAAATCAAATTTTTATAATCACTCCATATGGATAAAATTCTATTTTTACAATGGTATTCATATAATAAAGATTACATTTTTATATCGCCACTTATATAAAAATCACATCTTCGCTCCTTCTACATAATAAAGATCAAATTTTTATCTTACTACACTTAAAAAAATTATATTTTAATTTTTCTATAATATGAAAGGTATATTATTTTTTCATTCTTTCAATAATATAATTAAAAATCTATTCCTTTTTAAAATTAAAGTTCTATTCCTTACAAAGTTAAAAATCAATTATTTTTCAAAGTAAAAAAACAGTCCTTTTTCAATGATATATTGTTTTTACAAACTGAAAACTATAAATAAAGGAATATAAACACTTACAGCGTTCGTAAGGGGGGAGGGCCGAGGTGATTGCGGCAGTGGAGGCGTTTGGTGGGTGGTTGTCGCGCGTTGAACGGAGGGGATCAGCTGGGCTTCTGCGCGCCTAAGGAAGGAGAAGGCGGTGGAGAAGAAGGAGGAGGAGGCGGAGCAGAAGAGGGGTTAGGTTGTGGGGTTCGCGACAGGAGGGGATGGAGTTTCGGAGGAAGAGAAGGGGAGGGGGAAGGAAGAAGCGGCGGCGGCACATCTGGGGAGCGGCGGCGCGTCGATCAGAGGAGGGAGGAACGAGAGCGGCGTTGTTTTTTTTTTCTTCTGAATCGATTTGGAAATGAGGGGGGGAGTAAAGGGAATTATATAATTATATATATATATATATATTTTCAAAAAGTAGCGTATTACCCCCATTCCGAACACAATGAGATATGTATCGCAAGCTGATTCGATCGTTTCGATCAGTTTTCGCCAAAATCAAAATATAACTCTATATATTGAATTTGAACGCGCATTTCAATTTACCGAGGTCACATACTAACTCGAAAAATTCCCAAAAAATATTTTCTAGCTTCGTATTGACGATACGGTCCTAACAAAACTAGTTTCGTCGAATTCTGAGACCGTTAGAAAAATGGCCATTTTCCAGTCGATTAAAATCAACTGAAACTGGTCAAACGCGTTTTCCTTTGCCACACTCACATATTGATTCGAAAAATTATGAAAATTGGAATCTAGCAATAACATGACATCACGGATCCAACAAAAGTGGTTTCGTCGAAATCCGAGGTCGTTTGCAAAATGGCCATTTTTAAGGGCCTGAATTCCATAGCGACTATTCAGAATTTTCAACTGGACATATCTTTTGATTCCTGCTATGAAATTTCAATTTTTCGGATTCGTTGGAAAGATATTATCAATTAGATTCCAATATTTTTGGTTTCACCAAAATCCGGTTTATTTTGCACCCGGTACATTCAATTGAAGTTTGAAATCGAATTATCGAACTACCGCACCATTTTCAATTCTATTTATATTTATATATAATTATTTATATTCTAACGATGACGTATATAAATATATTCGTTCGAATTCTTTTAAAAATAAATTTCTCGTCGGTATTATTTAAAATAATTCATTTTAAATATGCAAAATTCATTAAAATTGCCAAAATGAAAATTTTAAACTGGCCCAGATTTCCGGGTTATTACACTAGCTGTCCGCCACTACCCTCAGCATGAGGGGTGATGCTACGTCATCTAGAGGCAGATCCCGATCCAGAGCCCGAGCCAGAGCCAGAAGCAGGGTCAGACGACATAATTAATATACCTGCAACATATATGAATATGTAATCAACATACTATATCAAAATAATTTTCATGACATATTTGACTTGGTATAATTTTCATGGCATACTATATCAAAACTTCAAAGTTATTTAAAAAATAAATTCGTACAAACATACTATATCAAAACTTTAAAATTATTTTACTTCAAAGTTATTTAAAAAAATAAATTTATACAAAAACTATACAAGCTCATTCATAAATTTCATGACATATTTGACTAAAGTAGACTTATTTGTTTTAAAAGAACTATGTATACATAAATCATTGTTCACCATTAAATCACAAAATTCAATATGTTTATATATTATACACATATTACATATGTTGATTTGGTACAAACTTACTATACAAGCTCATTCACAAACATACTATACCCATATAACATATGTTTTCATAAGTATATGTACATATGACATATATTTACATCATTCATTCTAAAGAATTTGACAATTAGGGTGATAACATTAGCAATTCGAGAATAATATGATGTAATATACGTATTCAAACAACTAGAAATCAAATCAAAGACATATTAAGCACAAATGAGTGGTAA
This sequence comes from Allium sativum, assembly GCA_030737875.1. Lineage (NCBI taxonomy): Eukaryota > Viridiplantae > Streptophyta > Magnoliopsida > Asparagales > Amaryllidaceae > Allium > Allium sativum. The sequence continues at coordinate 35,885,388 of CM060919.1, forward strand.
CCCTATAAAATATGTTTAGGAATTTTACCTAAATTAAAGAGAAATAACGGAGTATGAGGGATGGAGGAGCTTGCGGTGGACGTCGGAGGCGCTGGCGGTGGCTGATTGGGTGGAGGAGTTGAAATTGGAGGTGGTGAAAGGGTGATAAAGGTTGGGAAATCGGATTTGGGGAAGAAAGGGGTGAAATGAAGAAGCAGGTCGGGCTCTCTGGAACATATTCAGGAAAATTTCCAACGGTTTCCAATGGCTTCCAACGGCTGCCAACGGTCTTTATTTCATCGATTTCCAATGGTTACAACGAATTCTAATTCGCCGTTGGCGGCCGTTGGAAACACGGCGTCAGAATGCACTGTTTCTCTAGTAATGAATGCATTGGCTAATATCTGTAGCTCTTTTAGAAGTTTAGACATAAGTCACGGTTTTTAATTTTCAATAAGTTGCCTAAAAGTTAGTTGATTTCATGTGTATTTCATTTTTTGTTCTGGCTAATTATGCCAGTTGCCTTATTATTCTTTAAGTTAACATGTATCCATAATCTGTATTATTTTTTCAGGTCAATATAGTATACCATGGATATTGGGCACATATTGAGATGTTAAAGATATTTAAAGGCGAGTAATGTTTTTTTACATGATTCTGGAGTGGGTTGTTCCTCATTAGTGATGAAGCTTTGTGTAGTTAAAGGTAAATCATTCAAATCTTGATAACGACAATTTTTTGCTAATCATATTTTCAATGCTTCAATGTTTGAAGTCGTTAACCAAACTATTTTTAAATATCTATTATGCTATAAACCTGGTATTTTGATTAATTTGTTGCCACAACATGGCCAAATCTTTTCCTATATAAACCACATAAACAAATCAATAATTTTATTCCACTGAATGGACAATGTGCTCGCGGTTCACAGGAATAATAATGGATAAAAATATGTAACATTAGATTACAAATGTGCTTATTTACAAGCCGTAGTTGCTGCCTAATGTAAAGCTATATAATTGATATATGTTGAAGCAGTGAAGCAGATTTCGATGATTCAGCAAGAATGATTGTAATTTCAGTAGGTCATCAGTTATTAGACGATAAGTGGTTATCATGAAAACATCTAACTTGACATTATCTCCTTTTCTGTCTGAAATTGTATGATAGTTACAGAGGCTCTCTCTTGTATTAGTGTTAAAACCAAATTTCGCATGCATTCAACACGTACTGGAATAAGTCTATTTGTAAAATTAATTTTTATGTATCTGCTGAATTGGTTCACCATTTAAGAAATAAACCAAGGTTGATGCTTATTTCCAACTTCAACACACAATTTTCATATGTACACGCCCACCAAATATGAATACATACTGGTATAAAGATATTGCTGTGATGGTTGCATGGATGACCACTCAGCCCACTCCATGGAAACTACCGACCTCCCTTGGTCTGTGTATCAATGAAAATTTTGTTTATATCAGCGTATCAGAAGTTTCAGTTTTGCTACATACACGATACACCTTCCTATTTTTTATTTACCTTTATAATCTTCCAAGCTAGCTTCGGTTTTTGAAGCTAGTTGTTTTCAAGATAAAACCAAACCAATAAGAATCTAGAGAGATATATGTGTTATGCATGTCAACATATAATAGTATACATTATATATGTACTATTCTTCGCCTTGCCTTTAGCTTAACTATTTGTGATTTATCTCTTTTCTCAAAAAAAACTATCTTTTTCAAAATATTATTCCGTGTTCTTATAATATCGTAATCCACGTTCTTATTGCGGTTGTCAATTTAACAAGCAATCCACATTCATTATTATTATAAGATTTTTCGATAATTTGGTTTTATTTTAGAATCCATGTCATTGAAAATTTGTCATAATCCCATGATTTAAATTCTAACGATGTGATTTGACTTTTATTGTCACTGGTGAAAATTTTAATTTGACTATTAACTTTTTAATTAGTAATATAAACAAAATCGTATTATCCTTGATGTGGAGTAGGTATTCATATGATTTAGATGAGGTAATATGAGTTCCAATTCAACGTCAATTGTAGTTTCCCTGTCATGATGTATTTAAATTATTCTGCTGTTTTTTCTCACAACGAATACTTTTAGGTTGTTTCTTTAAATACCTATTTATTCCACGTAGAAATTGTGGGAAACCCCAATGTATCATGATTAGTTAAAAAGAGTTATTCTTCTTGATATACCGATGAAATAATCCAAAAAATTATAAGTGGGCACCGTATATTTTTCAGAATGTTTATCATATAGTTAGGCACATAATGCATATGTATTGAACAAGGACGAGACAATATGCATGGTAATCTTTTTGGGTAAAAGAGTGATCCCCAATATAAAGAGATCTCTCAAATTTATTTATTATCATGGATAAATTAAAGGGTTTGAGCACGTGTGGTAGCTAGCAATATAATACATGTCTAAATTTAAACCACAAAGAATCTGGTGAGACCAAATAATCAATTGATTGATGTTCAAACCAAGAATTGTAGAGTTAAGCCTAATTGAACATAGTGACAAATTTACATACTGAACTGATCTGAAACTATTAGCATCGCTGCATTAAATTACAGTTGACTCCGGCATGCAGACTCTCTATTTATTAATAAAGACTCTGTGTTTGACCAGGGCATTAAGAGCATGCGCCCATGATGATATGTATTAAAAGTGCCTGTACTGCTCCACCCAAATTATTTGCAGGATGATGACATGCTGGTAAAGGAAAAAGGGAGATTCTCAACAAAAGGCATCAACTTGTATCAAGACATGCTCACTATGCCCAATTAAGCACTTACAAACAGAAGAATCTCCCCAACTATTTTTTTGGCAACTATGACTTATCGAAATAATTTTCAATAAAGTACAATTACAATTTCTCTTTTTGAAGCATTTTCTCAGGTTGTAAACGTACTTTTGTTATTTTATTCCAATCATAGACAGAAGGAAGAAACCAATTTCGTTTGTGCTCATAAATAACAAAATGTACACTGAATTTATATTTCAATACACACACATTTTAAATGTTCACTGTTTAGTAAGGTAGAGTGAACTGAACCCTTTGTAACTTCTCCTTCTGCGTAGGGCTGTAAAGAATGTAAAAGATTCATAATTTTCCCAAGTCCAGCTTGATCCGATACTACTAGACATTTGATCTGTGTTCATATGACTGTCATTTACAACTATTAGAATAAGAACAACATATAGAAATTTCATTTGATTTGTATACGTTGCTGTTGCCCTTTTATGTTCTAGCTTAAGTTATATTTGTAATATTTCACTGTCAACGTAAATTATAGTATGTTGTATTACTACATTTTGTTTCTTCTTTCCATACATTTTTGTTCATGCTTTATTTTGTGCATATCCAATTGGTCATGTTTTTTGTTTAAAGTAGCTTTTTTTTATGTTTTTTGTGTAGTTCTTGATAAAAGGGTTAGGTAGTGTTAACTCTTTAACTAATCGGGTTGGATCGAATCAACCCGTTTATTAAATGAGTTAGATGGGTCGGGTTAGATCAATTCGTTTATTAAATGAGTTAGATGAATTGTGTTTTTTTAATGTTTTGATTCAGTCCGGGTCAAATTCTACCCAAACCATTTATTATTCGATCTGACCCGGTCTACCAGTTACCATAATTATTCAGCATGACAATCAACTTGGAATGAAGAATATGGAACACACTGTTGCGTATAAGATGTATGAAGAGCATTGCACCATGAGCTTAACAAGAAGAGGCTGATTGTTGCTCCATGTTGTTAGGAGCTACTTGCGTCAAACACAACTGGAATGGCAATGAACAAAGAAAGAAAAAAATGACATGCTAACTGACATGCTATCTGATCGAGTGTTGCGGCAGACTATTTGGCAAAAAAACCGCATTAATTGTTCAAATACTGATTAAACGTCCAAATCCAGTATTTTTGAAATATTACATGCTAAATATTAAGCGTCAGATCACTGTTGGACCACTTAATATATTTTTACATATTTAAGTAGTTCATTATTATATAGGTCCTATCAAAATTCAACTAGACAAAAACGTATTCTCTTTTTTAACAGTGATTTTTATCATATGTGACTCTAATGCAAAAAGATTGGTTGTCTTAGAGAAAATTATTGGCTATCTAGGTTCATAATAGTGAAAAATAATCGGAATTTCTTAGAATATGCTTTGTTGGTTACCTTTCAGCTTATATTTTTAGAATCTTTTACCGTTCCACAAATCCTTATGTTATGTTATATCGTTTAGAGCAAACGATAAATATTTTTGTAATCTTGCCTTATATAGTCTTATGTGGATTAAAATGCATGCACATGAGACAAAAGGTGCATGGTCTATTGCATTTGAATGTTCAAGATGAAAATGATCATCTTTGGTAATTTGTATTATGTTGCATCCTATATGGAAAACAAATATGTGACTAACAATATTAGGAAAAATCTTAGAAAAAATAACAAAGTAAAAGGAAATACAACTTCAAGCAGTAGATGATAACTTCAAAATTTTCAAAACCACAGCTAATTGTATTATTTTCTAAGATTATATTATTCTCAATGATGTGAAATCATAACCGGATTTAGAGGGGATAATATTAAGCTTAGAATGTGGATACAGGAGGACGTGATATTTGGGAAATGTACTGTAAAATCACATGCGATCAAAGAAGAGTTATGTTACATGTAATGAGTTGCAATTAGCTGGGGTGCAAAAGTTTAGGCTCAAAATCATAAGTGACGGATACCAGTTTTTGGTTTATGGACGGGAGTATACATGTAGCGCAACTACATAATGTACGAAAAGGTACGAGTATTGGTTAATGACATTGACCTGGTGCAAGTTTATTCTTCACATTCTTAACTTCATTTTAAATAAATATTCAATACCACCTCACCATAAGTAATTCTTAGTTTGAAAGTTGAAAATTTTATTAGACACTAATTTTCCAAACATATATTTTATGGAATCCTCCTATCAAAGATATTTCTACCATTAATATGTCAGGCTTTGCAATTATGGCTTATAGATTCATCTTAATTTAGGATACATTAAAATACCCTATTTTGTTTTCAACGTTACACAATACAAAAAAAAAAATTATACCACTAACTCCACTAAATTTCAAATCACATCTTTTTTTATATTAAATGTCCCCTTAATTGATCCGTATGAAGCCAAAAACTCATTTTAAGTTGAACTTCCATCTATGTTTAAATAACCCGCTAAAATTTCCTACACAACTGCACCATTAAGATTACACGTAAACACACCACACACTATTTTTACGGCCTACCATCATATCGACGCCCCTCTAACCTATGACATATAACTACAAATTTGCAGCAACTTCCAATTACATAACCAACGATCAAGTACCGTTATACATGTATTGCGATGAACTAATTTTATCAATATCACATGACATTTATATCCTTACACCAACAACTTTCACATATAATTACGTAACTAATCCACCTGTCAGTTGATTTTATGTCAACCTGTACACACCAAGAACCACCATAGCCCAACTCCAAGTTGCTTCTTCTTCACACCAAATCTCCTTTACCTGCCCATGTGCGAAGCACGGGTTCTAAGCTAGTATAATATTTAAAATAATAAATTAAATTAAATATTATACAACAAAAAATATGGGATATTACATTTTTTTTTCCCTTAAATGAATTTCGTCCCCGAAATTACTAAGGTAAGAAGAATATCACAAATCCATAAATTTTCAAAATACAATTTATTTTAAATCGAAAACCATTTTATTATAATCAATATAAAATTTAAAAAACATCGAAAATTGTAACACCCCACCTCCGTTAAGGTCACTTGCAAAGGGAATGCCTTAACTTTGGTGGAGCGTTTTTAGTAGACAGAACAGAAATTTACAAGACAGATAAAGTAGTACTTGAAAATTTTATAACTTTATTACAACAGAAATAGAAATAAGTTTGGTTACATCTTTCAAAAATCACAATATCCGAATTCAAGTACATAAATATCGGTCTAATACAAAAGCCTTCAGAATGCATAGTTTTTAAAGCCATAATCCCCAATATAAACTGCCATGGAAAGATAGAGTCAAAGCCAAGCAATACTTCAAACACTTCAAGCGGAGAGAATCTGAACCAAGCTCCTATGTTTCCACCCTGAAAACCTTGGGGGGGGGGGGAACGGAAAGAAAAGAGGAGAGACAAAGTTGGTCAGACATAAGTCTGGTGAGTCCAGTGACTTTCAGTATATAAACTGATAATAGTATCATGACATGTAAATAAAACTGGATGAGAGATAACTGTAACAGGAATAGAAGGTTAACAAAAGAAAAAGAATGATATAGGCTAAGCTAAGCTTTTCACTTCTCTGCACTAATACTAGTATAACAGGATTAGGTGTTACCTAATGTCTAAACTGAAACAGAAACGAAAACAAAATAATCTTTATAGAAATAGAATGCTAGCATTGGCCTTTACCACCCGAACAGATGCAGACGGTACAAAAACAGAATGCTATTAATAGGCTTTTACCACCCCAACAGACAGAAGGTACGGAAACATAATACTAATAATGGGCCTTTACCACCCAAACAGACAGAAGGTACGGAAACAAAATCAGAAATGGAATCCGAGACGGAAACAGAATAATCCCTATGGAAATAGAATGTTAGAATTAGATGTCCACTAGTAATGGGCCTTTGCCACCCGAATAGACGGTACCACGCAGAAACAGACAGGTGTTACCACCCAACAGAAACAGACGGTACCCACAGAACAGACAGAACTAGGTGTACCCTAATGTCTAAACTGAAACAGAAACGGAAACAGAATAATCCCTACAGAAACAGAATGCTAGAATTAGGTGTACACTAGTAATGGGCCTTTACCACCCGAATAGACGGTACCATGCAGAAACAGACAGGTGTTCCCACCCAACAGAAACAGACGATACCTACAGAAACAGACAGAACTAAGTGTACCCTACGTCCTACTCCCCAGCGATCGGCTCCCTAATACATAAATACCCTGTATCGGCCCCACAGTAGGGTGTATCACTCCCTACAGTGGCAACCTATTGGCACAGACCTATTTACAGATGTCACGGTGTCTTGCATCCTCAGAGCAGACCGGATCCATACATGCACATGACCCGGTTGGAACACACCATCAACACCCCTCGCCATTATCAGAATGAACCGCTTATAATTAGTTCAGTAAGCGTGCCCGGACCCCTACATTGTGTGGGGTCAAAGTTTTGATACCAGAAAGGGTTACTAACTAATATGGGTCCCAAACTACAGATGACACAAGTATTTCCCCTCCTAACCTTGTGTCCCCAGACTAGCAGATTTCAGATTAACTCGTTTACAAGTTTTAGACAGAGTTCAGATTACTAGTTCATAGATCAGACAATCAAGTTAACAAGTTTTCTGATTAACAGATCAGATGTACGGATTTAACAGACTTACAGATTGTCTAACTTTGTATTGGGCCTACAGATTCACGAAACGGGTTTTGTTAAATTCATCAGTCCAGTTGGTTTAACCCTAACCACCCAACACGTTTTAGACATCATATTTATCTCAGATTTGCATTAATTAAATATTAATGCACAGACCTCTCACATTAGGTCGGTAGCTTGTGGCCGCTAGATATGCCGGGCGGTTCCGGGCAGACTTCTGTCACAAGCCAGACCTAACCTCGTGTCTAAGCATATTTTAGTTATGCCTACGACCTCTCACATTAGACTGACAGTTTGCGGTCGCTGGTTAAGCCAGTTGGTTCCGGGCAGGCTTCTACCGTAAACGGAGTCTAACCTCGTGTCATAGCCAATTTATTCCAATACAGATTATACAGATATCAGACTAATTATGTCCATTTAACAAATTAAACTTCTTTATAGGTTATAACAGATTAATAAAATTTCCATGTTTTACTCAATCTTAGATCGAGCCTACGGATTTTCAAACCCAAATTACAATTTTTTATCTTTCAATAGAATAGTAAATTCAATAGATAACAGATCTAGCAGATTAGGCGATTCAGCAGATTAGCAGATTAGGCAATTCAACGGATTTAGCAGATAACAGATTTAGCAGATTAGGCAATTCAACAGATTTAGCAGATAACGGATTTAGCAGATTATATATTTCCAACGTTCTATTTCCATATCTTGCCTAATCATAAATTAAGCCTAAACTTTCATGCCTAAATCATGGTCATAATTCATAATACAACATATGCCAAATTTTTAGTTAAACTTTGCACAGTACAAAATATTCTCTAAAAAGCCCCAAATCATGATATACTCTATGAATTATGCCAAGTTATAGCCTTTAATGCCAATTATCCAAAAAATCCACTTTTAGGCGTATTCACATTGATAGTTATCCTAGTATAATATGGGTCTCTACGCCTAAGTCACATATTCTTTTTTTTTCAAATCATGAATCGTTACATAAAAATATGCCCAAAAATCTAGATCTTTAAATTATAACATCTCAAAATCAGATTTAATTTTAAACATGCGTTATGTCCCCAAGTTTCAAGTCACATGTTATCATACAATGATTCCCCTTCTTCCAAATTTCAGAGTATGCACAGATCTAGATCTAATTTACAACATATGTCCATTTCTCAAACTAGTCAAAGATCGGTCATGTCCAATTATGCATTATCCATTATATGTCCCAAAATTTAGCATTCGTGCATTAATCTCTTATGAGATTTGGCGCAGGCTCGTGATAGCCTGGCTATAAACCAAAAAGGAAGAAAAGAGGGAATAGATACAGAACAGTCACAATAATATTAACAAGATAGATCCACAGAAAAGTATGCATAACCTCAGATCCAGATTCACAAAAATTTCATGATAATAACTAAATTTCATATCTGAAAATAACTGTACTCCCAATTAAAAAAGGAAAAATCTCGATTTCTGGGATCTGTATTCTGACACTGAATAGCGCTCCTTTGGCGTAGACTATCGATTAGATTAGAAAATAGTCGTTCTCTTTTAACTCTATTCAGATTGGAAGAAGATGCACTAGTTCTAGTTTTGATTCTAGCTGATTAGCGACACCATTTTTATTTTTATTTAGAATAGAGGCAGAGTATAGGCAGAATGAAATTGTGTGGAGATAAAGCTAGGTTTGGGGGTGTTTAAATAGGTTAGAGCTCATGAATCAGGTCAGAAAGGCGTCCAGGTGCAGAAAAATGGATCTGTCTTCAGATCTGGAAAAGGGGGGAGGAAGGGAGGTCGACCCTAAGTTCAACCCTAGTGTCGACCTGTTTACCCAGGTCGACCCCCAGGTCGACCCTAGTGTCGACCTGGGCCCTGGGCGGGAATTTTCCCGCCCAGCCCGGGTGTTTGTTTTGAATTTCGAAATCTGAATTTTGAATTTCGGGCTGGTTTTTATTGAATCTTCTGAAGGCCATATCTTCTTCATACGGAGTCCGATTTACGCAAGCTTGGACTCTGTTCCAAGCAGAATTTCGAGACGAACGCAATGGCGTAACCCATTTCCCTTAATTATTCTGTTACAATTTAATTATTCTCTGATTTGTCATTCTTATGTTCACAGAAAATACGGGGTGTTACATAAATTTTCTAAAATTTTGAAAAAATTTAACACCGTAAGTTCCTGTAAAAATTCGCCAGAGTCCCCCCTATACAGAGTGACATTTGCGATATCGCAGGAACAAATATTATATACACATCAACCCATACGGTCGCGCACAAGAGTACCTTATGCGAGCGCTATTGAGACTACTACTCAATTATGTGCAATCTACGCAATCCAAATCATACCTCAAGTCATCTGGTACCTATACTTAACTCGGTTTAACCCATGAGTAATAAATACATGAAATTTTAAGTAATATTTTATTAAAAAACTAATATGACAACATGAATTCAAAATCAAACAGGTAGCATCAATTCATTTTCAAATACAGGGTTAAATCATAAATTTCAATTCATATGCATTTTCATTCCAATTTAATTATACTGGAATTTATTTTCAATTCATTCAATACCGATTTAACTTGCTGATGAATTTTATATCTGACTAATCTAACAAACAATCAACAATCAATTAGCAAGCAGTGCACAACCAACTCAATCCAATCAATTTAATTCACATTCAATATTAATATTTACTTCGGTTTAACATTTGAACATCAATCGGTTAATATTCGATTGATCTCTATTTATTATTATACATTCAATTTCAAATTTCAATGTCTATTTTATTTAATTTCGATATTGTTCTAATTTAATTACACTTAACCAAGTTAAGTTTTAATTCAAATATTCAATCTAAATTTGAATCTTATACAAATCAACTAATCACACCAATATCTTAATAATTTGATGAAATTATTTCCTTTTCTATACAAAAATATAATTTGGGTAAAATTATTTCATTTACCCGCCTTAATAAACCATAATGTGTTCATTCGTAGTTCAGTGCTTCTCAACACTTGAACTGATCAAACAACACAATACCAAACATTTGTATATAAAATTTACAAATACGCTCTCATATATTTGCATACACTCAACTGAATATAGGATATTACTAATCCCATCTCTATTGAGTTACGCCACAGAGCCAAGGTTATTACTAAACCAATAGCTCTGATACCACTGTAACGAACCAGAAAATTCGATGCTCGAATTTCGACACGAATACATCCCGTGTCCAAACTCAAGTATCGAAAATTCAGAATGTTAAAAGAAAGAAGTCGAAGGCTAAGATAAGAAAGAAAGAAATATTAGAATAGATGAAGAAGAAGAAGAACAAACAACACAACATAGATTCTCACATCGCAGCGGAACAAAGTATAATATAGAAATAAATCTTTACTGAGTGCTTTAAAAATACTTACAATCATCAGAGTACATCAACACATCTGGGCAGTTATAATAATATGTTCTCATATACAACACACAGCGGAATAAATACTAGATATCATACGTCTGAACACCTCCATCTCGTCTCTGGGCTTCAAAGTATCCAATAACCTGAACCTGTACAACCCGGTCTAACCCGAGCATTACAAACGTCGGACCAGTCTGGTGAACCAGAGTGAGAAAAACACACTAAGTTTAAAGGTATCACACAATTTGATTTTAAAGTCAAAAGCCTTTTGAAAGAAAAGGATAATTGTAAGACCGAATCTACACATAAATACGGACGGCTTTTACCTTACGATAACCCAAAAGATTTTTGAAATAAATATCTTTTTTGATATTATAATAGTGTCTAAATACAAATAAATATCAATCTAGCGGAACACTTACATCTCACGCTCCACATGCATAGTATAAAATCAAAACCGCGGGGTCTTATCGGAGAATAGATTTCCAAGGCAAGTTATGGGCAACCACCTTTCCGACAATGTACCTCCGGAGATGAATACATTGGGGTTCAGCAAGAACATCTTGCAACCCAGGCTAAACATGATTGGCCCATCACTTCTCTTGAGAGCACCAAATATATCATCACTACGGTTTGGGGCCAGCCAACCGAATCGATAGCATACATACATAAACAAAAAGGGAAAACCGAAGGCATTTGATTTCTCCAGATCAAGTAATGATATACCCTTTTAATGGGTGCGACCCACATAGCCGGGCGACCAACTCGATTTTAACCATTTCCCGGTTGATGAGGCTAGAGGTCAAATTTATTTTATTTATTTACCTTCGTTATTATTATTAGAACATCTGGTCATTATTCACTTTGAATTCCACATCGTCAGATCTACTAGATATCACAAATTGATTGCCATAAAAATACTCTAGTTGTTAAGAGAGGGCCTTCTCCGACACAACTGTGATACGTTTGTAGAAACCAACGTACGTGATCCTTTGGAAATACTTTGTCAAACACTCGTCCATACAAGTCATCCAGGAACAGGATGAACCAAAGGCACTCTTCTACCACATCTATATAGGTATCACCCCAAGGATCAGTAGCGGGTAATCTTTGCAACCCAAAGATTTCACTCATGACAGAATCACTGCCGAAATATCTCTGGGAGCTTACCAGAAAAATTCACCAAGTAGTTCTTCCGCTCATGAAGATCAACGCTCTTTAATTGCTCCATCTTCGATCAATATCTTCACGTATTTGATGGTTCCGAATGGTTTTCGAATATAAATTTGATCTCGGTCTTTCTTTACCAATAATCGTATTGGCCAGATTTGATAGTCGGTTATTTAACTATCAAATAAATAATCATGAAATAAAATGAGTTCATTAATTCAGTGCTCAGCATTACTTGGATCTTTAATTAAAAATAATTAACGAATAGTTAAATAAACTTTTGAATAACTCAATATTTTTAACACAGAATTAACTTCTTATTTAGCATAATATTATTTTCAAAACTATTTCAAATACACTACAATTAAACCATACACATATACCCAACTTTGGTTTTAACACATTTCACGTAAAGCATTAATACTTGAAAACAATATTCAATATTGTATTCTTTAAGAATAAGCTCACCCCAAAAACTTAACTTTTTTATTTCCTTTTACTTTTGAAATATCGTTATACATATATAAATATCTATTCTCAAATCTTCCTATTTCCATTACTTTGAAAATTACATTATATACACTCAAATCCTTTTTATTCCCACAACTTTGGAAATCATAATATATATTCTTAATCTCATGATTTACATTTGCGTTATTATTTCACATATTTCACATATGGAAATAATAAATTATTCTTAACTTCTTTCCATTACAAACTAATATTATTCTTAGATAATCCCAAAGTCATCCAAGTTGGGGTATTTATTTACTCTCATACCTTTACCAACGACGTTCTTATCTTAAGATAGACATGAGCTGTAATTCAAAAACCGATATTTATTCTAATACCAATCCAATCTCATTAAACTATTTTATTTAAATATGATTTATAAAACCTTCTTACTTTTGGAAATATCTCCTTTTTAAATATAACTTATTATTACTTAATATGTTGATTAAGTAATTACTCGATAAAATCACTCCTTAACCCAAACTTCTTTCAAAGAATTCATTTTATAACTCAAACTATTATTACCAAATCCCATTATTAAATCCTTTACCAAATTCAATTACGAATCCCTTTTAAATCTCTCCTTTTAGAAAATCTCCTTTTGATGCCATTCATTTCTTTCAGTTCCACTATTTAATCATGTTAATTTAAAATTAATGCTTTAACTTCACATCTTGTTTTATAAACCTTGTTTACCAAACTCAGGTTTAATATAAAACCCCTTTTATCTTTTTTTCGTTTACTTAATTCAAATATTAAGTATATAATTAGTTTAGGCCATCTTATTCGATTAAAAATCCCTTTTATAAACTTTGTTATAAAAACTCGAGGTTTAATATAAAACCCGTTCACGAATTCCTTTCACCATTCAATTCGATTTCATCTCAACTTTGATTTACTTTTTAAACGAATTTCAATTAAAAAGTAATCTCCTAAATTATTATTAATTCAAATAATAATTTACTTAAATTGTTAACTACAGTAGCAGTATTTAACTTCTTTTATTAACTAAAATAAATAGTGATTTCCTTTTTTTAAAACTTATTAAAATTAAACAAATATTTTTTAAATTACCATTAGATTAATTGGAAGTAAATTAATCAAATAACTAATTTGGTTCAAAACAGTTGACTTAGTCAACTTAGAACATAGTTATCTCATTAACCAAATTCAGTTGGTCCTTCCTTTAAATTAATTAATCATATAATTAATTTAAATAATTCCATTTAATTGTTTTCTTTAAAACAATTATCCAAATCTTTAACGATTAGGTCAAATTTTGCTCATTCACTTATAAATTTTATTAACATCAGAATTTGCTTTATAAAATCATTTAATAATCATTTATAAATTCAAATACTAAATATTTGTTCCCTTTTTAATAAACTTTATTCAAAATAGTAGATTTAAAAATCTATCTCTAGTTATATAATAAATTTTATAACTTCACTTCTATCGATTTACGTGGCGGTAAATCAATATTTATAAAACGATTGATTTATAGGCCATATACTGCCAATTACTCAACCAATATTACCCATTGGTTTGAACAGAAAAAATATTGAATTTCAGGTCAATGGTCAACAATCCAATCAATCATCCAATCAGAACAATTCATATGATGGTAATATGAGAAAAAATAACATCTAATATATATGAGGAATCCAATTTGATCCCTCCAACCTGTTCTTCCCTGTATTCACATATGTCACTTCAAATAATATTATTTAATTCAATTTAACTGATAATTTCAATAACATTATATAATGACTATTTAACATCACCCAATTAACAAAACAATTTAAACAATTCAAAGAATTAAACTCGTTTATTTAATGAACATGACCAACAAGTAAGTTACCTCCATTGGATCCAACCGTTAAAATAACGATTTGTTTTTTCGTTGAAATTAAACAACTTTTAATTTCACTGTTCAATCAATATACAAATATATATTTAATAAACAATCAACCCGTAGCAATCATAAGAAATCATAGCATACAAAATAAAAACCCAACTTATATAGAATATAAGTGGGAAGTACCGAGTCAGTTTAAATCACCTTGGTTTCCATTATCGCTAAAGCGATTCAGATTTCCAGTTAAATTAAACGATGTTTAATTTAACGAGAATTCCCCGTAGCTTCCATTTCTGCTTAGATCAGTTCCAAAATATTGTGTTTTCTGACACAGTCCCACATAGTTTATTTCATTGAATTCTGTCCACAGAATTAGAGGTTATAAATATTTTAGTACACCCTTGTTAAATTAAATTAATGAAATAACATTTCTAACTAATCTTATTTAACAAATAAAAATATAAATTACTTTGTAATTATCGGCTGGTCATCGTTGAACCATAGGCCCTCATCATTCAAATTTCTACCGATAGAAAACTTCGTTTCCTTGCTTGTTTATTCCCTGTCGTCGTTTAAACATTTGTAATATGATTAAAATAATTTAACCATAAATAAATAGATTTTTAATTACTTTGATATGTAAATTTGTGGTTCCAGACATTTGCTCATCGTTCCTCTCATTGCAGCACACATCTGTCTAGCAGGAAGAACTCATTTCTTTCTTTAAAACCTGGCACCATAAAGATTCTTAATTTGTTTGTATAATCGATGTTAATTTAACTAAGCCACCCTTAATTAAATAATTACCATGCTAATTTTTTTATAAAAGTTTTACGGGCCGACACCATTTTTTTCTACATTTGCCTTTGTTCATGCGTTCAAGCTTTTGCTCCCGGTTTCCTCAACCTACGCTGCCTCCCAATTTCAGATCGTCGCGTCGCCCGTTAGATGACTGTAGGCTGATCAGAGATCATCAGCTCGTGCGCCCGAGCCTCCTTAGCCAACGTCAGAAGTTCTAGTCCATTCAACGTCGTCTCCTTCCGTCAGTTTAGTTCGAATGTCGGCGCCTAACAGTTGAAATTCGGGCCACGATGATCAGCGAGAATCCATGTCCATCGGTTGAATACAAGATTGCATTGAGTTGAATCTTTCTTCAATTACAAAGTTTTGATTTTACTGAAGGAATTTAGAGAATTTTATGGAGAAGACTGAGGTTCGTTGCTTGTATTTGGTGGCAGCTGACCCTTCGTTGACCACGCACAAAGTTTTGACCCGAAATTTAGGTTTCTACGTTATGTGTATTTATAAGGAAAGGGGAACGGGGGTATAGTTTTATTATTATTTTAATATAACCAAACTTGCACGTGAAGTATCACCTTAAAACAGTCACGTACGACCTCCGTTTTTGACAAAAATGTAATCCTAGCATAAAAAATATTCCCGACCCAATGGGATAGGTTTCGTCGAATTCGGAGGTCATTTGTGAATAGTCCTTTATAAATCATAGGCTAAAAATCAAGCGTTTAAATTTCCCACGGTCACAAAATAAATCCAATTAACTTGAAACTTTGAAATCATACTAGATTTTCCTTACGGATCCAATGAAATTCATTTCATTAAAATCGGAGTTCATTTGGCCAGTCGTTTATTCCTTTAAAGTTACCCCTATTTAAAATGGTCAAAATAATATAAATGATTAAGGCGTTTATCGTTGCCACGACCAGACAGTAAGTCCGACTGACACGAAAATTGAGAACTTATAATAATTAATACGATCCAATGGCACAAGTTTCATCGCATTTCGAGACTGTTTCCGGTACGTTATTTTTACGCGCCAAACAACGCTATTTTGGACACCGAAATACCCAATTTTCAATAATAACAAAGTACCTGCCTATTATGACTCTAAACGTCGATACAAACTCAACATAATTGGTTTCGTGGCTTAATTCGATCATATGCTCAAGTTATGCACAAATACCCCTCTATTAAGTTTAATTAATTTAATTACGCGCTATACAAAATGACTAGGTGTTTACGGCTGCCGTTGTCACATTCGATATAGGTTAGCCACGAAATTTAATACCGTACAATAATTTAAAGTTACGGTTCTAATGAAACTAATTTCATCAAAAACGGACTCTATTTCCAAAATGACCACATTTAAGGCATATTATAATAATATTGATTAAAATATTATAAAAATCCAAAATAATCAAATAAAATAGTAATAAATTATTATTATTATTATCATAAATACCCTACTGGAAATATCATGTAGCTTCAAATATAAATTATACCACCTAATATCATCAATTTCAAGTTAAATGATGTCCAGATTATTTTAAAACCCTTTTAAATCAATGAATAAACGTTATATTTTAATAACGATTTCCATAGCAACTATTTTAAAATTAAATTTGAACATAACTAACAATCCATAACACGAAATCTGGATTTTTCTCTTCCATATGAAAATTATAATAACAAGATTCTAACATTTCTTGTTTCATAGAAATTCGACTTATATCGGATTCTGTATATTCAATTAAAGTTCAAAACTCAATATTATGAACTACCGCGCCATTACGAGCTCGATTTATAATATATATAAATTATAACGTCCAAACTTCATTTTATAAAGGATTTCAATATTAAAATCCATTAATATTCCAAATATATTATTTAAAATAATAAATTAAATTAAATATTATACAACCAAAATATAGGACATTACATTATAATTCTAAAGGCATGAACATTTTATTTTGCTCTTTTGATAGAAATGAATTTAATCGAGTGTCTACTTGTAATTCTGCATATGAAATTTGGAGGACACTGCAAGTCATACATGAAGGCACCAGTATAGTAAAACAGACAAAGATATCTATGTTAACTCACCAGTTTCAGTTCTTTCAAATGAAACTATATGAGTCTATTTATGATATGTATTCTGGATTTCATGATATGGTACATACCTTAATATAATTGAGAAAGAAAATAACTGAAGAGTACCAAGTTGGAAAGATCTTGAATTCACTTCATAGTGAATGGGATCAGAAGACACTAGCAATCGAATAAGCAGATGATATTAGTACTATGGAAATAGAAGAATTAATTGGTAATCTAATGTCCTATGAAGTAAAATTGTAGGTTACGAAAGAGAATTAGGGAAATGAGAAGAAATCACTGATACTTAATATTATGAGCAGCAATGATGAAGCACATGGTGATACCATTGATGATGATATCAATTTTATTACCAAGAAGATCAAGAAATTCTTGAAGTATTGAAGAACAAAGAAACTTCGAAAAAATAACAACAATAATTCCAAATATGGAAATGTTGTTAAATGTTTCGAATGCGATAAACAAGTCATTTAAAAAGAGACTGTCCCAACTTGAAGAAACCAAAGAACATTTCAAATACTATCAATAAGGATAGGAAACATGCATTCAATGCAACATGGGATGATTCATCATTAAGTGATAGTGATTGAAAAATAGAAAAGGCCACGTATGCTTCATGGCAATGGATGACCGGGCGTGAAATTTTGATAAAGAAATTACTAAAGTTTTAAATGATATGCATTAGAGATATGAAATACTTAGGAAAGAGTCCGACAATAGTTTGGCAGAATAGATAGATTAAAAATATCTAATGAAAAATTAAGTAAAGAAAAATAATGTCTAGAAGATGAAATTGAAAGATTTAATGATTATAAAAATTGAATGGGTTTAACACTTGGAAATTTTGAAATATGAGAAGTGAAAATGATTCGTTAAAATCAGAAAATCTTTCAATAAAGTCACAGATCACCAATCTGATTGACAAAATAACTTCTCTAGACAATGTTATTCTTAACCGTAGTAAGGATTTTGATAAAATGAGAACCGATATTGGTAAATTTAACAAAACGAAGGGTAATCTAGAGAAATTATTATCTGCATCTTAGCATACTAAGCTAGGAATAACATGGACTTAGATACAACCCTAAGGCTAAATCAGAGAAAATAGTACTCAGTGTACTAGGTTTGTTAAAGCCACCAAGTTCAAACCCAAACCTAAGAATTTAAAGTTAAATCCTCCAAATAGGTTCATTAACTTAGAGGTTCCAAAAAGGTTGGATAATACTGGAAAGAAATAATGATTGTTTTATTAATAAGGTTCATTTATCTAATGTTTATATTTTGACGGGGCATTTAAACTCTTTATGGATTTGACATCCCCAAATTTAACCACATGGACCCTAAAGTAAAAAGGGTGCTAGTGGGCAAATTTCATAATTTCTCAGATACTAAATAGCAGATGCTCAAAGCATATGACAAGAAATCTATTGAGCCTTGGATAAATATTTGTTAATTGGCATCAACAAAGTCGATAACTCTAAAACTCATATATTTATTTTAATAAAAATTATTTCAGGTTTTTTTTGGCTTCCCATCTTTTGTTATATTTATATGCATATACAAACTCTAAATATTGTGAAGGAGTAAATTAAGCAATTATTTTATCCTTTTTGTTGACGACAAAGGGTGAGAAAAGTATAAATATACTAGACAAAATGATAGGGGGTGCACAGAGTTAGGCGGAGTCAAATATAAAACTATTATATTTTATCTCTCAAATATTCATATGGTTGTCATCAACAGATAAAGGGAGATTGTTAATACCTTAGGTATTGATTTTGATGACAATAACCATAAAACATTACTACTAACATATCTTTGAGTTGTACAGTTATATCAGATATATTATGAAGTAGTTTATAAAGTTAAACAAGAATACAAAAGAATAATACAAAATAAGGTTAATCAGAGCAATGGAAGAATAATAAAGGAAGGATAATAAGAACAATTGGAGACTACAACTATTAGTGAAGAATACTGAAGAACAAAGGTGTTTGAAGTGATGCGGAATTGGTTGAACATTAGAATATCTTGTTAAAGATCTCATGGCAATTATACTTGAAGACAATCAGCCATTGACCTCAACCGAATTACCAAATCTATAAATATAAGGAAACTTGAAGCCCCCAGAATATTTGAAACACTTATAAGTATTGTTATTCATATTTTTCAACACTTATATGTTGACATATAAGTTTTGGTATGTCAACATATAACAGTTTTCATCATTTTCAACTTTCAAATGATAAGTTATTTTCCTCGATCCCTTCACCAAAAGACACATCCCTTCAACCACTATTTAAAGGCTCACGGAAATGAATATTTTCACCAACTTTTCACATTTTCTTCTACTCCTTCTCCATATATTTTCTAACAAATCCACTGAATACCATCCAATTTTTCTTGCAAATCGACTCTCTTTCACTCTAATTCGTCATTGATTTGCAAGCCACACAATATCAGAGAGTTGTACTTGAATTCATATCATTCTCTCACTGTGATTTCATCCTATTTCCTCAAATAATTATAAGTTATATTACCATTGGAGGTCTATAGGATCATTGTACAAAATCTGCAAGAATCGGTATTGAAGATACGACTACTTGCCATTGTTTGTTGTTGTTGATAAGGTAAAGTTGTATCTTATATCCTGTGAAATCAAGATTGTAAAGGTGTTCTTTCCACCAGTGGAAAGCAAGCGATTATAGTGAAATTCTACACAGTGAAGTACGAGACTGGATATAGGATTGGTTAAGCCAAACCAGTATAAAAATTCTGGTGTTATTTACTTCACTACATTTTATTTATTACTTATTTCTTTCTGACTGGAATTTAAATAGATATAGTAAATATACTTCACCCCTCTTTATTCTTTTAGTGAGAGAACATATTCGGTTTTCTTTTCTCTTCTATTTTGTCTTCCTTTACTCCACTTTAAATTATTTCGACGATGAGTTAGTCATAGGCCTATTTGTAGGTTTTTAAATTACTAGGATTCATAAATATTTCAAGTTCAAGTATCCGGCCGACCGTGATTTACCCCATGGTGCGCTTGGAGATTTTGATTTGAAGAGCATGAGGGCAATATGTGGTGGATTTCGCTAATTTTGAGCTTGGTGATAGGATAAAATGCTAGCAACAACTGAGATAGCCGCAATTTCTTGTTTTGGTTTGGGAGTTCCAATCAATACTCTTTTCTTGTTCTTAAATAGAAGATTCACATTAACGTGTCATCATAATCCGGAAGTATAATTACGAGATATACTTATTGGACATTTCGTCATATAAATCTGGATAATCTTTTGATAGAACTGTTCGTTTGGATCCTTGGTCAAATATTCAGAGAAATTTCAGTTTTTAAAACTCTTTTCGAAAGAAAGCGTTTAAGAAATTTTAAACAATGATTTTCGTGAAATTCTCTAATAAATCATTTTTAGAACCTTAAATCTAATCACTCGGATTTTTGGGTTTTGTGTAATTTTAATAAACGATCGGTTTTGGTAAAAAGAAGGAAGTGGAAATGACAAGCAATATGCCTCAAAATTTAAAAGTATCATTATTTACTCCTTATGATTTTTAATACTACTCTTCTCGGATGGTTTATGTAAATTAACACAAATAACCTTTTCGAGAATTAAGTTGTCGATAGTTCAGAACATGGAAAGGTTTTTCCAACTTGTAATATAAACAGCAATAAAAATTAATAAATTAACCTATACTATGAGACCCTAAGTTTTCAAGTGTGGAAATTTATTTTGGAAAGATTTTTAAATTTTCTCTCAAGAAAAAGACTAAGGAAAAATTCCATTTAGCTTGGGGTATTTTATTTCGTAAATAGTTCGATTCATTTGACAGCTAGGCAAGGGGAAAATCAATTTTAATTTATTTATGGATTTCTAGCTAATTTTCTATTTGAAATTTTGTTCGTTGATTGGTCGTAATAATTCGGAAGTAAATGAGTGGCATTTGGGAATTAATTCTCGGCTTGACGGATAATGGATGTCAGCAAGAGATTTTTGGTATAGTTGGGAAGCCAACATAATCTCGTAGTAATTTAATTTTAATTTTTCAAAAAATCAAAAAGGGCCATCGGTCCGAGGTTCAGACTGCGCACGAAATAGGGCAAGCGGTCGACCCCTAATAATCGACCACTCTTCTTGGGCCTGGTCGACCACTACCCATGCACAAGCGTGGCCCGAGCCCGACCCAATTCGTTGGAATGATATATATTATAATTACTGCCTTTGTTTCCCCATTCCCACTGCCAAACCACTGAAACCAAAATCCCTCTATTTCCCAACCTCCAAATCAAAGAATCTTAACCCCATTTTTCTCTTAATTTCCACTAAAATTATTGCAGCACATATCTAATCCCTTATATACTTCAAATCTGCAATTTCATTTGTTAGTTTCACTGATTATTCCAATGGCCCCTCCTCGAACCTCAAATAACTGCATGCAACACCTGCTCCGATACTCTATGAGGTTGCGTGGTTTGATGGAAGCGAGAGAAACATCTAGACTTACTCGAAAACGTCCGGCTACAAGTTTCACCAAGGACGATTGGTCAAATTTGCTGATTTGGCTCAAATTGTGTTTGAGGAGCTTCTCGTTGCTGCATGCCTTGCGCCGATCCCGCACTTCGACATTTTTTAGCGCGAGTACTTCCCACACTTCATTCACCTCTTTGATGCTCAAATGGAAATCAACATCGACGAGGACAATAATGCTATTGATTTTGAGGTGAAGGGCACCCATATTGAGCTTACTGACTAAGAGTTGGCTGATATCTTGGGTATTTCAGCGGTCAGAGCATTGTTGGATGCTACCGATGTAGATGATCCTTATATTCTTTCCTGCATCTTTATTGGAGCTGCCGATGTTTGGAACACTGGTAACCTGTGACTCCTCGCCTATTAGATTATGTGTACTATCCAGCAAAACATTAATCCCAAGACAGGAAGTCTGAAGAAGATCTATCTTTCTGTGCGTCGCGCTACCCATGCAAATATTGGTGGTTGGCTGTCAATTGTGCGTGTGTGCTTATGATGCACCTTTTCAAGCCTATTGCTGGCACGCCTAACAGCCACTTCCTGTATAACCATCTTCTCACCCATGTCTTTTGACATTTTGGAGTTAGACTGAGTGGGGAGACATCGATAAAGAAGACTCTAACTGCCATCGACTACGTCACTCTCTGCAATATGGGCATTCATCTGCCCACAGCCACAGTTCCTACACCTGCCGCTCCAGTCCAGTAGCAATAATAACAGCTTGGCCTAGATAGCCCAGAGCTCGCCGTCCTTCGCAATATTTGGGTCGAGCTTTGAGAGATCTACAGGGAGCAGCATCAATAAGCACATGAGATTGGTTGCATTTCTTCCATACTACGTTACTAGCATGGACGTGGCAATGGATTGAGTTCCAACAAGCGGAGCCTGACCATCTCGTAGTCTGTAGGTAGTGTTAGTCTGTATCTTGTGTATCTTGTTTCATGTGTTTCCCTTTTCAGCATTTTATCTTTGTTACTATAGTGTTTGGTGTAACTGTTAGTGTTGCCTTTGAAATCACATGATAATTAATGAGATTCTATGTTTAAAATATTTTTTCCATTCTCACTTATCTATTTGAATATTATCTCATTTTTTTATCTAACTAACAGTTTTTTTAGAGCTGGAAAGTATAGCATTCTGTTGTAGATAAATTTTAACGAAGGACAGGTTTTTGTGATATTTTGTCATGGATATATTTATAATTGTCGCCCATTCCTTTTAAGCTAAAATTTATTTTTGAGTTTGCTTGTGTGGTTGTGGTTTTCAAAATTTTTGTGCAACCAACTTCCTTCAACGCTAACATGTTATTCAGATCGTTTAAGTTTCCATGAAATATATTTTTAGTTTTTTGCAAATGATGTTTGAAAAAATGAACAAATCTTTTTCCATTTTAAAATTTCATGTTTTGTCTTTTTTTGTCTTTCCAATAAAGTCTGATTTATATATATACATAGATTTGTGTACGGTAGTTTACCTATATTTAAACATCTGTTTTGTACAAAAATAGATGGTTTAAAAATAGTAAGGCGTATGTTACCAAATATTGTTTTTATGTAAATCCGATATGGAAAAAGGAATTTCAAATTTGCATAAAGAATTTTTCATGTGGAAATTCATTCTGATGGAAAATTGTCGATTTTTAATCAAATGAAAAGCGTAGGGAAGATCTTGGATGATTTGTTTACTCATTTTAGTGATACATCAGGAACGATGATGCATTAAAAACGTTAACAACAATAAGGGAAAAGTTGTTTTAGCTGTGGAAACGTTGTTTCCATACCTTGTCGACGATTCTGACAAGTTGTTAATTAACCTGTTTTATGTTTTAGAGCTTGTTTTGAGCCTCCTTTGCAGTCTATAGATGCATTTTTTGAGTATTTTAGGGTTATTGAAGAAACATTCCACTATAGGACGTGGATTGGAATATTTATAAGCAAAAAGGACATAAAATTTCTCCGCTTTGATTTCCTTTTTCTGGGTTAGGAGAAATAAAGGAGATGATTTAGATGCTTTAACAAATTGGATGGTAAGATCTGGATGCAAAAAATGGTTGCTTCACACTTCTATTCATAGTGTTGTGAGGGCTATGGATGAAAACGTTTTCAAAAATATTAATCATATAGAACTACCAATATATTTAGGATGTTTTGCATCATGTTTTCAAAGGTGTTTTCAAAAATGAAATGCATATATATAGGAGGATTCGATTTAGAATCATTATGCATACATGTTTTATGGTTTCGATGTATTATTTACACCGTGCACATGCGCACTTGGTTGCAAAATTGGATGTGCACTAATTGGTTGTGTAGTTTAGGGAAATTAGGTGCCAATGCCATGACCTAGTCATTGGTAAAATTTTGGGATGAAATTTCTTTTAAGCGGGGAAGAATGTAACAACCCGGAATTTTTTCGATAGTTAATTTAGTTATTTAATTAGGCTTCCATAATGGAATTTTTGCGAATGATGGAATTTGACCATAAAACTTACGCTATTGCATTCGTGATAGAATTTTGGTCAACTTTCATGTTTAGAACTTCGCAAATGGAGTCCGTATGAAAAAGTTACGAACGAAATACAAAAACAGATGGAAAATAAATCAAGATAATCTTTATTTAGTTTAATACCATTTATATCCCAACCCCACTGGGTAACTCGACCCTGAGTGGTTGACCCTAGCAGTCGAGTGGGCGACCGACCCCTCTTATCGAAAATGCTCAGTGACGGCTTGGTTTTTTAGGGTATTTTATTATATGAAATTTTATAAACGGACAGATCTTTATATTATTAAATCTAAAGGTCTAGGGAATTTTTAGTACCTATAGATAAAGGGTTAGAAGGGTTAACCTTTTATAAAATTTTGAATCTTAAACAACATTAAACATAAAAAAGTTTGTTTTGGTTGTTAGTTTAGGAAAAAATATGAAGGGTTAATAATAATAAAATAAAATATAGTAACTACATTAACTTTGTTTATTTATATATATATACTCTTATCCGTCCAAATATACGTAAATAATGTAAATATATTATTATAACAAATATTTGTTTATATTGCTGTGTGTTTGAACAATTTTCATTTTTATGGAAATGTATATGGGAATATAATCCATAATAAACGAAAATAGGTATTATGACCGTTATAGCGATAAATGGATTTGAATTTCTATAAATAAGCTCATAAATAAAGTAAGGAATGTTGTATCCATTTTTGATTGGGGAAAATTAATTGAATACGATAAACATGCCAAATTATTAAAATTTAAATTGTGTTAGGAATATAAATTTTAACTTCAATTAAGGAATCCAATAAATAATAAACATATATGTATAAATATACAAATAAGATTAAGTGGAATTAATTATATAGTAATAAGATGGAGTTAAAGCATATAGATTAGAATTAAAACGGGACTGATATAAATAAGATAATAAATGCCTCAGCAAAATATGACCATTAATATCATAAATGGCATTTGATAAGTTAACTGGTGCCATAGGAATATGACCGTTAGGGTCATTAGTAGCAGAATACCAAATTAATAATAATAAAAGGAATAAAAAAGAGGAATTAATGAGGACTGATTAACGTAGTAAATACTAAATCCAATAAGGAAATTAATAAATAAACATTCGAGGATAGGAAGTTAAAAGTTTCTATTCAATCTAAAATTATTATAATTTGAAATAGGAATTGGACTTATTGGGCTAATAATGTGAGGTCAGTTGCCTTATTCGATAGAAGTTTGCACTTCCCACTGGTTGGGTATATGTACAATTGATGTAATACATCATTAACCATAGGAACCCGTGATGATAGTTAATTGCATAACGATGGTTATTTCCTAAAACAAGGTTTACCTCACGTGTGAGGCACCAGCCTCCCGTCCCAAATGACGAAACCTTCAAAAGAAAATAATTCATAATCGTATTCTACTTTGGGTAAAGGTATTAAAATAGTTAGATCCACCCTTAAAAGGGTATTAAGCGATAGCGTAACTCACCTCCTCATAATTAAGATGTATTAAACGACTATTGGGTACGAGCTTGGTAACCCTTGCATTAGTCTGCTTCCTCTAGGTAGTAAGTAACTGGAGTGAGGGTCGGTCTTGGGATTGGGTATTAAATCACCGCTCTAGAGGTACCAAAGGTATGCCTATCTTGTGGAAAATATTAAGTGACTATGGGATATCTATTAAGGACAACTAAATAGTAATTCGGGGGTTCGCAAGGGGAAGATCTTAAATAAAGAGATGTCATATGCCTATCTTATAGGTAATAAGTGACTTTTTTTACTATCTCTTACCTTATGCAGGGCATGGTTATATGCATGAATAATGTAAGCCTTGAATTATTAGGACTTAGTAGCTAGTGTCCTCTAATTTATGTTAGTGTTGGATAAACCACCAAATAAGGTATTAAGTGATCAAAAGGTTCTCTTGTGTCTATAGTGATCGAAAGGATCCACCCTTACCTTATACTGGTAGCGCGATCTTAAGTGACTATATAGAAAATAATTAACCTCCGTGTGATAGCAAGAAGTTAGTTGCCCGCCTATTAAATCTTTGGAATGAGCTAATGGCGGTTTAAGGCTTCATACTTATGTGTAAACGTTCTATCTCAGTATTGCGATATCGTTGGGTATGGGATACTACCTTAGGTTTGGTGGTTAGTCATCGTACGTATATCCTTACATGGATGGGTAAGAATTACTAGCCTTGTTAGACATTTGTTTTTGTTTTGACAAAACGGAGTACATTTTTGCATTATAGACAATGTTATACATTTTCTACACACCAGGACTTGTTCTGATCCTCACCTCATAATAGCTCTCAGGTTTATCTCGGAGAAGAAAGGTTTAAAAAACAATATTTTTAGTCAATTAATAATATGAATTTTAAATTGATTCTTAGTGGATTTTATATGGTCAAATATTTAATTTGGTCTGGAATAAAACTAAAAATGAATTCTAACATTGATTTATATTTTATTGAGGTTAAAATAAGGTTAGTGAACTTTTAAAATTGATTGAAAAGTAAATCTATAAAAATTCAGTAATTTAATAATATTTTAATAGCCTGAAAGTAAACATTTTGCAAACAATCTCGGATTTCGACGAAACCAGTACCATCGGACCCGGAACGTTAAAATGTGGTAAGGTTTCAAATTTCATATCAATCGGAGTTAATATGTGAGTGTGGGCAATTTAAACCTGTGTCGAAAAATTAGTTTGAGTTTAATAATAGCACAGAAATAGGTCAATTTTCAAACGGTCTCCGAATTTGATGAGAGGCGGTTTCATTGGATCCATATCAATGAAATATAGCAGGATTTCAAATTTCGTATCGATCAGACTAACGGTTTGATCGTACGACTTGAAAACGTGTAAAGGTCGTTAAACTAAACACGATCTTAAAACAAACCAAATCGTTACTATTTACCACTTCCTGAATTTCCTCTCATTTTGACGCCTCACTAAACCTTGCCTACACTGCACTTAAGCATCATGATATAACATAATGATGATGTTTTTAGCACACAAAATAGGAAATGGCACAAAAGATAAGAAAGGGATTATTTGATAAACCATGGATGGAAAATTGTTTAAAAACTGATTACTTTGCCATAAATCCATCTTCTCTGATGGCGAGACCTAAGCAAACATATTTGCACATAGCACCCTAGCCCATGTACATTAACAGAAGCAACTTCTGTAACAACCCGAATTTTTAATAACGCATTAAGACAAGAATCAAGGCAGAATTAAATTTTAAAATAAGAATCAAGTGAAACGGGTTGCGCCGTTGCGTTCGTCTCAGAATTCTAGTTGGAAACGAGTCCGAAATTTCGTAAATCGGAGTCCATATGACCGAGATATGGCCCATAGAAGATTTCAGAAATTTCAGAATTCAGCCCGAAATTCGAAATCAGCTCCAAACAGATTGGGCGGGAAATTTTCCCGCCCTACCCCAGGTCGACTGGGGGGTCGACTGGGGAGTCGACCTGCCCCCCCCCCCAGGTTGACTGGGGAGTCGACCTGGGTGTCGACCTGGGGGTCGAACTCCCTGGTCGGGCTAGGTTAGCCTGGTGCACCTCCTTGCTTGTGTGGTCTGGTGGGTAGGACTGTGACGATTTTCAGTGGTTCAGATCTAAACTAGGGTTAATCTAAGGGCCTAAACTACTCCTAACTTCTATAAAAACACCCTAAGACCTAACCTAAATCACTAAAAATCATCCTAGCAACTAAGTGCTGCCAAAATCTCTCTTGATCGTGGCCTCCATCTCCAACTTCAAAGGCTTGAGCTTTCAAACTAGATCCATGACAAAGGAGCAAGCTTTCTACATCAAATCAAGGAAGTGGAGCACCATCTCAACACCATTCTATGACGATTCTTGCTCTTAATCCTTTAGCCACGATTTGTAAGTTCTAGATGCTTTTAGATTGAAACGATAACATGAATATGACATGTGATAAAGTTGAAATTGGATCTATACATGATATTCAATCCATGTTCTTTCTTGTTCATTTTTGATCTTGACCTTTGGGGATGTTCCTATAACATTAATTTGAACCTATGCATGTTGCAAATCACTCTTTCATGTCCTTAGCATGCATGTAATGATATTTTTCTCTCGGATCTTGTTTTATGCAAAGTTTCTACCTTCCCCTATTTATTTTCTTTTGATGAACCTTGGTCGGTTTCGGACCTAGGCCTAAACTATGATTTAAATGCGATTTGTATACGGGGAAATTTGGGGTATTGCCAATGTAATTTGCAAGTTTGGGCATACATGAATTGGCATATGAATTAAATCACGGGTTTTGAGACTATGCAAGTTAAATCAAGGGATTGGGCATATGTAAATTAGGCATAAGTGGAATTGGGAACATGAACCATGATGTGGGTTATTTGGGGCATGAATGCGACAAAAACGTAATTTTGGCTAGAACTTGATTTGGGCAAATTGGACATATGTAAAGTGGCTAGAATTGGGTACATATTTTCATGGGCATGTAAGGTAGAACTTGGGCATATGCTTAGTAATATGTAAAGTGGGGATTTTGACTTAGATGACACATATGTAATTAACAATCTAACGGATGTCTTCGACACGAGGTTAGACTTGAGTTGTGGTGTAATTCTGCCCGGAACCGCCCGGCATATCCAGTGACCACAACAATAATAGTCTAATGTGAGGGGTCGTAGGCAAAGATTAGATTGTGGTAATGCATGAACCCGAGGTTGGAATGGATTTGCGGTGTAATTCTGCCCGGAACCACCCGGCATATCCAGTGACCGCAAATAAGTCCAATATGAGAGGTTGATGCATTAGTAAATAATAAATGAATATGACATGGACGGGTGGGTTAAGTAACTTGATTAGAATAATGACACTTAGCCAATATGACATGGACGAGTGGGTTAAGTAACTTGATTAGAATAATGACACTTAACCAATATGACATGGACGAGTGGGTTAAGTAACTTGATTAGAATATTGACACTTAACCAATATGACATGGGCGAGTGGGTTAAGTAACTTGATTAGACTAATGACACTTAACCAATATGACATGGACGGGTGGGTTAAGTAACTTGACTAGACTAATGACACTTAACCAATATGACATGGACGGGTGGGTTAAGTAACTTGACTAGACTAATGACACTTAACCAATATGACATGGACGGGTGGGTTAAGTAACTTGACTAGACTAATGACACTTAACCAATATGACATGGACGGGTGGGTTAAGTAACTTGATTAGACTAATGACACTTAACCAATATAACGTGGATGGGTGGGTTAAGTAAAACCGGACTTGATTTCTAGATGACACTTAACCATATAACACGATTAGAGGATGGGTTAGTTTAACCTGAATGGGTCGATAACTTGATGGGATTAAGTCATGAATCGCTTGAATATACTTAACCAATCTAAACATGATAAGTTGATGGGGTTAAGTCATGAATCGCTTGAATATACTTAACCAATCTAACATGATAACTTGATGGGGTTATGTCATGAATCGCTTGAATATACTTAACCAATCTAACATGATAACTTGATGGGGTTAAGTCATGAATCGCTTGAATATACTTAACCAATCTAAACATGATAACTTGATGGGGTTAAGTCATGAATCGCTTGAATATACTTAAACAATCTAACGCAGTAATTTGATAGGGTTAAGCTTGAATATACTTAACCAATCTAACACGGTAATTTGATGGGGTTAAGATTAAACATACTTAACCAATTTGACACGATGATCTGGATATGGTTAAGTCATGAATCGATGGAATACGCTTAACTAACTTGACACGTGATTCGTAGGGCTAAGTCATGGACTTGAATGATAACACTTAGCCAACCTGACGTGACATGTAGACGGGTTAAGTCACGAACTGGAACGACCACACTTAACCAACTTGACATGCTAGACTGATAGGGGTTAAGTCTTGAATTTAGATGACAACACTTAACCTGCTGCACGGAAACCCTAGTTTCGTGGTCCTTTTCAGCAGTAACCCTCTTGGATGTACCACGATACCCTAGGGAATAGGCTAGGGTGGGGCACGATTACTGGGCTGATTGTAAGTGACCAAAACGACGGCTGAGTTTGGTGTGCCATTGTAGGTTCAGGCGAACTATGGTCGTGCACGTAGTCCAGAGTAGAAAAAGCAGGCATGGGCACCAGTAGTTTTACACTGTGCGTGCTTGGAATGGTGTCGGTGGTTGACACCCTAGGACTTGATACACCCTAGGGTGGACCTAGCACAGAGTAGATACATTCGTGATTGGGCCGTATGACACCAACACACGACGAGTTAGGACTTGTAGGGAGCCGATCGATTAGATCGTTACGTGGAAAAAGGGCGTTGTTCGATAGGTAGCATAATCCCTAGTGGTCCTAGGTGGCATAAACCCTGGTCGAATCTAGAAAATTTCCAATAGGTAGCATAATCCCTAGTGGTCCTAGGTGGCGTAAATCCTAGATGAACACGCGACAATTCATGATAAGAGAATCTGGCCAGAACAAGGATGGCCATCCGAGCGATTCCATGGATGGTGACACTACGTTGTAGTGGTACAGAATAACGTGATCGAACCCGTACGATATACGGCAAGGGACTATACATATACATGGAAGGGATGATACGAGTTAGGATGTTAGTACGGTTGGTGCAGAGGATGTTAGACATGCGATGCTATTCCGAGTTTACCTTGGTTATCCTGTTACCTTGGTTATCTTGTTACTTGAGTTTATCCTGTTATCTTAGTTTGATCTGTTTACCTTGTCATCATGCTTATATTTACTTTCGGTTTATACATGTCATGTTACTCTTACCTGTTTTTAGGCTGAAAGTCACTAGGACTTACTCAGTCTTTATGACTGACCCTGTTTTGTTTCGCCTCTTTTTCTTCCGTTTCCCCCTTCCCCCAGGTTTACAGGGAGGAAATGTTGCTGCTTAGTGCGGATCTTTCTGCTTCAAGATTATCATCTATGGCTTGGACTTTCCTTAGCTATGGCTATTTTACTGCTTTACTTGGGGAATAATTTATGACTATGGTTTTATGCTTCTTTATTATTGCAAGACAGGTTTCGATGTAAGTAAGTTAATGGCACTTTGATGTAAAAGGTTTTAAGTAATGAAATCATGTTTTCTTTCGCTGTTTTTATATGTTCTGTCTTGTAAGATTTCTGTGCATGTTTACCTAGATAATACTCCACCAAAGCTAGTGCATTCCCTTTGTGAGTGACCCTAGCGGAGGTGGGGTGTCACATTTGGTATCAGAGCAGAAGGTTACCAGACTGGGCAAAAGTTTTAGAAACCTTCTGAAAACTATTTGAAAACCGTTTACAAAGAAGCATTTTTTCAAGAAAAGTTTTAAAGAAAAAGGCTATTCCCCAATAAGCCATTAGCTTTATCCTTCGTTCCCTTGATTGAATCTCTCTTCCTTTCTTTCCTCCGCCTGTAGTCATAGTAGTTTTAACTGTGACTAATCTTTTTTTTAGCTACATAAATGTTTTCCGTGCGATGGAGGACGTTCTCAAGAGACCCGTTACCGTGTTATACAAGAAAGGATAGGAGTGGTTAAGGCGAATGAGGCTCAGAACTAGAAGGTAGTTAAGTATCATAGGACAAGGACACGGGCAAAGAACAAGATCGTCGAGAGGGCAATTGTATACTCTCACCTAAGAGGGATGATAACGTTTCCGTTAAAGGTTTTCCTTTCTATCATCCCGTTAGGACTTTGTTTTGTACATCGCATCCTTTTTAAATCTTGCTTCGATAGTTGAGTCTCTGCACCTTAGTACTAGCACAATAGAGGGTCCCGTTTTGTCTCAAATCCTGTTGGGAGATCGTCCCATTTATTCATGACTTGTTTGGATTTGAGGACATCTATGACTTTTGGGAATAATGCTTATGTTTTTGAGTTATGGGTTGATTCTAGGAATGAAGTGGTCACCCCGTAAGGGTGCCATTCTCGGGTCGGAAAGGAGGGTAGTTAGACTCTTGACTTGCCTCGGTAATACCCTCGAGGTCTCGTGTAACCTTTAGGGTTCTGTCATGATTGGTAACCTAGAATCTCTTGATGCATTTGTTGGTAATCCGTTCAAGTAGAGTTCGCCACTAAGGCGGATGGTTCATTTTGCTTGTGCATGAGATATGGAGATCACTCTAGTAAGTACACTTGGTAACATGGTTGGCATCTGTTTGTTTTCAAGAGATAAGTTCTTCTGCGTGGAATGCCGTAGAGCAAGAAAACGAGATCCATGATTCACTAGTGAATTTTGGGAGAGCTTGCATGAAAACCAAGAGTACACAGATATGGTTGAGCCAAATATACCATAGGGAGAATAAGTAAAAGTGGAACGAGAGGCGACAATGAAGTGAGTTCCTGCTCATATTTGGAAATAGGAGTTAAGAGGCCACGAAATCATGAAGTTAAAGATGGTCAAAGCACAATGGGATTTAAGCTCAAGGAAATGCGACTTAGAAGATTGAAGACAAGATACGAGCATCATATCTCTTTTTAAGAGTATATTCTTGATCCCTGTTTTCCTGTAGAGCTTACCCGCATGCTATCTTTTATGCATATCCTCTCGGTCCTATTCTCGATCTTATTTCTGTTACAAACTCCATAAGGGGTATGACTCATCGGTTAATAATACATGTCAGGATTTGAAGGTGTCCATTAGGTTGACTAAACCTTTCGGGCTTTATAGGATATGGGTTGGGTTTAGAAAGGGATTTCTTGTAATCCAAAAAGGAGTTTATCTTGCTTATCTTCTCGATCCTTTCTTGAGGACCTTAGGTAGAACCCTATGGATGCAAACATGTATTTGAAACATGTTATGATTGATGATTGCGAAATGGTTGCAAGTGGTCGCAAGTGGTTGCTCGTGGATGCATGAATACACATTAGGCACTAGATCGGCTCAGACACATTTTCATGTTGCATATGCATGAGTGTTTATACTTGTTTATGGATGTAATTGAATGTGTTATCATGTGGATATTGCATATGGATGAATGTTTGTGCACACATATAGTGTTTATGTGACTAGGACTATTTGCATACATGTGGATTCATGGCACTAAACATATTTTGCATTTAGAAGATCAATCAGGCCTGATCATTTGCATTAGATAAGGAACATATACACACACTTTCTGCATATGTTCATACAGCAATAGAAACCTTTTAAGGACAATGGCTGCCTGTGGGTGATGCTTTGAGTAGATGGATGATTGGATGGTAGGATACATCCTCCCTAACTTAGAGATTTCGGGACGAAATCCTTAAAGCAGGGGAGAATGTAACAACCCGAATTTTTAATAACGCGTTAAGACAAGAATCAAGGCAGAATTAAATTTTAAAATAAGAATCAAGTGAAACGGGTTGCGCCGTTGCGTTCGTCTCGGAATTCTGGTTGGAAACGAGTCCGAAATTTCGTAAATCGGAGTCCGTATGACCGAGATATGGCCCATAGAAGATTTCAGAAAATTCAAAATTCAGCCTGAAATTCTAAATCAGCTCCAAACAGATTGGGCGGGCAGTTTTCCCGCCCTACACCAGGTCGACTGGGGGGTCGACTGGGGAGTCGATCTGCCCCCCCCCCCAGGTCGACTGGGGAGTCGACCTGGGTGTCGACCTGGGGGTCGACCTCCCTGGTCGGGCCAGGTTAGCCTGGTGCACCTGCTTGCTAGTATGGTCTGGTGGGTTGGCCTGTGACGATTTTCAGTGGTTCAGATCTAAACTAGGGTTAATCTAAGGGCATAAACTACTCCTAACTTCTATAAAAACACTCTAAGACCTAACCTAAATCACTAAAAATCATCCTAGCAACTAAGTGCTGCCAAAATCTCTCTTGATCAGGGCCTCCATCTATAACTTCAAAGGCTTGAGCTTTCAAACTAGATCCATGAAAAAGGACCAAGCTTTCTACATCAAATCAAGGAAGTAGAGCACCATCTCAACACCACTCTATGACGATTCTTTCTCTTAATCCTCTAGCCACGATTTGTAAGTTCTAGATGCTTTTAGATTGAAACGATAACATGAATATGACATGTGATAAAGTTGAAATTGGATCTATGCATGATATTCAATCCATGTTCTTTCTTGTTCATTTTTGATCTTGACCTTTGGGGATGTTCCTATAGCATTAATTTGAACCTATGCATGTTGCAAATCACTCTTTCATGTCCTTAGCATGCATGTAATGATGTTTTTCTCTCGGATCTTATTTTATGCAAAGTTTCTACCTTCCCCTATTTATTTTCTTTTGATGAACCTTGGTCGGTTTCGGACCTAGGCCTAAACTACGATTTACATGCGATTTGTATACGGGAAAATTTGGGGTATTGCCAATGTAATTTGCAAGTTTGGGCATACATGAATTGGCATATGAATTAAATCACGGGTTTTGAGACTATGCAAGTTAAATCAAGGGATTGGGCTTATGTAAATTAGGCATAAGTGGAATTGGGAACATGAACCATGATGTGGGTTATTTGGGGCATGAATGCGACAAAAATGTAATTTTGGCTAGAACTTGATTTGGGCAAATTGGACATATGTAAAGTGGCTATAATTGGGTACATATTTTCATGGGCATGTAAGGCGGAACTTGGGCATATGCTTAGTAATATGTAAAGTGGGGATTTTGACTTAGATGACACATATGTAATTAACAATCTAACGGATGTCTTCGACACGAGGTTAGACTTGAGTTGTGGTGTAATTCTGCCCGGAACCGCCCGGCATATCTAGTGACCACAACAATAATAGTCTAATGTGAGGGGTCGTAGGCAAAGATTAGATTGTGGTAATGCATGAACCCGAGGTTAGAATGGATTTGCGGTGTAATTCTGCCCGGAACCGTCCGGCATATCCAGTGACCGCAAATAAGTCCAATGTGAGAGGTTGATGCATTAGTAAATAATAAATGAATATGACATGGACGGGTGGGTTAAGTAAATTGATTAGAATAATGACACTTAACCAATATGACATGGACTAGTCGGTTAAGTAACTTGATTAGAATAATGACACTTAGCCAATATGACATGGACGAGTGGGTTAAGTAACTTGATTAGAATAATGACACTTAACCAATATGACATGGACGAGTGGGTTAAGTAACTTGATTAGACTAATGACACTTAACCAATATGACATGGACGGGTGGGTTAAGTAACTTGACTAGACTAATGACACTTAACCAATATGACATGGACGGGTGGGTTAAGTAACTTGACTAGACTAATGGCACTTAACCAATATGACATGGACGGGTGGGTTATGTAACTTGATTAGACTAATGACACTTAACCAATATAACGTGGATGGGTGGGTTAAGTAAAACCGGACTTGATTTCTAGATGACACTTAACCATATAACACGATTAGAGGATGGGTTAGTTTAACCTGAATGGGTCGATAACTTGAGGGGTTAAGTCATGAATCGCTTGAATATAATTAACCAATCTAAACATGATAACTTGATGGGGTTAAGTCATGAATCGCTTGAATTTACTTAACCAATCTAACATGATAACTTGATGGGGTTAAGTCATGAATCGCTTGAATATACTTAACCAATCTAACATGATAACTTGATGGGGTTAAGTCATGAATCGCTTGAATATACTTAACCAATCTAAACATGATAACTTGATGGGGTTAAGTCATGAATCTCTTGAATATACTTAACCAATCTAACGCGGTAATTTGATGGGGTTAAGCTTGAATATACTTAACCAATCTAACACGGTAATTTGATGGGGTTAAGATTAAACATACTTAACCAATTTGACATGATGATGTGGATACGATTAAGTCATGAATCGATGGAATACGCTTAACCAACTTGACACATGATTCGTAGGGCTAAATCATGGACTTGAATGACAACACTTAGCCAACCTGATATGACATGTAGACGGGTTAAGTCACGAACTGGAACGACCACACTTAACCAACTTGACATGCTAGACTGATAGGGGTTAAGTCTTGAATTTAGATGACAACACTTAACCTGCTGGACGGAAACCCTAGTTACGCGGTCCTTTTCAGCAGTAACCCTCTTGGATGTATCACGATACCCTAGGGACTAGGCTAGGGTGGGGCACGATTACTGGGCTGATTGTAAGCGACCAAAACGACGACTGAGTTTGGTGCGCCATTGTAGGTTCAGGCGGACTATGGTCGTGCACGTAGTCCGGAGTAGAAAAAGCAGGCACGGGCACCAGTAGTTTTACACTGTGCGTGCTTGGAATGGTGTCGGTGGTTGACACCCTAGGACTTGATACACCCTAGGGTGGACCTAGCACAGAGTAGCTACATTCGTGATTGGGCCGTATGACACCGACACACGACGAGTTAGGACTTGTAAGGAGCCGGTCAATTAGATCGTTACATGGAAAAAGGGCGTTGTTCGATAGGTAGCATAATCCCTAGTGGTCCTAGGTGGCATAAACCCTGGTCGAATCTAGAAAACGTCCAATAGGTAGCATAATCCCTAGTGGTCCTAGGTGGCGTAAATCCTAGATGAACACGCGATAATTCATGATAAGAGAATCTAGCCAGAACAAGGATGGCCATCCGAGCGATTCCATGGATGGTGACACTACGTTGTAGTGGTACAGAATAACGTGATGGAACCCGTACGATATATGGCAAGGGA